>OY293412.1:8188145-8814812 GCA_958502065.1 Chrysolina americana
ATTCTTTTTTGCGTTCTAGCAGTGAATAGAAAATGCTTTCAACATTCTTGGAACAGGCAAAAATTTTTAGGTGAAAAGTGTGATATCTTGTATGTAAGATTTGCATTGCTCATGGCCATTCAGTTCCCAACATTGTGCTGGTACATACCCACTAGAAATCAACGTGAGTGATATTTAATCAGCAGAAAATATTAGAAATCAAGATTATTTATTCATTGTGTTTCTAATAGACATGTTTGAATATAAAGTTATTAGTTTATATAGTTTCCGAGGTATTCAAAAAAATACTTTTTCTCTCTCACTTGCAATGTATTTCATTCACTCGGTTTTTTAAACTGAACTTACCTTTTGATCAAATATCTAGACCAATGTATTGTAGAGAATACTCATAATCTCCAGTGATTTTATTTAATCTTGGATACATATCTTTCTTTGACTTAATTCAATATACTGGTTTGTAAATCAATAATTTTTCCATAACAATTTTCAGTTAGCAACTTGTTAATGAAAAAACCTTCAACGTTGATAACAAAGGAACATTTTGTGTAACTCCAATTTAAAGTACTTTACCTTTACAATTTTTAATACCACCACCTGATAATTTATACATTAGACATGTTAGTATTTCAATTTGAACTTACGGAAGCATTAATTATCAAAGATTTTGAAGATAGCTAACCTCTAACTTCTCTGCTGTTCCGTCCTCCAGACTTTCTATGACTACAAAGCAACAACAAAAACAAAACACATTTAAAGCAAAGTGACAATGCAGGTCATCACAATTCTGATAGCTCCTCTTTATTTAGAACCTCTTGAATAAAATTCTTTTCAAACTAGTTACCTAGGCAAGTACTCGAAAAAGAATAAAAGCTTACTATCCTTGCCAGTACAGCGACAGGCAATGAATGATATCTGATAGAAGATACTTGTGCCATGTTCCCAAGTGCTCCTTGTCATAAACTTGAAAATTAAAATTTTAGTAACAATTCTACACTGAAAAATTTCGGGAAAACAAAGAGTTCCGACATAAAGAATTGTGATGATTTTATTGGATGACAGATCATAAATCAATACAATAATTTAGTTCATATTTGAAATTTGAAGCAACATTTCATTTCAGTTTCTATTTGTTGAAATAAGTGATTTTTGGAAAAGGTTCGTGATTCAACACCCAATGTAATAATTGCTGACAAATGTCAAAATAAATACAGGAACTGTAGACCAAACTGTTTTAAAATTTATCGTACACAAGGTGTTTCCGAAATTGGAGCAATAAATAAAATGGGGTGTTCTATGAGACATAATGACACTATAAAAAGCATTCACCTTCTTTTCTTAAGCACTTGAAAATCTCCCAAAAATAGTTTAATTCAGTCAAGGTTTTTTGGGAAGCACTGGTTTCATTCATCAGTTCCTAGGGCGCCTATCTTCTAGTATTGTGTTTATCACTCGTATTCCCGCACCAGTTCATCATTATTTCGCAAACCTTGCCCGTTATTACATTAGGCTTCGAAGTGAACCGAAATAAAAACACTAAATTAAATCAAAATGAAGGCAATGAGGCATTCTCATTTCATAACAGTTACTGAAAATAAACGGAATTTGATTTCACAACAGGTGTTCGAAATGACCGCAACCATTTTCTATGCAGAGTCTCGCACGACGAAGAGTCACAAGCACGCTGAAAACTACCTTGTTGTCGCATCTGTTAAACGGCTTTGTTGTTTTACTTAGGTTCCAACTACCTACTTAATTGCTTCGAATTTTTTTTATACCACGACAAACAATATACGACTCTAAATCGATTAGCTCGCGAGCTTTGCCTTTCAAGGGGAACTGAATGACGAGAGTTGTTGCGGCCGAGACCAAGCCAACTTAGCGAAGCCCACATCTCCGAGTACCTGCGTTAAGCCTACCTCGAAGCTAAAGGGGAACTGTTCGAAGAAAGGAAATTGTTTAATTTATCAAACTATCTTTCAACATTTAACGTCGGCAACATTGTCAAAGATATTTATTACGCGCCGGCCTTTTTTGGTCACCGCTTCGGTTACATCTAGGGGTCGTTGCTCTCTGGCCAGAGGTTCCCAAAAGTTTGCCAGAGTTTTCCGAAATCTTCTAAGTTCAATATTTTCCAAAATAACGTTTTTTCGAAAAAAATGTATTCTTTCATTCCGCTTTAATTTTTTGTTTTCTATTACCCATTTCATTTATTGCTCCAATTTCGGAAACACTCTGTATATTTTAGATGACTACTTGAACTACAGAACAAACTCAATATTTGTAGGCTCGCTATAAATTGACAACTTTCAAGCCTAAAATGAAATAAAATATGTACAGCCTATAATAGTAGTAATATGTATATGATCTGTAATCTCTTATATGGTATTTGGCTAGTTTTGAACAAATTAATTATTGAAACTTCCGAATTATCTACATATAAATTAGTTTTTTTTTTAATTCAACATGGGTAAAAAACGCGATTGAAAAGAAACGGAAGTGTTAATATTCTGCTTCAACCTCAGCATGAAGTAATTTTTTGTTCAGTCGCCCCAAATTACCAAAATAAAACCCATCAAGCCCATCTGCAATTTTCTTTTTACAGTTTGTATTCAGATTGAAAAGAAACTACCAGTTCTTGTAAGTAGTTGATAACACCACATTTATATATGAATACATTGGAGTAATAATATACGTTGTGGTTTTGTAGAATGCAAATGGATAAAACAATGTATAATCATTTTCTGAAAATTATCACTACAAAAATTGTAATATAGCAAGATGGACTGCGGATTGAGACAAAATAAAATGTGGAAATACAAATCTCACAAGTATAGATAAGCATCTTATTGATATCCATATATCAATGAATGAATTAGTGGCAAAACCTAGAATCAACCAAGCTGAACAACTATTATTTCTTCAATTAAAAATGTAATATACAAATTGGTCCTTCGAGCTGGATGGCCAACATAACAGTTGCCAAAGCCACAAGAATATGTTATCTATTCAAAATTATTAAATAAAAATGGACACTTTCTCAAAATTCACAACTCGATTGATTATTATGGTCTCTTACTGGGTAGTGACGAGTATAGAGAAACAGAATTAAATTTCCTTCATGTGCCTTGATACAATGGTTTACTTCAGCTGGAGGTTGACGAATTTGGGGAATCTACATTCAGAATAGATAATTTTTTTAAATTTATACTTTTTCACTTGGGGAATCAATATCACACTAAAACAGAGCCACATAAACTGGGGATATCACGCAATGTGCTCATTGTCAGAAATGAAATATCCCATTAATTTGTTCAAAAGAAAAACGAAAACATAAACACAGCTGAACTCAAAAGACAGAAGCGAACTTACTATTGTCCTGGTTTGTCATAGTGGTAGACGTAGTACTGGACGAAGTAACCACACCTTCTTGACTACTACTTATGATGGTCGTGACTGTCTTTGTAACACACAAGCCTGATATTCTTCTGTTTATTTCCTCACCTGAACCCAAATGGTCTTTGACACTGTCAATGGTGATGTCCCCGACACTGCTCGACACTGTTACATTGTGCAGGGTTTCATCGCCATTCGATCTGACATCCTCAGACTGAAACAAAATAGTATGAGAGCCTTGAACTTTCTTTCTCAAACACTTTTTGCAAATAAACAATTTCAAATCCTTTAGGGCAGTCCGATGTCCAGCAAGCATAATGTGCGACCGAATTCCTCTTGGTTAGGTTATTGAATTATTAGGAAGGTTCTGTGAGAATAATCATGGTTTTATCTTAGATTTTCTGTTCACACATAATTCGTCTAATGACCATTGTTCATATTGATGATTTCCTAATTGATGAGACCCAACTTTCATCTATTATTGCAATGTATAGAAAATCCAAACTCAGTTGAATAACTTCATAATTCTCTATATATTGTTGAAATATATACTTTCCTCCTTATTTTCCCAAAGATATAGATGATCTTTTGAGATAATTACTCATTTCTCGTTTGAGGTATAATATATCCAAACTCAGTTGAATATGACTTCATAATTCCCTATATAAAGAAAACGATCGACCAGATTGAGTAAAATATAATTTTTGTTACAATTCCTGTTGAAACAAGTGTAGTGAATTATGTAAACCTATTTTTGTGAAATCTCTAGTTTTTAGTATTTTTTTCTACTTCAATATTTGTGCATTCAAATTTTGAATCGTTGTAGAGGATACTTGATGAAAATCCATTTTAACGTTTATACTAAAACTGTAATGTTGGTTTCGCCAATACAATGGCTTCTTCAAGCAGAAGTATACTGAGTTACTATTACAATATCCTTCTTATATATTCCAAAATCGTTAAATGAATTCGGAAATCGCAGAAAATCATACTTTTGAAATACTACATGTGGAAGGAAAAGGGTTGAAATTGAACATGCTGGAAAGTTTTGAAATTAATAAAGAGAAGAATTCTCAGAACTTAATGAAGGATCAAACAGAACTCAATAATTCCACCCTACTTAATTTGTTTAGCCGTTATACCAGGTAAATGTAATTAATTATTGACAAACAATATTTGTTATCGTAGAGTAATCCAAAAACAGGTATAAAACTGTTTCCAAATTATTTAATGAAATAGTAAATCAGTATACTTCTGCTTATAGAATCCATTGTATTGGCAAAACATATGTCGTGGTTTTCTTAACTAAAAGTGTGAAAATCAACATTAAAGTTTCAGTATAAACGCATGTGAATAAGTGTTGCAACAAGTCATTTTGGAGACCATTCGAAGAACGTGAGGAACAAGACTCACAACCGGGTTGGAATTTAAAAACAAAGATCTTGTTCAGACCCAAAGATAAATATGTAAAAAAATCTTAAAAAAGAAAGGAACGACAAATGTAACAATGAAATTTTCGGAAGGATATCTCATCTCAACTATTTACAAAATGGTCGAACAAGGGGATGTTGTAGGCCATTGTAGTAAAAGAAAACGAAAAAATCAGAAATTAAACAAAGTTGATGAGACCACAAAAGATATTCTTCGAAGGCAAGTTTATGATCTCTATGAACAAAACGAGGTACCTACCTTGGAATCAATGAAAAACAAATTATCTGATTATGCTGAATATACACTTAAGTCGCAGGAAACACTACGCCAAAAAGGAGACATTTTGGAATTTACGGCTTATAAAAAATTGAATATACCCCAAAAAGCCACGAAGGAGGTATTACTACGTATATCTTATATCTTGAGTGAGGAATATAAAGATCTTTGGGCAGAATGCATTTTACACGTGATTTCAAAAAAAACGTGAATATTTCCTTTTGCCTTCCATTCAGATTCAGATTTTATCAACTTAAAAGTCTTGTACCGTGCTTTGGTGGAAAGTCAACTGAGATATGATATAGCATGATATGCTGGGGGGGCGCATTAAAAACACACATTAGTATTTTAGAAAATTTACAAAAAGATTTCCAAAGAGTTCAGATATCTATCAGACGCACTATTTCATGAAGTTAAAGTGACATTCGACAACTTTTTTTTCTAAACATAAATATAAGGTATCTCCACAATAAACGTTTTAACCTACCTAGTCATTCTTACCCTACAAGGAAAAAACATCATCATGTGGTTCCACAAATGCAGAAAGCTATAGGCCAGCGAAGTTATCAATATATAGCACCAAAATAATACAATACCGTTCCACAACACATACAAAAAATCAGTAATTCAAAGTCCTTCAAAAAAGTACTGAAACAATTCATCTTCAGCCAACCACGACAATACATTTCGGATATGATTCAAAATCTTATACTGATCTACGTAAAATAGTAGCAATCTATTAGTAATCTCAGTTTCCATGTACCCATGTTCGTCAGTAGGTATTTTTTTAATAGGTAAAATTTTCGGCCACCACCTTATAGTTTTTATTCTAGACAGTATTATGTCAGATTAAATATTTGGATTTTATTTGAATTCACTTAGATTAAGTTTTAACGTTTTAATGTAATCTTTGAGAATTCTAATTTTAATCACCGACATACTTTTTTAGTCTTCTTCGTAACATTGTATTGTCTATTGTTTTTCTATTGTGTTCATATTATTGTTAGTGTTAAGTTATTTAATTTTTATGTGAAACAAGTGTTCTTACACTTATCGCCCAGTGATATTTATACCCATAATCAAATTTGTGCCCATATATATATATATTATTGTATTTCTGAATAAATATCTTTATTATCATTATTATATTCAACCAGTAATCATAAACCTGGGTGATTCGGCGGATTATGATAATTGTGTCTTGCCACGACTTTGATGTGTATAAGATAGCAGTATCATCAAATAAATCAATATATCCTGATGTTTTTCTATTGTATTTTTTTAATGGCTTGTTTTCAGTGTGTCAGATAACTTGTCAATAAGTTATGAGCAACGTCCCGTATCCATACACACGCAGTCCTTGAATTCTATTTATTATAAAAACAAGAAACATTATATTCGCAAATCTCTTCGTTTTCACTTTTAACTGATCTATGATGGAATATTTATAAAGCCATATGCTAAGTTGTAACCAAGTAAGCGAAATCATTGAGTTGATGATTTATGGTAATTTATGCAACAGGCGGTCAGCGCATTATTGATTGGTTTCCAGGCGGCGAACGGTTACACGTAAAATATACTCAATCTGGTCTACAGTTTTCTTCAATATAAAGAATTATATTATGAAGTCATAATCAACTTAGTTTGGATATACTATTTGCATCAAAAAACAAAAATAAATCCTATAGTCACACAAAGAACTGTAATTTTGATTTTACTCAGCTCTTTTGATTTGAAGTTCCTTCACCCTCTAAATGTTTCAGATCCTCCTGTTTCCTGTGACGAGTGTATCATTACAAATGACGCAGCCAGAAACTCAATATCACAATAAGCCGACATAAACAAACCTGTTTGCAAGCTGCTCTTGTGGAAAACATTTTTACTGCAAGCAAACGTTTGAAAATGTATGCTATGAGCTTGTCAACCATGGACATTTGCCCTATGCTGTATCACTTCCGTTTAAAATAACGTCACCGTTATTCGTCATTTCTGTTATTTTGCTACTACCAATCAATAGCAAAATAACGGTGACGTTATTTTGAACGGAAGTGATACAGCATAGGGCTGAATATTTGTCAAATGCTTATAAAACAAAAAGCTTGAATACACTGATATTATAAAAAAACAATATGCATTAGAAAAGCAAATCAAGTAGCATAATACCTTATCAGCTACGCTTCCTTCTTTGCTCTCGGCATTACCGTTGACTAAAGGGGTTTCTGTGGAGTTTTCTACCACTTCGTTAGTTTGATCGATGGTATCCCCTTCAGAAGCACCGTCGTCCCTAGCACCGACCGGTAAGGGCAAATAGCAGCGCGCCATGGTGATACTGTTAGCTGCCAGAGATATCCTCTGTAATTCCGATGAAGAGTGCAGATACAAAGCTTGGGCTTCTTTCGTAAAGACCAACGATGATATTCCGCTAAAAATAAATAATAGAAATTCATATTTTATATAATAAGACGCTTCCGTATTCAGGTATTCAAACTCGATCAAAATTACTTTCTTTCTTACTTTATATCTTCTCTTTTGATTGCTGCTGCATTAAGTTGCCGTTTCAAGTCTGGAATGGTTAAAACTAGGCAATCACCAGTGTTTGTTAGGCACAACAGGTCAACTTCGGAATGTGAAATATTGTCTAAATTACATGTGAAATTCGCGAAAGCCATTCGCCTCACTCTCGCACCTAGAAAAAACGGATTCCATTGATGAAAATAATAATTCCACAAATAATAATGATGAAACAAATCCTGATTGAACAGATTGTATACTTAAATATAACAAATGATGTATACCAATAACTCTTACCTTCATGAGCGGTTAGTTTATATTTACAAAAAGGTTTCAATGAAGGCAGAGTGAAAATTTTAAATTGTTCTTCGGAAGCAATTATCACCCTGTGTGCTTGGGTGGTGTCTGGAAGCGGCGCCACACCTTTCTCCACCTCCAGTGGCTCTGGCAGAGGTTTATTCGAACCGTCCAGTACTGCAATCGCTATGACTGGGGCTCTGTGCTTGAGTTGAATCTCTTTGGCCAACTGGCATGTTACGTCGTCAGTTTCACGTTTAGACGTAGAAGGCACCACTATTGTGAAAGCATATACTGTACCATTATTTGTGCCAGCCCAAAGAGTAGGATTTGTGTTTTGTACTGAAATGAAAATGTTTTATAGAATTTTATTATGTATGTACGTATCAAGTAACAGATCACTATCACCAATCTTGGTTAACCAGCAGTTATTACTGATCATTACGTCTAAACTTGGCTTCCCAAGATTCTCAATTATAAATTACCTAACAAAATTCAAGGAGTTTAAAAAATTTCTCAGTTGTACTGAGGATGAATTGACATAGTTTTACAATTTCTCCGACCAATATCATTTGCTCAGTACTAATTTAAGTATTATATTCATATTAAATTGTTAATTTTCAATTGCTTATATCTAATATGTTGCTATTAATTAATTTTTTTGGTTGTCTATATAAACATTGGATGTTTTTGGGGATTGAATAAATAAATAAACACGCTAAATGTACACAAAAACGTTTTAGAACTCAGCATCAAGAAAAATCTAACAAAAAGACATTAAACAAGGAAGAGTCTATAACATGTTTTAATGATAAGGGTTTTTCCGTTTATATCAATGAAATAAATGAATGAAAATAGTCATTAGACCCAAAAAGAAATCTGCCGAGTTGATTTTTCAAGTTCTCATTACGTTAAAAACCATATAAAATTATGTAGATGTAAAACCCCCTATTCAAAAAAATAAAGACATGTTTAAATTAATTATTTGTAGACTACTTGACATTCTCAAACGAGTTTATGATTAATCAGACAGATATAGCTTCTGTAAATCATCCCCTGAAGGGTAGTAATTTTCAAAACTAGTATTAATGATTTTTATTATAATTTGAATTTGTATTCTGGTGGAAAAATATAATAATCAGACAACTGATGTCAAACTCTTTGGACTACAATAACAATTGTATCTAGCAATAACAAATGCCCATTTGCATTTGATGTACGTACTTGTACAAACTAGGTTTTCTTCCTTAACTTAAATATAATATTACTTGATATTTTTTTTAAACATAGATCAGAACTGGATAACAATACAATATTATTGCATAATATATTTATGTACTAATAATAATTAAGTATTATTGGATAATGTATATGACTGAAATTGCCTCACTAAGCCTTCTCGCCTCGCCTATTACCCCAAAGAAATTTTGCAAATGTTTCAAACTCACCGCTGACTAAAAACGTCCTAGCAAAATAAAGGCATCGAACAAAGGAACCCATCGAATCGTCGGTCTGTCGAGCCTCGATTTGTCTTTCGATAGGCCTGGCATCCAAAGGCGAACTGGTTTCGTCAGAGGCGGGCAGTTTTCTTGACGGCGGGGACGTGGCTTGTTTGCTATCTTCTTTATTGGTATTCCTTCTGGTTGATCTACCCTTTCGCAATCTTCTGAACGACTCCCGCAGGGATTTCTTGAAAGATTTGCGCCGAGAAATAGGTGTATCACCAGCGCCAGTGAGATCTGAAATCGATCACAGTTTATTTAGCGGTGTTAGGTAATTGCAAGCTTTTGGTAATAGTATTGTAACGAACCGGAGCCGAACCTATCTAGTACATGTGACCGCCGCATGGTTCTCTGCCGCGTCGTCAGTTTGTGAGGAATGCATGATGTCATCGCTTTAGACAATTCGAGAACGGATGGAAAGCAAACGACGAAAACTGATTACTTACATTTCAGAAGTCTGTCTATCGTCCATAATGTTTAGGACTGATCTAATCATAGAAAAATTAAAAATAAAGAGACTGTTTGAAACACTAGCGATCTTGACCATCAAATTCTACTTAGCCCAGCTGCGCGTGGAGGCGCTGCCCGTAATCGACAGACGACTGATTAGTGATGACAATGATACTTTTTCATTTCGACATTTGTCAAAATACAAAAGCATTTTGTTTGAATGTGAATTTTTTATTATTACAAATAACTGTTATTGTATCGAACAGTACAACTTATATTATGGACTTGAATTCATGAACCCAACGTCGGGAATGGAATGTTTTGTTATTAGAGTTGACGCAGAAATTCCTGGAACTATTCTTGTACAAGGTAAAATACAAGCTGCTGCTGCTTTTCTCAAACTGATACTTATTTTCATCCGTCAGTTGCAGAAATTACAAACCGATAGTTATTTGTATCCATCAGTTCTCCTTTTCTATCAACATTGGAGGAAGTGTATGGTTGACAGATTATTCAAGTGGAGCTTATCGTTCTTCTTGCTAATAAATGTACAAAATTATTGAAGGTTTATTGTAAATGTAATTTGTTTTTATTTTGGTTGATTTTGATGGTTATCTATGGTTTGGATTTGATGATATAAAAAAACAATATTCTCATTTTTGTTCTTCAGAATTCTATTACTGTGTAGTTGTTACCTAAACAATGTTATTATAGCGTTCAACTTATTATTCTTGTTCTATATATACTTGAATTGAGTTCTTGTTTTCATGAAATAAATATATTTTTTAAACCCTTTCATTTTATCCACGAATGATTTCACAAGGTCCACGAATCGTTTACTGTATATATTTTAGTAGTGATTGCTTTTTCATTCCTCTATTTCAAATGAAACAACCATTCGTATGAAATACAGGAATGGCAAATTGATCAATGATGAAATATATACCTTATCTTATAATAATAATAATAATAATAATAATAATACTCCCTCATAAACACTCGTTGAGTGTACCCAAAGGCATAGCCTGTGCGGGTAGAGGACGGCTATTATTATTATTTGCCGTGGCGCTCCGGGGCGACTTACTGATGTTTTAGGTGATGTATTCACTTTTCAGCTGTAGGAAAACCGGAAAACCTACAGCACCACCTCGGGTATAAACCATATGAAAGCAATACTGTTAAAAAACCGCCCTTTTTCAATCGGTAACTGAAAAGAGAAATCTGTTTTACCCACCGTACTAAGTTAGTTTACCCAGCTGCAAGGTAGGTCGCCACTGCTGAACGTGGTGCAAATTTTTACTGCAGGTTTGACAACTCTCTTTATTTTTTGTTTCTCTATCTCTCTATTTCTTCAATTTTTTACAATACTGTTCGAAATGTGAGTAATCAAGTTACTACATCGTCTACTACCTTCAAATAGAAGAAACTGGAACCACGAGAAGAGAAATGTCCAGAAGAACTCAACTGCAGCTACAATATTTCGCGATAAAAATGGGTGGACAACTTACCGTCAATATAGAAGGAACCGGGTTGCATATCGAACAGTATCCGTTATCATAGTCATATTAAGTTGGTGAATATGAACTGAATATTATGGCCGATACTTGATGGAAATTCATAGCATAAGACACTGTGGTAAACACCATTAGATTTCCACAAATAATAAAATTGCACATCGCAAGCATAGCATCATTTGTGGAGATCTAAGCACGTTTACTGTCATGAAGTATTAATTGTAAAAATAAAATAGATAGAGTTAACTATATTGTTTTACATTACAAATCCGGTAGGTGACTCAGTACTGTAATAAAATTTGACGGACGTATATCATAAGTTACTTCATTTCATCCTGTCTTTATATTACTTCAAAAAATGGATAAATATATAAGTCTAAATAAAAAAAAGGATTTGGCAATTTTAAATCATATTACGTTAATTACATATGAGCCATTGGTTTATGTAGTTGTTGTTCGCTTGTCATTGTCAAATAGATAAAATCATAATATTTGTGTTTGGAATTATGGAGATTGCAGATAAGATTTTAAATAACGCTGTCTGAGCAACATGAAAGTAATCTCGACATTATCATCCTATAGATATAACAAAGAAATATAAAAATTACTCATTACTCAAGTACAATACTAAAAAAACTATAATTAGGAGCTTACGCCATACTTATTCAATATTTTTCATTCATTAAAGTTGCCTAAACTTTTAATAGGTATCAATAATAAACATAGGTCTCAATGAAATAAAAATTACTAATTTTGGTTAAGCAACATAATGAAAAAATTATAATTAATTTTTGCGTAAAACGACTGTTTTTGGTGTTATAATTGTAAAATTAGGCAAATAAGATTCTGAAAAAAGGCATTTTGTATGATTTTTTATTGAAAAATTTTTGTTTGAAAATTGGACATTTTCAAGATTCAGAACGAAAAGTATTTGAGAACCCCTCGATTTTCCTTCGGATTCGAGTTCAGGGGACAAAACTACTTGGGTTAGGTCACTTTTTTTTATTTTAAGGAGGACCCCAATAAACTCACCTTTACCGAGAAGACTATAAAGAAGCGGTAGTTAAAACAATTTGGTACACCACCGCTAAAATGCTACAAAGTAAATATTATAAAGATTTCAATATAGTATTCAACCCTTTCACCGACGCGACGTTCAGTGTAATTCATCACGAGCTGCACGTAATGCTAAACCAAAAATCCTACAGGCACAACCCGAAAAGAGAGAATCTAGTGCACCAGCTCTTAATAGATCTGAAGTATTTGCAATTGCCAGATTATATGACGAAAATGAACCGGAAGGACTTAAAAAAAAATTATATCACATTTTGGCGTTTTAATTAGTCAAGTCAAATCAACTTTTAGATTAGAATTTCTTCATTTAGTCAGAGGTTCTAGGGATACACGGTATAATACTACTTTCTGCCATTAGGTACAGTTGTGTACATAAAAAAGCCGTACAAGGTTTGTCTTGTCTAGCTGAGGCAATGCACTAGCACTAAAAAATGTTAGAAGCGAGTTACTGAAAAAATAGTTTGATTTTGACACTACGTGTCAAAGTCGATAAAAAGTTTAATTAAAATTGATGGGCCTGACTCACAATATCCTATAACTGCTGTACGAATTTTTTATGAACCCGGATAATTCCAAATCGTTCGTGACAATCATCTGTTTCAATTCAGACGCCATGCTCAATGAGGTTATTACGTGTAAGTAGGATAGGGAAGCTTTGTCTATAAGTTTTTCATAACTTCCGACAATAAAGTAGCTTTGTTCTGGTTGTGAAAATTATTAGTTCTGGGACGTCAGGATTATGCGCAGTTGAGAAAAAGTGAGCGAATGTGAACCTAAAGAGCATACTTCTCGTCAACTGCGCATGATCCTGACGTCCCAGGACCGATAATTTTCAGAACCAAAACAAAGCTAGTATATTCTGACTTTAGTGACTTTTGTTTAATTTCTACTACGACGTTTTATTGTTACGACCGGTTTCGGTTTGTTAAACCATTATCAAGTAACAGTATATTCTGTAACAAGGTTAGAATGAAAATTCGATGCGAGTGGAAAGTTCCGAGCGCGAGCCGAAGGCGAGCGGGAGGTACCACGAGCATCACGAATTTTCATTCCAACCGAGTAGCAGACTATACTTTCTCCACGATCAAACATTTTAAAATATTTTTAAATGGAAACGAACAAGATAATTTCCATACGAAATAATAACTATTATTCAAAAACACTGTTTATCAGAAATGACTAATCCTGGAATAACCAGAACTAATTTTTTAATCGCAAAGGTGCATTAAGAATAAACTATTGAATTAAAAATAAATGCATTGTCGGTGGCTTGAACCCACGACCTCTCGTCTACTATGCCCATGCTATACCATCTGAGTCATCCGGCCTCTTATTAATTCAAGTTTTATAAATATTGTATTCACGGCATTAAAATTTTTCATACTCATTCTTTAATTTTTTTGGTAGTAAACTTTCCAGTATATTATTTGTACTCTTTGTAATTTCAGGTGGTGTATTTTCACACTCTGATTCTGAATCACTGGATAAATTCATGATACTTTATATTTTCGAATGAAAGCATGACAGCAATAATTTTTGCACTACTGAAATTTGCCACTACGGTGACAATCAACTGCGTCAAGGCTACTGTTATTATTGCTAACCAGTGTGAGAATATTATTCTATTACAAGAGAGAGAATGTAAATACATTTGAATTGCATGGGGGCAGAGGTGTTGCAGAATATTTCTTCAAATCCAGCAGAATTCCAGCATTCTGTAATCAAATTTCATTTCAGAATTAGCAAATTATGTGATGATCGTGGAGAAACTATATTCTTACATCAGGTCTTCATTAGCTATAGATAAAACACAGTAATTATGTTCGCTAGGTAGGAACAATGAAACTTTACCTGTGATGTTGAAAGAATACAGGGGTAACCTTCTCTCTAAGCGTTTCGACAAAGTGGAAAATAAAGGCAAACATCTGTCAGAAAACAACTACTTCCGTTGCTAATACCACGACGGACATTGAACTACAACTGACAGATATTTGTGCAACGTTCTTCAAAGAAGACCCAATTGCAAGTGCTTGTCTCGTAATTAAACAGAAAACTATCTTTCATTTGGCTGGGAATGACCACCTGCAGACATGCATGTTTCGAGGTTTATTGCCTCTCATCAGTGACAGGGTAGGTCGGACAACATTATAATTATTGTCCTGTCCCTGCCAAATTGTGGAAACGCTTCGAGAGAAGGGGACCCCTGTATTCTTTCAACATTGTTGATACCTCTCTGGCACAATATATTCGAACTAGTTCGAATGTTTACCTGTGATTACAAATAATATTTGTACATGAAATATTATAAACAATTTTATAAAAACATTTCCGAGTAGAATTCAAAGCAATAATTAGTGAGTTATGTATTATATAGAATTTAAATATTACTTATATTATTCTCCCATTCAACATTAATGCCATTTTGAAAACTCGACTCGAACACTAGGAAAGCATTATTTGACCTGTATTTTGTGGTGACTGAACAGTGACCACAACATGTACATTTCAAAGTAGATTTGAGTTGCGGGACAAAATGCATTCATAAAGTCAGGTGCAGTTCACTTCAGGATCAGTTCAGGGGCAGATAGTAAGCTCTATTGGGTGTTACTCCCCCAAAAGTATCTAGACCACTATTCTGTAGCATTTTTAAATATTTTTGTTGAAATCAAATCTCGCTTCTGCAATGATCTAATAACATCTTAATGCAGACTACCTAGTATATGCATCTTAAGAACTCCTGAGCATCTTGCTGGGCGTTACTGTTGAAGCAAGGTGTGTAAAACTTTGAATCTGACTTTTTAAGGACACTGTATTAAACACTCAATCTGCTGAATCCTCCGATCACAGATCCTTGATATTAGTTATACTGTTATTGCATTGTTGTTGAAGATACTTGGCTTCTGGAGATAACAATAACATGATATTGATGTCATTTGCATGCCGAATTGAAAAATACTCCGTATTACGATTATATTCGAAACATGTAGGTAATGTTATTTGGGAAACATTGAACTTTTTCCATGTTCAACTATTATTTTAGAAAAAGGAAAAAACAAACAATTCCTAACCCCAAATACCGAAAAATTACATGTTATAATTTAATTTATCATTTACCGCAATTTTTTTGCCGCATGGGTATGAACGTCCATGAGGCGATTTCCTTGCGATTTGCGAATCGCACAAAACCTGCGAATATTCGCGAGGGTGTGAACTAGCCTTAAGGAATCATATAAGTTGAAATTTTTAGACTTATTGTTTTCTTAACTTGGTTTTTTAAAGTGGTTGTATTTTTGTGTCGTGTGTCATGAGTATGTGACATGAAATTTTCAAGTCGCTCCGGAGCGCATATAGTGGTGGTGTTCCTTCATCTGGGATGATATGCAGATAGTGGGGAGTATCACCATTATACTTTTTATCATCAATTAATTGAATTCAATTTTAATATTAATCTCAAACCAAAAAGCTCTGTCTATAAGTTTTTTATAACTTCCAACAATAAATTATATTTTGACTTTTGAATATCTTCTTTTTTTTTATACATATGTTTCGTCCATATAATATATTTTTAATTTTGGTATCAGATCAGATTTCAAGGCATCAATGAGATGTAATTATTATTCAATTCATTTTACAATCAATATTTCCATGGCACAAGGATTTTAAGTAGGTACGCCACTGAGTGTCCAAGCGCAAAACCTTGTGCAAAATCTGATGTGTTTTTTGCGTGAAAGGCAACGCAAAAGGAAAATGGTCTCGAAGAAACACTCTCTTTCTGATCGCTTTAAAAAACTCTCAAAGTGTCCGTTTCAAGATTGGTGGTGTGAATTTCGCTATTGAAAAAACGAAGACCTAGCTAGGCAAATATCCTGCTGTCGACAATCAAGATCAAGAAATCCTGTATACGCACGGTGAGTGGCCTTTTCCACTAATTTTTCTTGTGCCAATTTATTTCCTATTTTATAATAGTCCATTGCATAAATCTCGCACAACATATGTAAAATAATATTATAACAAAGTAATTGTCTGACATCCATTTTTTTTGCTTATTTTGAACAAGTCGTCCGATCAATAAGTATATTTTTTATTATAGATTATTTTCAAAACCATTTATTAATTTCAGTATGGGGAACTGCCAATTCTACTATTTTACGTCCACTTAAATCTTTGCAAAACAAAAGTATCAAATGTGTTTTTAAATTACCATTTCTTGAATCAACATCCTATTTATATGTTCCAAACAATCTTTCAGATATCAATTCTTTGTACAAATTGAAAATATGTATATTCATTCATTCTGTTATAAATAACAGGAAACATTCATCTCCAATTTCATTCAATCAATACCATTCATAATCACCAAACTAGACAATCCAATAGTCTCGTCACACACAGAATAATTACATCCTTTGGAAATAAATCAATTTTATATAATAGAATATTTATATTCAATGAAATATCCAAAAATTAAAAAACATAGAAGAAAATTTTTTCAAAAAACATTTGAAGAAACATTTATTACAATGATGCTTTTGACAACCCTTACTTTTTTTTCAGTTGCAATCATTTCTTTGAATTTTGTTATTTATTGTTTTAATTAGAGAACTAGAACCCTATTATAAACATTTAAGTTTCTTGTATCAATAAAGATTATTATTATTATTTTTGAAGAGTTTCAAAATTTTTTAAAAAGTTTTCATTAACGCCACCCCAACCCAAAATTCCATAATTTATATGTGATTGAACAAGTGAATAATATATCTAGATAATGGGTATTCAAAACTTTTTTAACAACTTCAATTTTGTAAACATTCAAACTAGTTCGAATATATTGTACCAGAGAGGTATCAACAATGTTGAAAGAATACAGGGGTACCCTTCTCTCTAAGCGTTTCCACAAAGTGGAAAATAAAGGCAAACATCTGTCAGAAAACAACTACTTCCCTGGCTAATACCACGACGGACATTGAACTACAACTGACAGATATTTGTGCAACGTTCTTCAAAGAAGGGTACCCCTGTATTCTTTCAACATTGTTGATACCTCTCTGGCACAATATATTCGAACTAGTTCGAATGTTTACAGATTTCTCTTCCCGAAGACTGTGCTGCTTGGGAGTGTTTTGTCTTGTTCCGTGCGGATGGCGCTTTGATCAACTTGGTTGTAGATCGTGGTGTTATCCGTGGGGTAATATTAGTTAAACAGTTGATTATTATTCATTTGGCAGAGATAGGACAATTATAATGTTGTCCGACCTACCCTGTCACTGATGAGAGGCAATAAACCTCGAAACACGCATGTCGGCAGGTGGACATTCCCAGACAAATGAAGGATAATTTTCTGTTTATTTACGAGACAAGCACTTGCAATTGGGTCTTCTTTGAAGAACGTTGCACAAATATCTGTCAGTTGTAGTTCAATGTCCGTCGTGGTATTAGCCAGGGAAGTAGTTGTTTTCTGACAGATGTTTGCCTTTATTTTCCACTTTGTGGAAACGCTTAGAGAGAAGGGTACCCCTGCATTCTTTCAACAACTTGAATTTCGACAGGAGATATCTCAATTTTTTTATCACATAGTCAATTTGTGAATCCCGTCTCAAATGTCTGTCAATCATTATACCCAAATATTTTGAACAGTCAGTTTCATAAATTTTTTTGTCATCAATCTTGAGAGGTCCTAAATTCGGTAATGTATTTCTGTATGAAGTAAATTGAAGGTATTTCGCTTTTTCAAAATTTATTGTTAATAGATTATCATCAAACCAACTTTTGATTATTTTGATGTCTTTCTCAACTATTTCTTGAAGTTCATTCCAAGTGGAAGCCTCATATAATAACGTTATCATCTGAAAAACAATGAATTTTACCTTTACTTTCAAGATTTAATAGGTCATTGAGATAAATGGTGAATAAAAGTGGGCCTAAAACTGTACCTTGAGGTACACCATATTCAAATATTCCTGGATTGCTTATTTCTTTATTAATTTCTACATATTGAACTCTATCAGAGAGGTAGCTTTCCAGTAGTTTGTATGTTATTCCGTAAAACCCTAATTTCTTCAATTTATGCATATTTAGCTGACTTTTTTATCAGATATCGCATGTTCGCAATACCTTATGTTGAAATTTCTTCCTGTCTGGCCTAAATAAGTTGCTGAACAATTCCCGAATTCTTATCTATATGTACCTGATTTTTTCCATTTATCCTTTTTGGGTTTAGTGTTGAATAACATGTTCCCTAAATTATTTTTGCTAGTATTATGCCGTTATTATGTAATATTTTGAAAGATAGTTTTCAACTGAACAGAACTAAACAACTCTCCTATTTCAAATTTGTGAATTTTGATAATTAGCCATCACACACACCTACTTCACTAATTAGTCAGGTTTCATTGTTCCTATCTAGTGAACTTAATGACTGTATTTTATCTATATTAATCAAGACCTGATGTAAGAATATAGTTTACTTGAAAATGGTTCAACAAACCGAAACCGGTCGTAACAATAAAAAATCGTAGTGAAAATTAGACAAAAGTTATTACTATTTTCTCTATCATACATTCATCATGAATATCTCCACAAAATAAATAGATCATCAATTGAACACGTTATCTACGTGTATTAGAATTTTAACTTTAGAATTTCTATTCCTAAAAAATAGAATTCTAATAACTTTTTTATATTTCATCAGGGTTTCATTTCAACAAATAAAATATTTTTATGCTTGTAGTCAATTCACTCACCATTTGGATTAAGTGTGCACTTGACCATAATGGGTTTGTTCTTCACGTAATCCAATAGGGCAAGGCCATGGGCAGTACCTGCTGCAACCAAACCCCAATCAGCTTGCAATACGCAACAAGTAACAGCAGCCGGCGGATGTAATTGGAGAAGAGAAGTGGCTTGAAAACCGCGAGGTTGATGCATGGCACCTGCAAGGAAAAGCAATATCTAAACCTGCTTGTTTTTTCATCAAACCCAATCTCCCTCCTTACCTTGTTTTGGAGTCAGCTGACCGTGACCTTTCCACACAAACCCATCTCTGTCACTAACAATATTCATGGAAGACACTTTCAAAGGTCCATCGAGAACTTCAGTATCGAATTTTGCAACTACTACTTGACCAGCAGTTCCTGCAACAACAAGAGTTCCCGATAGAGGGCACATACTAACCCTCTTCACAGCCAAACGCGGGTCGTCTGAATAAGGATCGAAAATGCCAGTTTTTCGAAACGGAGGCCATTCTTCTTCCAAGTCTTCTGGATCAGGATGAACCTCTGAAAAGGAAAGAGTAATTCACAGTTGCTACAAATTTCCTAATGAATACCTTCAGGTTCATCTCCAGAGAAGAACTGTGCGGTGCCGAATTTGTAAATAGGTGTGAGGGTTACTCCTCCAGCATCCCAGAATCTGACCGTTCCATCTTCGTGGCCGGTCAGCAGTAACTCTCTTTTAGTTTCCAGACCTTTTGAACACAATAATTTACCCCCATCCACAGGCCAATGACGGGTGGAATACAAATGACTGGTTTGGATTTTCCCGGCATCTTTCAACTGTTCCCAGAGTTCTTCTGATATGCCTGAAATAAGAGCAACAGTAGTAGAAGTAATATTTCACTTATTATCCACCAAATACCTGAAACGTATTGGCTACAGGTCACGGCAGACGCATGTAAGGATACAAGGTAGGGCAAGTTCATCATCTTCCAGCTTTCATCCTTCAAGTCAAGAGCCACTAGTTCCTCTTCTGCCAGCACAAGTAAGGCCTCCGGTTCTCCTTTACCAATATCTCCGTTAATTGTACTATTGTCGTCGTTTTCGGTGCTTTCATCTTCACCATCTTTTTCTTCTTCTTCTGTCCTTGATTCGATCACAATAAAATCAATGACCTAGAAAAGAGTAAAAGACAAATGAGGATTGTGAGCTGAACATCATTTATTTGAGTCAATATCACACTCATGCAGACATGTGGATGTCAAATCTTGAATATAACAGAAAGTTCAATGGAATCATTGCGATAATTTTATCATAATAAGACATATTGAGGGTGGTGGAAGGGTACACGCATGCTATCGGAATTGAATTCGGGTTGATGATTATAGAAATACGGAGAGGATGTCCACCTCATAGACAGAAGCATCCTACCGTATCTTGATGCCAGAGAGACGTTTACTTCTCTAGGAACGGAAGAACCTCCTGATAGGTAACCACAGTTATAAACTATATCCCGGGTAAGTATTACTAACTGGTAGAAGACCGATCTGGTAACCAGAACTGTCAGGGAAGAACAAAGTTGCTGCGACTAATATGCTTGCCGTTCCGATTGTACTCTACTTCTTTGTAGTAGTAAAATGGACTCAAAAGGAGCTGAGACAACTCGACGTAAAATTCACAAAATGAAGCATCTTCATAGGAGCTTGCTGAATCGTCTGTTTCAATGTTAAACACACAACGGGGAAGCTCACTTCTAAGAGTGGATTATCTCCATAACAGAATGGGGTGAGTCATTAAGTTTCCCTGCATGGTCCATAAAAAAGCAGGGTTTGGGATATTTGTTTCAGAAGCAGCCCGTGTGGTCGATCAAATTGGTCTCAAGTTCGGTGGCCCAAATTCGTTCACTGAATTGGAACACGTTCAGAAAAAATCTGTAGAGACCGATGTACTCCTGTATCTACACAAAGATGAGTCAATGCATGGGCTCTTCATCTAAAACTAGACCTTTACCTTTCTCAGGCTAAGTTGGCTAAAGTTGGAGACTGAGGGATTCATAATGGCCTGCAAGGATGGTGTCTTGAACACTTTGGTATACCGTATTCATGTGGTGGGTATAGAGGTCCCTGTCACTAGCTGAATAACCTGTTGTGGGCTCACCTGAGACCATAATGCAATTGCTGTCAGCATGGTTTTTATCTTTTCAAAAAGAGAAGTACTACTGATACGGCGGTTGGAGGGTCCTCGCAATTAATAGTCACATCCTGGCTAATTACTTTGTTTTGAATAATTTTCATCTGTTTTGCTTGGGGTGTTTGGGTTACCTGACCGGATGGGCAGTGTAGTGTCTTGTCGTCGAAAGCACTTCCGTATTTCTGGAACCTATACGAGGAGAGAAACCCCCCAAGCCCCTGAGGTGGAAACTTTAGGTGCTGAGGAATTCCCATTAACGAGATCCAGAGGAACCAAAGGCACCTTCAAAACACAACTTATAAAGGGAAAAGGACTCCCAAAACCGCGGTAGGAGGAACTTCCTCAGGTACCTCCAACTGAAACCAAAGATGTGGGTTCACAAAGGCCCCAAGCTGAGGCGTAAGTGCAGGGGCTATTTTGTTTATTGATTTGTTTTTAATAAATACATGTTATGAGAAATAAATACTTCAAAAGTGAATCAATATTTTTGCAACTTTGTAGCCTGTAGAAAAACAGTCTTTCCTCAAATTTTTTTATGTTCAACTCCACTGACTGAGACATTTATGTCCAACTTGGTAATTATTTTTGAGGAATAGGCATAAATCTGGTAGTGAAAAATGTTAATGTACTGAAAAGTCACATTTCCATTGCTTGTATTTGCAGTTGTCAGATGAATATTAACAAGCCTAGGTGTCAAGTAAAATTAATAGGTCTGCCTGTGCAGTGGTGCATGTAATTTCGCGCGGTGCAGTGCTACGTATGGTTTCGCTTTTTGGCACCTATCAAAACAAACAATGAGCGGTTTTCATACATTCTTGATCTCTACGATTGATTGGAATCGATGTGAATAGTCCCCATGCATTTTCATTTGAACCTAATTCAAAAAGTTGCATTATCCGACACAATTCGATGGTACTCAGACCAGGAGTCAATTTTGACGTCTCCCAACTGAGTCAACTTTTTGTTTCTAATTAATCTGACAGATAATGTCATCTGTCTTTTCTTCTATTTAGGATCTCCACATTTACGTATAAACTCGTAAATCCATTCCTTAATATTAGATCCGTTTGATTTTGTTTTTGAGAGGAATCTTCCTAAAGTAACTGCATGATTGAAATCTGGTCTTAATGCTGTTTTTGTTTGAAAATACCTCTGATGTATGGAAGGTAGATAAATGGGCTTTGTCGTCATTCTATGGCAATTTTTGACTCTTTCCAAGTTGTTTCAGCATTTTTTCCAGTAGTGTCTCCGAATACTCATGTTGTAGTCCATTTCAGCATTTGGTGAACTCTTCTTTTGGGAAACAAAAGGTTTATAAAACTTGACCCAACCCAAAATGGGTTCTTTGTATATCAGTTGCGTAAATAAACTCCATTCAACTATTAAACTAACAACAACATGCCACAAGAATCAACCAAAAACATATAGAATAAATTGAAAAAATGATTTCATGGATTCATAGTATATTAGATACCTAGGTCCGAGAAAGTTGGATTTCCTGGCATATGCGATATGAAGGCCGAGGTGAAGCCGAGGCCTTCTTATAGCACATGCCAAGACATCCAACTTTCGGGCCGTGGGTTGTATACTATTTTTCTCGATTCCGTAGCCGAAAGTACGGGCATAATCAATGTTTGTGATTCCGTGCAATTAATACTGCCAGCTGCCGGCCATCTTGTGAAATCCAATGAAGCTGTCGTTCTAGCAGGGCGGCGAGCACAAGGGGGGGAATGCCCGCCCGACTTTTGCAAGACCGAGACGAAGCCGAGGTTTTGCTGGTCGGGGCGGGCATTGAAGATGAAATAAAGCCAACATTATAACATAAGCATCAAATCGATTTGAAAGGAGAAACATTCTCAATTTAAAATTGAAAATTCATGATTTCCGTGGACATGGAAACAAACCTACGGTAAAAATGACAAGACGATTCCACAACTGATTTTACGAACATTTTTTTTTGTTGATTTTAGGACTTGTTTTCTTTATTAAATTCACATGAAACTACGTTGAACACACAATTATTAAAAGTGCAGTTGGAAAATTCTAAACGGTCTGTCTTCAGTGTTGAAATTATATCGTTGTAATAGTATATTGTGTATCTAGTAGTGAAAGCAATACATTACCGGACGACAATGTAAATTGTTGGCCGAGGCGATAAGTCGAGGCCAACAAGCATTGAAGTCTGGGAGTGTACTTTTGCTACGAGGTACCTACACATACTATTTTTTCTGAAATCGCAATCAGCATTATCATAAATTAAGGAATTATACTTATTGTTTGCGTGCATTCATTTACTGTCTAAAATGTATACAAGCCGTCAAAAATTTTCCCGGATCGTTTACGATACGCCATATTCCCGCACGCAATTTAGTTTGAGAGGTGTCATATTCCATATTCCACTAGTGCGGGAAAAATTTTCCCGCACGCTAATGTCACTTCAAGTGAGTTTTTCCCGCACTAGTGCGGTAATAATTTTTCCCGCACATGAAAGTTTGTTCATGAGCATCACGTAAGATGTTTCAATGATCTTGTAGAAAAAATCTTGATCCTTACTCATACGGAAAGGTACTATCCCGCACTCGACTGCTTACCCGAACTCCGCTTTGCGTCGTTCGGGTAACGGCAGTCTCATGCGAGAATAGTACTCTTTCCGTACTTGTTAGGATAATAACTATTCCCGTACAGTTTAGTGCCGAAAACGGCCCGGGAAAGTTCGTTGCTTAGCAACGGACTAAAATACTAGATTTGCGTATTTTGAGGCCTGAAGTTGCTCCGAGAAAATCTTGAACGATTTCAGAAAAACTTTTTTTCCCGAATCTTCAATATTTTTTCTGCGGAACCTTCAGATGAGGATTCGTCCATTTTTTCCACACAATTGAATGAATTCCTTCACGAGTTCACGACACGACAGTTTGACACGAGCAAGCACAGAATAAATAATTCATGTTCATATCACCGGCCGCAAAAATTCTTTCGTCAGCCGGCCACGGAAATTGGTCTTTCCGGCCTGAAATGCGGCCAGAAAGTGCGTACTTTCGGCTAGGGGAAAAAGAAAATTCAACATTTTTCGAAATAATTTTTGGTAAATGTGGTAAGAGGAGTGTCACGTCTTGTTAAATAAAACTAAAGCAGAAAAAAATCACAAATTTTGTAAATTATGATGTCAAACTGCTCTCAATTCCTTATAATAACTTATTCATCACTGAATTAATCTCGGACATATTTGAAAATGTTACAGTAAGAAATGTTTACTACCATGAAAACTGATCTGAAATCAAATGAAAGAGATGTTTCACATACAAGAATTGAGAGGTGCTAAGTATATTTGCTTGTTACATTTTTTAGAGCGGTAAAACTTCTGCAGCAAATACAGATGGTTTTGTAAATAAAGATGAAAATTGTTATAAATTTTTAACGAAAATAACATGAGGCGATTTAAATGAAAGAAAAAATTCAATGAAAGACATGCTATCTCTAGGAATCACTGTGCCTTGCTTGAAAAATATACCTTATTTCCGAACTGTTCTGCTTCACTGTCATTATCATTTTCAGATTTTTCAATGCCAATCTGCGCGAAACCAAAAACCAAATTTTATGAATGTCACCAATATGAAAAATATACAATGGAACTTTCCCACTGATTACTAATCGATAAAAATAATTTCTAGAATAACAATCATTGAGTACTTATGAAACCTCTCCTGTTTTTGTAAAATAGATAACAAAATTGAATAAACAGGTGGTTAAAAATGATGAACACAACTTTTTGGACTTTACCACAAATCAATGATTATAGAAATTTGAATCAATTAGCAGGAAAGTTTCATTTTTGATAATTTGAAATCAATTTGAGAAAGCAGGCAAGCATAATATATCACAAACAGATGAAGACTCTGCCAACAATGAATTACGAAACTTTGAAAGTATTATTGTATGAAAAAATATCCTCCATCTTACGATCAACTTATTGAAACAAAAGCCTTTCAATAAGAATTCAACTTCACTCACCTTACTGGTAAAATCGAAAGCTACATGTTTATCCCCATGTACCACCGATACAGAATATTTATCACTATAATTGGCCCTAGGTAGACCTCCAGAAAAAACTACTAGGGGCTCGTCATTAAGATTCTTCGTCTCGATTTTTGGAATGGCTCTGCAAGAGTAAGGACCATACGTCGTAACTGGTTCTCCACAAGGTTTTTCCGATTGATCAATATCCCATTCCATGTAGCTACCTAAAAAAAAAATTGGGATTAAAATAAATATTTATTTAGATTTTTTCTGACTATTACCATCATTATGAGAACTGAGAAAATATCTTCCGTTTTCTTTCCAGTACAGCGATTCCAATTGTTGATTGGAAATGAAAGTTTTCACAGCACTGTTATCGACTCTATTCCAAAGAACAATCAATCCTCTATTGTACCCTATGAGGATATTGTTTGGGTGTTCCGGCTGTTCAAAAATGGATTCAACAGCTCCGGGATTGAGTTTATAATCTTGAGGAACACTGCAAAACAAGAAGCATAAAATAGGATCACTCATTATAAGACTAAAATTACATGTTGTATAGCAGTAGATCTATCTTTGAGAAATATGAGAGTGTGTTTAACTTCTATATTCATATTCCATATAAAAAGAGATTTTGAGTAACCAACTGTTAATACGTATTATGCAGAGTTCTTCTATAAGAAACCAGTTCCTAGAAGTTTTTCAACTAATTTACTACGGAACAACCATTCGTATTTAGCATACAGAAACCCCCGACATAGATGCTGTCTCTGGGAATGGAAATCGCAGATCTGATTAAACGACATACAGATGAATCCTGGTAGAGGAAACTCGAAAGTCTCAACGCGAAAGTCAATTCCCTGTGGAGGATGAACAGGCCCATACAAAAAAGACAAATCGACATCCCTGTCGGGGAATTGTTGAACGCAGGCTATCACGGAACAGGGAAATGTTTTAAGAATATTTTCAGAGCGCCAGACGAAACCGAAGATCACCGGAGAGTCACCAGGGAAGTCTCGGAGTTTAGACACGCCCCAAATGTCCACTTGAACAAGCGCACCTACTCAAAGTTGATTACCATCTTCGAGGAGGTGATAGATACGATGAAGAGACTTTCCAGGAACAAAGCACCGGGTATGGACAAAATAGACGCAGTTATACTCAGGAACCTTCCAAGGAAATCCCTGGTCAACCTAATCCACATTATAAATTGGCAGCACTACCCACACTGCTTGAAGCATGCAGAGATTGTTCCGATACTTATAGCGGGAAAGCCCCAAGAAAGAATTGGCGAAAGAAAATAAGATCGCAGCGCCAACTATCGGAAGACGTTGAACTACGGATCACGGACAAAGTTATTTGAGTTTACACGTGTTTATATGGCGTTTTGGCGGTCTGTTTACCTATTTTTAAATGATTTGTGAAAATTGGTGATTTCTCGAACTGAAAAGTGATTGTGTTTCTATTAGAAGACTTGAAAGATAGTTTCAGTACAGTTCACAAATAGTGTCCGTGTTTTAGGAAGTCATGATTTGAGATTAATTATGTATCTGATTCATTCTGTTGATTAACGATAAGTATTTTCATACTAGATTTTCAGTTGCCCACTATTCCCTGCTTTGCATGAACAATGAAAAGTGCCAATCGAGACTCTTTCATCTTGAATAATGAAATTTCCATCTACCTGAGGAGAGTGCACTGGTTTGAAGGCAAAGGGCATACATTTTTTAATTCTCAATATCAGAATTCATTCTTCCACATAAAATTATATGTCCTGCGTTCAGAACTGCTTCTCCCTCGGTGATACAAGTGATCAAAATAATCCATCAAACCAAGCTTCATCTAAAAAATAACCTTAAATTGCAGAAGCATTCAAAACTAATCCTAGTTAAAATACTTTCAAACCACCTTACTGAAACTATCTATCAAGTCTTCTAATAGAAACACAATCTCTTTTCAGTTCGAGAAATCAACAATTTTCACAAATTGTTTTAAATAGGTAAACAGACCGCCAAAACGCCATATAAACACGTGAAAACTCAAAAAAACTTCGTCCGTGATTCGTAGTTCAACGTCTTCCGATAGTTGGCGCTGCGATCTTATTTTCTTTCGCCAATAGAGACCTATTGCAGTGTACGGTCGCCAAGTTGGTAGACACGATTAAGCTAAGAGAGTTGTGAATCTGGAAGAAGACCCTCGACTCATCCCTGATGAGCAGTTTGGCTTCCGGAAATGTCACCCTACAACCCTCTCAAGTGGCAAGAATTCTTCACGGAGTGAGAGGTCTCCACCGAGGCCTCAACACAGTGATGGTACTGTTGGAAGTAGAGAAGGCCTTTCTTACTGTCCTGACGAAGGGTTTTGTCGCGAAGAAGGGGGGCTGGACTAAAGCCTCTCTCCCTAAAAGAGGTTGAAACCCGAACCTATCCCCACCTTGTGGTTGTAATTAGTGTTTTAATTTGTCTTTTATTCATTTATATGTCCGTAAAAGTGTGAGCTGTATTTTTATCTATATTTGAAATTAATACCTTTTTGTATTTTGGCAATATCATAACTTTATTTTCGCCTATCTTTTTACGTTAACTATACAAGAACAAATTTCAACTTACTTTTGCATCACCACATCCTGATAAATGATATCAGGCGTCATTGTGAACGTATTCAGGTCTAGTAAATAAATATTGCCGCCTTCTGTACCCAGCAGCAGGTGTTTACCGGCCGATTCCAAACACATCGTAGATATCTTCTTCAGCTTTCCTTCCAGAGCTTGCGATTTGACTTCAACCAAGGAGCTTCTGTTCACCTCCCAGAGATGTAACGAGTTATCGTCGCAAAGGGATACCACCCTACCTTGGTTAGGGAGGAAAACAACCTTCGTTACCGGGATGGGGTTCGTATGTTGGCCGTAGAATTCGACCCCCGGACGGCCGAATACTTTGATGGCCCCCGTAGCTGTTCCGATGCATATCAGCCTCATCGACGGGTCCCATGCTAGGGCCGTGGGCTTGTGAGGGAAACCGTGTTGCAGAGTCTGAAAATAAAAATATTGAGATTAAAATTTACCAAAATATATTATGTTTATGTAATCAAGTTTCAAACTAATAGTAACTTCGAAGCAGCTGAATTATTATTATTAATTTTAATACAAATTTGTTTTTATCATTCTTTATTTGCTGAGCGATTTGTTTTTTTTTTCAACGAAAATTGCTTCATAACTTAAATCGTCAAGGCATTATTCGAATTTTTCTCCTACCACAATTCCAAAACCCGATCAAATAGTGAGATGCATTAAACAGCTGATGCCGCTCTGGAGGACTCGCTTCACCATAGCATCTGGTCGCTTCAGAGTCCAAACTCAGAAGGTTATCTTTAGGAGGGGGGTGTTTCAGGGAGACTCCCTCAACTCTATTCTCTTCTGTATTTTCCGCGGATACAACTGCGGCACCCCCAGCAATCGGAGGCTTAAGGTCACCCATCTGTTTTACATGGATGACCTTAAACTATATGCCTCGGGAGAAAAGGATCTCCATCAGTCTTTAAGGGTGGTTGGGAGAGTACACGCATGCTATCAGAATGGAGTTTGGGATCGACAAATGTGCAACGGTTCAGCTCAAAAGGGGATGATGTGAGGAATACTGAAAGGAAGTTCAGCTCGTAGATGGAAGCATCCTACACCATATTGATACCGAAGACTTCTAGGAGTGAGACAAGGCCGATCCCAAGATCACTCTTTCCGTGGCAAGTATCAACACAAACGCTCACAGATCTGGTCATCAGAACTGTCGGGGAAGAACAAAGTTGCTGCAACTAATATGTCCGATTCTACTTTACTCCTTTGTAGTTATGAAATGGACTCAAGAGAAGTTGCGACAACTTGACGTGAAAACTCGTTAAATGATAGGAATTTGCATCCTAGATCGTCCGATCCACGGTTATACTTCCCCAGATAACGAGAGGTCGTGGACTTAAAGTAAAGTTGCTATGCGATAACCTTCACTAATGGCTTAAATAAATAAAAAGTATGCATACATAGGGTCGACTCCAACACAAGTTTAGTAATTTTCGATTGTCTAATATTCATATAAAATTTTGAAAGATGTAATATGGTTTCATTTTATAATTTTCAAGTTAAGAATTGTCTGTGATATTTTGTATACTATTTTTAAAAAAGAATTCTGCATATTTCAAGATTATTTGGCGATGTACTACAAGTCCCCCCCAATAAATTATAGTTTCGTAATATCGATTCTGCCTGTTTCGATTTTTTTGAGAAGGCATTATGAGCATACAATATGTATGCAATAGTTACACCCAAATACTTAGTAGGGGAATTTTTCTCTATTGCTGAACAACTGAACGTAGCATTGTATTATCATTGATGCAATGTGGTTTGTGTACTTCTTAAGTACCTTTATGAGAACTATCCCTGACTGAGAGAATGTCATGAATTTAGTTTAGAAGGGTATCATTTAGCCAAATGAGTATGTTTCTTCATTTCTATAGACGTTAATGCTCAAATCCATCATCCTGCAATTGATTTCCATCTGCTTTTGTCAAATGGCCTTAAGATAACTACAGACTACAGTATACACCAAGTAAGCAAAGCGCCATCGGTAAGAACCGTAAAAAGCACTCCGACTAGAACCGAGACCTCGTCTGTAGCCAAAGAATAATAATTGAGTATTTCACACGGGGCTGTTGGATGATTTTTCGTTCGATGTATGCCGACAAAACTCCTATAGCATAGAAAATTTGCGAAAGGCTGGATTGATTATTGATAATCTATTTTCCCAATTCTACATGTGAAATATTCAGTTAGTTTACAGACATTGTGTGACTGGGCTACTGGGCTAATACTGCGGCTGATTTGAATTCTATAACGTTTTGTATGCCTCGGAATTTTAAAGCTACAATTCACTATCAATCTAAACTCGTGCTGCGCCCAACAAGAAGAGTCATCAGCGATAATCCTTATCGACTATTTAGTGCCTTTGGATTAGCGTTATCGGAGATACAAATTTATTCTGTCAATCCCATAAATACGACAGATATAGGTATTAGTAAAAACTCTTATTAGTTACCGCTATCACAATATTCATTATAAAGAAACAGTGGCAACATTTTTTAGAAAAGATAGAAGACCTTATTATGGATGTACAGAGTTTCAATCTTAACCTTCCAGCGGTCGCTACCTGTGAGACCGGGTTTTCCCTTCTTGGATAAAACTTAAAAGTAGAGATGGAAATATATCCTTATCAGTAGCTGCAACGACTGGCGGTACCTATCGATAGTACAAATTGGACAATTGCGGGTTGTTTCCATACTCTTTTACAAAATAAATCGGTGTGAGAGACCGGCGCGACTAATCATGTTATAGTTTTTTTTTGGGTTGCTGTCAGTAAATGAGACAGAAGTAGACAACACGACAACTAGATGAATGTCTCGATTACTATCTACCAGAATAGCAGAGACTGAAATAAGTCAAGACACTGCAGACAAGCAGAAGATTACATATAATCCATCAGAAAAGTAAAATCTCAAACTGAAATTGACTATGAATTAAAAGTATCGAACCAATAAAATACAGTAAAGATATTCTAGAGAAGCGAAATGGTTCAGAATTAATTTTAAAGAAATCGAAAATAATCGAACGAGAAATTTGGAAAATCAATATATTGCAGTAACGAATATTCATCAAAATCAAAAAATTCGAGAATCATAAATGATCGTATCGATCTTTCGAAGAACTGAAATTCGAAAAACTGAACATTACAAGAATATAAAACTATAATACCGTCAAAGGAAAATGACAGAAAATGGGAAGACAGATATTTGATCAAACTAGCAAATCAGAAAATCAATATTTTGTAGAAGTGGAAAAATATCGGAACAGAATATTATAAGAATTAAAATCGTCGAATCCATAGAGTACAAGACCTAAAATTTCCATGTTGAAAATATTCAGAAGAATAAATAGTAGAATCGAAAAAGACAGAACCGAAAACTATAAGAAATTAGAGAGGGGATAGCGGATGGCTCTAGTCTCTCAGAGATGGAGCAGCGTGCGGTCAATATTACAACCTAACCTAACCTAAAATTTCCATATTGAAAATAATCAGAAGAATAAATAGTAGAATCGAAAAGGACAGAACCGAAAAATATCAGAATTTGGAGAGGGGATAGCGGATGGCTCTAGTCTCTCAGAGATGGAGCAGCGTGCGGTCAATATTACAACCTAACCTAACCTAACATAACCTAACCTAACCTAACCTAACCTAACCTAACCTAAAATTTCCATATTGAAAATAATCAGAAGAATAAATAGTAGAATCGAAAAGGACAGAACCGAAAAATATCAGAATTTGGAGAGGGGATAGCGGATGGCTCTAGTCTCTCAGAGATGGAGCAGCGTGCGGTCAATATTACAACCTAACCTAACCTAAAATTTCCATATTGAAAATAATCAGAAGAATAAATAGTAGAATCGAAAAGGACAGAACCGAAAAATATCAGAATTTGGAGAGGGGATAGCGGATGGCTCTGGTCTCTCAGAGATGGAGCAGCGTGCGGTCAATATTACAACCTAACCTAACCTAACCTACCCTAAAATTTTCATATTGAAAATATTCAGAAGAATAAATAGTAGAATCGAAAAGGACAGAACCGAAAAATATCAAAATTTGGAGAGGGGATAATAGCGGATGGCTCTAGTCTCTCAGAAATGGAGCAGCGTGCGGTCAATATTACTGAATTCTAATATCGGAATTAATTCCCATCCCATCACATCAGCTGTGCTTGCATATTTCTCTTCCAATACCTATTCTCACAATTCACCAGGCAGCAAAAAAAATATGCTATTGAATCCTGAAAGGAACGTGACACGTAACAATTGATAGATCTCATAGCTGCCTCTGAATAAATAGTTCGTGCGTGCCATCTAGGAGATAATAGAACAAATTTTATAGCAATTCACTCATCCCCTCCACAATTTCTGCTCGATTTCGATTCTGACCGTTTTCATTCTGACACATTCTTTTTCCAAGGATTTTATGTTACTACAGATTCATTTTCAGATAATTTGTTGGATTTACGTTTTTAGATACGATTATATGTTGTTTTGATGGAATTACATTTCGATATTTTTTGAGCGTGATCGTTTTATGTTTTGAAGAGCTTAGGTTATTGAGATTTGCAATTACTTTATTTTCTCATTTCGGTCACTTTCCAATCTTGCCGAATTCAGACCTATGAAATCTGGTTCTACTGTTTTCGCGTATGATGCTTTATTGTTTCTTATAAAAACATATTAGATGAATTTCAATTTGGATTATAAATCATTTCTATCCATTCAATTCTGCTGTTTTTAATACCTATAAAATGTTATTCTGAAACATAATTGATTCTCCGTTTTGTTGGTTTTACATATTACTGGTTTTTTCATTTATCGATATTACAAAAAATAATTCTGCTATTCTATGGCCCACCAAGCAGAAGACAAGGGGGAGTAGCATCCCAACTCATGTGGAGTATATCGAATTCTCTGCGGTTTGACCTATCGTGTCAAGACTATGGACATATAATAATAATAATAATAATCTAATCGCGAGAGGCAAGTTGATAGTATTTCCTCTAGAGGCTCGTGCCTGAAAACAAGGTTTCGCTGTTATTAGTGTAACGTATGTATTTGGAGCTAATAACCGCATTATGTTCAAGATACAAACTTCGATGGAACTGGAAGGCTTCCTGTCAAAGTTATTCAGCTTAATATGTAATATTTTTTTTTGTCCTGTGTTATTATAATGGAAAGGTTTTATACTTTTTATTATGCTCTTTGAATAAAATTTTACATTTTCGATATGATTTTCTTCAACTAGCTTTTTACAGTCAAAATAAACAGTTCAACATTCAAAATTTATTTTTGAAGATATTCAATAATTATCAGCTAAATAATATGTTGATGTTTGGACAACAAAAAATTAAGCAAGTCTCCGCCATCCAGATTGTGATACAAATCGTTGGAAAGCTCCGGATAAAAGCTTTCCAACGATAGCAAAAAAACTTTGGGTCAAGTTTTTATTTACTGAAGAAAGATAAAACAGTATTGAATTGCTTTATTTAAATTTACCGAAATGTTCAAAATGGTGACCACAAATGGTAAAGAAACGTTGTATGAACGTTGATAAAGGTTTCATTGTACTGAGGTTGGGCTAACTGACTCGAGGGTGATCCATAGATGATCGGGTCAATTCTGTTTCTCACCAGCAATATTGTTATCATAGCAAGGCAATTTTCACAGCAAAATATATCTCGATTTTGTAGAAGGCTTGATATCTATCTTGCTTTATTGGCAGTAGATGTTGTGGCAGCAACATCTGCCGATATTTTTCAAGCCTTGTACAAAATTGAGATATTTTTTGCTGTGAAAAATGTCTTGCTATGATAATAATCTTGCTACCCGTATGTCTGGTGGCACCATCAATGGCCACAAAATAGATTTTTTTTGCGGTTTATTTACCAGGGTGATTATTGATTGATGTCTAATCATTATCCAACGGTATCAGAGTTAGTGGTTTACGGCTCGAATAATACGATCGTCCCTTTGGTTTATAAGTTACACCGCTAGGGGGTTCAATGATGGTGTCATTAACATACTGTAACAATCTAGGAGCCGGACCGGATCGTTTTTGGTAAAATCGAGGTCGACTCGTTCACAATGCATGACATCATCACTCGAGAACGCTCTCATCACATCGAAGAAACATCTAGAGGAGTCACCGAATGTTCCGAACGTTCTAAAGGACAGCGACATCTGTCGGCATTTCCGGAATGATCTATCGCGGGTATAAATACAGGAATCTCAATGAATGATGGCAGTTAGTTAAGAGTGAGTCGGTTCACATCAAATACAGAAGCTAGTCTGGTTGTATATAGATTAGAGTCATAATCTGGATATGAATCATCTTTCATTTAAAAAGTTCGTAAGTTTGTAGGTAAATATGGTGACTAATTGACTGCACACTATTTAAGTATATAATAATCGAAAGTAAGATGGTATGTCACACATCACTCGCCTCGTAGTATTTCCCAACATTCCCATCCATATTATTCATTATCGAGTAAACTCGATCAGATGAATCATCTAATTGATACACCAAAATATTGAATGATTCATCAATACCGTAAATTTCGAATATCATTTCCTAGATTGTCATACGATCCTTACTTATTCAACCACAAAGACTTGACGAAATTGATAGTCGGCTGTAATACCAAGGAAATGCCCAAACAATAGGACATAGTATACACACCAATGATATTTTCGTTCTGGGAACATATTCAGTAGAATTATCGTGAACAAATGATACCTATCTTTGTATTCTGTAATGAAAACTTCTGCAAGATGCCGTTGTTTGATCTTTCCATCGAATATTTATGAGTGTTATCTAGATACAGTAAATTAATATCTGATAATTGAAATTATCATCACCACCATAAAACATTTTTATTATTATTCCATCAGCATTGTTTCCAGGAAACGAGTATGGAATAGCCTTTTGTTTAAACTCATAGAAAACGATACGAAAAGTTGTGAAGAAATGAAATGTCCATATTTAAATTATAAGTAACAAAAAACTTGAAGGTATACCGGGTGTGACTACTTCAGGAGATATAAAAAAACGGAAATTTTCAAAAATTGTGAAAGGCTTTCGTGGCTATCATTAGTAAATCTTCGGTTAGAGTTAGCATCCAAATTTCAATATTTATTTTTGTATCAAGTGCGTAAAATGAGTGTTTTTTTATTGGCACATGAGAGTGTTAATTTTTGGTAAAAAATTCTCCCGAATGTATCATGAAAACACGAATTATATACACAAAATACAAACAACACTTTTTGTACAACTGTGAATGTTTGAAATAAATTAAAAGTTAATTCTTTCTATACATTGACGTGTTTTTTGTACCGATAAGTTACCGCTTTTAAACGACTGCTGCCTTGAAAATATTATTCAAGGTTTTCAATAAAATCGTATTCAAAAATTTTTTCGGTCTAAAGAAAATAAGTCCAAAATAACTAAATAATACTTCTCTTTTCCATACATGTTTTCCTTAATTTATCAATACTTTCAATACAATTTTACAGCATCCAGTAGTACTTCTGTGTCGTTACTATAGAAACGGTTTGTTGGCACGCCGCGTGTTTGACTGTGTTTGCTCGTAGTTGGCTTCAATTTCGAGTTATTTTTAAGAAAATGGATATTGATTATGATAGCAGTAGTGATACCCCATCAAAAATATCTGAGAAAGCAAATGCAATAGTATCTTATATGTTACCGGCCAAATCCAAGTTAGTTTATGAGAAAACGTATGACCAATTTCGTGAATGGTGCGACAAGAAACATGTAAAAAAGGTTTCTGAAAATGTGGTTATATGCTATTTTGAGGAAAAATAAAAAATTATAAAACCTTCTACGTTATGGAGTGTCTACTCAATGTTGAAAAGTACATTGAACGTTAAGGAAAATATTGATATGAGGAAGTTCCGCTCATTGAGAAGAAAAGCGTTGGATACTGAGGAAAAAAATCTAAAGTTTTATCAATGATATCAATGAATTTATTCAAGATGCTAATAACGAAACAAATTTACTTTATAAGGTACAGATATAATCATAATTTTGTAAGATTAGTAGTAATTTCAATATTTTTTATTTGTAGGTTGCCCTAATTTTTGGTATCAGCGGTGCTTGTCGCCGTGGAGAATTATTACATATAACTATCGATGCCAGTGAAGATGCTGGATCTATATGGATTGTGATACGAAGACCTATTGCGCAAGAAAGTTTACTGTTTCAAATTCTGATTATATTGAGTATACCGCAAGTATAGACACTACGGCCGCCTCATACAAAAGTAACAGTTTATTTTTGAAATATTCGAGAGGAAAATGTATCAACCAACATGTGGGGATAAATAAAATAGGAGAAATTCCCAGCTTGATTGCAAAATGGATTGGAGAAGACATGAACACGAGCTACACAGGTTACTGTTTCAGAAGAAACTCTGTAACTCTTCTGGCCAATGCAGGGGCATCATCACATCCATAGAACGTCACGGTGGCTGGAAATCTGCCTCCGTAGCAGAAGCATATATAGAAGATAGTTTGAATAACAAAATTGAGAATTCTAACAAAATATTTAATTGTCAATCATCTTCCAGATAAAATTATGGAATCAAATCTTCAAGAAATATCTAACGTTTCTAATAAGCAGCAACATGGAACATCTTCGGGAATTTATGTTGGAAGTAATTGTTCAATAATGAATATTGAATTAATAAATGACTCTCTGTGTTAAAAATAAATCCGTCAAAAACTAATATTTCATGTTTATTTTATGAATTATTTTGGCAGTGAAAAAAAGTCTTTTTTTCACGGTGAAAAAAAGTAAACATTCACGCATCAAGTTTTTTCACATAAAACTTTTTTTTTCCAATTCACGTAGTTTGGTCTCCTGAACAAAAAATCCAAATGAAATTTTTGGCGATCACGACTATTTTCGAAGATATTGGCCCATTTTTTTATGAAACTTCACCAATGTACAGATTGAATTTGTTATTGAGAATAAATAAAATTTGTTTTTGTTTCAATCTAAACACACACACGCCCGTATTCAGCACTTTTCAGTGGAAAAAACTATTACTTTATTCAAAAAAGTCACCCTTCTCCAAAACGTAAACAAATCATTTGCAACAAGATTGGGATTGTTAAGGTTTCGTCGAGTCTAGTCGGTAAGCATAAGCAAGGAAGATAGAGTTGAGTTTTTCGGCAGGTTGTGTGCGAGTGCAGCGTGCACACAAAAAAAAATATCTCAGATTGACAAAACGCATTTCTTTGAAAATTCAAGTAAAACTCTTTTTTCAATTGAGCATATTTCTTTGAATCGAAACATCTGTTATTTTCAAGCAAAGGATATAATTTTATTGAAATATTTGCTCAATCCAAGAACACCATTATAAAATTGAAAATGTAATTTCTTCAGCTTGATATGGTTGATTTTTCGTAATGAATAAACCTAATTTATTGATTTAATGCTTCCTCTTTTTGATTTAAGAATATAAATATACATTTCTTCAAATTAAAAAACGGAAATACTTAAAGTTGATATTACTGACTCTTTTCAATTGAAAAAATATGAAATTTTATTTCAGTACTTCATTTTCTCAATAATAGTATATACATTTTGATTTCTTTCAATGAAAAAATCTTCAACTTCATATTACAGTTGTTACATTACATTTGAAGCTGAGATACTATTGAAATTGGATGGTAAAACCACAGTAAGTATTGCTAAATTGTGATTAAATTGTTGTAAAAAATTTCTCGAATTACCCTTAGGTGCAGCAAATGTTCAATACATTTCTAACATTATTGACTGACATCATTCTTCTAGGACCGGCCCTGACGGATTCCATAGGCTGTTGTGCAATTGGTAAGGGGGGTGAGGGGTGTAATGTCTGCTTTAGTATTGTAGTTAGAAGTGTTTTTCGGGTCTCGCCGTTCGCAGGTTACAGATCTCGTTGAGGTTAATGTGCATGATTGTGCCATTGTGCGTTTACATACATTCGGACTGGAGTTGGTATATTTCATATTAATTGTGAGAAACAGTTATGAAAACAAAAACATGGATATCCAAAAACTTCTGAAACTGTGTAACCTTGATGGAAGGATTAAGTACTTGTATCAAACTTCCTTGGTAGGTGAGTATTGAAAGATGACCGGCACAACCCCATGGATACTGGATTACAAAAAGTGGTAGGCTGTTTTATAGTTTTATAGAAAAGTTAATGGGTAAATAATCCATAGTACTTCGGCATTATGCCGAACCAACGAATGTGAAGAAACAACTTTGCATCGATAGGTATAAAAAGTAGAGGAATGTGTAGGTATTTACCTACACGGGAATAAGACGCACTTGCGTCAGTGTATTTTGATACTTCTATATTCTTGATTCAAAACTATAAATATGTATTTCGGACACAAACATATTATTGAAAAGAAAATAAGATGTATTACGGGGATAATGAAGCCATTCTGTATAGAATCAAAATTATTCAGTGGTTAAAGAATTATTTTCATTTCTTGAGAAATACAACTTCAAGTTAGAAAGCTAGAAAAATACCTCTTTTGATTCCTTAATTATTTAGATGAGCTCTACGTTTGAGAATTTAGGTATTCAAACTTTCATGAAGAACAAACATTTCTGAGAAACTATTGATGATTTCATTTGAATTTTGAGTTTATTAAATAAGCATTATTTCAGATAACAAAGTAACTATCGAAGATTTGCCTTTCCTGAATGAGGAATATTTGAAGAAATTAGCTAGTTTCCTCTCATAGGACAACGTAACAGGATCCTTCTACGGGATGAATAAATGAAATAAAAATTGGTATCGATAGAATTGTTACTTCTTCAAAACTGTTTCATCTTCATTAACTTGTCTATCATTTTAGATAGACATGGACTTTGAGAGGCTCTACCCTGCATCGATTATGAACTTTTATGTAAAATAGGCACCATTTTACAACCCCATTATGCAATATAAGAAAATAACTGCAAGAGAAAAAGTGTTGGGAGTCTGATCGAAAAAATTGATTCCACTGAAAATACAGGTAATTTTATGTGTATTATTTTTTCAGAGAAATTCACGCTCTATTGAAAGACATGATTTAGAGAACAATAGTGCATTTCTTCGTTTTATTTCAAAAGGAACAGTGTACCAGAAAATATTTTTAAATTATTTTTTCCGTAAACTTAATTGAACTAAACTTAATCAATTTTTCGGTTTGGAATTTTTGGGTTTCCAATTATTTCTAATTCCTTGTAAATGTCAAGTTTGTCAATAGTAGGTAATAGGTGCAAATTTTTTTTAGACGTCAACTTCATCGAACAGATTTTGCTGCTGCCTCAACGATTCCACCTAGGGGCAGAGTGAAGCTGAATGATGAAACAGAAATTTTCTACTGTAGAATGCCAAGAAGCATTCTTGTACGTGTTACGGTATATATACAGAGCAAGGAGGAAACATCTAGCTAAAATATACACAAGACTCAAGATATTTGAAAGACTAGAGACTCGAAAGTGGGACTGAATAGACTCAAAATCAAATCCAAGTGACTCAAAGACTCAATCAAGCCTAAGACTGAAAGACTGAGCCGATGACTGAAATACTGAGGTGGAGATTTATGGACAGAAAATTCTGTTTTTATTGTAGATCTTGATGTTTTTCTCATATTTTTGATCACATATCGATGCCCTAACTCGCAAACCAGCTAGCTCCATTGATAAAAAGTAGAGTTAGCGGGTTTGCGAATTAAGGCATCGATATGTAGAAAATTTTATTTGTGTTTATTTTTTTTTTCTGGTGATATAAGGTTTTTTTATTTTTTCTCAGTTCATATCCAAAGTTACTGATAATAAGGATTTTTTGAATCATATGTTAGAATATTGTTAACCAAAAAATTGTTTTGATTCATGTAAGAATGATAATTATGTTGAATAAAACTTTTTTCATTGACCTTTTTGTTTCAATTATTTTCATACGAAGGAATTCATTATTTATAATTCATTGAATGTTTTTGTTGAAGGGAATGAACGAAAGATTCATTCTGATTAGTTAATATATTTGATTCCACAATATTAGTCTACATATTCAAAGTAATCAGTATTTTGTCCTAAACGCATAATTTTGTTGAAGGAAACGAACAAACGTTTTATAATAATTAATTCATATTTTCGGATCAATACCAATATTTAACATAATCTAAGTAATAGATATGTTGTCTCAAACGAGTAATTTTGTTAAAGAAAACGAACCTAAGTTTCATTCTGATCAATGTATATATTCAGATCAATAATATCCTTTCATCAAGTCGAAGTAACCAGTGTGTAACTAAATAAACCGTTCCTCTTGAAGTGAATGAATGTAATCTTCATTACTAGAAATTCATAGTTTCAAACCAAGAAAATATCCATCTTCAATGGACATTTTTCGTTTCTACTTCAAAACAATTGTTTTATTGAAGTAAGTAAATAATTTTCTTACTATGAATTAATTATATTTTCCACTCGAGATATAAAATGTTTTCATATAAGCATATATTTGTTTTCAATTGAGAAATTTGTTGAGAAAATTAATTCTTTGAAACAAAACAACCATCTCTTTCGTTATATACAAACAAATTATTTACTTGAGTCAATGCAGTCATGCTTATTCCAAGAAATTATTTTTTTGTGTGTGCATCTGCTTTGATTCCACTTTTTTATACCGATTAGTGTTAGGATTACCAGCAAATTGGAAATGCGTAACATTCACTCAATCACAATTCATTTTATGTAGTTTTGAAAAAATTATTTATATTAGTCATGTTTAGGAATATTTTCGATTTTTTCATATCACCAAGAAATGCTATTTTAATATAAATATAATATTAACAAATTTGTTTTTTTTTATTTTAGAAAAATGTTTAAAATTGATTCTTTATAAATTCAGCTTTTATAGTTTTTAGATGCTGATTGACCATCATCGAGTGTCGGCTAGTAATTACATTAAAAAATTGCAAAATTATATCTGAATATACATGGGTTTTTATGCAGTGGAATGCAGATATGTGAGTACAACAATTTGAAATTGGAATTGCGTAAACCTTACTGTGAATGATTACTTGTTGGTATGTATGGACCATTGTCTATTGAATAGAATGCATTCTTTAATTTTTACTCGAACAAATTTCCGAATTAATTTCGTAAAATTTAAAACTGCATCCATTCATTCATGAAAAAATTCTTGTTATATCACCCCCGAAAAAATTATGTTTTATGTAGGTATGTACCCCCGAATATAAGATACATGTGAAAACCATCCAAGCCTAGTAAAATACATATTTCAACTCAATATCACTGATAGCTATGCTACCGCTTTGTTTGTGGTTTTCGTTGTTTGTATCTTTATAATTTTGGTTTGTTTCTGTCACGACTCATTCCGAATAAGTGAAAATAAAAATAATTATTATTTATCTATTTCATTTTTTCCTCCATTAAAACAGTAAACAGATAAATTCGCACTAGATAGAATATCTTTTATCGGATAAGATCCGACAATATTTGTTTTTTACGATTAGTCATTATTTACCATATACTATTTATTGTCTTACGAAAGTGATACCGAGGAACTCGTTGAAAATTGATAGGTTAATTCAAGAACAAGAAGCGAGTCGAATATCTAAGATCACGACTGAAACGTTCGCTTGTTTTATACTAGTTATAAATTGATGATGAGTCAGAAAATACGTCATGATTGTAATTTGTCAGCATTCCACGCACTGAACCATATTAAATAGAGCAAAATGAACAATATGCTAAAGCTATTTGAGCCATTTAAACAAGGCGTCAATTTAAGGTCGTAGAACTATTGGCATTTCAAAAACTTCAAAATGTAAGAATACGTTCCAGGAACTTTTTCCTCTGATCCATGTTTTCTTCGATTTGGTCGCTTTAATTATTAAAACAACGTTTCGTTCTGCTATGGCCATCCTCAACTCAATTTTTTCAAGTATTTCGCTAAATGAATTTCAGTAATCTTCGTTTCATGAATTAATAATTCGTACACATAGCTACTTTCAGAAGTTTCTGCTCAAGGTAGATAATAAACATCACTGGACCAAGGACGGTTCCCTGGGGAACTCCATCTCTGGAATCGCTTTCATTTTCTTCAATATTCACGCATTGTTTCCTATTTAGCAAGTAACTGTGGTGTGGTTAAATACAGGATAGCATCTTGTGTTGACACGCCTGCTCTAAAACCATATTGTCTGCACATTGTGAGATATAAGACTCTGTTTTTTATTATTGTCTTAAAAAATTTGCTATGGCAGTGATAATAGAGATAATTTATGTCGCCAGTTTTTTGAATTTCTATCTCATTCTTCAAAGATCTGAGATTATTTATGGTTTTGTTGTAACATTCGTAATTTCCACAGATTTATATTTTGCCGATAGTAATATAGAGCTTGATGAAAATATTAGCAATTTCCAAAGCATTTATCCTATTTTTTCTCTAAACAATGCATTAACAATGCCTTAGAAACAGATTGCCAACCCACTTTTCAAACTGTTTAAAAATACAAATAAGAGCCTATAAATATCAAATTCTCCGCTTTCACAAAAAATCTTCGTTGTGAAATCGATGTTCTAAGTACGGAACGAAAAATTTTAGATTTTAGAAGATTATTAATAAGTCAGTACTTGTGGTGAAAACAAATTTAGTTTTTTCCTAAATAAGGCCTTACTTTTCAATATGAGAATTCATTCAAATTCATCCAAAACTATTCTTAATTGGTAGGTTTGAAATCATGAAAAAAATATGAATCAATATCAAAAAGAAGCTCCAAGGGTTTTTATTAATTTGCTTCACGGGGTCCATGATCTTATTGTAATTATTAATCTATAACGTTACACCAAATCCGAATTGAAGTAACTGTAACGATTTCGAGACCGGCCCTGATCTAATTAATTATGCACCCTCGTTCAACTACAACAGCATATCTGCTGGCGTACGGATCGCCGAGAACAAGCTGGAATAAATCGATCGCTCGATACTATTCGAAGAGCCATCTAGATGAAATGTTCTATACTCCTGAATAATCGAGAGTCGTGGATGGAATCTGCTTGGAAGTATATAAGCAAGACAGTCAGAGTTCAGAGTTAGTTACAGTTCAAGAGTTCGCTGATAGATAGCCACAGTAGAAATAAATTGAAATAGTTAATGAAGTAAATGTTTTAGTGAATAATTGTTGTAGTGTTTTAAATAAATTAGGAAAATTAGTTAGTGCAGTTTTACTACATTTGTTGTCAGAAGTCGGATGTTTAAAATAAATAAGTGTTAAAGTGTTCGCCGTTTAAAAACTGATAGACGTTTATCGAGCCTAATAGACATTTAGTGACCCGTTGAACATTTGAGTGCAAAGTGGACAGTTTTGCGCGTCGCGGGACAATAAACTGAAAAATGTGTGTGAAATAAATAATAGACTGATATCTCGGTAAAGACAATAAGAGACAAAATGTTTCCGAGAAGAGTTCACCTAGTTGACCTTAAAGTTAGTGAATTAAAGCAAGAGTTAGAGGAGCGTGAGTTAGAAACAACTGGAAAGAAGGCCGTACTCCAGAAAAGACCCCGAAACGTTCTTATTCGAAGTTTCTGGAATTGATTTAAGTTCCATAATGAATAAACTCGACGAGACCACGAAATCATTGGAAGATAAATTTCTGGAAAATTCGAATAGTTTGAAGGAGGAACTTCAACAAAATTCCGTAAGTCTGAAAGAACTTCAACAAAATTCGGTGAGTCTGGAAGATAAATTTCTTCAAAATTCAAAGAATCTGGAGGAAAAGCTTCTAGAAAATTCTGTCAGCCTGAAAGAGGAACTTCAAGAAAATGTGAAGAGCCTGGAAGAAAAGCTTCACGAAAATTCGAAAAATCTAGAAGAAAAGCTTGAAGAAAATTCGAAAAATTTAGAAGTGAAGCTTCTAGAAAACTCGGAGAATTTGAGAGAAGAGCTTCTAGAAAATTCGAGAAGCTTGAAAGAAGAAGTTTGCAGTGTGGCGAATCGGTTGGAAGAAAGAATGGGAACTGTTGAAACAGAGATGGAGAAAATCAAAGATGAAATGGAAGAAGAAATGAAAAAAATTAAGGAAACGCTCCACGATGAGATAAAGGAAAAATTTTGTGAGCTAGAAAAGCGAATGGATTCCGTGCACATTCCTGAAATTTCCAACAGAAATTCAATGCCGGATCTAAGTATACCAACTTGGAGGAAGTTCAAAAAGATATCAAAGATTTCAAGGTCAGTACGAAACCAGGAAAGCTCTCATTGAAACCGCCTCAGTTCGACGGAAATACTCCATGGTCAAACTACCACCGACAATTCGAAGCTGCTGCCAAAGCAAATGGATGGAATGCTGGGGAAAAAGCTTTAGCATTGACACTGGCATTGCGTGGCGAAGCAACAAATATTTTACAAACGCTCACCGCCCAACAACAGGAAGACTATGAACAGCTGGTAAAACACTTGGAACTTCGCTATGGCCAAGCCCACCTTGAACACGTATATCACTCACAGCTGAAGAATCGATGCCAGAAATCAAGCGAATCGTTGCAAGAATTTGAAGCAGATATTGCACGCTTGGTTCGTCTTGCGTACCCAGCTACACCGGAAAATGTAATGGAGCGACTAGCGGTTCAGGCTTTTTTGGATGGGCATCGTGACCAAGAAACGAGGCAAGCATTGACACTAGCTCGCCCCGCACATCTCGTGGATGCATTGGCACGCGCTCTGGAATTCGAAGCAGCAAAGCAATCCTGCAAAAGCCAGAGTAGAGTTCGGATGATCGAGGAAGACCGACAGGAGCCTACTAATATAGAAGCTGTGATGCGAAAAGTGCTGAAGGAAGTTGTGCCTGAGAGAAGACTGATACGATGCCGAAATTGTAGAGAACTTGGGCACGTGCGTAGCAAATGTCCAACATTGAAAAAATCGACATCAACGATGAAGGTCAAGAAGGAGCAATCGTCAGCCCGTATCCAACAAACCCCAGTTAACAATGCATATGTCGCTGTACTTCAAAAACAAGACAAAGGGGTCTTCGTAGACGGTCTCATTAACAACGAGCCTCGCACCATGCTCCTTGATACGGGTGCGACTAGGACAATCCTTGGACCTACTTTTGCCAAAACACCGGCAAGAATCGAATCGTCGAATTGGAAGCTACGCACAGCAACAAGAGAGCCGGCAACTGTGTATGGTGAACTTCCAATTGAACTGACTTTGGGCAGCACTAAAGTGAAACATCGGGCTCTAGTAGCGGATATCGAGGATGATGCAATCATAGAGATGGACATCATGAACTCCAGAGGGTTCGAGTTGAATTTTAGAGACGGCGTTCTACGAGTGAATGGAGAAGAGTTGGTGCTTTACGGGAGAAGTGAAGAAATGATTCGTGTTCTGCTGGCTGAAGATGTAAAAGGTCAAGTCATTCATATACAATAAGAACAAGATAGAACCGTGTACCGACCCCTGAGGAACTCCTGACCTAATATCAAATAACTGAGATCTTTCGTTGGTAACTTTGACGGCCTGCCCTCTGGTGAAAATATATAATTCAAACCATTTTAAAGCTATTCTCCTGATCCCAGAGAGATCTACATATTTTACTCTCGCTCTTCCAGTTACGTGCTTGCTTCATTTATTATTATTTATTGAAAGTAATTCAATAAAATTCCGTCATCAGCCACTATTAATTTGTTACCACGGATATTGAAGACACCCACATGAAGACAACCACATATTGACCCTGATAATATATTTATCTGATAATCACACCGTACGGAAACCAAAATTGGAGAATTTCATATTACTTACTTACTTAATAAGTACTTAATATGAAAAACACGAATCGAATAAGGAAAAAGAAATTTCAAAATAACCCACTATCATCTTATCTCAATCAGTCATTCAAATAAATGCAGACAACCCATTTCAATACTAGGTATCTACTAATTGAATTAGACGCTTTTATTTGTGGACTTTGGAAAAGCTGAATTCCTTGGCAGCAATATTTATTCTGTCAATTTCGACAATCAAACAAGTACAAGAAACTAAGGCGTTTTTGCCCTTGACAAAAATGTATTACTGTTTGCGGCCTAAATATAAAGTAATGTAGTCAAAAATATTAATTTTGCCAAGCAAGTCAACATTTATCAATAATTAGGAAGCCTACTTGCAGAAGTTGTTGGGAAACCAGGCATCCAAGCTATAATCTTCAAAACACCTCAAGAAATGGAATTTTTTAAAGAATGGGAGCGCTTCTGTTAGATAGAGGGCTTTGCTGGTCATGTTTCAATGTTTATGGTTAGAAGTTTGAAAAATCAATGGAATGATCTTAATCTCTTACCATTTCTCAGGTAGAGGAAACAGTTAGTTACTTATCGAAATATTATACAAATTGATGAATATTGATCTAAAACCTGTAACAGTAATATGTGATCAGATAAACATTAGTGTCATCAATGGTCAATTGTTTCTTATGAATATTCTTCTTATGTTACTATTGGAATCAAGGAATAACTGAAAGTAGGAAAAGTAGGGGAAGTAGGGACTACACCAATAACTTTACGTTCAAGATAGAAAGAATATTTATAAGCAACAGTTTCAGAATGAAACTACCCGGACAAAAATGGCACTCAAGTATCCCGCTTTTTCAGTTACCTTAACCACGCCGGTTTTGCTATTTTGTAGTTTCAGTGAAAGCCTACCTGCCTCAAATTTGAGCCCACAATAAACAAGAAGAGAAGCATGAAAAGGATTATTATTCATGCATACAGGGTGTTCCAAATGAAGTCGGCACCATTGCCAACTCCGTTATTATTGATGCTACGAATTCGGTTAAATGGGCAAACTAGTAGCAATTTTAATAGCCTTTTCGATGTAGAAAACAAAAAAAAAATGACATTCGCGTTTTCAGAATATTTCATAAAATGATATTTCTTTCAATGGAACACCCTATATTTTTTCATGCATTTCGATTCGTTATAACTTTCTCAACAACAAAGCTCATATCACCTTTCGTCCCAAAGTGGAAAATATTTATTTCTTTCCCTAGGTAGTACAAAAATAATTTCTTTGTTTTGGCGAATAAAACCTCATGATTGTCCAAACACCCAATTTTGGTATATATATGAATGACAATATTTTGTTACTAATAGCAAAATAAGACAGTAAAAAAAAAATTGCGCCGGGATGTGAACTATTTGGTATTAATGTACAAAACGATCATTTCCATCTTAAAGCCATTACGCTAGCCGCATTTATTTTGTGAATCAAAATATGTCTGCTGTAATGAAAACTTTGAAGCCGTTTTTGTACAGAACACAAATACTGGAGGGTTATATGAATGTGGTTGGAAAAAATGTGTTTGATTCGATAAAACGTAATTAATATGAGCAATCAAGTTGTCTTGAAACTTTGTTGAAATATTTTATTTGTCAAATATTCTCAAGTATATCATGACAATGTCATAAATTATTGTAACTGTCAACTACTGTTCGAATGAATATATTGGAGTTTTATCCCAACACCAAACCACTGATTTCAACGCCTCGACACGAGTTTCGATCACCAAGTGACCATCTTCAAGAGTTTAATCTTCATTGTTATTAGTCTCGTCCCAATTGGTTCGTTTCCTGATGGGTCTAAATATGGGTTTACTTTAAGCTGTATATTATTCCCTGACATTCGAAATTTATGTTTTGGTCATATTACTTGAAATAAATATGAACTAAACGTAATTTATTACCAAATAGTAAGATGGGTGGATATAACCCCATACGTGAAAGTAAGATAAAATAGCCCAACTGAAAATCATTCATATCCGAAACTGATATCCTAAATCGCAAAACTTAAAACTCATTGCATACATCTTCAATTACGTCTAAAGTTCCAGCGTATGTACTGTCAAATGAACTTGTAAACAACATCGAGAGAGTTTCGCAAACCTGCTAACTCCATTGTCAATGGAAAACTTTGCAATAACATTAGAATAGCAACGAACTTGTTTTTGTTTCACCACCAAACTTCTGTCGATATCACGTACTTACTCCAAATAAATTCGACACCAGACACGGTAAAAAAACATCCAAATGTGCATACAAAATGTATTCACGTAAAAAAAGTAGCAGATCAAACAAAGCCTTTGGAATATTTAACATTTCGATGTTTCTTCATTTCTGAAATAGTTTCAAGGTCTGCATTCTCAAACGGCACTTCATTTCCTGTCCTTGATATTCTCGAGATAATTCACATCAAGAAATGTAAGGAATCCTGAATTTGTGGTAGCGACAAAAGTCGTGGTAATTTGAACGAAACATGTTCCTATTCATCACGGTTCGTATTTACTATTTTTGTTCAGTTTGCTCATTAACTGTTAGAAATGAACAGATTTTCCCGTTGGTATGAGTTCCGAGCTAATATGGTGACTCGAGCATAGGCATGGATTGTTTGTCAAAACAAGACCTACTATTTTTCCAGAACGATTTTTAATTGAGATGTTAAGAAACATCCTTTATGCCAAAACATAAGAATACTATTGAAAAGGGCATATTTGCAACGCAGGAGGCCGTGATTGTGTATTTGAAATTTCAGAATACCACATGGAACCACTCTAGGACCCATACTTTATGTCTAAAACTCTGTGGTAGTTACTCAGTAAAATGGGCTAATCAGAGAGTGATAATTGTCGCTATTCGAGAACTTCGTTGAAACCACCGCGAGAGCCTCAAAATCAAGGGTCATGGATATAAGATCTTAGGGCTTGTCAGGCCACAATCGTCTATACAACCCCTATACAATCTATCCCAACACCAAATCACTATTTTTTACACCTAGACACGTACTTCACGTATCAACTATGTTGTACCTCTTAGGGTCATCCGTAGGGAAATATTTGTTAAACAGTTGATTGTTATTCATTTGGCAGGGACAGGACAATTATAATGTTGTCCGACCTACCCTGTCACTGATGAGAGGCAAAATACCTCGAAACATGCATGTCTGCAGGTGGTCATTCCCAGCCAAATGAAGGATAATCTTCTGTTCAATTAGAAGACAAGCACTTGCAACTGGGTCTTCTTGGAAGAACGTTGCACAAATATCTGTCAGATGTAGTTCAATGTCCGTCGTGGTATTAGTCAGGGAAGTAGTTGTTTTCTGACAGATGTTTGCCTTTTATTTTCCACTTGGTAGAAAAGCTAAGAGAGAAGGGTACACCGTATTCTTTCACATTGTTGATACCTCTCTGGCACAATATATTCGAACTCGTTCGAATGTTTACGTACTTCAGTCACCATTTTCCGGAAATATTTTAGTTCAATTTTCCTTCAACTTCCCCCTGAAACTGGCCTGTACTTGGAATTTGGAGTACCTACTAGAAAATTCTCGGTGATTAGAAATACTAATGATTCACTTGATTATTTTTTACTATAGCTAATTTCCTTTAATTTTGTAAATTACAAGTTATTCACATGTCAATGAGTAGCTTGCTTTGACTATTTACTGAATGATAACGATTCATTATTGTACCATGAGAAATACATTAGCGGTGCAAATCCGTGATGTAAATAGATTGGTGGTATCATGCAATTATTCCCAGTTTCCTAATATGTTTGTAATAACAAAGTTCAAGGCACGCGGATCATCATTTTTCTAGGTTTTTCCATGTGTTGGAAAAACTGAATTGTGTTGTAAAATCCATAAACGAAATCTCTTAGAACAATATGCAAACTATTGGGAGTATTCTAGCCGAGATTCTAAAATCGAATGTCTAAAAAAAATTGATGAATCCGAATAATTTTTTCCACTATCAAAAGCTTGATCCGCCTGTTTTCTATCTTCTGATAAAAACAATTGTTTGAAAATATAGAAAATTAGGTGGTGAGATCAAAAAACGCTTTCCATTTTCCATCTACGAACAATGTATGAGTATTTTTCTACAATTTTTTCTTTCAAGGTTTTCTTCGTCTTCATAGAGTTTATTCATTACAGAACTCAAATCAATACCAGTAACTTCGGATAAAAAGGATTCAGGGTCTTCTCCATCTTGAATCAAATTTTCCAAGTCTTTTTACGGCCTTTTAAATTCCCCTCACTTATTTGTTTACAAAAATCTGACTTTCAAAAGTATCGAAACGGTCTCATATTTCAGAAACGGCCCAGTGAAAATTTATGAAAATTTCGACAAGGTGGTTTTTGATGATGACCGATTCAATGGTAATATCGGCAATGTTGCCAAATCAACAGTTTTTTAGATTTCACTAAAGACTCCTTATTCTCTCCTCAATTTAGGCAGATATCTGACAGAAAACAACTACTTCCCTGACTAATACCACGACGGACGTTGAATTAAATCTGACACATATCTGTGCAGCGTTCTCCCTAGAATCTGGGAGACAGCCACAAATACTTTCTGTATCAAGTAGCAGAATCCTGCCTGAAATGATCAAGGACTTGACCACTTACATACCGGTCGGTAGGTCCGACAACATTATATCTGGAAAACTGTTGATTTGGCAACATTGCCGATATAAAATCGCCCTTTCTAAATTTTCATAAATTTTCTCTGGGCCGTGTCTGAAATATGAGACCGTTCCGATACTTTTGAAAGACACTGTATAGTAAATTATGTCACCCCCGCTAAGCCAACTCTGTATGATCTATCTGCAAATACTCCTTCAGCTGTTCGAAATCCCTTACATATCACCGCAGATCGTCAGTCAGACCAATCTAGACGGTTCGATATTTTTCCACTCACGTTGATACCGCATCGAGAAGCAATTAGAATTCTTGTCTCGGCTGTCATTCAGTCATTGTTTACGACAAACGAAAACAAAACAGGAAGCGGTCAGGTCCGGCTTTAGGACCGTTACACTTATAACAAACAGTAAATAAACGAATTCTCAACGTTAACGTAATACTTTTCTTGGGTTGGCTCGAGGATTGAAACATAAACGGAGTGAACAATATCAATGGAGATTTCTACTGGCTCCATAGAACTCATCCTTGTTGCCAGAGGACGCGCTATGTAATTGGTTTCTGTGGTGGCGGGGAGTTCAAATGACATTTTCAACCAAGCTTGCATACAGCTATCTTGCCATTTCAATTCCCCGCTATATTATTGTTACGATTTTTGCTAAATAATAATGCCGAGCACACTACTAAACTGTTTATTTTCTAACATCACTAAAAACATACAACTACTTCACTGACTAATAAAACACTTGATCTATACAACAATACAACTAGTTACTCCTTAGTCATAACTTCGCTTCATAAAACTTCTCTTAAACGTCTCTCTCAAGTGAAATGTCTCCTTATATAATCGAGCCGTGTGTAGACCAGATCATTCGCGACGGTTCCATTATTCCGAATATTCAATACCGAAAATCGTCTACGATTTTGCAGGAAGTAATTATCGACGAACACAGCGGCATAGCTAGGGGATTTATATCAATCTCGTAACATTATCGTGACCAATCACAGAGCGCATTCCCTGGAAACACAGATGGAAAAATTAAGAACTTTTTTTTCTCTTTTTATCGTGGTCTACGAAGCCAGTTGAAATCACTATTCGGAATGAAAATTCATCCACAACTTTCCTTATACGGTTTTCTACGAGATAAGTCCAATTTCTTTTATTATTCCATACTTCAATTATTTCGACAGTTTTTGGCCTATCAGGTAGACTTTACTTTTCAAGTAAACACATAAGAAAAAGACTAGTGGATTCAAATCTGGAGAGTTTGTTGGCCACTTAACAGCTCATCTTCTTACAACCCAACGGTTTGGAAATACATCATCCAGGAAGTCACAAACAACTGAAGACAACCAGATTTACTATATACATTCGACTTTTCTCATGTTCCGCAGCAACAATTCTTGTTGATTTATAAGGACTTTCAATCACAGGAAAAACAAATTGTTTTTGTTCCCTCTGTATCAAAAGGCCGACGACTTCTGGACAATGCATCTCGTGTAGAACCACTCTCCTCAACTTTGTTTAGAATCTTCAAGACCGTAATACGTGAAATAGAAGTACTACTTTCATATTTGTTATTGAAAAACGCACACCTCCTATAACAATGAATTCATCGAACAAATGAATGCGCTAATTTCACCATTCACGAGATCTCTTCATGATCAAAACTAATTCTTTGACGGTCTGTTCAGGCGCCACGATTCTGGTTTATCACTTTCTTGGCTGATTCAGGTGTATTTCATCAAACTTTTTGAATCGACCGACAATATCTCCTTTGACAATCGTTCTGTTTTTCCAATAGTTTTTATTTTCAAACAAGGTTTAATTGAATCGACAAAAAAAAATTTAGTTGATGATCAGAAAATATACAGGGTGATCTATTTGAAAATGAAAAGTTGATTGGTGAATTCAGACAATGTGAACTTGGCAACTCTTAGTAGACTATAGAAATATGCGAATAAAAATTATATACAAAGTATCGTACAAAATGGGCCATCATCAATTTTTTTTTCAAATACGGACCAGTATTTTTTTCTTTTTTCAAATTCCAAGAGTCAATTTGCATAATGGTGTATTATTTTCATCTGAACTACAGGGTAGTTTGGAAATATTATTACTAGTATAAATGAAATACCTTTTAATTCCTTAACAGCTGTAATTGAAAAATGTTATTTCCTGTATGGCTCCTGAACTGAAGAAGCTACATCAGATTTTTTGTTTCAAGTAGGTAAGTAATTGACCTCTGAAATACGCAACTTTGTCCACATTTAACCACCCTTCTATCTCTCAACATTGTCGAGATCCCAATGCATAGATTCGAATTGGAATAGCCTTGTATAAGTAAATAGGTATACAATATTCTTTTCACTCATATACAGGAATTCTGAATAAAATTTTCAATTCATAAAATTCACGCAAAAAAGTTTTGACAAAATATAACGAGGGTCGTCAATTTCACCCTCATATAGCAATATCAAAAATACTGAAGAAAATACCCATATTTTTCTAGAAATTTCTATCGACAGTACATTAAAACATTTTGATTGTTGCTGTTTGTCCGAACTTTTCGACTTTCCTGTGAAAATTTTCCAATTTTTTTCCATCAAACTTTTCCGGAACCATGACAACCAAATCAAACAAAAATATGCCCATCTATCTATCGTTCAAATCATGTGTAATGGTGAACACATTCAGTGTTTCCAGAATTTTCCAATTTTTTATTACGTAATAACTTTATTTGAACTATTGCGAACACTTTTTTTAAAATATTGTCCAAATCAGTTCAGCACTTCTCAAGTAATACGCGAGGTAGTGGATTTTCTTAAGAGCTATGACTCATACCATCGCAGAGAACAAATTTACGTTTCGGCAGTCGTCTACTGAACGTAGGCTGTTGAAGGCTAGCCTAGGCTATTATAGTGAAGTAGTTGAGTCAATGTTTTCGGATTCCATTGCAATAATTTTATGAGTTGTTGCCTGTAAGCGACGCACAGATATATTCAGGGTCATAGCTCTTAAGAAACTCCACTATCATCTCACCAATTTAAAAAACAAATTGTTCAACAGTGTCCATATTTATAAATGACAGTAACTTCAATGATCAAGATCAAGGAAAATTATAATGAAACAGCGACAGCAAAAACATGATAATAGTATAGACGCGACATGGGATCATATCAGCGCCATGCCGCTCTGAGAATTAATCTAAAAACGGCCCTGATTTCAACTGTTACTGTCACCTCTCCTCGAGGTTCCATTTCCACCATCCTGCCTACCTATTCGAACGACAGTTAACAAGCATAATATACACCGTTATTGAGATGAGTCATTCCTTTGATATTCCGTTCTACGAGCTAGGTGATGTTGCCGATTTACAAAGTAGTTTGCATTCAGATGACGATTTGAACATTTCGAATTTACCTGGCTATGCAAGTGGAAAATACCATCTAGGTTTATTCTTTTTACCTGGGAGAGGATTACAGACTTTTATTACTATGGCGATAATGAATTTACTTATTTTCTCGAAATTACTTAAAGATACTGCCTCAGCTTCGAGATACAGGCTATCTACAATACGAACGAAAGAAAAAATATTTTGGTTTTTGAGGCACACGGATGATGTTAATACCTTTCCTTCAAAATCATATATGTACTTACCTACCCTTCGAAAAACTGAACATTTCACATTTACATATACAGTTTACATTTTATTCGCAACCTACATGTGGTGTTTATGAGCCAAGGGAGAAACTAGTCACACCTAGTCTAGCCCTCAACGGCCTCAACAGAAAATGCAGTGCATTTTTATGAAGCTAGGTAATAAAAGGTAAATACCCGAGAAATTTGGACACTTTATTCTCTATAAGCATGTACATAAAAAATATAATTTAACATGCAGTTCATACACAGGGTGTTTCAAAATTCATTATCAAGATTTTAGGGGCGTATTTTTCAGGTTAAAATAAGACTTTTTTTCCACAAATATGTGCCTGAAAACGCTTTGTTACCGATCTACAGAACGTTACAGTTCTTCTTCTTTAATTTTTTTATAGACAGACAGACAGTTTTATCGATCAGAAAAATTAGATTCAATTTTGAAAATGCACATTACAACAGAAATAATCAGCCCTATGCTTTATCACTTCTGTTAAAAATAACGTCACCGTTATTCGCCATTTCCGTAACGTAATGTAATGTATATGTGGAAATATTTATTTCTTTCACTAGTACAAAAAATGTCTTTGTTTTGGCGAATAAAACCTCATGATTGTCCAAACACACAATTTTGGTACTTATATGAATGACAATATTTTGTTTCTTATAGCAAAATAAGACAGTAAAAAGAAAAAATTTTGCTGGGATGTGAACTCGTCAAACCCTTGATCATCATGTCGCACCACTCAATTGACACCACTGAGCTATTTGGTATTAATGCACAAAACGATAATTTCCATCTTAAAAGCCATTCCGCTAGCCGCATTTATTGTGTCAAAATACCTATGTCTGCTGTAATGATAAATTTGAAGCAGTTTCTGTACAGAACAGAAAATACTGGAGGATCATATGAATGTGGTTGGAAAAAATGTGTTTGATTCGATAAAACATAGTTATTATAAGCAATCAAGTTGCCTTGAAACTTTGTTGAAATACTATTTGTCAAATATTCCCAATTAGGTATATCATGATAATGTCATAAACTGTCAACTAACTAGAAAAATGAGGTAGGTTAGAATCCTACTTGGTTTGTCGAAAACATATCGTAATATGTGAAGATACAGAAACTGACGATTTATCCTACTTTGAGGTATATCCAAATAATTCCATCAAAGATTTATCTAGAGAAATAGCTGTTCAACTGTCTGGTATTCAACGAATTCTGAAGAATCATAATATTTCTCCTTATAAGTTAAGACCAGTGCAAACACTAGAACCTGGTGATCCTGAGAGACGATTGGGGTTTTGTCGGTGGTTTATGAATAAATTCAGACAAGATCCAAACCTCTATAGAAATAATATATGGAGCGATGATGCTAATTTTTCAAATCGTGGGATGTATAATAGAAATAATTTTCATTATTGGAGTAGACATAATCCATTTCTAGTCCATCCCCACAATCCGCAAAGACGATTTAGTAATAATGTTTGGTGTGGTCTATTTAGAGGCAGAATTATCGGTCCATTTTTCTACCATGGTTCTTTGAACGGACCCCGTTACATTAATTTATTAACAAGAGTGTTGGAAGACTTTTTCGATGATCTTGATCTGGAGGCTCGTCAGCACATAATGTCAGTGGCTATAAAAGAATGCTGCGAGGCTGTTTTGGAAACAGATGGATTGCTACAAATGGTCCTGATAAGTGACCCCCTCGTTCACCAGACATGACACCGCTAGATTTTAATTTTTGGGGATTTCTGAAAAATGAAGTGTACAAAATGAAACATAATAATGTAGATGAACTGAAAAATTATATTGAAACTATAATTAATAGAATTGATAGCCGAACTGTGTTGAATGCCACACGTAGTGTCAATAGAGTGGGCCAAATATGTGTTCAACAAGAAGGCGGTGTTTTTGAACATTTACTCGATATTTTATAGCGCTTTATCAAATCCGTTTGTTATAAATGTTTCCTATTGATAAAACTGTCTTATTTTCACCTTTACGAAAAAAAGTCAAATGAGATTTGTTGTTGAGAATGTTATTACGAATCGAAATGCATGAAAAAATATAGGGTGTTCTATTGAAAGAAATATGATTTTATGAAATATTCTGAAAACGCGACTGTAATTTTTTTTTGTTTTTGGCATCGAGAAGGCCATTAAAAGCCCATTTAACCGAATTCGTAGCATCAATAATAACGGAGTTGGCAATGGTGCCGACTTAATTTGGAACACCCTGTATAGTCCGGATTTTTTTATTCTTGTAAATATATGTTATAATTTTATAGGAATAAATACCCGTGAAAGTTAATAACTCCTTTTTTCTGAACACATCTCGGTATGATTCTAGTCTGAACGTTCTTATTATTCTTTTTTGTGCCAAAAAACTCTGCTACTGGGAGATGCCAACCAAACACTAAAATATTTAGCATTGTTCTTGTTCTGAAAAATAGTGGTTCTGTGTCGTGATAATATCATGTTATTTGCTCTCGTCAATCACCAAAGCAACCAAGTTTTCGTTCAAAATGAAAGTTTATCCGATAAATTAAAAACCTCTTTACCGAAAAAATAGATATCCATTACTTATTTCGTATCTCTCGGCTAGCTTCGTCTCTATCATAGGTAATTAGGTCGTCAGGAAGTCGACAGAATGCCCAAACGTTTTACTCCCAATTTCGCGGAAACCTTTCAATGGCAATTAAAAAGGACAATGGGAACTGGGTGATACCTACCTGTCCAGTTTGGAACCGGAGAACACTGAATGTATGTAGTTATCGTGAACGTTTACAAATTCCAATGATTGACGATAAAACTTTACGTCGGGGCGAAACGGTAGCAAAACAGATATATTTGTCGAAAACATGATTTATTGCATGGCAACGTTCCAGTTGAGTTGTTTTTTCCTCAGTTCCCTACGTCGTCGCATTTACCGAGATGCAAAACAGACAAGAATATTGATTCATTGTATAGCTTATGATGTTCATTCATGGCTCCTTTTTATCATCCTATGAATTTGGTAACAGCTTCAAATAAACCATGCAAGGAAAAACATTTGATGTAGGCACTTGAATTATCCTGTTATATGGCTAGAACCAAGTCTTCTTAATTCTTTGAGTGCTTGATTCTTCATGTCCTCGGGACATATACAGAGTGGGCCATTGAAAACGAAACAGCGGCCCTGTAGGTCGGAAAAATCGAATTATAAAAAAATCGGACACGTCAACTACATTTTCGAGGTGGGCACATCGTTCGCGATGAAATTCAACCGAAATGCATTCCATTCCTCGGAGCCGTGAACTGATCCCTATATTTTAATAAATGGCAACATATTTATGGCAAGTGATACAATAAAAATAACAATCATTTTCGGGATATAGGAACTTGATGCTGGGAAATCACTTTTTATTCATTCAATCAATAATAGTATATTACATTACTAGTGTGAAAAATCACTATCGCACGAGTAATGTACACTATTTTTCCTACGACCACATAATAATTTTACCAAATAATGTATAAACATATTTTGACGTTTGACACAAATTATACAAAGCCTGCTTCTTATATACAATAAATAACTAACAAGACGATTACAAGATTGCCTGACTAATGTAGAGATTTGATATATGAAACTATTTAACGAAAATAAACATGAATTTTGAAAATTCCTTGTTTCATTTAGATGATTCAGAATGCTTTTAAATGGATATTTGTTTAGATCAAACTCCAAGAAATATAGATGATATTGACATGTGTCCTAGAAAATCGAATGAATAGTCCGACTGCGAACCATTCAAACTCCATTTATTTTTAATAATTAATTTAAATACAAAATATTTTCTTTATGATATGATACCGACGAGATTAAAATCATAATTAGACATCTTTTATTTTCGATCCTCGCCCGCGAAAAAACTTTTTTTTTAAGAAGATGAAAAAAATTACACTTCTCAAATAGATTGCTTCAAGATTTTGTTGGTGGGATTTTTAGGGAGGATATTTTTGCTGCCTCCAAGCACAATTAATGCACCTAACATTCACTACATACTCAAAATAACTTTTGACGTTTGACGAAAACAAGTTGATTTTCATTTAATTCTCCTCCCAATCGGATTTTGAGGGTGTTTCAGATTTAGGTCAACTTTGAGGAAACCCTTGATCTTCAATCTTCATCTTGAGTCCATTCCGATCTTCATATCTCTTCATCAAAAGTTTCATCTTCAAAATAAGCTCGAGATTTTGAAAATCGGTTGACGAGGAAAAAAGTTATGACTGCAAAACCAAAAAGTAAATTTTTTGATATCACCCTGTAAACAAAAGAGATAAGACAATTCGAAAAATATCTTGAGGTGATGAGTTCATCTTCATGCCACTTTTGTCAAATTTGAGAAAAAAAAAAATTCTTCATTTGGGATCCTTTTGAAAATTCAGAAATTTTGCACAGTTTCAGATAATACCCTGTATCGATTTTATGCGAAGAACCTTATGTTTTGAAGGAGTACGAGATTATAGCTGAAGGACTGGGCTAGCGAACAGTGTGAACAGAATTCAAATTGTCCAATGCAGAAAAAAGTTATTAAGATTTTAATAGGATCAAAATTTTGGGGTGCGACGAAATTAGTGTTTAGTAGTTTAATTCCATGACAATGATAATTATATTTGAACAGTTGCATTGATAGATCTTATTTTTATTCGAAGAGTGAATAAAAGGTGATTTCCAAACTTCAAGTTCCTTTCAATACCTTTCAAACGATGTTTCACTTGCTATATGTTACGATTTGAAAATTTGGGGGTGACGGTCACAGCTCCTAGGGATGAAATGTATTTCGGGCGAATTTCATGTCAACCTCTAAAATGTATTTGACGTGTCATAGCGTTTTTATATAATTCGGTTCTGCCGACCTACAGAGCCGCTGTTTCGTTTTCAATGGCCCACTCTGTATATAATAAATGGTACATATAAATAGATTCGCTTGGAAGTTGAAGTTCACCTATGATTTGACGTATTTGCTAATTTTAATGAATTGTTGTTTTTCTTTTCTTCAACTTTAAAAGGCTTGAAGGTTTGTTTTCAACGGTCTTGTACCTGTTTCTTATAAGGCCCCCGCATGGCCGGTGCTACCGTTGCCACGGCAATGGGGTCCGTGGGTCTAGGGGGACTCGTGGGTCTAGGGGACCCATGGGTCTAGGAGGCCCGTGAGTCTAGGGAGGCCGCGTGAAAAGAAAAAATAACAAAACCACCTAAAAACGTCTTGATTCACTTGGTGTTAGCAATTGAACACCGTCTTGCATCAAGCCTTGGTTCAGAAATGAAATTGAAAAATTATCAATGATCAATATAAACTTTTGAGTATTGAACACGTTTTTGTTTGTTTGGCTTTGAATAAAAGTTGGTTTAGTACTTGGACCTATTTGTTGTGAAAATAAAAACTAAAAACAAAAATCGTCGGGTCTTTTTTTAAACTCTCAGTATAATTTTTATTGCGTGGATCCGCTACTTTACGAATGCCCTGTATAACACACAATCACATCTTGAAATATAAGAACGTTGTTGAGAAACACCCTCTATAATCACTTATTTGTAAGCTATGGACATTCAATTAAAAAAATGCTGGCAAAATTCCGTTAACTAATAGCTACAAGCTATAAACAAAATTTTTGTTTGGAATTTACGTAATTCAGTCTCAAACTCAAATAGTATTTTTGGCGATCTCAAGAAATTTCTGAGATTGTTGTCTATTTTTCTAGTGATGACTGTCATTTTCTAGCAAAAAAAAACATTAAAAACACTAAAAATTCTTCCTTCTTATTACTAGCAGAATGTAAACACCACAATCGATCTGTTTCACATTTTTTCTTTATTGAAAACGGTACTTTTTAGGAAAAAAACTCTCTTTCTGTTATGACCACATAACCAACAAATCTAGGCAAAATGGTTAGTAAATTTTATTTATGTTGGTAACTGGAAAAGAGAGTGAGTGAATAATGTCCTATTCATGTTGAAGTTAAATGGCTCGAAAAGTTGGCTGTGCATGTATGCAAAGTTCAACCTGACATGACTAAATTCACTTGACATTTTACATAAATTTGTTGTTTTGATGTTATTAAAAGAAGTTTGAGTTATGGATAAACAATGCCGTTTTTAATAAAAAAATTGTGTAAAGCAGATGAATTAGGGTGTGAACATTGTGCTAGTGTAAATAAGGAAGACTTTCAGTGTTTTTTCGCGGAAGAAATGTGTTCTGAGAAATGCCAGTCATCACTCAAAAATAGGCCCGTATCTCTGAAATTACTTGACACCACCGAAATATTTATTTGGCTATAAAGTAGTTAACGGAATTTTTCCATTATTTAATTGAGTATTGGTTAGTTTTAAACAAGTTTTAGAATCTTATTTTTTTTAGATAGCACGTAGGTTAAAAAGTTCACAGTGACAGAAAACTGAAGGTGAAATGTGCGATTCTAAATCTTATGTGTGAGGATGTGTAATAACAGAAAATATTTACTCCAATATCGTTTTTATATTTTATATACAAATTTACCTCTAAAATAAAAATAGTTTGTTTCGAGGATTTTGGTAATTTATTGGTAAATTCTAAATCATGGGTTCCCAAGCATCACCTCATTCATAACAGTGACAAACATTCCATCACTCATCTCTTAATTCCCACAAATTGAGATATGATACAAGACTACATTGTCAGACACTGATTAGTAAATTTTTAATATACAGGCCGTTTCTTTTATCATGTGGTAACATTGCTATATTCTAAACCGTAATAGATACAAAGACGATTAAATGGGAAAAAATGTAACTATTGTGGTGAGCAGTAAATTGGTCATAGAAAATTTACGGGGATTCTCGCCCTTCCCAACTTACACAGGGAAAACTGAAAATGCTGTTTTCGGTTTTTACGAATAGAATTGTTATTTCAGAAAATATAAAAAAATTAAAAAGGAAAGTTTTATTGTATTCAAAATGTACTAGAACTACGTAACGATAAATTTTTAATCAAACGTTTCGTGTCAACACCGCCATCATCAACTATTTTTTTCAAATACATCATCAGTGACAACAATTATTAATTACGGTCCTGTATAAGTCGGGAAGGGCGAGAGTCCCCGAAGATTTTCTCTGACCATTGTACTGCTCACCACAATTGCTACATTTTTTCCCATTTAATCGTCTTTGTATCTATTACGGTTTAGAATATAGCAGGGAAAACTAAAAATGCTGTTTTCGGTTTTTTACGAATAGAATGGTTATTTCATAAAAAAATGAAAGAGGAACGTTTTATTGTATTCAAAATGTACTAGAACTACGTAATGATAAATTTTTAATTAAACGTAATTAAAAATTGTTGTCACTGATGATGCTAGTTATTTTATATGAAACGTTATAAAAATGTCGAGTGTGATATACCACTGAATTGTGATTTTATCGCTCTATCAATATTTGTGATGAAATAGACAGGTCCGTATTTGAAAAAAATAGTTGATGATGGCGGTGTTAACACGAAAGGGGGCGTCCATAAATTACGTGAGGTGTTTTTTTTAATTTTCTGCCCCTCCCTCCCCCCCTGGTGAGATGTCGTGAGATTTTATTCAACCCCCTCCCCCATCTCCCAATCTCACGTGAGATTTTTCAAAATGTGAGTTTCTTACGTAAACGTGTTGGATTGTTATTGTAAAAAGAAAAAAACAAATTTGCTTCGTGCTTTTATTTACGACTAGTTATGACTAGTAATCAATGTTGTATGAATGAAATTATTTTCTATTGAACGAATTAGTGAATGATCTTTATCGTATTACGATTACGCTTAAGATTAAATCTTATGCATGTACAATCTGGATTAAATGGACCAAAATAGTATAATTTTTTTTTTGTTTCAATCAGAAAAAAAATTGCGTGATATTTGCCGAGACCCCCCCTCTCTCCAACGTAAGATTAGATGAGATTTGACTCGACCCCCTCCCCCCCTTAAACATCTCACGTAATTTATGGACGCCCCCAAACGTTTGATTAAAAATTTATCGTTACGTAGTTCTAGTACATTTTATATTTTCTGAAATAACAATTCATTTCGTAAAAAACCGAAAACAGCATTTTCAGTTTTCCCTGTATAAGTAGGGAAGGGCGAGAGTCCCCGTAGATTTTCTCTGACCAATGTACTTACTGCTCACCACAATAGTTACCTTTTTTCCCATTTAATCCTCTTTGTATCTATTACGGTTTAGAATATAGCAATGTTACCACATGATAAAAGAAACGGCCTGTATACAGGGTTGGGGCCTAAGTTGCACATATTCTTCGAGCAATTGAAGTGCAATGTGAAATAGGTTAGTAGCAGGCGGTAGGAATTGAACCCAGGCCTCCTGGGTGAGAGGCGAACGCTCTAACACCACGACCACTTCGCTTCAGTTATGACCACATCGCTTCAATTACAACCACTTCACTTCCAGTGAAATTAATAATTCTAAAATATGCAGTCAAGAAAATAATTTATTCTCAACATGTTTTTCCATAATGATAATTGATTAAACACCTGTCAGTTGCAGTAGGATACATCAATCACAACAGACTCATAACCTAACTTTTTGGAAATGCCTATTATTTGGGATATTCGGCCTTATTATCATTTATCTACATAAACAAACATTACACATGAAATTGTGGGGCAACTAATCTGTCATCTGAAATGTTGTAACCATTTTTATCTAAAAGCCAATGTTTAATTTAGAGCAAAACCATGAACCAAATCTAGATTGTATTCCCAAACACCTGCTATCCATCATATAATGGAATATATAGGTATATATATTGATAACAGGTAGATAAACATGATCACCCAGTAAGAAAATATAAAAATAGATAATGGTTGCTTCCTCTCATCATTTCTCTGGAATCTCAGCTGCTTATCGAGATTATCTTGTTCATGCACTAGGGAATAGGAATACAAAACTTACCCTTCTATATGAAAATAACTCCTTTTGCAACCTCTGCCGCTCTGCTGTCTGTGGCCCTTTGGCTTTTATAAATTTAAACATTTTCCTGAAAGAGTGAAAACAAGAGATAAAAAAATTTTGCTGATTTGAAAAAGGAATAGAGTTTTAATACTTATAATGATAAAACAAATGAATACATCTCACATCCAGACACTACCTTGAAAAAAAGAAAATATTTTGCAATCTAAAATCAAAACAAAACTTTTACTGCATATGTCAATCAAGTTGCATAGACAACGCCTGCTACGAAAACACTAGTGCAATAAAAAAAAACAATCATAATAAAACTTGAATCTACATAACTGTTCAAGAAAATTGAAAAACGGTATCATGGAAATTCACCTTTCAAATTAAAATCCAAATAAAATTCTGGTAAATGAATAACCTGAAGCACATACACTTCACTTGAGCGTTTCCAAACGCTCCACCTTCATTACACGTAGATTGGTTGGTCACTGACCGGCGGAACATGAAAAGTAGGCGGAGTTCGACAGTTGTTTTGGCACTTTTTATTTATCAACTGAGACACATCCGTTACCAGCAATGATACCAACAAACGCTCCTCCTCAAACAAAAAAAGTACTAAATTAACTCTAAGAGAACTAACTTAAAGCCCCTCATATTCCAATCTTGAGATATTTCTATCGACTTTTTTTCCCCATTAACAGAAAAAATACGACTTTTGTGATCGTGGGTTAAACACAGACTTCAGTTGAATGAATAATTCGTTTCAATACAGAAGATATGACCAGTTTCTTACTGTCTCTCTTCTTACCACAAATTACCGTATACCTGTTTCTCGATTTATTCGCTTTAGATTGATACTGGAAACTAGTTGAACATGGAATCCGTATTTTCAATTATGTGATTGAACTGGCGTCGCCATCTCACGGATGCCTGCTATGTTAGTATTGCGTATTCGTTCTGACCAGAGTAGATTTCTGCCATCGACAATAGATGAAATTTATTATTATTTATAATGTTTGAACACCTCGTGTTATCGACAAAGATTGAATAGAATTGACAGTATAATAACCATTGTCTACGATATAATAACTTGATGAGAGGAAACATATTAACCATTTGTTCAAAGATAATAAATAGCTTTGTTCTGGTTCTGAAAATTATTAGTCCTGGGACGTCAGGATTATGCGCAGTTGAGAAAAAGTGAGCCACTATGAACCTTAAGAGCACACTTTTCGTCAACTGCGCATGATCCTGACGTCCCAGGACTGATAATTTTCAGAACCAAAACAAACCTATTAACTGAGTGTTCGGCACTTTGTTCCGATGTTTCAGTTGCAGAAATAATGAAGCAGGCAAGCATTGTGTTCATAGAATGGCGTATGCAGATGTCCATCATTTAGGTACTTTCTGGAATAACAACTACTCGTCAATAGATGAAGCTTCGGCTATATCCGCCGTTGAATTACAGCATTCTTTCAAATAATGCAGAGGGTATGATCGGTCCGTCGAATTTCTTACGCTTTATTCCAACAGATGGCACCACCACAATTATGTGCTTGAAATAATATTGACAAAGTCAGGTCCGTACTGGGTGGAATTAGAAATCATAGATGATGCTTTCGTCCTGCAGAAAGCGAGAAATATAAAAATCAAATTCCTTAATTTTCAAAAAAAATGTATTAAATCGGCCTCAAATAGGTGTAAAATTAATTGTATTGATAGTTGGATGTGACGGGATCGGGACCGCACGATACGAATTGGATAATTAATTGTAAAAACCAATGTAGTGAAAAAGTTTACGTGTGGTGTGGCATCTTTAAAGAACGAATTGTCGGCTAACCTGACCGGAGAAAACTTTCTACATTTTTTACAAAACTTAATTTTACAATTAGATGGTGCCCCCGCACATAATTCTCTGAGAGTTAGGAACTTTTGAAATGCAACTTTCCCTTTGAAATGGATAGGTAGAAATTCTCCGTGTAATGGAGAGGAACTTTGCATTGCAGTTAGGCAAGCCCCAAGCTTTAAGAAACGTGTATTGTTTCAGAAGGTAGTTATGTTGAAAATATAAGAATCTAAAATGGACTGCGTTATGCATTACTTGACCAAGCACCATTACCGAATTTCGAGATACTGGTGTCTTCTAACGAACAGTCCAACTAACTTACTTATGAAAAAATGTAGCCAAACGCCATCACTCAAATTTCGGATTTAGTTATAAGGTGTTGAGCTAAACGTCAGGTTTCAATGCAAAAGTACAGATTTGTAATTGACTGGTAAAGTTTTTTCACTCTCCTGAGAAAATTTTACTCTTGGTCGAGTCATGCATAACGCGGTCCAAATAATGTAATTCGTAATTTTGTTAGCACAGTTTCAAATAAAGAACTTATTGAGAGGTTTTTGGGGACGCTGATTTTGAATCTGATAAAAAATTATCTAAAATAAGCCCCAATATCCTTTTCTCAAAAAAAAAAGCTTTTTTTAACCCTCCAACACCGCACGCCAATGGTATATTAAAATGTTGACTATGCCAAATACTTCCTTTTTCAACTGAAATATTAGGGTTTATTGAAGAGCGGGACCAAAATCATAATTTAAAAATGAACATCGACCTGTTTCGGGATTTGTCTCAAAAGTTGCATATTCTCGAAAAAATTAATTTTGCCCCTCACTGTATATATGATTCACATGCGCAAGCCGGAGCAAAGAGCTGATGCAACACAGTGGCGTAGAGTTTATGAGGCAAATATAAGAATTTATTCATTTTAACTTACTGGGAACGGTTTGGTATAAACCAATTTTCTTTGGCATTGAATAAAATAAATGGATTCATATAAAAACTATGCCAGTTGTAAGTACTGAAATAATACGTCGAATTTACTTACAATAACTGGTTTATTTCACAATACACTGGTTTTGTCTTAGAACTAAAACATATTCACACTAATATATACGAGGTACACACAAACATTCATACAAAGGTAAAAAATATTGAATGACTAGTACATTTTTGATTTTGGTTCGAAAGTAACCAATGAAACTATTTCTACAGTTCAGTTGTTATTTCATCTTGCGGTCTGAATCCCAACTGGCAGAAGTCATCCTCCAAAAACAACGAATTATTGAGATACTCCTTACTATTTTTCCATAGCGAAGGATTGAACTCCGACGAAGGAGTATTATTCGAAACAAGAGAATACTCAAACTTCCATTGAGGATTCAATGGAAGATGGCATTTGGAATCATAATTACTATTAAAATTATTAATCGCTATGTCTTGTAGACTCAAACTAGAACCGAAAATCTGGTCTGGCTTGAAAGTGCTCATAGCGGTGCTTCCCCTCACTGAATACTCAGACTCTTTATCCCCATCGGTCGGCAAAACAGGACCCTGGAGGAAATTTATCAACTGGGCCACTTGGGGTTGCGAAGTTTCGCTCATTCTCTTGTAGCGCTTGAGGGCTTTCTCTGCCCAGTTGAAAAGATGAACCCATTCGTCGGGCATGGCAATCTTGTCGACTGGCCTGTTCAGGAGGAGGAGGATTTTAGCCAGGTCGCGAACGACAGGCCTGTAGGCAGAGATGGCGCCACTGTCGCCTGCGCCGTGTAGCACCCTGATCTGCCGCCTGGTGTCGTTCAGCATATCCAGGTAGTTTGACGCATACGGACGTAGCGTCTCTAGTTGTTTCAAGAAGTCCCTTTTTTCGGGCGAGTCATCAATTTCCGAGCTGGTTTCGCTCAGAGCGGGTGCGTTTTTCCGTTTATATTTTATATAAACCACCACCGTTGAAATGAAGATTGTACATAGGATTGTTCCTGTGATGACGCCGGTTAATACTGCTAGGGTGTTGGTGGAAAGACCCAAAAAGTTGCCGTTATGTTGGCACACTCTACCGATGTAATCCACCATCGTGCTCCATTTTTGCACGTGACCGAAAGGACAAGCTGCTACACATTCTCTTGACGGATGGACGATCAGGTCGATGCATTTGATACATCCTTTGGGGCCGCATTTCAAGCAAGAAGACTGGTCACAATCTGAAACAAAAAAAACATGGTTAGTACAATCGGAATATCACGTTTATTGTAGTGTTTTTTTCAGAAATTCAAAAATTTTTATATTCAATGTTTTCGGATAGGATAGCTCATTTGAAATTTGACATTACTGTGTAAGGCAGTTCCACACAAGAATGAGTTAAAGTAAGATAAATTGAATCGAATGAAATATTTCTGGTAACGAACAATGAAAATTAATTACCATTTGATAGTTTGGTAGAATTACTACTAATAGTACAGGAGCCAGAAATCATAAGTAGGTGCATTCTGACAAACAAAATTATTTTGACAAAATATTTGAAGAAATAAAGTAAAATCAGAAGCGAAAAACTTGATTGCAGCTAGTATGCATCGAATAAACTAGAAAATACAACGCCTGGGAAAATAATAAGGTAACGTTTTTTTCCCCTAACTGGATAAAAGCGGACGTCTCTATGACGCGTCGGATACTGAGCTTATACTGTTCTCCCTAATGAGAACAACCCAAAATCCAACCCGTTCTTGGGCGCCAGTAATTTAAAGTGGTATGCTCAACTCTCCCAAATGCAATTCAGGAGAGAGGATCAGGACAGCTTCAGATGTTATGACTCACGAACCAAAGCACTAGCCCAGTCAACACTGGGCAATCATCCACATCTCAGGGATGTCAATATCGTCAAAAATGGGATTAGATGTCCTTGTGATATATCGTTGACATTCTTGCGATATTACACCGCGACACCCCTAATATATCATATTGTTGTCATTACTGCGATATCACACTGCGACATCCCTGTGATATCTAAATTAGTGATAGCTGGATTTAGATGTCCCTGCGATGTCAAATTATTACTTGCCATAGACGTCATACTGCGACATCATTTAGACATCAAAATCTATACTCAGATATCTCTGCTGCTATATTTTTATTGAGTTATCTCCAGATCAGGTGATAATAGGACTTTCACACACATTCACTTGACTGCCGACTACAAGGACGCCATCTGTCCTCCACCACGGTCGAAAGGCAAATCCTCAATTTGTGTTTAATGTTTATTTTGAAGTAACGCGGTAGGTTGGCAAGAAGTTGCCAACACAGATCGTAGGCAATGTTGGCCAACCTGCAAGCGGGAGGCGACCGCGTGACCGGCTGTTACCGTATCGTAACCATATATTTAGTTCTAGTTCTTTGTATCGATGCATTGATCGAAGATCGAAGCTTTGTATACAAGCTTTATATACCGTCCATGTTCTGATATTTCCAACTGGAGCTGATCACATTTGCGAATTTTAGTGTCCATAAAGATATAATCAAACAAAGGCTCGACAAGAAAAGGAACCAAAGCAATTGACTTTTAGTTTTTTAATTAATTTATTTTAATTTTTTACTTTGTTAATTTTAAATTTTTTTTTTATATATTTTCTTCTTTTGTTTGTTATTTCCGTCTGTAATATCGCATAGACGTCGACATCTCATGAATATAACAGTGAATAAATCGTTGCTATGTCGCTCTGTTACATCCATGATACGTTATAAGGAGGCATCTTTGCGGTGTCTCAGAACTACATCGCATAGACGTCGCCAGCATGCATCGTGTGACAAAGGTGAGTCGCTGGGACGTCTGTGCGACGTAACGATGTGAGTCGCAGGTCACGAAGTATCTTAAAGATGTATCTGTGTTGGCTGTCATTTCAGAAAATGTTTGGTCGAAAAAATGCAAATATTTATAAAATTGACATTTTCCAAGTAAAATTGCATCCTAATTGAAAAATACGAGCTGTTTTCGCATTTTCAAGAGATCCACAGATGATATTTGTTAATGAAGAAAACCGAATATTCCAAAAAAATTATTTAAATTCTTTGAAAAAGCAAATGTTTTTTTACAAGATGATTACAAATTAATGAAAAATTGTGGGAAATTGCCCCTCTCAACTCCAGATGAACTTTACAACTCGCGAACGGTTAAAGATAGACAATTCTGCGAATGGCAATGGTATTTGAACTTATGCGGGGCGAAGCAAAGTTTCTTTACCAAAAGGTTTATTGCTAGTTCCATTTCAAGTGGCGATCTATGCATGCATCCAAATATTTGATAAATGTAAAAAGAATTGAAGTTGATAATTATATCATTAATGGATGAAATTGACGGTGGAAAGACGGTTTTTGAGCTAACTGATGATTTTAATGAAGTCTCTCCCACTCTTTTCTTTCGATGAAATCCATCTAGACTTGCGTGTTCAAAATGGTTAAATCGTCTACAAAACTCACTAAGTGAATTTTTTTATAAAATTTGTGGTATTGGTTTTTACGAAACACCCTGGTGAGCAATGGAGATCCGGGACTTACAGCTCACGTACAAGTAGATTCCGAACCACTTTAGCTCAGTGGCAGGCGATGGGGATCGAACCCGGTCCACCTGGGTGGGAAGCAAAAGCTCTAACACCACGACCATTTCACTTCATTTGTGTTCCATCACTCTTCAATGTGAATGAGTCATTTATGTAGATATTGAAGAATACGGTTCAAGGACGGTTCCCTGTGGCACACCGTACGAAACGGTTGTATCACCTGTCTTTTCTTTCGACAAAAGCTGGAATGGAGTTTCTCTGAAGCCGATACTCACTGTATCGAATGCTTTTTTTTGGGGTCGACAAATGTATAAAGCGTTAGGATTTTTGTATCAATATTTTCTTGTTATTACTGACACCAGATGAACGTATTACTGATGTATAAAAAGTAAATAAACTATGAAAGAGAAAATGAAAAACCTAGATCAAAACTGTAAAAAAATTGAAAGAGATTTGAGTTATATACTAAATCTATTGGAAATTGATATAACAGAAGCGAAAATGAAATGTGCACTCATTAGTCATCCATTCTGAGGCAACCAGAAAATTTCAATGCCTACTAGGTGAAGAAAGTTGCTTTAGTTTCAACAAATCACATCAAAATTTTCTCTGGTTATTTTCATGCACTGAATGAAATAACTTTTTTTTAGTACGATTTTTTTGTTTCAAAACTTGTCTAAGTAACACGGAGACTTCGGATCTCAGAATTCAGACCAACTAACTCGTAGATTTGTACTATTAATGGGTCGAAATTACGAAATTTTTAATGAGTCCCAGAGATTCACAGCCGGAGTTATAAAATTTTCAAATTAAAAAATACTTTGGACATATTATTTTTTGTTTATTACCTGAAATGGGAGGCGACTTCAAGAGGTTTTAAGAGATCTGTTACGAAATTACTATCAGTCTCGAGATAGTATGATTGTGAAAGTTCCTACTTAAGTAATGACCCTCTTGTGCGATTAAATTAATGTATTATTGATACGATTTATGCTCACTTATATATTTATATCCAATAAAATATAAACAAACAATTCGTTCTCACACATTTTTCAGAGCATAACATTCGAGAGATATAAATTACTTATACATATAATTAGTCTATGTGTAGAAACTATGAAAAATAGTTTCGTTGAAATCCAATACGAGAAATTTCTAATTGACGGGAAGTTTGTCACTATTTTGAAGAAATTAGGTTCCTCAGTTCATTTTAATGAAAAATCTGAATGGAGGAACAATTATTGGATAGTTTTTGATGGGAACGAAAACCGAATCGAATGAAGTAATTCGATCTACTAGTTGGCCTGTAGAAAGAGAATGCACTTTTTTGGTTACATGAAATGAAATACTTTCATAGTTGAATATCCGGAATATCGTGAGAATTAGAGCTACGAAGAGTGAAAATAAATAATTTTAATCCATGAATGAGTCGTTGATGTGAACCAACCTGATGAATTTTGGTGAATTAAAATAGTTTTGAGGCGGTTTTTAAATTTTTATCGTTTCTGTCGTATTTGGAAAAAAAATATTTTGAAATGTTAATTTCTGGCAACCGGCTGCACCCTTACAATCGACCTTCAGTAGTCTTCGAGAGACATGTGCGAGCTAAAGAATAAGTAGCCCTCACCTATCAACGTGCGATGCCAGGCATTTTAATACGTTTTTATTAACTCGCTCTCTTGTCTGTCTGTTTGTATGTTTGTCTGTTCGTTAAAAAAATTTAAATTGTTTTTGAACTAATTTTTCTTTACCTAGGGAGATCAAAACTGGCTGACAATGCTAACCTTCTGAACATATATTACACTACATGAGCTGGGTGAAATGTTACTCACAGCTTTTAACTCTACATTGCTTCAAATCCAAGTTGAATGTAATTTAAGAAAAGGAACTTTCAGACAAAATTCACGAGTACGTTAATATCAAATAATTACAGTAACATTTTAATTTCTACTTCGAGAAAGGTGATGGCAATACCATTTTCACGCGAATTATTGATACTTTGGTACTTCAATTGAAGAATCAATAATAGAAAAAAATCGATCAGAACCAGTAGTCCAAGTTAGGTAAGGCAAGACATTTGAATTACTATCCCTAATCGTGATATCCCGAAATATAATATTTTTGAATATTTTTTATAGGGTGAAAAACGACGCAAATTATGAATCCAAAGAATGCATGAATCCAAGAAAACGTGGCAAAACTATACCGCCACAAGTTTTGCAGTTCTATTCAACAAACGTATTGGAGGCTACAGGGAACTCTAATCGTTTTGAGTATACGTTCAACAAATTAACAAAAACAATAGGTGATTAGTTCTTCATCAGAACTAACTTTTCTTGAAGAGAATACAAGATTTTCAATAAATGAAAAATTAAAAAACATTGACCACAAAAAAATTGGTGAACTGAATAGTGAAATAATTTTTAATTTTAACCAAAAGTTTGATTTTTTCAGGTATTGAGACTTGATGGAGGACGCTATAAAAAAAGTTACATGAAGTACTCTAGAAAAACATATTCACCTGAGATATTTACCGATTATATACAGATGTTTCGTTCGTGGACAAGGTAATTTCAAATGAAATATTTGAGATTCATGGAAGTTGTAATGTGTACACAAGAAATTTTACTTTGTCCTAATATTTGTTATCACTATTATTACACCAAGTGTTTACCTACTGTACTACAATGCAGTGACCCGCTTAAAGTATGCACCATATGTATCACTTGTTGACCATTGTTTTTTCAGTATGTTTGTCTGTTGAAACTATAAATTCACCGAAAAAAATACTCTTATCCAACACATGACAGTTATGACTGTCATTATTAATGTCAATTTAGACAAGTAAACTATCAAATAACACACTAGTGTGTTATAATCCATAACTCACTAGTGAGTTATGGATTATAGGTATCTCACGTTCATAATAATATTTAAAGTAGTATTTTATTCATTTATTATTATTAAGGTAAGCTCGGGTAAGTGTGAATCTGTAGCAAGTGTGAGTTTGCTCGCTATCTTCGCTAAACCGGACGACAGCCCAATGCCATCTATTGACGAATAGCCTACACTAATAATGAATCCATAACCATCATATAAAATACAAAAGAGATCTTGTGAATTCCAAATATTTTCCCCAATTTTCTAACCTACAATTCATCAACCCGACCGAGTATAACGACTTTATTTTAAGCTTTGAGTGTATTGTTAAAATCTAAGGTAAAAATCCATTTTATACACTTTTCTTCTGCCTAAACAATGAATCTGACTATAGATTGCCGGTTTTTCATGAAGTTGTTTTTTTTACATTTTTCCATTGCATGTCACACTTACCGCGAAATTAAATGTTATTGGGGATAGTGTGGCCTATCTGTTGGGGTAAGTGGGAACCTGGTTCATTTGGCCAATCTAAACTGTAATATTTTTTCAGCTATAGTACGAAATTATATACGGAAATCTCAGAGAGCCAAACAATATACCTGGCCACTTTCTGAGGATGAAATAACAACTGTGCTTCCATCACCACTCGTCAGAAGATAGGGATCAATGAAATTCTCATTCGATTTTTTAGATTTCTACCTGTAAATTTTTCTTTTCAACAAATGTTCACTTTCACGATTATTTTTTGTTTTTTTCCAATGGGGCATTTCAAATTCAATATTAAAAAGTTCCTAACTATGTTTTGAATAAAGATATCTCGAAACAAATAAATTGTGGTGAAAGTTTCTTTACTTTTTACTCACACCTGCCCCAAAGAGAGATTTACGTGCATTAATATCTTTAAATTTGGCCAGAATCACACTTGCCCCAAATTTTCGGGGAAGTGTGACCTATGGAGATGTATATCTGAATATATAAATTAAATTCATAGAATACGTTTTTCAACAGTTTTCTGTGACGTATTACGAAGACTGACCTTTGAAGTAAATACCTGCAAAATTTCATTGTTATATTAGTTCAGGTTCATCAGATGGACTAAATTCAATGCGAACTAATGAAAATCACGGTCACACTTACCCGAGCTTACTATACATGCAGAATTCACATTGATATTGAAAAAAAGGAAAACGTTAACGATTTATTCGAATTTGAGTCATTGTAAAATTCGTTGGTTCATTGGAATCAGACGCTCCCATATCGGTACAGCTGCTGATAGTGGGTTGAAGACGCCGACACATTAGAACCTTGTATTTTTTTCTGCAACTTGTATTTTGTTGTGCACCGATTCTTCTAGGTATCCTTCTGCTATCGATGAGGACTTCCATTATCGGTGACGCTTCAAAGTAGTCATTAACCGCTGTATTGGCCAAAAGAGTCGCCGAAGACCTTCTCAGGCATTGACCGGTGTAGAGCGCTGGGAAGGTTTCTTCGACAACGTATTCATTCTCACACACTGGATGGTACACCTCCCATTTTTGTAAAAAACAAAAAAGCGGCTAGAACTAGTAGATATTCTTTGGTCTCAAAGACATGTATTTTTTGCACAAATTGATCGGGTTGACTGGATATCCATCTTCAAGTATGGTGAAACTTCTCGATTTCTTCGTTTTAGTATCTGGCAAAACTACGTGAAAATATTTCCCTTTGTCTTGAATATTTTCTATTTTCAATTTGACCAATTCATCGCATCTACATGCACCGCTAATCCCCATTATTTATTTATTTATTTATTTATGTGCAGGCCCCCTAACAGGCGCAAGCCCAATGACAAGGAGGCACATATTACAAAATTATACCTACATATGCGTACCTAAATCTAGAACCCTAATAATAAACAAAAGGTAAATAACTATCATGGGTTAATATTTTGTAAGTTCTGTATACATTTATAATAATTGTGCAAAAAATAGAAGAAAGAGAAATTAATTAAGAGAAAATGATAGTAAAGATACATATTCAAACAAAGTGTAACTTCGTGTAATTTATCACTGATATAAACAATAAATAATCCAATAGGTGAGAAAAAAGGAGAAAATGAAAACCGTTTGTTTAACACGAGTATTATAGGGGTTACATCTAAGATAGAAGCGTTCAGTTAAATGTGGACAGTCTATAAGATCATTGAAAATTTTGAACACAAGATAAATGTCAATAAAATCACGTCTCATGGTGAGATACTCTAGCCTATAAAAAGTCAAATTACTCTGGTATGAAAAGTAATGTCTGTCCCGATGAAACCTGTAATTGAGAACATTGACGAACTTTTTCTGAACAAATTCGATACGTTTAATGTATTTATCATAAGCAGGATTCCATATAGTGCTACAGTATTCAAGTGTTAAGAATTTTAATCACGGATCGGTAGTCCTGAAACTCAGTGGTGCTTCTTAGAACGAAACCTAGGGTCCTCAATGATATTTGCACAATATGTTCAATTTGAGCTTCAAAACAGAGTTTGCCGTCAAGTCTCACTCCCAAGTCAGTCACCTCAGATACTACATTGATGGGGACATCATACAGTTGTAGTTGTATCGGAGTGGGGTTCAGATTCCGAGTGAAAGTAATCTGGTGACATTTTTTTATATTCAAGAAAAGCCGATATGAGGCAGATTGTAACTTAACAATATCCGAATCATCATTAATGTTTTTGAAAATTTTGATGTCGTCAGCATACATGGATGAATATGCTGAAAAGCAGAGGACCTAGATGGGAGCCCTGTGGTACTCTATATGTTATGCTGTAAGATTTTGACGCACAGTTATTAATAGCCACGTACTGACTTCTATTACTTATGTATGAGGAAAGTAACTGAAGCAAGTTGCCCTGCACACCGAAGTTTCCAAGCCTAGTCAAAAAATGTTCAACCCAATAATACCATAAATATTTTTTAAATTTTTCTATAACCCCATGAAAATTTCTCGTCAGAGTAATTAATTGTCTTTTGTGTTTGCAGAAGATTCTGAGGCCAGTTGTCATCCAGCATAGATTTACATCGGGTTTATTTTTTTTATGGAAAACTGTCTTCGAAACATTTTGCTACAATATTTCTGGATGTTTTTGAATTTTACATCTACATTTTCGAAGGAGATTGAATGGTATTCATTGAGAGATAGTTTAGAGGTAATATCATTTCGAAATCCCATTACGTTTTGTTGCAAAAAAATAATATGTTTAGAAGAGGGAGTTGCAGAGAGATGCACTCGAGTGGTGAAACCGCAATAAACCTAACCTCAAAATCAGTGTTGTTCTTAGGGATTTTTCAGGCGTACCTACCACAATGAATGGTCAAATTGCAACCAGGCGGGAATTTTAAAATTAAGGCACGAAATCAGAGTAAATAGGAGATTGGACGGTGATTTGTAATAAAATACAAGTTCTATGTAACAAATTCAAATAACACCCAAGTAGATGAAATGAATTAAAATGTTTGGAGTCTTCTTCTTGTCGAATCAAACTTTCTGGAAGTATTTTCTGGAGTACGGCCTTCTTACCGGTTGTGTTCCTCTATCTCTTGCTTCAAATCGCTGACTTTCAAATCCACAGGGCCAAGTTTCCCCCTAAAAATTTTGTCTTTTAATGCCTTTATCAGATATCAGTCCATTTGACACAAAAAGTTGATCAGTTCTTTCACATTGAATTCTCTGTCCTCACTTCGCTATCGCGTCATATTTATATCGATGCAAAGTTGTTTCCGAATACTCTCGTTTATTCATCCAGCATGCCTAGAAGCGTATTTGTACTAGTCGCAGAACCATTCAGAACTCTGAGGAATCGGAATGGGATGGTGACTTCATCATACATTGTTTACGAAGAAAGCGACTAGGTCAGGTCCGGCTTTAGGATCGTTACATTATTTTCAGAATTAGAAAGGTTAAAATACCAATAAGCATGGTCTTCTGACCTCAAACCATTAGATTATTGTCTATGGGGCTACATGAAATATAATATTCACAGAAACGAATACTCAGAATAACAAAGACGCTACACAAAACCTGTTACGAGAGAATGTTTACAAAATGTTGAAGAACAGGTCATCTTGAACAGTGGAAAACGGCGACTCAAGTTTATCTTCCAGTTGTAGATGATCCTACATCTGACTTTATGAACATCATGCTCATATTTTCAATAAAATCAAGGTTACAAAATGTTCTTAAATCGATGAAATTTCGAACTTTCACGAGAGAAATGTGGCATTTTCGGGAATGATATGCATACCTTGGCTTTCAATACCAGTCACTATAACTATATACATCAAAGCAGAGGGAGATCTGATTACCTTAACCTTCCTAGTGAGTAATGAATGTTAAACAATAGTTGACACACAGGATGGTACCAGTTATATTCACTGAGGTCATGTTATAAAGAGGTAATATCAAATTGAAATTTTGATGCTCTCGAAGCATACAAAGCTTAGGTAAAATACAAATTAATGAACGGACGATCCGACAAAAGACAAACAGAGTAGTCTGAATTCGATAGCAATCATTTCGTGCAAAATGTAATATGCTCCGAATATAGTAGTTGTCGTTATTAACTACTTGTTCATTCAACTGCATCATCCAAATTGCATGGGGGAGCAAAATTATATAAATTCCCTCATTCCTAGCTCACCAACATAGCGTGATTTCTCTCTTACCTTGCTGACTATAATCTCAACTCTCAGATTAATTGCATACAGTAAGCAACCTGAACAACCCAACCGCACTTCACAGACAATATTGTTCCTTCGATTGGTGCCCAGTTGGTAGAGAAACTCATTAACACTTGACGTATGAATGTCGAAGACAAATATCTTTACCTAGCATTATGGTACGACACGTTTTCCTTCAGGTGTATTCAAAGAGGGGGTCGACAAACTCTATAGAGATCACCTGTTCACCTGTTACAGCAAGTTTATTGATATTGACTTTAGAAAATCTACACTTTGCGTCACATAAAGAACTATATGAAAGGAAAAAATCGAACGAAACGGCCGTTGAAGAACAGACAAATATTTGCAGTTTCGTCCTAGACGTCACACAGTTTTTTTTATTGCAGTAGGATGTTGGGGTAAAATCTTTGACCCAGACAGAAAAAATTCCTCAGCTTATACTAAGGCGAGTGTTGTTCAGTTCGTAGATTCGTTCGTTCTTGAAACCTACAATGAAGAAGAAGTTATTGTTGATGTTTCCTTAACGACTTTTTTTTCATATGCGTGTTAAGTTAACAAAAAATTTGCCAGCAATGATTTGTATGGCGGATTTTATACAATTAGAAATTTTACTTTTATTCACAATAAACTTTTTTGACATTTATTGGTGAATGATATTCAAGTTGAAATAGAAACTAGAATATTCAATAGTGTTGAAAAATAATCCGGAAGAATCCACTGATTGCCGCGATTGTTTAGTACACGAGTCGTAAAAAAACAAATGTTAGAAAGTAAAAATGAGTATTATTCTTTTTTGAAGTGGTTTAAGGAAGATTTCAAACTTGGACGAAAATCTCAAAATATGTGATTGTTTTCCAACACAATTCGATATTTTTCTTTATATTTTCACTGGAATAACATACAACTCGAGCGGACCAATGCCAAATAAAATTTTTACTTCCATAAAATCCGCCCTACCAAACTGTTGGCAACAATTTTCACCAAATCGTTGATGGCAAATGAGTTGCTAACACATATCTCTAATATATTGGTTATTGATGGATATTATCAACTGCTGAGTTTTATCAGCATTCAGTTGCAAGAAATCAGCAGCAAACCAATTTTAGCAGTATCTATTGAGTTTTAAGCAATATTCTTGAGGTTCAGAAAGTCAGAAGAAGTATTTATAAACGAAGTGTCGTCTGCGAAAAGCATAGTAGCAGTATCGAGAGAGGTATGTTTACAAAAATCATTAATGTAAATGATAAAAAGTAGGGGCCCAAGGATCGAACCCTGAGGTACCTACTCCTTGTGTGATGGCCCTGAGATGTTCGAACTGAAATATAAAATTTCTTCCATTTTCACTGTACTGTTACTTCAAAACCCAAAAGCTGAAAACGAAAACAGTTGACAAAACAATAACGTGATATTCGTGTGATATTCCCAAAATCTCCAATAATGACAAGTGATAGCTTTAATTAAGCCTTTGAAGCGTTCTCAATTCATGGTATCAACAATTTTGACATCTTTAGGATACTGTAAGATATAAAAAGGAAATTAAACACTTCATTTTTTAAAAGGATAGTAATCTTTCAATATATATCAATGTTTGGAAATGTCTTAGAAATTGAAAATAATGTAGTAAAACTGCACTAAGCTAATTTTGTTAATTTATTTTAAAACTAGTCTTAAACAATAATTTATATCACAGTCACTATTTTACAAATTTTTCTTCACTGTCAGTCTCTATCTGCGAACTTTGGAACTACAGTTCGATTATTTTATCTTTACCTGTGTGTCATCAATGTAATGCATATGAAATAAGTCGAGACGTTTAAGCCAAATGACGTCTAAATGTAGAATGCCGTGGCTAATATCCCGATAAAATTACAACGTGTAGGTATTAAGATAAGATAATGAATTACTGAATTAACATTTTCAAATTCATGGAAATGGCGAACCACCGACAATGAGAGTGTTTTTTTAGTTCCAACAGAATACCGTGTGACACACTCATGGGTACACCCCCCTTTACTTCTTTCCATTTTTCCTTTATTTTCCAAATATGTCAAAAAAAGTGCCGTCCAGTGAGCATATTCAGTGTTCCAAATTTTAAAAATATTGCTGGAGATACAAAGGCGAAAAGGAATGAATCTTTAAAATTGTTTTTTCCGTTAACCAGCTGTCGTCCCCTTACGAACGGCAGCCCTCAGTAGTCGAAACTTGTGCGAGCCAGGGATTAACGAGGTCTTACCTTTTAACGTGCGATTCCTAGCACACGGTGTTTTCCAATTATTACGAATCCAGTGACACCAGGTTTGATAGGATAATAAAACATGGAGGCAGTGAGTTTACTAGAAACTTTTGACCTTCCTACTGTATTCTTATTTCAGTCACACTCATATAAGGAAGTTGTTTTATCCATACCTCCCCAGCCGTTTGACACAAATCCATCACATCCTAATTTTATCCACATTAATGCAAGTTCTCTAGGTAATAGTTAACGAAAAAAGTTGTTCAAAAACTAGGTTGGAGTGCAATATTTTCAAAACGTTTGCATACGGGGATATCAAAAAATGAGTTTCTATTCAAACATGGCAGAGTTTTATGACGACACATTCTAATGTTTCACTAAATATCTGTTAACATAATGTCTTTTTTTAGCCATGATTATTCATTATGTATACATCTACATGCCTGCACTGCTTTTAGTCGGCTATATTTTCGTATTTTAGTACTTTAGAATTTTAAATATTTTGTAGCTGTGATATTACATCTTATTAATTTATTATTATATTTCATAATTCAACTGTGTTTGTCAACAAGAAATTGTTCTTATGTACAATAAACATATACTTACATGACTAAAACTCAGAAAAGGAATCTTCTAGACTTAGGTATTCAAACTTTTTCAATTACCTATTCGTGCATGGATGCAAGGACCCACTGTATAATGATAAATAAATGAATATCTAGGAAATAAAAACACCAGTTGAAATATATTTGGTAATGAAATACTCAACACATGATTAACAAAAAATGTATTCATACATTTATTTATGTAATGCGAGCATGTGGAAATATGTACCATTTATGAAAGTAAAATCAAAATTAATATATTTTAATCACTTTCTGATTCAGAACTGTCACCAATGTTTATAATAATGGGTTCAATAACCATATCACAAAGGAGCTTTTCTCGTTCATACCATTTTTCAATGAGCGATTCGGTGTGTTTTATACATTTTGCTCAGGATTCAGTGTTGCACTTCTCTAATGCTTCTTTCCTCATACCCAATACTTTTTCATCTCTGTATCCATCTCTGCCAATATGATTGTTGTAGTATGTCTTACAATTAGCCCAAATTAATTCAATAGCATTAAATTCTGGGTGATAAGGTGGTAATCTTAATACTTCATTTCCATGTTCTCGTACCAGTTCATCTATAATATATGTTTTCCTTTCGGTTCATCTTAGCCAATTGCAATAACTCTAGTTTTGTTAATTTCTCATCAAAATCAATATTATTTTCCTGTAGCCAACAAACAATTTCCGATTTTCTTGAAGAAGTGGTAGGCTGTCCATTCAAAATTTCACTGTGGTATGGTGCATTGTCCATTATTATCAAAGATGGCTCTTCCAAACTGGGAATTAACTGTGAAGTGATCCACTTGGTGAACATTGTACTATTCATTTCTCCATGATAATCTACAAAATATTTCGAACAGAACAATAAACTTTCGCAGAACCAGCATGCACAACAATAAATCGTTTACCATCATATCTTTCGGGTTTGCGTACACTTTTGACATTATCATCCTGCCAAGACTTGGTTTCATTTCTTCTAGAATGAATCCATGTTTCATCTAAAAACCCAATTCTCGTGGATATAAACTTTTTCGGTTTTCTTGGCAAGTATTTACATAAAAAATATGCTCTTTGTGAAACAATATGAGTATTTTTAATCAAAGCTCTTCGATTATCATCTTTTTTAAACTTAAATCCCAGCTCTTTCAGTAAAACATTCAAAGACAATTTGCACATCGAAACAATCTCCTTATTTTTCAGTTCATCGTTCAAGGATTGAAGGGTAACATGTTTATCTGGAAGAAAAAAATTCAAATAAATATAGGTAAATGTCAAAATTCATACGATAGGACTGATATTATAACTTCATTCCAAAAACGAGATACAAGTGAAGTTTCAAATTAAAAAGAAAACTAGATGTGACAATAAAGTTTGACTTTTCAACTAATATACATAAATCCAATGACTTTCCTGATGAAGTTGTGATTGATAAAAATGGGGCGGTTACATTTGTTCAGAAATTTTTCTCACTAGTCAGTGTCACGTCCATCGAATGAACAATCAATATTATTTCCCTCACCAAGTAATAAGGAGGTATACTCACTTTTTTCATACATATCGTACAAAGTATTTCGTACTGCCATTTTCTGTCCTTCAGGTTAATCAGCTGCAAGTGCATCTGCAACTCTCTGAAATACAGTAAAGAAAAGTTATGAAATTTCTTTTGTGGTTTTAATTGTTACCTCTTAAACAGATGAAAGTGGTAAAAAAACACAAGTTCAACACAAATTGTGGTGCTTGTGAGTGTAGAATAGTTCCAGGCAAAATCTAAAAGAGAATTAAAACATATTATGAATGTTTTTGACCTGTATTTATAGATTTAGGTAATGTTTTTTTCTTTCACTAGGGATTCCACACTATGAATAATTGTTGTGTTAATATCCCGGTAGTACGGAATTATAGTCACAAATGGCAATTGTGAGGTTGAAAATTATGAAGATTAATTGTGGATAAAACATATTGTACTGTACTTACTTTGAAAGTAATGATTCCAAGAGACGTTTAGCTTTGAAAAAAACTGTTTTTATAATATATTCGACTGCAAAACAAAGTAAAACTGGCGACAAACAATACCCCAATGACAGAAAACAATGACGCAATTGATGGTACACGCTAGCCAATACAATGTTTGGCAAGTTTAGTTGAAATGTAAAAGACTGTCGGTTTTATGGCTATCTCTTTTCACTGTTTTGAGTTATAATCGATCATCACAATACCATAATTCTTAGCTTAGAAGACAAATGTTAACGAACTTTGATTCGGTCATAGCGGTTGTTAGAAAGAGATGTTCGATAGAGGGTGTGTGATTTCGTCGATCATAAATTGATGACGCATGGGTAAAGATAAAATAATCGAATCGTATATCGAACTGTAACTCTCTGTGGCTATCTCTCTGACTACTCTGCCATCTGATATCCAGCGGCTTTATATAGTCGCATCAACAGTTCTCGATAAATCGAGTCCACAGATGATACGATTCATCTAGATGTCTCTCTCTCGAAACTTAGATTTCTTAGAACGTTCGCGCTTCTTCTACGCGGGACTCATGTGTTTGTCAGCGGAGAATTTGTTTACATTTCGAGTATGCATTAATTAGATGATCAGGGCCGGTCTCGAAATCGTTACAATTAAAATAAAGTAACCAGTTTAGTGTATTTTCGCTATTGAATACCATTCAAGCACGAATTTTGAGTTGGGTATTTTTTATGGTTGTTCTCTCGTACTTGTACATACGGTGTTTCATAATTGAAAATTGATCCTAAAGGGCGATAAGCCTTGGAAGATTTTGAGAAAAGAACTGATGAAATTTGTGAACAAAATGAAATAAACTACAGGGCGATTTTTTGATCTCATCATAGCCTGGAACACAGGATGTAGAAGTTTTCAATCAAAATAATGATACTCCACAATTCTTTTTGTTTTAAATGATTATAATTTTTATAATGGTTCTCAATCAGCTGATAAAAGTTAGTCTTTTGACTTTTTTTCGTCCGACGGACGATTTTCAAATAAAAAAATATAGAAGAAAAAGTTGCATAGGGAAGCAAATCAATATATTCAATTTTTTAAATCGAAAACCTTCCTCCGTAAGTTAAAAACTCCAGACACCAATTTTATGAAAAGAGATAGGTCAATTATAAAAATGATATTTATTTGACAAAAACCAGTAGCATATCATTTTTTCATTAAAAATATTGCAGACTTTAATGTATTTTTATACCTATTTATTCGGGAATAGTCTGATTTCTTTGCTGAATTTTAACACCCTGTATCTCAGAAATAAAGCGGTTGCGGACATAATATGTTCATATGAAGAATTTTTCTTAAAATCATACAAAGTTTATCGCCCTTTAGAATCAGCATTCAAATATAAAACACCCTGTATACTAGTCAAAATAATTCTCATTGAATTATTATTATGGTATGCCCCTAAACAATTTACAGACAATTCAAATTAAAATCTTGGACTTTGTGCCATAAATGTTAGCAAAATGATCCACTAAAAAAATATTTCTCATTTATAAAATATTTTCACAAAATTTTCTTCGCGTTAAATCTACTCGGATAAATGAATTAAGGGACATCTCAGCTGCAGCTCATTCCTATGACATCCAAGGTTAACGAGTTGGCAAATGAAACAATAATTATAAAATCCATGTAAGGAGTGACTCATAAGTGTTTAATTCCTTTTATTGCCATTAAGTGACATACCGGGTGGTTCGGCTTTTCAACAACACACCTTCATATGTAGACTACTGAACAATAAACAAGATCGGGCTGGATTTTTTTTAATTCCACTCGAATTCATTGGTTGATATTCACTGGTAAACCAGCCTTAATTTGTCACGAACTTTTCCGACAGTTTTTTAAACGCAAATCATACAAACTGTACAAGATTCAAAAGCCATTTAATTGATTGCTATCGGACATTATCGAACTATCCCTAACATCTAACGTTACTTAACTTCTTTAAACTCAACTTGCTTCGACTTGACTTCCTTCCATTCAACTTCATTTGACTTCAGACTTTAAGAGGAGTTGAATTTATTAAGTGGTACCGATTTGTTAAAACATGCAACAGAAGAAATCCAATTTTGAAAGGTTCAATCCAGGCAACTCTCAGAGTATTTTGGTTGGTTTCCGGGTTTTGCCGTGGTCTTCTTTGGTTTGAATCCCCAAACGTTTCGACTGCAACTGCGGCAGTCATCTTCAGTGGCGTGGTCGAAGTACTCTTCTAGACGTATCAACTGAAAACTCTCACTTTTAGAACTTTTCGGAATAACAACTTAAAAAAAAAATTGCAGAAATTTTACTAAGTTCAATATTTTTTATTTCATTGGGTGATTTTGTTTTCGAAAAAGTTCTTCGACAAATGTCTCACTTAAACATTTATCTTCATTGTTCATGAAATTTGCAAGGATCCATCCAAAATTATACCGTCCAAGTGATTTTTAATGAACCCCTGCAAACTCAAAGATTCTTCGATTAAATTGGGTCGAACTAGCCTTTGCTGATGATTGATGGCAAAGACCATGAAACCGGTACGGAGATGCACCCCCAATTAAATCGAAAAATTATTTCAGCTTTGATATTTAAAAGGCATTGCAGAGTAGTTTTTGGAGAAAACTTTGCCAAGTATTAAACAGATATAATTCAACGGTCGTAGGGGGCAGTAGTTGTTTTCTGTTGGATACTTGCCGACAGCGATACCTATTGTATAGGATTTTTGCGGAAAATTGGATTACGTAATCCACCATTTTTCATAATTCGTAAATATTGTTGTCTCAAATTTTGTTGTCATATCGATAATTAAAAGACGTTTCGAATAAGGTGTCACTTCATTTTTCACTTGTCCATTACTGCTTTATAATCCCTTGGCAAAGGTTGCTATTAACAGACCCATAACGATCGGGCGTTATCGAGGGCATTATGAATCATAACGCCCGCTAAATGTTTTTTCTGTAGTTCAATAAATAAATTACTCAGAAAAGTTTCATTTATAACTGTACACAAAAAAAGGAATAATTATTTTCTCTCAAATAGAAATTACAATTTTCAAATGTTCCTGAAAAATAAGTATCAAGTTTGAAGTTCTGTGAGTTGACCATGATGAACTCATCAATGTGCATTGGGTTTCGTTCGGAATGTTAACATTTTCTTTTTCGGAAACGGAATGGGCTATCATTTTAGCAATTTTGTTCTTCGAGGAGATACTTTCTTCAATATAAGCTCTCCGCTACCGTACTACTCTTCCATTTTCCATGTAATTTTAGTGTTTCAAAGCACCTTGAACAAGAAGCGTTGACGACGTTCGGCGTAGACACTGTCCGGTGTAACCTTTCGGGTTTTCCAAATTAAGGTATTTCGCTATGATAGAAGGAACACTTCCTATAGTATTTTTACCTACTGGTAACTCAATGCATTTATTATTTCTGTAGGTTAAAAAAAAACTACGTCGTAGTGCAATGTACTTTTTAACTAAGTTCAAGGCTCCTATTTCGCTTTCTTCAACAATGGTGAAACTTTTTGAAGTGCAGGTCTTGGTTTCTGGTACCTTTACCAGTAAAACGGCTCCTCTGTCTTCAATGTCATCAATTTCATCACGTCTTAATCCTCCAAATACGCCCATTACCAGAACAACTTTATGTAGCTTTTTTTATGAAAAGTAATACTTGTCCACCTTCCAACACCTTTGATTTTTTAGAATTGCATCCTTTTGAATTAACTTTTAGAAAGGCCATCAGTTGACTGAATATTATTGTTTTCTTTAACAATCAATGTTGATTTCAGCTGTGAGTATTTGCACTATATTTTTCAGACTGAAATAATGTAAAATATATAAAAAATATTAATATTTTTCATGAGATAAACTCACCAGGTCCTGGAAGTATGCCATTAAGACAGTATTCACTCTGTTTTCACCTTTCAATTTCAAAAAATTGTCATACTCCTTCTCGTATAAGTGTTTGGATTTCACAGTCAATAAATTTCCTAACGCTTTTTTAGCTTTGAGCGTTACATTCTGTGGAATCTCCATAATTATTATGAACACAACCGTTTTTAGTTTCGTCGTTCAAAATAATTAATTTTTTCGTGAAAAATAAAATCTTGTATGCACCACGAGCGTTAATAGATCCTAATGCCCATCGGGCAACATTCATGAATGTTACCCTCCGGGGATCTATATAACGCACTCGGTACATAAATAGCTATAATGGCGGCATACGCCTAAGCATTATAAGAGCATCTAAGAAGTTCAAGGATTCGATGAAAACTTAAGGATAATAAGTAAAGCTATCATTTGTTCCGTCTTTCCAAACACACTCAAGAAAATATTTAGTTTTAATTTTTATTTTTCAATCGGTGCCCCTTTTTACCTATTTGAAGCACGCCTCAGCGTGTGCAAATCGAACTTTCAAAAACGCACGTTTTTCAAAGTTACCATCGCTACATCAATAACGCGAGAACCGTGAAGTCTAATTTAATGACAATGTTATGATTATTGATCTGACATGAGTACCTTGTCACGTCCAATGAAATATTACAAACAAATGCAAAACTTTTATTCAGACATTAACGAAAGGTATACTGATGTCACGAATTCAACCATTTTACATTATAAGTTCTTATTTCCATTATTTGTAATAATGAAACCCAGTATTTATGATTTCAAAGCACCAATCGAAAAAAAACAACGTTAAGTATTCGTGGATAACTGATCTTTCAAACACTTGCTCTATTTCGAGCACTCCGGCTGCGCCGTCGTACTCGAAAAATGGCGCGTTTGAAAGACCTTTTTATCCACTTAGGTATACTTTAATATACTATTATATATTTATTTCTTTTGGCGATATTGAAGGATTATTTCACCGTATGAATGAAAATACCATTACAGATCAAATAAAATTGTTATGCATCGATATAATTACTTCCGTAATTACGAAATGGGCATACAGGATGATTCAAGTTCGACTGATTGCATTGGATTCTTAAAAATGATACTCGTTGAGATCATGTAAAGAACGAATTGGAATTTTGCAGAAATAAGAACAAATAAAACTTATATGTAAGTATACAGGGTCTTTCACGACGAGCGTTCGTTGCTTAATATATGGAGAACCATTCAAAATAAAAACTTGAAAATTTGTGGTCGTGGGTTTTACAATATGGCCTTCTCAACTAAAATATTTTCAACTTCCGGTCTCTTTCCGTTATACCGGAAGAAGAGGGCAACTTCTTTATTTCAAATATTACACCCTATATTTCATAACATTTTTTAATTACCCATCAGATTTTAGGCCCACTTTGTGTAACAATGCCTATACCCAAATTTGTTAGTTTTCGAGATATTAATTGGTTTTTGAAAAATTTTACAGTTACAGCACTACTCCGAAAAAATCATAACTCATAGACAGTAACAGTTGGAAATGTGAAATTTCACAGAATTACACCTGAAGCATCAAGTCATGAACAGGTCCATCGAATTTTCAAAAATAACTTACAGGGGTCAAAATTTCCACCCAAAACATTACATCGAGAGAACTGATGAAACACGATTTTTTCAAATGGAAACCATACACTATTCTTTTTGGATACTACGGAAAAAAGATATCAAATTCGTGAAGAATACCCTATACCTAAAATACTAGGTATGCCTGTGTGGTAAAGAGGTTCCACTGGAACTAGAGGATAATATATATTTGTAACAAGTAACTAATATATTTTCTGACGCATAGGTGCTGGAAGGTTTTTATGTCAGAAAAAGAAAAAAATTCTCGAAGAAAAATTTTAAAAAATTATGATAATTTTTTGAAAATGGAAAAAATGTACGATAACAATGAAGAATTCTTTTGTAATGTCCAATAGAAAACATTTTTTTTCAATTTTCATTTGAGAATGATTCCTTTTGCAACAATAATAATGTACTTTCTCAACGATAAGCAGCTTTAATTTCAAGTTTCAACAGTAACCAGTGCATAATTCCACTGTGGCATCCTGTAATCAGAACAATCATTTTATCATGTTAATTAATTTTATTATTGTGGAATAAGATATTGCCATGTTTTCCGTGGCGTTATATAAAATCAATTAGGAACAAATACTGATTAAAAAAATGCGGCTTATTAAAAAATTAGGAATCTCTACGCAATTTTTGCAAAAGCCGCGTAATAGATAAGGAATTACGTGAAACTGGTTCGGCGTTGAGCATAATGCAATATTAATTGATATTTCAGGTATAGGAAATGATTCCCAAGCGTAACCGTTCGCAAGTAAAGAAGAAACCCAAGGAGTTCGCTTCTTGCATAAGCCACAAATACTAATTAGAGCATTCATCTTACTGACCTGGCACATTTTGCCTTTTACAGGACAAAGGTACGTTACCCATTGCTAAGTTGTCAAATTAGAACACAGTTTTGTTTTTGATTTTCTAAACAAGCATTCAGATGATACAATAAATATTAGGTATCATGAGACACACATCGCAGACGTTTCATTTGAAATATATCGTTAATTAAACTGTTCAGTTCGTGAAATACAATGAGTAGTTTTGTCTAAAAATTAACTGTTCCAGAGTGAACCTTTCCTCATATTTCAAAATGGGTTACTGAATGTGTTTGAGAAATCTTTCCCTCTTCAAAAAATAAAAATTAAACAAAAAAAGCCTTTCATCATTATGGAAATTTATTGATATAGACTTGGCCCCAATAAAATTGATGAATACTACTGCAGTGTTGCAAAAAACTTGAGTGAGAAGATAGTGATTCCAAATCTGGCAGATGTGCATGAGAATTGAGGAAAACCTGATTTTATACCAATAATTCTAAATCACTTTAAACCATACTGGATATAAAGAATTAAAATGCATTCGATTATGACGGTATATCAATAAAAATTAGGCACTTGAATCATCAGTAATACTCATTAACAACGCCTTCCACAACGGACATTTTCCCTGCTTCCTGAAAACCTCTGTTGTTATTTCCATACCAAAAGGGAGAAATGTAGAAAATCCTTCAAATCTTCGCCCAACCTCCCTCAATCCAACTGTGGCCAAAGTCATAAAGAAACTGGTGAAATTTCGTATTACTGATTTCCTGGAACGCCACAACATTCTAACTGAAAATCAATTTGGTTTCAAGACAAAACTAATACGCATGTTGTAGTATTTTCTTTCATTTATAACATTTACAGCCAGTTGAATTTCGGCATTGTTGCTGCAGCGGTCTTTTGTGATTTATCAAAAGCTTTAGACCGTATCAACCATAAGATTTTGCTAGAAAGATTCTACCCTTATGGCTTCAGAGGAACCACAAAAAAATTGTTTGAATCATACCTTTCTGGAAGGAATCAGATAGTGAGAACAACAAACTGTCGAGCAGAAAGGAAATTATGTCGTAGTGCCTCAAGGATTGGTCAGCCACCCAACAAATTCTGGTAAATTCACTCTGTTCACAGACGACACCACGATATTATGGAATACCAAAACTTTGATTGAGTTACATAACATCGGATCATAACTAGTAATATGAAAAAAATCAAGGAATGGTGCAACGCAAAATTTATTAACCTCCTCTGAATTCTATGCAGTGAGAGTAAAATCAATAAATTTCATATGTTTATGTAAGCTAAAAACTGCCGAAGGAAAGAGATCAACAGTAATTTCATTGTGCATTTTGGAATCGGTATGTCTCGTTAGCAAACATTTACCCATGTTCCAAGCTCACAGCATTTCCTACGACACACATACTGATGACAACAGTATTTCAAATTTTTATAATTGCAGAAAGACAAGAGCAAAGGAAAGAAGGAAAATAGAAGGAAAACAAGAAGAACAGGGTCTGTTTCTGAAAATTTCAAAATAACCGAAAATGAACTTTTAACTCTAAAAAAAGGGGTCACAGCAAATCTACAAAGACAAGCAGAGCAGAGCACAGAGCAGAGCACAGAGCAGAGCACAGAGCAGAGCACAGAGCAGAGCACAGAGCAGAGCACAGAGCAGAGCACAGAGCAGAGCACAGAGCAGAGCACAGAGCAGAGCACAGAGCAGAGCACAGAGCAGAGCACAGAGCAGAGCACAGAGCAGAGCACAGAGCAGAGCACAGAGCAGAGCACAGAGCAGAGCACAGAGCAGAGCACAGAGCAGAGCACAGAGCAGAGCACAGAGCAGAGCACAGAGCAGAGCACAGAGCAGAGCACAGAGCAGAGCACAGAGCAGAGCACAGAGCAGAGCAGAGAGAGAGCAGAGCAGAGAGAGAGCAGAGCAGAGAGAGAGCAGAGCAGAGAGAGAGCAGAGCAGAGAGAGAGCAGAGCAGAGAGAGAGCAGAGCAGAGAGAGAGCAGAGCAGAGAGAGAGCAGAGCAGAGCAGAGCAGAGCAGAGCAGAGCAGAGCAGAGCAGAGCAGAGCAGAGCAGAGCAGAGCAGAGCAGAGCAGAGCAGAGCAGAGCAGAGCAGAGCAGAGCAGAGCAGAGCAGAGCAGAGCAGAGCAGAGCAGAGCAGAGCAGAGCAGAGCAGAGCAGAGCAGAGCAGAGCAGAGCAGAGCAGAGCAGAGCAGAGCAGAGCAGAGCAGAGCAGAGCAGAGCAGAGCAGAGCAGAGCAGAGCAGAGCAGAGCAGAGCAGAGCAGAGCAGAGCAGAGCAGAGCAGAGCAGAGCAGAGCAGAGCAGAGCAGAGCAGAGCAGAGCAGAGCAGAGCAGAGCACAGCAGAGCAGAGCACAGCAGAGCAGAGCAGAACAGAGCAGAGTGGGACTTTTTTTTAGTATGACAAACGGGTCGGCTTCTGAAACTTCAATTTTGAACAAGTTGTATATCCTACGAGGAGTATGCCAAGCAAGGCAATGTAATAATCTCTCACTCTGCATAGATCTGGAACTGTAGTTTGTTTTCAGCTGGGATCTCTGTGGTTTTCCGTCCTGGTACTCATTCGTTCAATAACTTCTTCATTTCGCTGTCTTTTCTGATCTCATTTTAAAATTTTGTTATTTTTTTTACCTTATGATTAAAATGGTTGTTACGGCAAGGCGGGAATAATGTTCTGAATGAATATTCAAAACGGCAATCAAATAAACACTACTCGTCTTATTGAACAGCATATCAAATTTCTATTAAAAATACAGGAATGAAATTCAAAACGAATCTTCCTCTTGTCGACGTTCGACCACAAACACTCCAGATTCTGAGAAAGATACTACGAATTTCATTGAAGCGTGCAGTTGCCGTGACATTTAAATCTGTTCAGTCGGTTACGTAATAAACAACACGGCATCGGTGGTAAACTACTCCAAATAAGATTTAAATTAGCGGAAATACGAATAATAGGTCCCTTGCCGCGACGGGTTTAATTAAATGGTTTCGCACACAACAAGAGGTGAAGGAAATAACGGAAGAGTGGAATACATACAGGGTCACTGGTTAAAGTTAAAGTCCGTCGAAAGGCTAGAAAGGACAGGAGACTTGAAAGGCCAGTCCTCCAGATAAGGTTTGGAATAGCGGATCGTGGAAACTGGAAAATGTTAATTAAAGGACACTTTCTCACGGAACCTGATTCACAGAAGGGTCAAGGACTGACAATGAATGGAACGGAATCTGAAATATACTGCGGAAGTGCCAGAAACAACGTAAGCTACTCTCTCGAGTCTTTCGGACTGAACAGAATAGTATTCTATACAGAAACACACGCGATACAAATAGCAGATCCAGATAATTTCCGATGGCTCTGGTGTAATGAAAACCCCATCGCAACAAAATAATGTGAAACTCTTCTGTATGGGTGCCAGGACCCAACATAATACAAGATAATGATGAGGTTGGTGATCCCCAGTAGGGATCAAACATACACTTTCTATGTACCCACTACCCAAAAATGTGAAGAAATAAGAAACTGAGCGGTCAGTTCTTGAAGGAGCAACAGTAATACTGGAACAAAGGCTTGAGAATTAGTCACTGTAAAATCGCGCGAAAAACTCAACAGGGGCTAGCCCTGAACAGAATCCAGAACAAGCTCCGCTGAAATATTGTGCCAGTACAATCTTTTTAATATTCTTGGTTGTCATAAACAAAATCCTCCTATCAACTTATTTATGCAACTAAAGCATATTATAACCACAGAGTTAAGATAATTATATAGTATTGGATTCCCTTTTGTTTTTATTGACCGCTCAGGTTCAAAACATACCCAAAACTAGTTCAATGAACTCATTCAACCCATCCATATCCCTTAGACCGGATGAAATATTTCCTACTCTACTGCAACAGGAAATACATTTAGCACCTGAACTATATATGCAGACTGTGTGAACGTGGTCTTTATTCCGAAACCTGGACCGACTTCATACAACCAGGCTAAGGATTACAGAATGATTATTCTATCATACTTTCTCCTGAAAGAACTCGTAAAAAAAACGATAGACAGTAACATACGGGAATCTAAACTAGCATGCCTATCTTAACAGGAAATTGTGCGAAACGTCCTGGCATTAGGCGGTTTCAGCTGGACAAAAAAAAATCCAGAGCATTGTTTGAAAACTCCGGGTAGCTGCAAATTTCCAGAGGAAGGCCTCAAAGTAGGATACTATCCTTTTTTATTGTGGATATGGTATTAGACAAATTGCTGGTATCTTTTAGTAATCATGGATACTATACCAAAAAATTCAGAGACTTTAATGCCTATAATATCTGACTACATTGTTACCCAATACGAAAAAATATTCAAAACTGCTCAAGTCCACTGAATGGAACTTGGGAGGAGAGGAACCTGAAAATATAATTTGGTTAAGTATCTAAAACGGACCACTACAGTTTCACTTGGCTAAAACACTACAGGTTTTGGTAACTACTTCCAATCTGTCTATGATTACACCTATGGTATTAACGTAATTCAATTTGGATCAATGGAAATACCTGAACAAATTACGATTCATTTTATCTTCAATACAACGGATATGGAAAAAGCCTTCAAAAGAGTCCATGTTACTCAATCAAAGCCTGCAGAAATGTACCCTTCAATGACTATTTTTCAACATTCTTTGACTAATAGAGTTTTTCACGACATATTTAAACTTTTCAAACTGACACCTGGTAGTAATCAAAAAGGTGATGACAGACATGTAGCAACTTTAAATGGCGTAGCAAAACTGTATAAATTTATTCTGATATCTTCCACTCAACCTCCAACGAACCACCTATTTAAGAAATTTTCTGCTTTACAAGAAAAGAAAGGTGGATAGAAAAAAAAAGAAAGAATCAATTCACAGTATGATACATTCTTTAATTTTGATTTGAACGTAGCGAAATTTAATTTTTGGAGAAAATTCGGTAGCCGGTTATAGACATAGCAAATTTTGAAGAATTCGTGATTGTGTGAGGGCGGCGTTAGGAGACTTCTGAAGCGCACATTTATATTATGAATATCTGTAAGGAACGTTATTTTGTTGTATAAGTATGGTGGACTTTTAGTTTTTATTATTTTGTGGTACAGGCACGATGAGTGTAGGTGTCTCCTATTTTCCATGTCGAGGCATCCCTCCTCTATCAACTTGTGGGAAATACGGTGTCTTCTGCAGATCCCATATATGAGACGAAGACAGGAGTTTTGTATTTTTTGAATTCTTTTTTCATTGAAGAGAGTTAGACTCGGACCATACAAAGTGTCTGCGAAGTTCAGTGTTGACAATAGAAGGCTCTCGCAGAGATTGATTTTAGTTTTTCTCGATAGATATTTCCTGTTTCCATATATAAGTTTAAGAGATGAGTATGCCCTTTGTGTCAGTTTGGTAATATGAGATTCGAACCTGAGTTCACTATCAATGATGACACCTAGGTTTCGGGCTTCTACAGCTCTGGCCAGCTCATTTGAGTTAATACTTATTTCGATCCTATCACTAATTGCTTTTCTGGCATTTTTTGGGCCGAATAACATTACTAGGGATTCATTTGCATTATTTATCAGACAATGATCTTTCGAAAGTGAGGAGAACGTATTCAAATCACGATTAATTCGAATACATGCCTCATCTAAGTCATTTGAGTCGAAGGAGTAGTAGATTTGGGTGTCGTCTGCATAGAGGTGGGCACGACAGTTTTGTAAACATTTCACCAGTTGACTAGTGTAGATTGAAAACAGTAGTGGACCCAAAATAGACCCCTGAGGCACACCAGAATTAAGACTAAGCAATTGTTAATGCTCCCCATTGATTACCACTTTCTGCTTCCTATTTGAAAGGTAGTTTCTAAAGAGTCAAATCGCATTTTCAGTCAAACCTATGTAATGAAGCAAAGCAAGCATTAGATTGTAGTTGATGGAATCAAAGGCTCTACTGAAATCTAACAAGATGAGAATGGTGCAGCTGTTGTTATCTGAAGCTCTCAGAATATCATCAGTTACTTCTAATAGTGCCGTAGTGCAACTGAATCCCTTCCTAAAGCCGGATTGAATAGTTGGCAAGATGGACGCGTTCATGAGATAAGGTACCATTTGCATTTCGATCACCCTTTCTATAATTTTTGAGCATGTAGGAAGTATACTTATTGCACGCAAATCTTTCAGTTCTGAGGGATTACTTTTTTTTGGCACCGGAATAATTTGAGCAATTTTCCATTGGGAGGGATAGACGTGATTTTCCAAACAGTTGTTGATGATGTGGGATAAATAGGGAAGGATGTAAGGACAACACATAACAAGCATTTTAGTGTTCAGCCCATCATGGCCAGTTGCATTTTTTTTAATTGTGAGATGATTTGAAGTATTAAGTTTTCATCTACTGTTGTGAACTGGAATCGACATTCAGTTATGTAGTTTTAAGTGTAATGATTTATAATTGGCTGTGAGGGTGACGTATATGGCAGATCATAGACGAAAAATTCATTAATTTCATTCACATCTTTTAGATTCACAGGAATTTCTCTTTTATTTTGAGTTACAATGCTGTTATTTTTCAGTATTTTCCAGAATTTCTTGGTGTCTGAATTTTCAAGTGCGTATGTCAAACAAATATGCCTTTTTTCCCTGATGATGGCTTGTGATGTGTAGTAAATAATAATACTCCCTCATAGCTTGAGCGGGTAGAGGACGGCTATTATTATTATTTGCCGAGGTGCTCCGGGGCGAGTTAATGATGTTTTTGGTGGTGTATTCACTTTTCAGTTGTAGGAAAACCCGGGCACCGCTCAGGGTGGTCGGTGCGCACTTCAAGCTAGCACCAGACGAAATAATATGAAAAATTGAAGACACGTCAGTTTTATATTCAAGGGTAACACTTGCAATGAATATTTTTAGCCCTCTTGAATGGTTCAACTCCCTAGGAGGGGTAGATGTTACCCTTAGAAACTTAAATGGGAAGGGGAGGCAAATGGCACATTATTTTGAAGGGCGTTTAAACATCTTATAGTGACTCTTCTTTTAAAAATGGTTAGAAGAGTAGATGGCACCGTTCTAACAGGAAATAAAACCATCCTACACGTGTGATTTTTAATTTTTTATTTTCCATAAATTTTCTAACATGAAAAAATTCAGGCCTCAATAACTATTCTGTATTCTGGTATATGAGCAGTAAGTAATCTCGTAATAGATGATTATCTTGTTAGCAAAACAACCAATTTAGCAAATCTGACATTTTTTTTCGGGAACATTTGAAGTTGGAATTTTAGTTATAATTGAAAGCCATGTAACTGGGTTCATCTCGTTTGTTTTTCCTGAAATAAATGTATGTGTATGAGAAAGTGGGCATTGAAGGAAGCCCTTCTACATTATACTAGGTGCTAAGGTTGAGCAGAAAATCTTCTGTCTTTAAACAGCCTTCAGATATGAGACGAAACCAAATACTAGATGTCAAGAAAACGTGTTTATTCCTTTTTAAAAATAACACATTATTTAGTTTGAAGATGTCATATTTTGATATGCTTTTTGACGCACCCTGTAAGTACGTTCATTCTTGATATCTTTGAGAATGAAAGCCTTAAATCTGATAGGTCACAACTATGAAAAATTCGTTTTTGAACATAAAATATCATACATAAAGTTATAATGAAATTTCAAGGGGATTTCAAATACTTAAATCCTAAAAAAGTATGTGTTGATATACTAAAATACGGAAGTTTTCAGCAACTTCCGGTAAATCTTTATGTCCAATTAGGATAGTTAATGATGGAGGTGTCTACTCTCCGATTGTTCAACAATTTCTATCCATAAACAAATCGAACAAAATAGAGTGAATATATATTTCGACTTGTATGTTAGTCTCATAAAACACTTTCGAACGATACACGATTACGTAGAAAATCTGGTAAATGTGAATAGACCATTAGAACATGCATACCATGTAAAGCTTCTACTATAATAGCGGATATCGAGAAGCCCATAAAGAACGTCATCTTAATTACAACATAACCATTAAGGATGAAAGTCTTCACGTAGTATTCTAGTAGTCCTTCCTACCCGGTGAATGAATTTGTTTCGAATCTCCGCGTGCGTGTTGTTTGTAATTATCGATTTTATTTATATTTCACAAATTTCAAACCTTCAGAAATGTCATCTTACAACACTTGTTACAACAGCATTACTTTGTTTTGTCAAAATGTCAGAATATATAAAAGAGAGATTATTGAAAGAATAATAGAAGTTTCCTGGAAACATTTGACCTGGCTCACAGAAGTTTGTTACCGTGTTTGTTCTAAAGATACCTACTTATTTTTTATAAAAGATTGAACAGGTGATACACTTCTGGATAAAATCATCGCACCACAAGGAGAACTTATCTGTTTTATTGTCTAAGATTGATTTTGCAACCGAAATTGATAAAAAATAATGTTAAAATAAAACACATATTTGTAATGGACAAAGGTAAAACTCACAACATGACCGAAAACTGATATTTATTCATTTTCAACAAAAGACATTGTCACCACTTGCTGCTGCAGTCCTGTTATCAAGTTCTGAAAGTAGCCTTGAGAAACATTCTTCCATTCCTCTCCAGAAGTTCCCCATTACGATGACTTTGGGCTGAATTTCTTTGTCAGATGTTTCGTTTCAGTAAGTCATATGAATATTCTATCCCATTCAGGCCCGGGCTTCGTGTAGGCCAGTCCTAAGTGCATCAAGGTATACCCAGTAACATCCCAGCAGCACGATGACAAGCATTCTAGTGCATATCAATATGAAATCAGCTCTTATAAAAAGAATCACAAATGGAACTAACTGCTCTCAAAGAATATCCTTACCCTATCTCTGTGAATTTTGAGCAGGCTTTCGCTGGTTAGTTAGAGTATATTGTTGTGTTCCATTGTCAGTGGTTTAAAAAATATTCACTAGGTATTTCCGATTCATACCTGTTTTTAGGTTCACCTGTTCGAATGTTCTACTGCGCCTGTTGTATAGTGCGTAGCATTCAATGGTCCAGTTAGTAAGCTAGTAATTGTGTGTGGCTTCATTCTATCTAGGTTGAGCATGTCAGCAGTTAGTGTTTGGCTCAAATTCCTCACAATGGCTGTGCTGTAGCGGTTTCTTTCGATTTGGTTCTAATGTATTTGGGGTTCATTTTTTTTTGTTCCACCTTTTCAAAATTCCCGCATCGGGTTTTGGTGAATCCAAACACTGTTCTGGTCCTGTGAATGGTGATTCAGGTTCTTATCTTGCAACCTGGCCTGCTTTTCTATTGCCTTCGATTCCTCTGTGTGTGGGCACAGAGGATTTTCCATATTGTCGATATAGCATTTTCACATTTTTTAGAACTCGTTGACTAGGATGGTAATCACCGACGTTTGAAACTTACAAAAATTCCTCTATATCATCAATTTCTACTTCTTCTCAAGATTCCCACGGTGTTCTGCAGATTTTTTTTTGTCTTGAAACCCGGAAAAATAAGGGTACACTTCTTCGACTATACTCAATTGTATTTCACTCGTAGTTTTGATGCCACCATGTATCGAACTATGAATATCAAATTGCCAAAATGCATATGCCCTTTTGTTAAGATTGTTTACTGTAAGGGGAAAGTCAAGACCAAATGGCAGCAGGCGATAAAGATATAAAAATGAAAGTATTATGTGACTTTATAATTCTTCAAGAATTAGAGCAGAATCAACAATTTCTATTCAGAATTATTTTCCATTTTTCCAAAATTATTAGTGAATTGTGTGGATCGAATATGACTAGAATTTTGAAAAATGTATTGGAAAAGTGAAATTTGAAATTTTTGGCCCTAAATAAATATCTTTCAAGAAATATTAAAACTTAATTTAATCGATAGAATATAATTTTTCTGTTTTTTTCCCATTATTAAAAAACAGGGTTTTTACTAGGACTGTTCTTGCTGTTGCAATGGTTCATATCTCGCAAAATCGTTCGATTTCATTAAAACTTTTTAAATTTTACACAGAACAATTTTTAGAAACCGAATTCGTTTGGATGCAATAAAAAGCAGAATCTTTTTTTAGTAAATAATATAAATGGAGAAGCTAAAGTAGGAAACCTCAATTTTTCACGTTATACCTGCTGTGGAATACATACCAAACCTGAAGAATTCTGTTTTAATGATGAAAAGAGTTTGCTATAAATTCTAAAAATAATTCAAGACCAGAAAACAACGTTTCCCATTGCTTCAGGTATACATATATTTAAAATTTCGTATATGGACCTAAAATTGAATTTAATGAACTTTTCCAAACAATATTTTTTGCTGTCTTCAAAAATAATCCCACTTTTTGCCCATTCCAATTGAATATTCCAAAATTGCCACCATACTGGTGGTCCCATGATACGAGCCCTTATAACTATATGTTGGAACAAGCAGTTTCTTTGGGAATAAAATGCCTGTTTACCGAAATTCTTTGATTGTAATTGATTTTAATTCTAAATATGAAATTAGCAACATTTTTTATGATGTATGGAATTATTTTTACATTTTTATCATATATTTCATATATTTTATGTTCATTACTATTTAATTGATTGATAATCGACAATGATGACAACTAAATATTGGAACAAATAGTTTTACAACATATTAAAATAGAAATTAATAAGGGGTAACATCGCCCTGAGCTCGAATAACAGCCTGAACTCTATTAGGTATTGTATTAACTACCCCTTCACAGAGTTCAGGGGTGAAACTATCCCATATTTCTTGCAATTCAGCACGTAGTTGTGGTAAAGTACGCTGAGGATAATTTTTTAGGTATTGTTTCATTTTGTGCCAAACTGTCTCTATTGGATTAAGATCCAGGCTGCTAGAGGGATGTGACAAAACCTTAATGTCATGTTCTCCCATTAATTTTTTGGTAGATTTATCCGTTTGGCATGAGGCTCCGTCCTGTTGAAAAATAAAATCTCCGGATGGATATAACTTTGCTGCACTTGGTAAAAGCGAATGTTCAAGGATATCTTGGTATTTGTCTGCGTTTACTATGCCTTGAATGAAGTGAAGAGTTCCCAACCCTTTTGTCGACATACAACCCCACACCATGATGCCCTTTGGAAACTTTACAGTCGTTTTGAGGCAGTCCATATGGAATGCTTCTGTTTTGTCCCGAATCACACGGTTTCGGTAATCTCCCACACAGACATCAAATTTGCTTTCGTCGCTATAATAACTTTGTCCCAGTCATGTTTGCTCCACGAAAGCTTCGATTTGGCCCAAATATACCGCTTCTTTTTTTGAGTTTTCGTCAACAATGGTTTTTCTTTGGGCTGTAAGTAAAAGAATAGAAAACTCATACCGCAAAGAAGTACCTATCAAACATACCTTATAAAAGTTAAGACCGCTCTTGTGGATATACTTGCGACAGCATTCTCTGGAAACATTCATCCTAGTTTGTCTATTCCACCTTGCAGTTACTTCTCGTAGTGTATTTTTTCTTCCCGACTTACATATTCTCATTAAATGCCTCACACTACTTTGAGAAACAGCTTTTGGACGGCCTGATCTTTTACCGCAAACATCAATACTGGCAGTTTCACCATATTTTTTGATTACATTAAACACAGTAGTTGTTGCTATAGTCAATTCACTGGAAATTTCATGCATTGATTTTCCTCTTTGGTATTGATTAATAATAATTCCTCGCACTTTTGTATCAGTAGATTTTCCACGTACCATTATGGTATTTTACTCGTAATAAAACTGACACTACCTACATACTTTAAATATTAGTACTCAAATGACGCGTGACAATCTTTGTTGGCAACACACTTACTCGTATGTTTCATTCCAAAGTCTTCTTTGCGTCTATAAAACTCACTAAATGTGAGACAAACAGAACATGTTCCAATATTTAGTTGTCAGCATTTTTCGATTTTCAAACAAGTAATTAAGAGTAATCGACACAAAATATGTAAAATATATAATTAAGCGGTAAAAATAATTCCATTCATCATAAAAAAATGTTGTATATTTTATATTAACAACTAAAAATAATTATAATAAAAGAATTTCGGGAAACTGGCATTTTATTCGCAAAGTAACTGCTTGTTCCAACCTATAGTTGTTAGGGCTCGTATAAGAATGTCAAAATCGATTTTTACTTTGTTGGATATGCAGAAATTATACCCTATAAAGTGTTTCTGCTACTTTGATTATACACTATTTTTCCATATGTTGCAAACATTAGGGCCTATTACACTGCCTATTAATAGTTGATTTCAATCAACAAATACATTTTTTTAATTTAATTGTAATTTGAATGTAATTTAATTGTAAATGTATTGTAATTCATTATATGTTTACCTGGGATTGCCAGCTCAGTTGCCACCTGAATTTTTTGCTACCAACATGAGGAATACTTGGGTTATGTTGTATTTTTTTGTGTATTCAACAAGTGAGTGTGATTGATGGAACACTATCGACTAATAATAATGATTTTTTCCAGGTTTCTTGAAGTTGATACCGAATACGCCACATTACTCAATATACCTGGAGTGCCACGGCATAAAATAATAATTTGGCCATCCTCCACTCGCACTGGATAGTTTAGGTACTTTTTACTTGTTTTTATCATTTCAGAGTAGGTACTAAAATATTGTTACGATCCTGGCATTAGATAGAGAGGTCAGCTTGAGAGATCATGAATATGTGTTCTGTGATCGTAAGTTTTTCTAGAAACGCCGGCCGTGGAACATAAGCCTTCTTAGAACCGCATCAGTATATTTTGTTCTAGTCTATGATGTCGCATATTCTCGTTGTATTCTGGAAATTCTTGGACGTTCGAGAAGTTATATTATCCTGTATCAGCAATGAAATTTGACAGGAGAGAGTAATGGCTGTAGTTTGTTTATAACATTGTTAGTAGTCATCATGTATTGAAGTGTTTTCGAACTACCGGATACGAGTACAGTGTTGTCAAGTTGAATATCTGGTATGAGCACAAAACTCAACGGCATGAGTTATTAAAGGCAGTTTCCAGTACAAGTTATCGACTTACTGAACCCAATATAATCCATTTTGAAAATATACTCGTTAATATAAAAATTAAACAGCTAAGTAAATATACCGGATAGACTTGAACCGACTCTGTCTTGTATATTCGAAACACGCGTTCAACTCATCTGGAAGAATAGCTTTTGATGAATCTATTAATTACTAAAACATGACATCATTATCAAGATTACAGATTACGGCAGATAGATGCACCTGGCTTTGGAACAACAAGCAACACGACGGAACTGCCAACAGTGGAAACCGAAAACCAAATATAGACGGAATAAAGTCTGGTGCACATATGGGTTATGAAGGGAGTTCGCGATTTATTTTCGTCCACCATCAACAACGCACACGAGCGCCAGTGATAATTTTTCCTTGGGGCGCACTGACATACGACTATGAATGCAAACATTTTTACAGAAATAATATACACTTACCTTCTGATCAACATTTGAGGTAGAATTATAATGAACGATAAAAGTATGGTGAAGAATTCAAGAATTTGTTTGTATTCGATGCAAGCATTGTTTAAACATGGTATATTTTTCTATAATCTCGAATAAAATATATAATTGAAATTAGAGTTTGCTTTACATCATCATATGATGAGGCCAGGTAGCCGAGTGGTTAGAATCACCGCTTTTCAATCATTCTGGCTGCCGGTCGTGTGGCCGAAAAGGCAGTGCAAATAGGTGATAAAAATAAAAAAAAAAACTCAAGATTCTATCCCCTTTTCAATTTGGATATCGAACAGCAAAGTCAACAGAATTAGACACTAAATAATTTACTCAGACTATCTAAGGACATCTAATTGCAAACAGGAAACTAGCTGGTGTTTTCTTTGACCTGACTGCAGCCTTCTGTGTAAATCATGAATATCTCCGTAAAAAACTATCAACTTTTGGGATCAGGGAAATGTATTGAACTGGATAAAATGATATAATTAGTGCGACTGTAGAAGGCGTGATGCCAACCGAAGAATGCCTTGACATTGTAGTTCCTCAGGGTTCAGTTTTGTAATCACTTTCATTTTTAATATGAGTGAACGACCTTCCAGAATATATTACACCTCTGAGATAATCGAGGAATCAACCATAATAGAATCATAACCCAAAATACAAAAAAGCATATAACAATTTAAATGTTGAAGTAAACAGAATTCACTTACTTATAGTAAATAAATCAAAGTCGGTATGTGTATATATTTACAATATGAACAGTCTGATAACCTCTACAATAAACAGTATAGAAATCTGTGAAAGTACAAAATTCCCAGAAAGTGTTCTAGACAAGAACCTAAATTTCATCCTAGAAACAGACGGTCTATGTTCAAAGCTTGCCAAAGCAACCTTCGCCATTTTGAACGTAAAGAAGGAAATAGAAAAAAATCTAAATTCAGCTTATTACTCCTTAGTCTATTTGGCAATGAGCTACAATACAGTCAGTCATACGCGGTCAACCAACGGAAATTTCTGGAGTATTCACTATGCAAAACAGAATAATATGAATAATCTTCAACATGGGCTACATAGATTCATGTAGAAATGGTTCTGAGAAAAAACAGAATACTCTCCTTAACGATCATCTACTTATTCAAAATATGTTACATGTATACAAATGGAAATAACTTTCTGAAGAACAGCAACTTGCATAATTATGAAACTAAAAATGCCAGGAAACTATACATCTAACTAAATGTAACCTGAGTTAATTTGAAAAAATCACCAAACTATGCAGGGTAACGATGTCATCAATAAACTCCCAGTAAATATAAAGAGCTTAAAATCTTATCAAGCAATACAGTAGAAAAATATTTTCATAATCTTGCAGAATTCATTCATACGTAACTTTGAACGTGTCAGTTTGTAGGTACTGACTGCCTTTGACGAAACTTTCTGTTATACAGTTTTTTTGGTAAATTAAGAATGTTTATTATCATTAAAGAAAACTAACAAACACTGATCGATACCTCCACAATACATCAAACCACCAGCCATGCCAAAAATAAGATATAATAAAGACATTAGTAGATCAAGACCGAAGAATCTGCGAGCCCGAATGCTTGGAAACATAACTAAAACAAAAACAAACACCGACAAAAAAAAGTATTTCTATCCTATGTTCTCAGAGTTACAGATTGGATTGGCCATATTCCATGAGATTATGACATTAAAACTATTTGTAAACTTTGAGAAAAATTTAAGAGTATCTGATGCAAGCTCTTCTGGAGTGTACCACATTCCATTTTCTTGTCGGAGCGTTTACATCGGAACCAAGAAACGTTCCCAATTGAAATCTAGAAACACTACAACTCCATCAGAACCGAACGTCAAGTATCAAATGACAGTGAACTATTTAGGTGAGGAGAATGCCAATCACTCGAGTTAGCGAAACGTCGAAACTATCTCCATAAGATCTTAATCCTAAACAGCCGGAAAATCATTATATATAAGACTGTAATGTTATCTGACCTATCCTTGCACTAATGAGAGGCAAAAACCTTGGAACATGTAAGGACGTAGTTGGAAATTTCCAAACAAATAAAGGATCATATAATCTTGAATCCGCTCCGACTGTCCTCGGTTATAATCGTTCAATCACAGCTTTATAATCAACAATAAATTTCGATAATTCATTAACACAATTTAACTTGATTCCAGCTCGTAACTTTTCAATCTACTTCACTTTCAACTTATCCCTCTGCTTGAGTCTCCTTCCTTATATACTTATTAGAATCATCGAGAGCTCCTATAGCGTTCAGATGCATCGATGGTGACGTAAACGAGAACTCGTAAGCTGTTGTTATTGTTCACTTTGACTGAATTCTAGGAATCGTCCGTTGCATCACAATGGTTTCTCCTGCCACTGAATTGTCATGCAGTGGCGTAGGTCGGGTATTTTGTAATAATATTATTGATTCTGGTATCTTTGGAGAATATTGATCCAGTAAATTTCATTAATTTCAATCAGATACTCAGTTGTAATTAAAAGACATATTAACCAACTTTCAGGTCAACTCAAGTTTCGAATCGTTCTCGAAGTAGATTCTGGATAATATATTACTCAGATTAGTGAAAACTAATTATAACAGAACTAAGTAGCCGTCAATTCCACTGATACCGCCGGGATAGATCCCTGTGTATCAACTCTGTTTAATTTTAGTAAATTTACGTTAACACTCTTAACTTATCCCTGAATCAAATTAAAGAGTGTTATTCAATTTCTCGACTTAACGAATCCAATTCAGTTTTAAATGGCTCAAGAGGTGACGTGTTCAAAAATAATTTTTCTATGCGATTTTAATTTCGCTGATTGAAACTAAAATGGAGGAGGCAGAATGTAAATGTAAGAGATTATTAAAAAAAAATAAACGGGTGAAACGACTAAACTCTTGAATAGAGGAAGAAAAAAAAGGGAAAGTCAGATGAAAGAAAATATTGCATAGAAAAACGAGAAAATGAAAAAAATTGACAGTTCATTCGATGTTCTGAAAAATACATGTTTACCTTTTGAAAAATAAATATAAATCCGTCAATTTCAACACACAAAGTTGCTTCAAATACAGGTGCGACAAAAACGAGTGTTTGGAGGGAGTTCAGAAGAATAATTGATCTGAAATACTTCAAAAGAGGTTGACAATAGATATCTTGTGCTCCTAAAGAAGAAATTTACGAAAGGCTGGGTTATTAATAATTTATTTTAACCAGTTTTATTTCATACCTAGTAAGGTCAAGGCTAACTGAAATATTCTAAGTTGTGAGATAGCAAAGTATTACCAAATCAGAAACTCTTCTATGATTTATGAAAATTCACGAATCTTAAGATGGTAAATATTTTGATATCCTTCATTGAATGATGACAGGCCTTTTATTTAGTAAATTTTGGTTTAGATAAGGATATCTCATAATCCACTCTGATCTAACTTCTTCAGAAGAATAGTAAATTTCATGAATTTACACATTTACTTAGTCATTCATTCAAGTTTGTCAAGCTTCGCTCTGTATTGATACGGTTATCAAAAACATAAAACTTTGCTCTTCAAGGAATTTCACTTTTTGTAGCACCTCATAGTAGGTCTAGTTCTGAGAATTCTCAACGACTAATAATTACGTCGTAGACACGTGACTGAGGAAGGAACCGTTCACGCCCAACCTAATGTGTTCTGGTTCTTTTGTCATATATACCTGCAAATTTTTTGTGATGCACAGGTAACGACTCGCTTTTACCTAGTAAATTCAAAGGAGTGAAACTAGTTTTCGAAGGGATATTCAGCATGTTCGGGGTACAAATGTCGTAACTTAAACATACGATAGCTTGAAATGAATTACACAGTCAAGTAACATATTTGGAATATATTTTGATTTAGGCATTAAAACCGTAAAAAGCAGTATGGATATAGGTAGAGAAATCCCTGACGAATTCAATGCATACAAAATGATTAGGGACCAACATATCAAAAAGTGTTCTTTATCTGTGCATTATTGCAAACAAAGTTTGATAATAATATTGCCGGAGAGTATCGAGTACCTAAATGAAAGGAATGATTTCGAAGAAGTCAAAATACACATTTTTCCACCCATTCCCACAAAGTGGCAAATATCTGACAGAAAACAACTATTTCATCTTACGGATATTGCATTATATCTGACATCTACTTGTGTACTATTCCTCAAGAAGGGCACTGTTGAAGGTGCTAATCATTGGATATTATCTGACATTTGGTTTAGAATGACCTTTATATCTTATCCTAACACCAGTTACTCCCAAATCTCAAATGCCCTATTTGCTCAAGTTTTAGTAAAATTCAGTACCTACTTGAAGTTGTACAAGTATTTGAATATACATTGATATTAGTGTCTCAAATAGTATATTATGCTTTATTAACACAATATTTACATAAAACGAAACATCTTGTGAATACACAGCTGGTGGATTATTATATAACCCTCATTAATTTTTCTTCGATCAACAATGCAAGAAAATCATGTGTGGTAAAAAAAAAAATCGAAAGAGAACAGTGGAATGACAAGTTGAATTGTGAATAGAATTATAAGAATTATGAACTTTATTCATTGATACATAAATATTTAACATAAAAAAAAATAAGTACAATAAATGAACGCATGGCAGATAATGAATAAAGTAATAATCGATGAGTGATTTATCACTTGTTTCGATATTAACGAAATGAAAAATAAAAATATACATGTACATGCACATGCTCAGAGCTATAAAATAAATATGTAAGTGTTAATCACAGTAGAATGGGTTACAAAGGAAAGAGTCTAATCAAATAGAGAGGATCAACAATATAGATAGTCATCATCAAAATATAAGGTGTTAAATAATGTTTCGATTCTACTAGATCATTTATTACAACGTTTATTAGATCGATAACATCAACACTTATCAAAAACATACATCTCTATAACTGCTAGTTCATATCATTAATTTATGTTTCAAAAATGGAAATATACCGTATCAGTGGAAATAATCAAGTCACTTCAATTTTCAAAGACGAAAATATTGATGAAACAGGTAACTATCGGCCCCATCTCCGTGATCAATGATTTAGAAAAAAAATTAACGTTCCTTTAGAAAAAGGCTCATTGAATTCCTCAAAAAATATCGAGTGATAACAGATCGACACTTCTGTTATATTAACAACTCCAACACATAAAAAGCCTTAAAAGAGTTGTTAGATGGAACAAGCAGAAAATGCCATAAATGAAGCATGAAAACGTCTAGCTCTTTACTGACCTAGCAATAGCATTCAACGTACTCAAATTGTGAAAATTGGGGCGCAATTCAACAAACCACCGAATATATCTATGGGTGTACCACAGGGAACAGTCCTGGGCCCAATTCTATTTGTCGTATACATCAACTCCAAATTTATTTTATACCAAAGCTACATAATGTAAGTATTTCCAAAACTCATAAAAAATAACAAAAAGATTCACAAATTCAAATCTATCCCCAGGTAATGCCACGTGTAATGAATGCCATGCACGTTACAACGAAAAATGAAGGATACTTTTCTTAACTTGCACCATCTTATCCATTTATTTGTTATCAAGTATGACTGAATAGTTTATCTACTACCTATTATCAATGATATTTCTTTTTTTATATGACGTAGTAACTTAATGCAGTACTCCTTATCAACATTTATTGTTTTTTATGGATTTTATCAAAATTGCGTATTTCTCACATCATGAATAATTTAATCTGTAATTTGAATAGGAATGAGGCAAGGAAGATAGCCATAGGCTGGCCCCTTTCTTATTGTGTACTAATATTATTATTATTCTAATTGTTTGATTATTCACAACCACTGTTCGGTAGATGATGAATATTTAATCCATGCTTGGAATGATCTTTTCAAGAGAGTGAGAAAAGGCACAAAACAGGCATCTACATGCCTAGGTGTATTTCAACCATGATGATGGGTAATTATCATATTTCCTGAAATACCATATTATTATCGATTGATGTTGTATATGCATTGTAGTGCATAATTCTGCGTTGAATTTGATTTGATTGAAACTGGGTGGACAGCGAAATATTCTTACAATTTCCTGAAGCTGATAGTTGTGACGAATTCAAATTAAGAAACTGAGTAGCGTTCTTTTGAATTTTTCAAGTATGGTTACGAAAAAACCTTTCATATTCGAAATCGGTTTGTAATACTACTGTTGGTGATACCTTCCGTTATATCCTGAATCGAGCAATAATGGTTTAATATTTTTCTACTCTAGTGTTTTTTACAACCTCTGATAAAAACAGTAAATAAACGAGATACGATTACCCAATGTGAGCAAATTTTCCAGCATAATTCCCGTTTTCAAGAGAAAATTGGAAGAATTTCGCCTAAAGTTCTCAGCCGGTCGAAAAAATGCAAATGAGTTTTAAACTAACTTCTAATGAAGTTTATTTGCCACAAAAAAGCATAAAATAAAGAGTTAATTACCATTCGCTGAATTGTACAATAAACAGCTGATTCTAATGTGTTCTTTTATAAACTGCGAGCCAAAATGAATAAACTCATGCCAATATCATCATATAATCATCATAAACAAGGTAATTATTTTTATAGAATAAAAATGTGGCAGTCATTTATAATACGGAATTATTACTGAATCACAACGATAATTATAGTAATTATATAGTTTATTCAAGAAAACTCAGTTGACAAACGACAATAAGCCGATTCAAAAGAAAGTATTCATATTCGAAAGTGGTCTACTTGCTTGACAACTACTTTTGAAGTAATAATAATGAATGGGCATTTATTCAATAGATTAGCCATTAGTTTGACCAATGAGCTCATCAAATCATAGAGATTTAAATATGCATCTAGTCAGTAAGTATCGGTGATATCGAATTTTTCCAATAGTTAATTTGAATAATAACGTACAATGCCAAACTGGTATCATTATTCAATTCACATCATTTGGCAATGGATTCCCAAAATTAGATAAAAATCAACACTGAGCTCTGAGGTAGCATAAAAATAGATTATTTCCGCAAAAATTATTTGTCACTCTGCTTGGAGTTATTACTTTATTTTTGGCGATGAGCCCATATACGAGTATAACCGATTCAATACTAGTTATACTTGAATTAAAATATCCACAAAACCGTCAATTCATCTGTTAACTATCGTCCTATCTTAGTAATTTCGTTGTCTTGAAAAATATTAGAGAAAATATTGAAAACACATCTCTCTGCTTTCAAAAATTTATAAATACTGTCGTGCTAGGAATCGCACCTTAAAAGGTAAGACCTCGTTAATCCTGAGCTTGCACAAGTTTCGACATACTCTAGTAATGGAAATATTAGTTACATATGAATTCATAAGAATATCTACGAGGCAATTTTTTTTCGTCAACGTTGTTGCACGATAACTTAATACTGTGGCATGTTGTTGAAACTTCAAATTCGAATGGCAACAAAATGTTCTTGATGAATTTTCGTTCAATTTTGAAAAATAGAGACACATTATTCTTCGAAAAGTTTTTTTTCACAAACTAAATACTTCTATCACCAATTATGAGTTTTTGGATGAACACCAACTTTTATCAATGGGAATATAGCGAAAATATGCGAAACAATGTTTCTGAAATTGTGTTTCTACAGTAAATCATCAGAATTATTGGCAAATCTAAATATTTTTCATTTTTCGTTATCGATTAGTGCACACTGAACTCATTGTAGGATTTTTAGGTGTCATTATTGAATAGTTTATCTGAAACAACTTAACTTGGTAAAAAATAGCGCACCTATGAGCATGTTATGCGGCAGCCAGCTAAGGGATGGCGCTCGTATGTCAACTGTCAACAGTCAAAATACTGAGCTCATTTGTCATTTAGTCATTTGATTCGATTCCTCCATATGTGGTTTCTTGGTTATGGGTGCGGTTGTTGCGGACATCAAATTTATACTTTCTATCGCTATTCTCAAATATGTTCTTCTTCAGTTTCCCAAAGCTTCCTGTGGGTATATTTAAATTAGGTGACAAGTAGAACCCTTCTTTAAGGGCTCAGGTAACATTTATGGCTCCCACCATTTTCTATTTTCATTGCAGACTAAGGGTATTATTGCGCAAATATACAGAGTGATTCAAAAGTACTTTGACAAACTTCAGGATGTAATTCCTCACAATATTTTAATATGAATTGTCCGAATGAATAAATGTCCGGAAACTCTTCGTTTCCTAGATATAGGGTGTTGAAGTTTTATTTTTATTTTCGTTTTTTCAAATAACTTTCGAAATATCTCAATTAGACGAAAATCGGTACTGAGAGGTTTTATGAGGTGTCAAATTCGAACCTGATGTAAATATTGTTCTTAGTCGTACGAGGCGCCACCTACTCGCCGTTTTCTTTCTTGAAGATTCATTACTTTTTTGAGCGTACTTCTAGCACATTTTTCAGTAAAAAAATCGATTTCTCTATCACATCTACGTGACAAAGCTACCCATTTTTCACAAGAATGCTTAGGAAATGAATTCGTCGTATAAGTAATTATGAGTTTTTGTAGCGGGCGCCACCTATTCTATTACTTTTTACTCATTAGAAGAGGTCATTACTTTTGGGTACGTCGCTTTATGGCATCCTTGCGCGAAATCAATGGTGTAAAATCAGTATTTGATTTAATGAAATTTACAAGATATATTTCAAGCAATTTTGAATATGTAGAATGAAATAAAATGAAGGAAACTACATTTGATTCATATGTTTGAAAGTGTTCACGTTCGGCGAAGATATAGGCATTCAGTCTTCTAGTCATCGAATCTCGTACCGCCCCAAATTTAGTGGTGTGCAAAATATCTAGAAAATGGTTGCTTATAGCGACTTCTAACAGGAGAAGCTTTTTCACGTAGATATGATAGAGGAATCGATATTTCAATGCAAAATGTGATATAGAAGTAAGTACGCTCAAAAGTTTTAAGAATCCTCAAAAAAGGAACAGACGTGAAGGTGTTAGAGCAATAATAACAACAAGTTTGAATTCGACACCTCAAAAAAACCTCTCAATACCAATTTTCGTTTAATCAAGGTCAGTATTCCGAAAAAAAAAAGAAAAGAAAAATAAAACTTCAACACCCTGTGTCTTGGAAACGAAGCGTCACCGGACATATATTTATTTGGGCAACTCATATTAGAATATTGTGAAGAATCCCCTGCTGACGTTTGTCAAAGTACTTTTGAATCAACCTGTAAAATAAATTAATGTCCATCTTCGTCAGAATGTTGAACATCTTCACCAAAGGTGTGTTGTCACCGCATATAATTTATATATACAGAGATGATTAAAATCACACCACAAGGTTGAAGATCAGCAAACATTCATCGTGAAATCCAGGAAGTGGAGTTTATTAAAACTGGCCGTATCAACAAACTTCCTGTAATTTTTAAATGTGTTCGCAAGTTGTGGTTCTTCGGCGGTTTGAGACATGTAAATATAGAACATCTGTATTCAGGACTGGTTTCGGCCCTAGTCAATGTTATCATGCGTACGAAAACAGGCAGGTAGTGTGTGTACCTTCCTCTTGATGTAACACATCTGATGAATTCTAAATCACACAAAAAAAGAGCAAGTTTTGTTATTTAAGTAATATGATAAATCGTCGTGGAAAAATACAATTTAAACCACTACTCAATTAATTTATTAGTTAAATTATATGTAAAATTGGGTCAGCACTGAGCTGCTGCCCATAAGGATCAATAGAAAGATAAATTCATGAAGAAACGCCATAATTTATCGATTTGTATTGAATGGTTACAAGGGTTTAATATGAGGAATTTTGGAAAACATAATTGTCGATATTCAAAACTGTTTGGAAACATAACTCCTGTATGCAAAATGGATAGTATGGTTATAGTGTAGCTACCGATATCAAATGATCCCATGTACATTTTCAAAATTATTTTAAAATTAAAAATAAATGAAGAAAAAAAATTGCATTGATGGCGGCTGAGATTTCTTGAACAAGAATTTCGATACCTAAAACGATTTCTAGCTATTTTCACGAAAAAATGTATAACTCGACAGGTAAGGAAAGTGACCCGACTATACAATACGAACTTTTTGGGTGACGCTGTATATGTACAACCCTGATTTCTGTTATTTCCTTCACCAAGTATCTTTATTCTTCATTTGGAGAGATGGGAATTTGAAATATACAGGTTGCAGGATACACTCAATCAATGATAACGCCTCCTTTGAATCATTTTTTCAACCAACTGCTCGTCCGGAAGTAACCCTATAACTATTTTTTTCATTTCAACTTTTATATTTCTCATGCCGATCTTGTTTGCCTTAAAATTCTCTATTCAATTATGGATTATACACTGGAATTGTATTTCATACTGATAATCATCAAGCTGGCTGTGGCCCGAATTCGATAATAGTAGCTTTGAAATCCATAATCAAGTTAGCCGATTTTATTTCAAATGTTTCCATTCTCTGATCAAGTGACAATATCTGTGATAGGAACATTATTTATAAGTTGGCTACGTGTAATTCACAATTCTATAAGTCTAGGTATCATCAGTCCTATTTGGCTAGTAGGTGGTATTCACAAATTGTTTTGTTTCCGACAGTTTTGAAGGTCATTTGATTGACAGGAGGACCACCTGCAGACTAGTTTTGAAGTTTTCCCCCTATGACTAAAAGGTAGGTCAATACAGATAGTTTTCAGGCCGTCTGTTTCGTCCGAATAATCAAATCATTCTAGTGGGATATAATTCAATACCCGTCGTGGCCTTAGCCAGGCGAGTAGTTGTTTTCTAACAGGTATTTGCCATAAGAGCTCACGTTGTAGGTGTATGGGAATATAAAGAGGGATAACATCATCCGGCAACCACTATCATTATTATTATATTTTATAGTAATAATAATAATAAATGTCTTTATTTCCAAATATTAGAAATTAAAAATCACATTTTGATTATCTAATCAAGGCGAGATTGAGTTTGTATGTAATTAGTGATAACCATTAATTCAATAAGAAATATGAATCTAGACGTCCAGGACTAGCTCTGATGCCATTATAAGTGCAGAACAAGTGAATAATTACAAAAGATCACACATGGCAACTGCAATTTCTTCGAGCAGAGAAAGTGTGTTTTTCTAAGTGATCGTTGAATAAAATTCTTTTTTAGTAATTGCAAGCGTGAAATAAAATGTGATATTCGATAGTTCGTGTGATTATTCTAATTTACAGAGAGGTCTAACTTTGTCTACCAATTACCTTTCCTATTTTCAAGTGTCCGACAAGAATTCATTCTCAACAGAGTTCTGTTCTGAAAAATCATAAGCAAGTATAAAGAACCAAGACGATAACAATCAAAAACTATAAAAGCATGAGTATAGTCTTCCCGAAGTCAGTTGAATATGTTTACTTTCTTTCATTAACTACCATTCATTTGAAAAGAATCAGAAATAATAGAGTTTTTCTACATTCATGCAAAAAGCAAAACTTTATTGAACTATATTCAGTGGAAAAAGAAGCTCGTTATTGCACTAGTGCCATAAAGTTTTTATTGCACTCATCTGTCATTCTACTTCAACGTGCTGTCATCATGATAAACATAAACGTTCAAACCCACTACATATTTAGCAGATATTCTGTGTACGTTTTAAACAGCTTCATATTTTATATTTTTTTTATATTAATGTTAGCAGTCAGAGTTGAACAAACAATGCCTTCCTGAAAATAACTATATAATCAAAACCGATCCGCTATGTTTTAAACCGTCTACCTGCATAGAGCAAACTGTACTATGTACTATGACCACACCTCGTGATAACATACGCGCTCATGGCTACTATGATTTTGATTTTTATAATACAACTGTGGTTATATAAACGTCAGTCAAAATTTAATTCTGAAAATTACAGAACTGAAAGTTTTAAAATGAGTAATATTAATGGAAAACTAGATGATGGTGATGAAATCGATAGTAATAATTATTTATTTAAATTGCGTATTTCATTTTCCTTCACCTAGTGCCGCACCTGAATAAATAATTTTTTGCTTTTTGCATGAAGTAGAAAAAATATTGTATGCAACTCGTGCAACAAATGTTTATTGAACTCGACGTGTTGTCCGACTCGGCCTGACGGCCTCGTCGGACAATTTCACGTCGAGTGCAATAAACACTTACTTTTTGCACTTGTTGCATAAATAACTATTAAATATCAAGTAAATGAAATAATCTTCGCCTACGGTCGGCACATGAGAACAAAGCGGAAAATTCAATTGAGATTCTAGTCAGAATAAGACCGACAAAATCCGACTACAGATTCCTCACCTCATTTCGAGGTGAAAAGTTCCTATCAAGGTATGTCCTAAAATGCATCCCCTCTGAGATACAGGGTGTCGAAAGTCCAAAAAAAATTAGATTAAATTTTTTATCTCCAAAATTCCCTCGGCAAAAAATATCAAACTCGGTACACTAATCAAGGTTTGTCCAGTCCTTCAGCTCGAGATATTTTCCGAATTGTCTTCTCATCTCTTTTATTTTCAGGGTGATCCCAAAAAATTTACTTTTTTCACGCACAATTCTTCACTACTGAAAGCAAGAAAGATCCAGAATGAATAATCCTTCCGCAAACATTTTCATTTACTTCTCTTCCCAACCGGGATTTCGAGAATGTTTCAGATTTGGGTCACTTTTGAAGAAACCCTCGATCTTTAATCTTTATCCTGAGCCAAGTATGATTTTCATATCTCTTCATCTAAAGTTTCAGCTTCGAAATGAGGCTGAGATTTTGAAAATCGGTTGACGAGGAAAAAAGTTATGACTGCAAAACCAAAAAGGTTATTTTTATGAGATCACCCTGTAATGAAAGAGATGGGAAGACAAAATTTTGGTGAGACGAAATTAATGTTGAGTTTTTTATGTTCGTTAGGAAGATTCAAAAAGCAAAGTAAACTACCAGAAAAATCATATTAATGCATTATGGAAGACAATTGTTGGATTTTAGTTTAACGTGATTAGAATCAGTATTCTTAAGATTTGGATGGGTTGAAAGTCAACGATTTTTATTTTTCCATGACTGAATCATCAGAAATGTTTTGAAGCGCCTTCAAATTCATTCACGTATAAGTGATCTAGTGATCAATTTCAGCAATGCTGTAATAAAAACCAAAGAATGACATCCGATATACCAATCACATTGTTTTATGTGGTACCGCCGGAATCTACTTTCTCAATCCAAGGTAATTCAATTCATCTCTAATTCAACTTTCCCCACGCAAGCATAACATAACGGCATACTCTTCTTTCTTCTAACGCCTACTTCTCAAAATGCACCTTTTTGTCTTTATCTTCTATAAAAGGTTATATCTAGTTGGGTGTATTGAAAACTCTGCAACCAAACCAATCAATTTTCGTGATATTTTCTCGTTGAGCGTGTTTTGTTTCCACTCCAGATGGTCTCACATGGCGCCCACGTTAGGCCCTAAAATAGAATTGCTGGATGCAATAAAACCTATAAAAAGTTGACGGAAACACATCTCACGCTAAATTACCTGCTAGGGGTGATTATATTATACAGCGTCTTCGTAAATGTTCAACACAGGGTTCGGACTTCAGGCCGCTCTACACGATGCAAGTTTGCTGCAAGAAAGGACCAGGCACCGATCTTATGGAAAAATTTTCAATGGTTATTTTTGGGTATATTGAAGAATTCGACCAATGGAATAAAAGTAACCATGAGCATAATTTATTCCTGTGACTAGTTTTTGTTGAAGTCTGAAAGTAATAATATTGCTCTTAGGAAATTTATCATTGATTCAGAATAAGAAATATTATGGCAATAGCACAATTCTTTGCCATTTGAATAAAAATTAAAACCAAATAATCTTATATGTATATATCACAACACAATCATAACAATACACTTAAGCTCCCAAATATATTTACGAATTTTCATTTCTATTATAATTAAAAATTGTGAAGTCTTCCATTAGGAATTCCTCTGAACTCCCTGAAGAAAGAGTTTTATAACTCTTTATCTATTCTGCATTTGATTTTAAAATATTTGTTTTTGAAGTATTGAACGTTAATAAGTTTGCATTTCATCACTGTTCAACATTTTTTAAGTAATTTTCTATATTTCTTTGTAATATTCATCATGCCAAAGTATAAATGTATCGTCCGCAAAATTAGTGAAAGCCCCACTTAGGACTGAGTCCACCAAATCATTTATATATAATAGGATAACAATGGGCCAAGAACAGACCCTTGTGTCACTCCGTAGTTTATGTCCCTCCCGATAGTTGTTACACCATTGAACGTCACCTTATGTACACGATCTGTTATATATGATTCAAGCCACAATAAAATGTTTTCTCTGAAACCATATATTTCAAGTTTGTTTAGCAATATTTTGTGATTGACACAATCGAACGCCTTCGCCAAATCACAAAATACTGAGAGTTGAAACTTCTCCATTATTCAGGTGGAGAAAAACATTCTGGATAAAAGGAAACGTTGCATTATTTGAAATTCTCGAAGTTTGAAAACCATAAACTGTTTTGAATTTATTAGTTTACTTTGTTCAAGAAAGTTTAAGAACCTTTTCTTCGTCAGTTTTTCAGTAATCTTTGATAAAGTTGATACCATTTGAGACAGATGTATTTATAACATATATTCTCTGATATTTTTCAATAACAGCTGTTATGGAATTAAAAAATGCTGAAATTTTACTGGTCCAATATTTCCAAAACACTCTGTAGTCCAGATGAAAATACTACGCCAATATGAAATATGACCATTGGCATTTGAATCAATGCAACAACAAATAGAAGTCTGTATTTAAAAATGAGAGATTGAGAGTGGCCCAATTTGTGTATAATTCGCATTTTAGATAGTCTACAAAAAGTTGTTATGAAAAAGTACCTAAAGTTGAAAAAATCACAGAGTAAAAAGATGAAGTCAAAAAAAGAATTTCGAAATTTTCGATTTTTTCATGTACTTACATTGGGAATTCAGTAACACATACACGTACATACGTACATAGGTACGCATAATAAAAAACATGAAATTAATAAAAATAAAATAAAAACTAAAAGATTCTGAATGTCAAAATATAACGGCAAGCTCGAAACACTTTGAACTTCTTACTAATTATTAGTTTATAGTAATCAATTTTAAAAAAATTCTTAGCTATGTTGAATTTATAAATTCACTATAACTGCCTAAATAAAAGTTTATAAAGTGCCCATAGGACACTTTTTTTTTCTGAATTGCAAAATATGTCAAGCTTGAAACAGTTGTAAGGTAATTTTTAGTTCATATTCTGAATATAAACAACTTCCTACTAATTGTTAATTTGTTGAAAAATAAGTTTTACTGATAATCTCATTCGGTACAAATGTATCAGAATAAAAAATGGTCACAAAAATAGGAACACTTTTTCTTACGATGAACATTAGGGTTAGTTTTTTTACATATTTATGGTCTCGTTCCTTAATTGTAGATAGTGACATTTTCTGGTTTTTACGGGATTTGAAAGTGTGGAGGGGATGTACGAAAATGGCAAAGTAAAACTTGATTTGAAGCCAAAGTACCTAGCTTACTTCTGTTAAATTTTTTGACCTGCTTTATAACCGTACAACCGATGAGTCACTATCTACAATTTGGAAACTAGACTATAGTACGTTTATATTTTCTTCAATTACTTTCTTCTAGCACTCAACGTTCAACAATGGTAACGTAGATTGTTACTGTATAATCACAGAGTTGATAATGAAATTGACATAATATCTAACCTTGTATATACGTAATGACAATGTCAAAGTTCAATTTACTTCTACTTATTTTTTTACACATATACCTAGTCGAATGTAACAAATATAACTGTGATAGAGGACCTGGTAGCAATGGCATGGGAACAGTTCTCTTCACTGCTGCTGATGTCCATAAGCAGTGCTGGTCACCTGATGAAATTGCAGTCCTTACCACTAGAATGATCTTGGAAGATCTACTACCCGAAGTAACTATTCTGCACATCGATAGCAACGCATTCATCGATGATATCGTCAACTACTTCAGATTGCTGATTGAGGTGGTGAAAAGCACCACCCACGGTAGAAAAAAGCACATTACATTGCTGGCTCTGACAGATTTACTCGGCGGATACCTCCAGTTCGCAGTATTACCAATCGCAAGGCATGCCTTTTACGCTGGGCACGTGGATTTCACCAGCATGGTCAGGATAATACAGCTTTACGAAGAATTGAAGTGGTTTCTCCGAACAAATGGACAGGGGTGGTCTAAACCGATAGAATCCAGGCCAATACTTCAAATAGATCCCATAAACTTCCCAAACGACAATGCTAAAGGCGGTAAGAGTTGCTGCGACAAACTCATCTTCTACGAAAACGAGAAGCACGCCAAGGAGGACAACTGCACCATCACCCAAACCGACGTATTCTTCCCGTTGCCCTTTTTCGACTCTAAAGTACGACCTACATCCATCGCAGTCCCGTTCAGGAGGTACGCACTGAGGAACATCGAATCCAGGAAAGCTTCGTACCTGCTACTGAAATTCTTCATATCAGCGATGCAATGCATGAAGGACAAAAGGTCGAGCAAGGAAGCCGTAAGTAAGTTTGAAAACAACTTCTTTAGCTGGATAGAGAGAGAAGTCTTACCAAAACTGAACGATGACAAGTTCTATTCGGCTTTCGGGGGTATCTTGAGAGTAGAGGAAACACTGAAGGCTCTGGGAGCGAAGGCCACTAGTGAAACTACCTGCGGCCCTGAAAGGGAAGAGGAAATGGGCGCTGTCTCAGCGACAGGAGCTCATAAGGGCTCCAAGTCCACCATTGTTATAGTGGTGATGCTGGTGACAATTATCTTGTGGTTCATTATAGGCACAGCATTCATTTGTTACAGAATCAGGAAAAATCAGTCCAGGGATACGCACGACAAATCCAAAAAGCAAGACTATAACACCAGCAGCTCGAGTAAATGGTCACTATTTTCGAAGTCTGTCAAGTCGGTCTTTAAATCAGACGACGGATCTCACGATTCGAAATACTCCGCGTCACAAACTTCTAAATCGACACCATACAGTAGCTCGCTAACTAGCGAATACGAAGCAGAAGAGAAACACAAAGGCAATAAAAAGAAGATAACAGTATGTCAACCTCCGTACGTTCACGGAAAAAGCAGTAAACCAGCCGTTATAGAAACGAAAACCACCATGAAGAAGCTGCCATCTATCAGCGAAATTACGGAAATGTCCGCTACTAGGCATGACGACACGTTGAATTCATCTAAACTGCCTTATGGAGAGCCGATATTCAGCAGCAGTAGGGAGGACGTCAGGAAGGTCAGCTTCAGCAGAAGACCTTCAGTGGAGATATGCCCGATACCGTGTCCAAGGCACGTGGGGACTTCTTTCTCAACTTCGAGGACTCTAACAGTCCAAGGCAAAGATGTTGCTGTGCAACCGTCAGCGTCCGAAATATACATAGACGAATGCTGGTGCAATTTGTATCCGGAGGATTACGAAGAACAAGGACATGGCCGAAGCGGCCAAGAAAGAGGTCGCAGAACCAAGCTCAAAAAGAAAGAGGCGGACCGAACCAAGGATGATGTATTGAAGTCCATTCTGATCCCGGAGGACTTGTGGACTCCGGAAGAAAGCGATTCTATCCATGACAAATCAGTAAAACAACATGAGAAAAGCGTTAAAAAGGGTCAAAACGGCGAAAAAAGTATTAGGAAAGGTCAAAATGGTGATAGAACTGGCAGGAACATCGAGAAATTCGACCAAAGTAGACACAGTAGGTTGGAAGGAGTTGAGGAAGAAGGCTCAGAATCCAGAGAAATGCCTCGAGACATACCGGCCGAGGAACAAGCAACCGGAAACGTTGTTGGGTCTCATTCATCTGATATTTTCTTGGAGGAAAATTCAGTGGCCGGCGAGGAGTCGGCTACCGATAAATCGGCCGCTGAGAATTCCGTGGAGGAAAATTCGGTTCCAAATTCGACGGATGATGGCGGAGGAGTAAGACCAACTGGGACTTCGCCACATATTCAAGCATGTCACTCGAGTTTGACCGGGGCGTACGCCAATCAAACACGGTCGTCAGGTCAGACCCCTTACATTTTTGGGTACGATTTTCAGACTTCTTCTTCGTCGGATATCAGCGACGAGGAAACGGACGTGAAAACTTCTACTTCGAAGTAAAACAATTTGGACATTAAATGTCACAATCTGTTGAATGTTCAAATGATCTGATAAAAATGGCATAGGTTTTCACTTTTTGGTTTGTAATAGCTCAACAGGTGGCGCTGGAAGTAAAATCAGATAAACCTTTTTTGAGTTCCAATAATTTTCTCTCTAACAAGTGGGACAAGATCCAATTATCGAAAATTATATGCAATCGAATATAGAATGTTTTTCGAAAATTTATTTCTAAATTTTTGATTCAAGAAGTTTGACGAAGACAAATATAAGATTAGGCATTGTAAAGGTGATGAAATAGCATTAATTATTTCACTATTTTACTAACCTCAAATTCAGTATCTAAAATATGTATGATATCGAGTTAACATAATTCAGAAAAAGTCTCTCACAATATCTAATGATGTTTTTGTTCAAGTTACTTTTGTATATAAAAAATCACCTAACTCTGGTCATCCTAGCAGAAAGTTGCCATCATTTGAACTTTTTCTCAGCATGCGATTTTGGTAATTTTTGTAGAATTCATTAAAATTGTTTTGTCTTCGATTGAACTTTCAACGAGATGAAATCATAAAACATTCCAATGGCATAAGGTAATATTTGTGGATATATGTGGAATTGAAATTAGATCCTTTTTCCTATTCTCTTACATCGAATCGTTTAATACATCAATCACTGAAAGGATATCAAATCTCGTATACGCTTCAACCTATCCGACATAAAGCATGTCATATATTAAAAATTGCTTTTAGTTCACGTTGAAATCTAATAATAGTAGTAGAATAATTAATCATCAGTGAACATTTCGTGTATTGCATGATTATTGGTATGTTATGTGAAAGTCCAGAAGTAGTTTTTATGGGGCATCAAAGATATCGAGTACCTACTTTTATTTCGAAATCGCAAATTCGTCAATTTATTGGAATTTTGATCGAAAATGCTAAGGTATCTATTGTTTAGATATATTATTGGCTATATTGATATTGAATTTTATAATACTTACTGTGATTTTTTCTTGATGTAATGTTGATGGTGCAGAATCTACAGGGGCAATAGGCCAACTTTCTGTGGGAATTTTTCCAAGCTATTTTTTATTCAGGATGTTGTCATAACTATACAGAAATCTACAAATGGTCATAGATACAAATTGACAAAAAAATTAAATATTGTAATGCCCCGAAATATTGTCTTCAGAATATTGGACCTTTAATTTTTTTAATTCAAATTGATTAACGAAAAGAGTCAAAATCTCAGATTTTCGTCACCTGCATAAACCAAATGGATGATATACGGAGGTTGTCCTATCGTAACTGCCAACCAGAATAACATGAATAACACATATCATTCAAACAATTCTCAATATAGCCACTTACACCAAAGATTACTAAGAGTTTTTTAAATAATTGCCAAATAAAATGTAATACAGTTTTCGAAAAATCATCAAAATCCTTTTGATGCCAGTTAGTTGTTTTCAAATGTCAAAAACTGTCTACTATTATATACCTAACACCATTTTTAACCGATCAGTCCCACTTGAACCATTTCAAAATCTATCATTTTCAAGGAACATGTCACTCCAGTCTGCAGTCTATGAGAATGTGTTTATCTATTGTATACTTTTATCTATTAAACAATGTTTTTTTGTCTAAAATTATTATTTCTGTTACCTCGAAAATCTTGCAAAAACCATCAACTTCGAGCTCATGAAATATCTATACTCAAGAATTACGAATGATGGACAATATGGTTTCCGTCATCAGAGATTTGTTGGATGCTACCGAATGCCTAGTCACAGCCTTGTTAATTCTCCGAGCCGTGGTGAGAAAATTGGCAACACCGCCCCTGTAATCAATTTGACATCTGACTCATTTCTGCGTTAACGTCAATTTCTCGGCTTATTTGGAAAACTACGAAAAAAAAAACATAAGGGAATGAATTTGTTGAGAATAGAACGTCGATTAATGTGGCCGTTTCATTACCTTCATCACCAACTGGAATCTCAATTTATTCCATTTCTTAGAAACCGGAAAACTGTCAAGGTTTTTTCATACCCTTAAATTCACAATCCAAAGCAAAAGGAAATCAGACTGCAATTTTCCAGTCACATCGTAGAAATTATTCATTCCAAGGGATGCCATATTCCTGGATAAGATATTGTGAACCGATGAGTAGTCGTCTAGCAGAGGTTGCCATCGCCAAAATAGACACTATTGGTCTGATTCAAATTCTCATCAAATACAGGAAATTCAGTATCGAGGTAGGCAGTCAGTCCATTAGTGTTTGTTGCGGATTAAATGGTGAACGTGTTTTGGATCTTATCATTTTATATACTGGTAATGTTTATTTGAATTTATTTTGAATTTGAATTGAAGGACGTATTGACGATTCACCTCTGGCCACTTCAAGATATTTAATTTGGCAACAGAATGGGGCATGCCACATTGTGGCCGCGAAAGCCGTAGCCAATTTATGTATTGTTTTATTTTTCAATAAATTTTTTGCTCTTGGACTTGAGTAATTTACTCGGCAAGTTTACAAACCAGAAAATCATCTGTATCATAATGAATAATGCCCAAAAACTATAACTATAAAAACCATGACAATTCTTGGGAACAACATAACAAATGCGTGTATCTTGATGTTCTAGAAATATCACAATTTTAATTAAAGGACCCCGCACATTTCTTATGGGAAATGGCTTTCCGTGAATTTGGCTGAATTTGTTATGTTGCAGTTCGTTATGAGCTGATCAAAAGTATCCATAGCCACAAAGCTCAAAAATGGATAGTTTTCGAGAAATGAAGCTTTGAAAATGGATTTTTTCCATTTTTTGGGGTATTTGCTCATCTATCGGGTCTTGTTGGGATGGAATTTTAATATTCGATGCCTAAAACCCGACTGAGAAATGGTCTTCCTCAGTTATATTAGGCACCGTTATCAAACATTTTTCATACACTGCTCCACACTGTCTATGGAACGAGGTACAAATTCCAAGATTTTCCAAACACCTTTCCATGCTCAGGATGACGCTCAAATAATTTATATTTTGGAAAATTACATATTTCGGATATTTTTTTAAGAGAAACGATAATAACCGATTCCAATATATCTGATGTCCAATAATATCTAATATAACGAGGCCCAGCGATCTGTAATGGGGAAAAATGAAAAAATCTTGATCATGTTTAAAAAAAATAGTTTAAAATTGTTTTTTCCGTTAACCAGCTGTCATCCCCGTACGAACGACAGCCCTCAGAAGTCGAAACATGTGCGAGCTATGGATTAACGAGGTCTTACCTTTTAACGTGCGATTCCTCAGAGATAACAATTGTTATCATTATTGATGTCATTTACATATTATATGCGATTTGTTTCTCACAAATCTCGATAATTTAACAATGGGGTGCCAAGATGTTTTCCTCAGAATGGCTCATTATGGATAATAGCCTCTCACAGCCAAATGAACCCGTGAAAATGTCTGCATCTTTGATACGTGATAGTACTTTCCAGGTAGAATGGGGTGTTGGAAGCAACCTATGAATAGAACTTTCGATATTTACACCCAAATTCTTGAAAACACTATCTTTTTTATAAATGTTACATTAAAGTTTACAAATTAAATAAATGTTTATTCATATGATTGTTTACAAAATGAATAAGTGGATGAATCGAAAACAATATATTAGTAACAATAACATTCATAATAATAACAATAATAGTAATAAAGAATTTCGACGAAAACAAAGTAATAGCAGCCATTGAAAATACAGTCAATTAGAAATCGACAGGTTTTGACGGCATAACCAATTTTTAGCTGAAAAAGCTCCATGCAACAGAATGATTAACAACAACCAAAGCATTCTGGATTGTAGGGAAGATCTTGGAATTTGTACCTCGTTCCATAGACAGTGTAGAGCAGTGTATGAACATTTTCGAAAACGGTGCTTAATATAACTGAGGAAGACCAAAGCTATCTCGAAAACTGTTTATTTTTGACCTTTGTGGCTGTGAACAACACTTTTCATCAAATCATCAAGAACTACAACAACAAAAATTCAGCCAACTTCACGGAAAGCCATTTCCCGTAAGAAACGTGCGGGGTCCTTTACATCAATTTGCGCTGAAATAATGGAAAGAAAGGCAAATGTGGCATATTTTCGTAATCAGAAAAAAAAGTAGTTTCAAATAGGTATTTAGTGATATACAAGGTGTGCCATTTGAAAAAAAGTAGCTGTGTCAATAATTTAAACATTTGACAATTTATAAAGTTTTTGACTGAACAGCATAAAACTTATCGAAAAACACTACAATTTATTCTTTCATTCGACCATTCAGCTCAAAAAATAAATATTTTACACCCTTTTAAAAATGATACAAATTAAAAAGAAAGCACTGTACCTACGTCTATGATGGTTGTTCGGCAAACATCGGTATTCTGGCTGATGAAAATTGGTTGCGAACTTCACGCCGGTATGCGTTCTTGTTTGTTCCACCCGGTACGTAATAATCGATTTCTTCAGGAAACCGGAAAGTAAAAATATCTTCGCACAGGTGCAAAGAGTACTGAGGATATATATTTTTTACTAACGGTACCTGAAGACGGAAGATTGTTTCTTTGCGCGCACATATTGTTTGTGGCAGAATGACCTAGATATGTAGGAGCGGTTGGACTTATGAATAAATGATTCAGAATAATAATAAATCTATTTTATCGTCAACTCATAGACGTTCTGTCAACTCGTTAATAGCTGTTGCTATTGCCTTTGTGATAGGTTTATTGTGAATGCATATTTAATATGAATTACTACGATGGTACAGTAATTGTAATTGAATGGTATTTTGTATGTGAATGAATAAGTACCAGTAACTCGTTAGTTTTCTATACGAAAGATAGTTGCAATCGATTAACTTTCGGGTCGTTGGCCAATTCATACAGTGGGTTTTGATTTGATTGGGTACCTACATAATATTAAATATGCTTGAATCGGCAAATTCGATTTTATAACCGAAGCTGACAAAATTCATTCGTTTAAAATGATGATATGGGAAGAACACCAAAATTAGAAGAATATTTCGCTTTCGCAGCCAAAATTTGAACTATAACTATCCCTTTCTGAGTATGAACCAACGTTTTATTTCTTCATTTTTCATCGAATCAGTTTCTTACGTTACAATTTGGAGTTCATTCATTAAAAAGAAATGCCGCTCTTCGTGCGCACTTTCCAACTTCTTCATAAATTAAAATCATTTCAATTCTTTCTTGAAGAATAAAAACCATTTTCACTCTTTTATACACTTTTGCATATTTTCACTAAACAACCCAAGTGAAACTGCATTAAAAATACTACCACATCGTTGAAATTTACTGAAAATGTAGCTCTTTACAGCAGGAGTAGCAGGAAAGATCCGTGGCACTCCAGCGATGCGAATAAAAAATCCAGCATTTAATAAACGCAACTTAACTACCATTTACATTTTACTATTAATGTAGTTTTTTTTGGAGCTGATGGCTAATGGTGCCCCTGATTAAGGGTTGGAACGGTATCACCTAATCTTCTAACCAGTTCTACTAAAAGAAGATTCAACATAATAATTTTTGTTTGAATAATAACCTGAAAACCGCATGCATCTCAGTGCAGACAAGTTCTAATTACTTCTGTAAGTTCAAAACACTATTTTTCAAAAACTGACAATCAAAAAATAATGAGTAAGGGTACCAGGAAAGATAATTTAACGCTCATCAAAATGATATGCCACTTGAGCCTCCTTTCCATTAAAAATTCTTAGGGTAACATCTATCCCTCCTAGGGAATTGAATAAAAAGGGCTACAAATATTAATTGAGAGTGTCCCCTTTGAAGATAAAATCAACGTGTCTTTCAGATTTCTCATATTATTTACTGGAAGTAAGATAGTAAGGGTGGGAAGTTTACAACTTGACACCCTCTATATTTTTTGGAAGCTCATTAGTGTTGAAGCGAATAGTGTCATAAAATCATTTCCTCACACCTGATGACCTGTAATGAAATCCCTAACAATTTGTCCCACTACTTCCGACGAAACACTCTTGATTTTATGTTAGTTCATTCTCAAATTAACTGGTTTCCACACGACGGAATACCGTTTCGTAGACACAACTTTCGTAATAGTCATGATACCTACTGACTTAGATACGAAACTTGCAATTCCTGTTCGTTGAACAATAGTCGCTTTCCTAGCCTTTCTTCTAGATACCGATACATATACAACTGCCTTATTATTCATACGAACCAGTTATAGTGGAGTGTTGGCTTAAACCAGATAATTCAGATAAGCAACGATACACCCACATTCGGCATTACTATTCTTGCATATGAAATAATTTCACGCCATTCAATTCCACGATATGGAATGCAATCATGGTTATAATGAAAGTATATACTGGGTAGTTCAGTCAATCTGCTCTGCACATTTCCACAACCGAAAAATACTTTTGAGTACAATTTGGGTGAAGTACATAGTGGTTAGGAGGACATATTTTGATAACAAAAATATTCAACTGCCAACTTCCCCTCTTCCACACCCGAAAAATTCAAAACGGCACTTTATCTTTATACATTCTTGTGCCTCTTTTAAATATTACAATGTAATGTTAATTACTTAACATTACATAAATGTATCATATTTTGCGTAATTTTAATGTGACTTTATTACATACATATAATGTTACTCAAAACATCTATGCAACATTTGTAAAATGTAACATTGTACCATCAGGGTGGAGCATATACTCATGGTTTACCAACACTTTTTTCTATATTTATAGGTATATTTCTGGGATTTCAGTAGTCACTTTTTAGTAGATGAATAACAACAATAGCAATTAACAAAGTTATTCATCTACCAAAGAGTGGCGATTGAAATTCCAGATATACAACTTTAAGTGTAGAAAAATAATTGTTGGTAAACAATGAGTATAAGCTCCACCCTGTATACTAAGAAATAAAATATGTATATAAGGGGGTAATGATGTAAAACTACCAATCAATCAAAAAAATTTAATGTCAATGATTAAAATCTCATGGATAAAGCGTTATAAAACAAGACAGTTACATCATTAACAATTAACAGTATAAAAAATATAATCTTGAGTCACTATGAACAGACCAAAGTACCTAATAATATGACTTACCACCTGAATCAGATGAAAAATTTATTGATAGATCTACCAAAGTTAAGTTTTATTAGAAGAATAATATTGAATGAAAACCTATTTCTTTTGAAAAATAAAAACAGATATCACTGAATCAATAATTATATGGTTGTTGTCTCGGTCACGTCTCCTTTCTTTTTAGTTTCTGCTCTGCTAATGTCATCCAATCCATCACTATGAGTCAAACTCTTCATCTGTGATTGAACTTCAAACATCTTTTACATATTCTGAAAATATAGTCATTACAGTCACTGAAAACTCATATTAATCTTTATGATAAAGAAAACGACCATCCAATAATTATTAATAATTCTATGTTGCCCCTAGAGGTAAAAGAAAAATAATTACTTACGTTTCAGTATGTCTATAATTATCAATTCAAAACTTTTGGATTTTTTTTTTGCCCAGTCCAGAAGGGCTCATCTTCGATTAGTTCGGAAACAACAACTGCTATTTAAGTTTTTGTAATCTGATCATTCAATAAGTACCAGTTTGTACATCAAAACTGATAGAGGAATGTGAAAGGACACTACCAACCTGAAAAGAATCAGAAAATGCAGTTAGTTTATTGATAATTTGTATTAAACAATTCAAGTGATTTCTCTACAATCTCATGAAACGTTCATTATCATAGATTAATGAAATTAAGAAAGATCAGAACACTCTGTATAAAATATATAATTTTGAGTTCACTTACAAATTAAGCATCTCCAATATTGTTGTTTTAGCAAGCTAAATTCATTGGTTTCAGTTCCAAAAATTCCTTGATCAATCGGTTCAAAATAATTTGACACAGCTTCAGATGTCAGCAACCATTTCCATACTGTCCAATATCTGATTAGCAGGAACCACAACTGATAGCGTTTCTACTATTCGTAGCATCATATGTAGATACTCTTTAGTAGATATCACTACATTCACTACATAACCTAAATGATAAAATAACAATAAGTGGATGGAGTAGTGGAAAATCATAATCTTACCATGAAAATTATGGGTTTACCAATCCTATTGATTCCAATCACTTTTAAGTAGTTTGAATTATATTTTAATTCTATGAACTCAAAACTCCTATCATGACCGCCATAATTATTAGGATAAAATTAACGATGGCGTCAGTGATATATTTATTTCATATTTATTGGGTAATGTTGTTTGAACGTGAAGTTACGTACATTTTGAGTTTTTGTCGACATGTTGTTATGTGGTTAGGAGGTTAGGTTTTAGGTTATGTTGAAATGTCATATGTCATATGAATGACGTCATGACGTGGTCATTACCCAAAAATTACATTTAAGAAACCTTTAAGATAATATCAATTTCAAGGCTCTCTGTACACATGTAATGTTTTTAGAAGTTTAGACAAAAATATCGAACAAATAACATAACTACTCTGTCTAAGACATATCTGGGCAACATATAATCAACATTATAAATGTATTATCTAAGGAATATTCTTGGTTACATTATTTTGATGTTACATAAACATAGAGTTGAAAACACTGTGTTGGAAACGTCAAGCTGACATCAATATAATGTTAGTTTGCCAATATCACAAAATTGCACAAAAGTTATATCTGGAAAATATTTTTGTTATGTATCATGTTTAGTGGGAACTGCCTTAAAACCAATGAATAATGAGATAGTAAAGCATTTGGATACTTGCAGATATCGCCAATTTCCAGTTGGATTTCGCATTATTCTCTTTTTGAGATCTGATCAGAGGTTCAAGTTGAAATATTTTCTCATTTGAAATTTTCAAAACATCATCTCAGTATACAGGAGGGTATAACTGGTCAAACAGAAAAAACTAGTTCAATCAGAAGTTTCTACTTATCGCAGATAATATTTGGAGAACTTTCCTATAAAACTTGCTTTAACATTTCATAAACTCGAAAATATGGTTAATTTCATGAAAATATTTCATATAGAATCAAAATTGTTCAAAATTAATCCAATGTTCTATGAATTTTTTCCAGTTTCGATTATACAGTTCCCCCTACTTATTTTTGAACCACCTAGTATATATCGCAACGAAATGTGGAGGGCTATCCGATCAAATAACATAACCTAGATGAGGCTGAAACACAATGGAAGTTTTATGCTTTTAGTTTTAATTTTTATGATTTTGGATATTTTTTAAGACGAAACTAGCATTGCCATTATTATTCTGATCACGCCTCATAAACAATCTTGTTGGTAACATTCAAGCTTCATTCTTCAATTTTGTTTTGCATCTTGTTTTATTTGCAAAATTGATATCCAAAATCCCAAAACTTAAAACTTATTACATAAAACTTCCATTGTGTCTACGGCTTAAATCGCCGCACACGCATTAAAATTTGTGTGTAAGGAACATCTTCCCCCAACGGCAGAGTCGTGCGTTGTTAACAGAAATATTGAGGTGCAATGAAATAGAAACAATGGAAACCCAATATGGAATGAAACCCGAAATTATGATGGAATAATATCCACAGGATTTTGAGAACAGCCGATGCTCTAATCGACATGTTCTTTCATAATTCATTCATTTCACTCTTTCCAATTCGGTTTCCTTTCTCGATAGTTACGACACTGGTAGGTTACCTATGAAATGACACATTTTGATTTCCAGATTCAAATGGTCTTTTACACATCTCATAATGCTTCACCATTGCTTAATAATAAAAACTGACGATAGTTTAACACAAATTAACTCAGAATTTACCCTTTATTCACGAAACATTCGATATTCCAAATGCAGTGTTGCCGTTTTGACCAGACTATATCGACAATGAAGAATCTCCGTTCGGTGATGGAAATACTATCGTTTTTACATGCTCCCAACAAGCTGCAATGAACGTTTCAATTGCCTACTTATTGCCATATATTTCATCCAAGACAGTATTTTTGGGTTTTCGTTGCCATGAATATACCCGACAGCTATCAAAATCTAGCTGACGTACTTATTGTATCCTTAAAAAATTGCGACATGGCAATAATGTCATGATTTGAGGGATAACATTATGAAAAGATGTTACCTTCAGTTCAAAATCTACTTTTTGGTGAAAGAAATCAAAGCTAAAAGTTTTAAAACGGCGGCTGAGCGTCATCTTCAAAAATTTTTGGTATAGAGTACCCATTTTCGAAATCTGCTTATTATTATTCTTAAGAATTTTCTGTAATGCATTTCATTGTTGATGGTACGAATAAATTCAGGAAGTTGAAATAATAAAGTCAACTTGGAAAACGATGATCAGTGCGGTTATGTATTTTTGTTTCCAGGCATATTAAAAATTTTAATGTGAAATATGGACATCAATCTTATGATTAATAATATAAGGATGAGAACATCCGTAATATTTTATATTTTACTGTTTTTTTTAACGTATTGGAATTTTGAAGTGAAGAAAAAGGGCTCCCAAACATTTTTGGGTGAGACCTATTTTCAAACTACATTAATTACATTGCAATTACCGCAGCTTAATTAACGAGCTGAGGAATTTTCTTAAGAAAATGGACGGTAAAATTAGGGGGTTGACGTTGAATATTTCATTTATTCCGTGAAGGCATTTCGCACAAATGAAAACCGCTCAAATATCATTCGTACGAAAAAGTGACATTTCTTTCAAATTTCCTACGAAAAACCGAAAATTCGGATGCATGAAAACTTAGCTTTAATCTGACAGCGTTTGCAGAAATTGATTATCTCTTTTGATTTCGGAGATATCTTGTGCCAATTTTTTATGCTTCGTCCCAAAGAAATTTTCAGTTAGTATACAGAATATATAGATAACAGGAATTTAGAATTGTTTATTTTTTCTCATCCGCAGAAAATAATTTTTCTATCTTTCTCTTCAGTTTGGATCAATTGATGATGATACATATTCATTAAATATAGGTATTAGTTATTTTTTGTTTGACTGAGATCCAGAAATAATCCATTGATATTACGACTGTCTACCCTAAACACCATGTATAATTCAATAATAAAACGAAATACTACTTCGTAATCCATTAGCTTTCGTAATATCATGTTGGAAAACGAAAGAATGGAATTGAAAAAGTTCCTTACACGCATGGGAACGGTCATCACACAATACCACTCTATGATAATGAAGAACGAGTAATCATGGGATATATGAATAATTTGTTTTCAATGACGAGAAAAATCATGTTGATATGAGGGCTGACGGTAGATTATTACGAAATAAGAAAGTCGTGTGAATCATAAGTGAAATGACGATTTTTTGTGAAATATCGTTGCTGAAATTAAATCTCAAGGAAGACAACAACAAAAATGTTCTCAATGAAAAGTGTTATCAATAGAGGAACACAAAGTGGATACCTACTGGAAGAGAGACGTCTCTTCCCCTCCAAAGCTCAACTCAGCTGATATTTTCTGTAATAAAAATCACTGTGATCAAAAAGTGTCTCTTGATATGAATATTTGGAACCGAGGATTCCAATTGCTTCTCGATGTGCCAGTATCAACTTGACTGGAAAAATATTGAACCGTCTGGGGATGCGAAAAATAAAAAATTCTGAATTCCTGTGATCTATATATTATTATGAACTAACTGAAAAAAAGCATAAAAACTTTGTTCTTCCAAGTTCAGAACACAGTAACATGCTTTTGTCTATTTCTACGGATAATCGAAACATTCACAAAATATTTCCGAAACTAAAAAAGATATTTAATTTCTTCAAACGCTCTCAGATTAGGAATTGAGGTGGTTTCTTGGCATGTAACCGATTTTTTGCAAAATAAATTATCAATGGGAGACACGTTAAAACTGCAAAAATTTCATAAAACAGTATATTAATTTTGAATTTTTTTTCGTACTGAACCTAATTTACGGACAAATAAGAAAAACAATGCCAGGAATAAATCAAACGAACAAAATATACACTCGGTATCTGCATCGTCTTTAGAATCCCTATCTGAACCATCATCAAAAATTTTAGCCACTATTTCCACAATTATCCCTTCAATTTTCATATTTGTCTCATATTTTTGGCTCTCGGAATTTATACTGTGTCTAATAGGGCGTAATTCTTCGATATTTTGAAAGCCTTAACCAGTAGAGAAAACTTTTGAAGAAAAAAACTTCGCCAGTTAATGAAATGGTCCGTTTAAAAAATATTTTCAACATTACTGGGTATTTTATAGATGCGGGACGACTCGGAGATGACTCTTTTGAATAGAACACCCTGATTTTTTTATTAAAAATTTATTTTGCCAAGTTTTAAAATTAATAAACCCATTTTTACCACTATTGAAGGGTCATGTTGAATTATGCATGGTATATATTCATTTATTCAAATTTTTTAATTATTTTTGGCAGACAGTAGTAGTAAGGTTGGGCCTTATTACCGGGACTTTTTCTAAAACATGCATTTTCCAGGAAAGCAAACAATGCTATTAATTTTTCTATTAGTGCGAAAAATAGTATCAATGTTATAGTAAATAATGGAGCTCAATTATTTTTTTTTAAGTGAAATAGTTTGATTTGGAAAATATGTCTTACGTTTTTACAAACTAACAATGGGTGCAGCCAGAAACTAAACATACATCTATTATTGTTGATGGCGACTTGAACTCCATTTGCATGATGGTTAGTTCCATACTGTCAGATTTGAAAAAAAGTTGCCAAACTCCTGAAAAAAAGACGGTGGACCTCATTACCCGCTGGGCCTTATTCCCCAACACTATACCTACCTTATAACTTGGCAACGCCAAAACAGATTTCAATTTTTTCACAACGATCTCTAGGTAAAACTTGGCGGAATAAAAAACTCGTCTCTGAGTCGTCCCGCATCTATAAATCACCCAGTGATGTGGAAAATATTTTTTAAATGGGCCACCTCAGTGACCGAAGAAGTTTTTTTCTAGTGCTTATGGCTTTTGAAGTATCTGAATATCTGAATGGACACACTGTATTTTCGATATTTTATATTTATAAAAGTAAAAAAAAGTAAATAGGGAATTCAAATAAGTAATAAACTGTAATACCGGTGCATAATTTCGGATATATACGAAATTATAGAAACCCACAAGTATCCGAAATTAGGAATTTTCATATTTTAGGTTAGGTTCCTGGTAATATATGTATACGGATATGTTGGAAAAGGTGTAAAAATCCTTGTAGTAACCAATCACAGAGTACATTGCCTGGCAACAAGGACGGAAAAATTGAGAACTTTCGTCTCTTTTTATTAGGGTGTCCAAAGCCATTAGAAATCTGTATTAAATAGCACAAAAAATAAAGTATGGGTTAGATACAGGCCATTTCTCGCAAGTTCTTCAAAATAGATGAAGTTGATACATCTCTACGTTGAAACCTTTTCTCTCATAATAAGGAAGTACATAATATGCATATGCAATTATAATATGTTCGGCGGGACACTATAGAGCTTGAAAAGTAGTGGTTTTCTGATCGACGTCTATATCTGCAACAGCCGTCTATTGTTTTTTGTCAGTGGCGTTTTCCATTATTTGTTTCTAGTTCCAAAAAATATATTAGATGGAATTTTCATATCCCATTCTATTATAAGCTGAAATTTTTACAGAGATAAACAAATGTTAAATCACCCGGAATGAAATTAATGCAGATCAAAGATCGAATAATCGATTACATTACATTAATAGAAAGTTTTGGCATTTTAAATAAATACCACATTTTTCAATAAATTAATCGGTTTCGTTCGACTCCTCTATTATAAATACATCATTTGATTATATAATCTCTCGCTCATTTGCAAGACGATCTCCGTTGAGTAAATTCATTCAAAATGCATATTTTTTATAGTACAATATAAATTGTATAGATAATTTTAATTTGTAAGCGGACAGACTGATTCAGTTGTAGTTTTCAGATTGGATTGAATTTTAGAAATGATTATACAGAGTGTCTCATTCAAAATAAAGACAACCGAATATAGGAATTCGTCATTTTGTTAAATCATGATTTGAGTTTTGGCTCAATTGTAATTGTAGTTGTACCTATGTAAGACGTACATTTCGAGGCAACCAACTTAAATTTAAGTAACAATCTGAGACAACGGCGGCCCCTCAAATGGGGCCCATTCCCAATATTCTGCGACGCGTTGAAGATATAAAAAAAAAATTAAAAAAGGTCCCCGCAACATCCTCATGGAAAATGTCTTTCGGTTAAATTCCCTAAATTTTTGGTAGGTATGTTGTAGATTTTCACATTCGGCAAAAGTGTCCATAGACACAAAAAATCGGTCTACTAGTTTTCGAGATACTGGGTGTCAAGTTATCGTTTCCGCTCCGAATTTTCAACAATTCCGGGAATTTACAAGACACCTATTTATTCTTGGAGATGATAAAATGTCACTTGATCTCGTAAGGTATCCATTACTTATACTCTTTCGTTTTGTGCTCTACAACAAGGTCAACGAAGAAAAATCCAATTCGATTAATTTTAAACCAACCAGTGAGATTCAATTCTGCCTAAATAAACTCCTTCAATGTCTGCCGAAGTTAACTGACATACATTTTTTTATACATGGTTGTTCGAAAATAGGGGTACATCAACCCCTTGTTTTTTAACGTTTGTTTGAAGGTTGTAGGCGACGATGTAATTTGAGTACATTAATTTCAGACTTCCATCGTCTTATAATTTGCATAATCATAACGTTTACACTTATTCTATCCGCAGTCATCTTCTGGTGACTACTGACAAGTTTCCAAAGGCTTGCAAGAGTTTATATACTTGCTAATCTTAATTAATTTAAAGTTTGTTATGTTTTGGTGGCTGGTAATCTCTAATTTCTACGCTGGAATGACCTAAGGCACTGTTGGCTTGAATATAAGCAGCCTCTTTAAATTTCCTTCTAAACCAGTGTTCTTCCCTATGTATTATTTCGGCATTCATCCACTGAATTTGGTGATGTTCTTTCCATACATTGTTTGCGATACCAGATTTTGACGTGTCACCTTGCTGCGTGAAGCGTTCTAATGCTACTAATTGATGTCATGCAATTTGCTGCGGCCGAAAGGGCTCAAAGGGTTACGAAAAACTGAAAAAAATTTAATACAGGTTTTACGTGATTTCAAACTGCATGCCATTAGGAAGATACATCATTTATATAATTAATTAATAGTAGGTAATTTGGCATGTACACCAGAATTTCGCAAAACAAAGTCACATACATTTTCAGTGTCTTTTGCAACTTTCAGCATGCATGCCTCTATTTTGCGAAATCCTGGTGTGTATGCCAAATTACCCACTATTAATTAATAACACAAATGACGCATCTTTCTAATGGCATGCAGTTTGGAATTTGTATTAAATTTAAACAGAGTTTTCTCGCAATTTGCCAACGTTGGTCAGACGAGGGTCGCATGCCAATTTTTCCAGAGTGTTTTTTACTAAAACTTCAATTATTCATATCGGCATGCAATTTGAAAACACGGAAGTCCCCTTTAATTTTTTTCAGTTTTTCGTAACCCTTTGAGCTCTTTCGGCCGCTACGAATTACATGCCATTAATTAGTAGCGTTTGAATTTGTTTGAACTTCCGTATATTACAACGGCAGGCAGTATAATATCGCGGAAGAACACGAAAATTCTCCACAGAAAGAAAAGCGCTTTTCCTTATGAAGTGCACACGTGCGGCGGCCATGAACCCGTCTAATTTCATAATTTATGGTTGATTATCAAGCCTTAAAAAGGCATGCAGCTCCTGGTCTATTTGTGTTCATCTAGTCTCACCGCATGTATATGAAAAACCGCATTCGCATGGGACCTCATAAAACAGTTCTTGGTGGAGGTGGTAAGATTTTCCGGTTTGGTTTTCGTGAGAAACCCCCTTAACCTTTTCGGCGATGCCTTTGATGTACGGTAAGTGAACTATTAGTCCCAGTTGTTCTTCTTCGGTTGGTTTGGAGTTAGTGGCTTTTCTTCTAACATCCTCCAAAAATTTCTCATGATATTCGGGGTCGCCATGGAGTGGGCGACATCTACATTTTGAAATGTGTACGTCAAACTCCGGGAAAACAAACATTCTGCCATAAGATCTAGTGTTAATAAATTGTTGATTATTTCTTTGTCGTTCTATATTTGGTTTGATTTTTTTGGTTTAATGCAGAAAGCATAGCTTTGATAGGTCTAGTGAGTCGAAGAAATGTTGCTCAGTGCCGCAGTGCAAGAATTATTTATCTGCAAATGTGTCCATGCACTCTTTTTCCAGAAACCAAAAGTGCCAAAAATTAGCTAAAGCATGGAGAATTAGACTGAATTGGAAGATTTCACACTTAGTACGATATATTTTGTTTATAATACTTTTCAAGGTTAGACGCTGTTGATGGTGCAGAAGTAACAGGATCTGGAGATGTTTTATCACTTCAGTGCTTTTCATTGGATGTAGCCAGTTCACTTTCAGTCCCGAAACAGATTCAGCAGTATGGCAGTAATACGGAACCACTTCCCAATAAATTAGATGAATTTACAAACAAATTTGTTTGAACGCCATTTCGTTTGTACGATCTCAGAGCTAATCTTCAGTCAGACAATAATAAAATGTTTTACTGGTGTTTCGAAATGGCAAGAAGTCCACTGCAATGCTCTTTCAGCATAAACTGCCTCAACATTTTTTTGTCTGTCCTAAACTTGCTTGACATCAGTACAGCTCAACTCGTTTAGTTCTTCATGACTGCAACTGCATGGACAGAATCCAGATTGGCCCCCTTTGCAACTGCATTCACAGTTCCACTTCGTCACTGGTGTATCTGGAGATCCCAATTCAATTTTCATTTTATGGGGAACATTTCAAGGTGGAACTTTGCAGGCAGTCCAAAAATTATCGCACATCGATAGTCTCTACCTCACATAAATAGATAAAACATGATTGGCATTGAATACTGCATCCCCTTCGACCACAAGCCTACTTTTTCCGGTTAAATAGTGAAACTTTTCAGCCAAATGAATCTTCACCACAAGAATTTTAAAGGAAACAAAGTTGAAACGTGAATTAAAATCTAGAGGATTCAAAAAAATACCAACAACACATTTGAAAGTCGTCATTTGTCGCATGACGTTTGCTTTGTTTTCCCGGAGTTTTGGAGCGCCACCTGGTGCCATTGGCGACCGCGAATACGTTTTGGCACAAATCACTCCTTGTATTAGTCAATTCAGCTGGAGTGCTTCTTGATTACTGCATACTGTCTCCGCTCTCCTGACGAGTGTTCTTACGATGCCTTTCTTCGTTGAATTTGGGTGGTTAGAGTCAAAGGCCAAATACTGTCCGGTGTGGGTCTTCTTTCTATAAATCGATGTGTGGCCATCCACACATCGCACAATCGCTTCTTTTCTCAACTTGTACGTCCAAGAAGGGTGGTGAGTTGTTGACTTCCTTCCCCATTGTGAACCTGATATTGTCCCTTATGTCATTAATATTAGATAGAAATCGTTGGATCTCTTGGCCCCATGATTCCATATTATGAATGTGTCGTCAACTTATCTCAACTATAGCTTAGGTTTGCTTTCAGCTTGTTGAATGACATGGTTCTCAAACCATTCCATGTAAATGTTGGCGACGACTGGTGATGGGGAGGACCCCATCGGTGTTTTTTATTTCCAATAGGAAGAACATGTCATATATTTATATCAAACATATCAAACATTCTTCAAAGTTGAGAATATCACATATTCATATACCTATATACAGGGTGAGTAAAAATAAATAGTCCAAGTTTCTCAGAAACATCTGGTTCTTCGAAAAAGAAAACGGTTAATTTTCATGAATTTTTTATATAAGAAATATACGGTTTGAAGAGTCCGAGATAAGTATTGTCATCAATATCAGACAATATCGAACTAGTTTGACTGCTATACTTTTGAATTCACGGATTATATTAATACCCCATGTAGTCAATCGGAGATCGAAATGATCTATTTTCGAGTAGATTAGTGCGGTACCTATTCCAAAAATGGTTATTATACATGGTGAAGGAGATGTGATTCATTTGAAAGCCCTGTTTCCAAAAAAATTAGAAGAAATTGAGATATATCTGAAGCTATAACCGCCTCAAAGTTGGGGCTAATTTTCCATTGTTTTTGAGCGAACCCACACATTAAGAAACTTCCAAGATGGCCTAGCATATTGCCAAGATGTGATCGAATAGCAAAAAGTCTATACTTACTTCTTTGTTGCACAATGCAGAAAATTTACAGGTCGAGAAATAGTTGAGAGCTGTAACCATGCCGAGTGCAACAACAATACATTTTGCAAATGTTGCACGCAACATTTTTTCTACGATCTAATCAAAACGTTTTTTTGTAAATTTGTATTCAATAAAACATCATATGAATAAAAGAAATATTGTCTTCTTTCATAACACCATTGATGACATGCTGGAATACATGCTGATTGCTGGACATGAATGCTGGCTTCTTGTCTGCAATATCTAGAAATTTCAGAATGATCCTACAGGTAATATGGTCTTAGGAAAAATATTCCATTCAAATAAAAAAAAAGATTTACTTTGTTGTATAATCCAGAATTAATTCCTGATGCCCTTCAGATCTTCCTAAATTAAAGCAAGATGTTCATTACAGTTTGCTGAATCCTGTAGGTATTATATTCCCTGCTCTGCATGGTACAGGACGTGTGGGATTACAGAACTCGCTATTTTTATCATCATTCTTTCAGCCCCTTTGATTCTTTGTCCCTCAAGCGGTTTAATTTTATTTTAAAATAATCTGTTATGTAAGAGATAAAGTCTAGGTTGACAAAAATGTCGAATAGATTACCATAAGAGTGTGATAGATGGAGACAACAGGGTAATTGATACGTTTTACTAGAGGTTAACCACAACCACATGACATCGATTTGTTTATGGTTCAGATTTTTTTTACTGGTGGCATGAAATATTATTGGGCGAAACAAGATAAATGCCCCCTATGATCCTGAAACGATAAGGAAGGTCTTTAAAATGATATCCTCGACTGGTTATAATTGAACTGAATAACTGAAAGATAATACAGTGTTTAACAACTACAAGTCGTAAATAACACTCATCCACTTACCTACGAGCTATTTGGGTCACTGAGAAGAAATTTGTAATTGATATGACAAGTATTAATTTACAGAGAGTTGCTAATCATGGATTTGTCTACAATTCAGGAAAAACAATAAATACGGAATACCTACTCAGCACCTGTTCGTCGAGGTAATGCAATCTTCACATCGGAATTCACGGCAGGTATTATATCCAGTACATCAGCGTAATTTGAATGGCAATTTGCGTTCATTATAAACTTTTCCTTGCTCTCTAATTTGACTTGCAATGACGCGCTCCAGTTCGATTCCTTTATGTCGACGAAACAACTAAGAAATATTTGATTACCGTTTGCATATCCGAAATTATTTTCACTTTTTTACATTTCGAACGAGTAGAAGGAATTTTTTATAGATTTGTTCAAAGGTACATATCAATTTGGAGGAAGGATGTCGCTAATGGGAGGATAAAAAATGCCACCTCCCAGAATATCCTGATCGGGGAATATTTTCAAAACGACTAACAGTGGAGGGCACAATTTTTCACAATCAAAAAAGTAGCACCAATTTCGATAAAAAAGTATGTGTGATTAATGTTAATTGATGAATTGATGATTGAAACGTTATACATTTTCCCGATGAATTAACGCACCACCACCACCACCATCTAACTGTCACACTCTACAGGGTGTTACAAATGTTATGAAAAAAACACGCTATCATTTTTACACCCAGTATTAAAAAATTGAGGTTTTTATGTGCATACAGTTTAAACACCAACGTTCAGAAGAAAATATAATGTCATTCAAAATAAGGTTAAGTTTGATTCGACTTTAGGCGCAGTGTTTCGTGGCCTATAGCATAAGAGTGTGTTAGCCAACAGCACTTAGGGGTTATATGAAAATATTTAGAGATTTAGTCCGCAGGTTTAGTTCTCAAAACATTGTCTCTTTGGTATCATGCTTGTTTATTGAAATTGAAAGTTTATTATGGTTTTTAAATGTTTATTTCTTATTCTAATTTATTCTGTATTGAGTGTTTATCATTGATTTTATGACAGCAAAAAATTTGTTTCCTGTAGAATGCATCTGAGGTGTAATGGAATGCTCGAAAAAAGATCATAGAGAATAAACATTACAAAATAGTCTCCAGAAATAAAATTGGAAAAAAAAATGAGTAAGTATGGGTTTTGATCGAAAAAAGAAAGATTGATCCCTGCGATTTATTTATTAATTTCTGGATAAAATTTTTCAAATCAAGTCTAGAACAAACAATTTCACAATCATTTTATAACACAATTTAGCTTCCTACGTCAAAAACACACAAATAAAATTTCATGATAGTAACTCATTTATGTACTTATAGGATAAACAACAAAGGATCCTTGTGGAACTCCTTGTGCATTAACCATAAGATCAGACATGTATGTATTTTCTTCATCAATAACTTTGACTGATTTTAACCTGTTATGTAGGTACAAGTATAACCATTCTTAAGCTTTTCCCCCCATACCATATTAACCCATACGTATTTAACTATGGACCTAACGAGGGATATAGAAAATGTTCAATTGAAATAATGTTTCATTTTTGAAAAGACGTTGGCAGAATAAATAACTTCTTATAGCAGCCTATACAATGTTCCTAATGGAGGTAATGAAGATAACCGGTTGTTATCCGAATTACAATAATTAACTCACATGTATTTATACCTACCGGTATCGGCCTTTGAGGCCTGTTTAAATGGGCGACGCCACGTGTTTTGGCGCTTGTTCGTTATTTACAATTGGCTTCTCAGAAATACGAGCTCCTTGTTGATTCACTTCGGACTTTTTTGCTTTACGTACAGTTCGATTATTGTATCTTTACCCATGCGTCATCAATTTATGATCGAAGAAATCACACATCCCCTTCGAACATCTCTTTCTAACAACCGCTATGAGCGATTCAAAATTCGTTTACATTTGTCTACTAAGCTAAGAATTATGGTATTGTGATGATGACGCATGGGTAAAGATATAATAATCGAACTGTATGCCAGACTTGTATGTCGGCACGGTGTGTCGTAATTTTCCACTGCTGAGGGTGTTGACATAATAAGGATTGAAATAACTGATATATAAGAACTCTATTCCTGTTCTGCGGTTGTGGATTCACAGTACCTACTCACAAATCAATGAAGCAATTTTTTATTCTAAATGAGGCACATTCTTACAAATGAATTTCACCTACACCTTACAAAACTTATGAAAGTTTTTTAAATAAATTATGAATCAATTGATTCAACCGTTGAGCACCGTGGCCAAATTCATAGATAGATAGATAAATAGAGAGTTTCATAATCCTTTCTGTAGATGGAAGTCATAGATAGATACGAATAAAACAAAATAAAATATAAGGGGTACAGGCGATGTGGTATGTGATTGAATAAATGGAACACAGCAACAAATTTGGAGGATTTTTTATATTTTGTATGATAATGTTTTTGGGAATTAATCGTATTTTTACTCCTCATATTGTAATCAAGCATTTCTGATAGTATTTGTAGGATACCTTTATTCTCATGAATACGGATTGAAATTTTGAAGTGGCAATATTTTATTTTGTCGAAAAGAATCTCTACAGGATGTTCTATATTCTAAATTGAATATAAATCTGCCAAGTGCTTTTTGCTTTCTAAAAATCCTGTCTGATCCAGAAGCTAGGGTCCCCACAACAAAGTTTTGGTACCTAATCGAGTGGAACAAAGCATAATAGACTGATATCAATGATTTTGTATCTAACTTATTTTTGAGAGTTTTCATTGGGAAGTATGACTGATTCAATCTTTTCATGTGAAATCTATATGTTCTTACCATGTGACGAGCGAGTCAATCATTATTCTCACCCAGACGGCACCCAATATTCCTGGAATATGCCTACAACATCCTATTTTCCAACAGATATTGCAATATTCCTGGAATATTCCATCAATATATTTTCACGCATATCCATGAGATATTCTCTTTGAATATTGCTGGTATATTCAAAAGGCATATCAAGCAGAAACGTAAGTTTTTGAATATTCTGGAAATATTCAAAAGGCATGTCAATTTGAAGAAACATTTTGTTAGAAAAATATCAAAAGTTTCTCGAATATGTATTTAATAAAAACTAAAAAACCACATGCATTTATAAAAAAAATTTAAGTTTCGTAGCCAAAATTACCCATTTGATTAGTTAGTTTATGAAGTAGTACGTTTGAAGTTTGAATTGGAATTTCAACCAATCAAATGTTTCGGTTATCTACGCTCGACGCCGAAGACTGACAAATAATGCTGATTGGCGCTGCAATCAGTTTATGGATATTTGACATTGTCAGCTGTAATTGTCATTTGTCAATCGTCAAACGCGCTATGAAATTTGTTTAGATGTTTTTAGTGAAAGTGAAAGCCCTCGTATCTCGTATGGGTGGAAGTGTTGTAGTGCTGTTGAGACTATTATTACATATTCCAGATAAAGTTGCTAGAAAATATCCGCAGTTGAAATCACCAACGACTCCTGGTAATCATTCTCCGAATCTCCTTATAAAAAGTTCCAAAATCTTTTCTGTTTTTAGTTTTCATTCGTTAGTATAACAAATAATATATATTTCCAGGTAATAATTTGCAACTAGCAATATCTCAGTTTGTAACAGTATCAGCGGACTAAGAAAAGGAAGTGAACGCAGTAACTCGGATCTGTCGAACTCAACAATCTATTTCACCGCAGCAAAAAAAATATCTCTAAAAAGTATAGGTATTTATGCATTTTTTTCATTAAACTTTCCTTTGTTTTGAAGAGATTCTACTGAAAGTCCTATGAGACTTCTGAATATTTTTAAGGGAAGGGCCACACAAAATGCAGAAATAATACCGGCTATAAGAAATTCTAAGAAAGGATCCCAGCAGAGTCCTTCATAATAGAGTTAATGGAGTTCGATGGAAAACTTACTGACAAAAACATAGTATTTTTTACTTCCTCACAAATGCTTTGATAGTGCTTGTTAAATTGATATTAGTGCACTATAACTGAAAAGATGGAATAATTTTATTTATAGATGACAAAGCTTCTTCATGCTGGACGCATCAGTGTATTAGGAGATGTATGCCTCAGTTAGTTGACAATGATGTTTTAAGGCACCTTTGGCTAGGTTGGAGGAAATGGAAGGAAAAAATTATCTAATCTAGGCATGGCTACTTTGATAAAAGGTAAAAATATACCACAGAGAATCTCAGATGACGTCAATTTGAATTAAAATTTACCTTCACTTAATTTTTATACCATGTACTTAGTTTAACATATTAAAAAAAAAACGTTTTTTTCTCAATATTGACCAACTGTTCTCGAATATTTAATATTTTTTCGGTATTTCCATAATCTGCATTCCTTTAAGTAATAAGAGATATTGTATATAAATATTAGAGGCTTGGTCATTACTTCAATTTAATTAAATTTTAGGCTAACCTTACTTACATCATTTTCAAGTATTCCCCCTTTATAAAATATCGCTTTTATTCAAAAATGTTGCAAATATCAATATGCTTAATTATCAAAATAAATATAATTCATCAATTCTTTTCGATAATATATTGATGGTATTTTTAGGGGTATATATAATGTTGATTATATGTTGCCCAGATATGTCTTAAACAGAGTAGTTATGATATTTGTTCGATATTTTTGTCTAACCTTCTCAAAACATTACTGACATGTGTACAGGGAGCCTTGAAATTAATATTATCTTAAAGGTTTCTTAAATGTAATTTTTGGGTAATGACCACGTCATGACGTCTTTCCTATGACATTTCAACATAACCTAAAACCTAACCTCCTAACCATATAACAACATTTATCATAAATGTCGACAAAAATTCAAAATCTACGTAACTTAAAAAAATTATATCCACGTTCAAACAATATTACCCAGTAAATATGAAATAAATATATCACTGACGCCATCGTTCATTTTATCCTAATAATTATGGCGGTCATTGTAGGAGTTTTGAGTTCATGGAATTAAAATATAATTCAAACTACTTAAAAGTGATTGGAATCAATAGGATTGCAAAACTCATAATTTTCATGGTAAGATTATGATTTTCCACTACTCCATCCACTAATTGTTATTTTATCATTTAGGTTGTGTAGTGAATGTAGATCTACTATTGATTAGAGAGTATCTACATATGATGCTATGAATAGTAGAAAAGCTATCAGTTGTGGTTCCTGCTAATCAGATATTGGACAGTATGGAAATGGTTGCTGAGATCTGAAGCTGTGTCAACTGTGTGAACTGAAACCAATGAATTTATCTTGCTAAAACAACAATATTGGAGATGCTTAATTTGTAAGTGAACTCAAAATTATATATTTTATACAGAGTGTTCTGATCTTTCTTAATTTCATTAATCTATGATAATGAACGTTTCATGAGATTGTAGAGAAATCACTTGAATTGTTTAATACAAATTATCAATAAACAAACTGCATTTTCTGTTTCTTTTCAGGTTGGTAGTGTCCTTTCACATTCCTCTATCAGTTTTGATGTACAAACTGGTACTTATTGAATGATCAGATTACAAAAACTTAAATAGCAGTTGTTGTTTCCGAACTAATCGAAGATGAGCCCTTCTGGACTGGGCAAAAAAAAAATCCAAAAGTTTTGAATTGATAATTATGGACATACTGAAACGTAAGTAATTATTTTTCTTTTACCTCTAGGGACAACATAGAATTATTAATAATTATTGGATGGTCGTTTCCTCATATCATAAAGATTAATATGAGTTTTCAGTGACTGTAATGACTATATTTTCAGAATATGTAAAAGATGTTTGAAGTTCAATCACAGATGAAGAGTTTGACTCATAGTGATGGATTGGATGATATTAGCAGAGCAGAAACTAAAAAGAAAGGAGAAGTGACCGAGACAACAACCATATAATTATTGATTCAGTGATATCTGTTTTTATTTTTCAAAAGAAATAGGTTTTCATTCAATATTATTCGTCTAATAAAACTTAACTTTGGTAGATCTATCAATAAATTTTTCATCTGATTCAGGTGGTAAGTCATAATATTAGGTACTTTGGTCTGTTCATAGTGATTCAAGATTATGTTTTTTATACTGCTTATTTTAATTTAATTGTTAATGATGTAACTGTCTTGTTTTATAACGCTTTATCCATGAGATTTTAATCATTGACAAAAAAGTTTTTTGATTGGTATGTTTTACATCATTACCCCCTTATATACATATTTTATTTCTCAGTATACAGGGTGGAGCTTATACTCATTGTTTACCAACACTTATTTTTCTATACTTAAAGTTGTATATCTGGAATTTCAATCGCCACTCTTTGGTAGATGAATAACTTTGTTAATTGCTATTGTTGTTATTCATCTACTGAAAAGTGACTACTGAAATCCCAGAAATATACCTATAAATATAGAAAAAAAGTGTTGGTAAACCATGAGTATATGTTCCACCTTGATGTTACAATGTTACATTTTACAAATGTTGCATAGATGTTTTGAGTAACATTATATGTATGTAATAAAGTCACATTAAAGTTACGCAAAATATGATACATTTATGTAATGTTAAGTGATATAACGGTTATGTTTAAGTTATGTTTTTATGTTTACTGGGAGTACCTATATCGATTGTCAATGCATACTCCATATAGCTAGAGTAAGTTTACGAACGGTTCGGAGTAAGCAGTCCTTACTCTAAGTTTATGAACGCAGCCTAGGTACACTTAGAATCTAGTCGGTTACAATGTCCCTCCTGTGTGGCATGACATATACAACGTGTACACAATCCATCGTGTCTACCCACTGTCAAGCTACTCCCGTATACATTCCTAATTACTGTTAACGCTGCTCTATGAATTTACTACCAAGGCCATCGAAGGCCCCTATGACTTGCATCTCAATAAGCCGATAGGCATCTACCATGTCACGTTACCACTCACTCTGACAAAGCGGAATACAAATAAAAAATGACACATGGAAAAACGACAATTTCTCCGTCCCGGCAAGTCATCGCTGCGCTACCATGTAATTACCGCTTGACATGTATGGAACAGATTACGTGGTTTTTTATTGGTATAAGTAAGACAAATTAAAAAGAACCCAGAGGCGCAAAAATCCGATAACATTGCACAAAATTCTTCCGACGCAGAGTGAACAAGTAGTATATTATGCATGAAATAACTTATCTCAACAAATTCTCACAGATACAGCTTTATCTTTATTAAGATTACTTTCGACTAATTGTGAAGAATGAATGATTCAGTTATGGAAGCCGCAGCTAATCGATTGGAAATCCGTTTAATGACGTTTCAAATTACGTACAACTGTTTTTCAATGGTAACCGAAGCCGCTATCTATGTAGAAAAAGAAACACAAGATATAGGTATGGCCATACTAGTTACTTTTGTATCAAATCATCAATGAAAACTGAACTTTAGGTACCGGTGAGTTTATCGGGCACAGCCTTAAAATAAAAAAAGGGACTTAACTTGAGTACTTTTATCTACTAAACACGAATCCGAAGAAATTTCGAGGGGATCTCAATTACTTTTTCTGAATCTGTAAAATTGACTATTCAAACACGACAAAACCTTATATTATTACGTATTGCTAAATAACAAGCCGAGCACACTACTCAAACCAAATCAATTTATTTTCCTTTAAACGACAATAGTTATTTTTGTATCTAGTGCGCGAAATGCTACTTTGGTGATCGAGAACTGATTTTAAATAGTCGAGATCACCAAAGTATTTCGCGCATGAAATGCAAAAAAAATTTTTTCTACAAACGTCAAAAATATTGTTCTAAAATAAGTAATATGCTTAGCTTAATATGAAGAATATTATTGAACTGGCTTAAACTGGTTTTCCAAATCAAGTAATTACTGGAAATAAAATGGTATTTGTCGACAATTGAATTTTTACTCGATTGTTGTTAAAATATAAAAATCCCATATAGTTTACATGCAGTGTGCGAAGTAAGTATTTCGCACACTACTTCGCGCACGGTGTCATGGTAACGAAGGAAAATGAAAAAATGGGTCACTTCGCATATTGTCAATGCGCGAACCTTGTCATTTTTTGACGTTTGTAGAAAAAAGTACATTTTGTATAGGAATAGTCAGTCTAGAAGAATACACAATTACAAAGTAACAAGTCATATTTAAAATAAAAATCTATCCAGTCACCTGAACAGACCGGACCGGAATGAGTAAAATTCGTCTATGGAATAAAAACAATGTTTCAGAAATAATTTCAAATTATATTTGAACATTACAAGATGTTTTAATATCATGTGGTAAATGATTATAAATTCTGAGACCGATATAGTTGGGAGAATTTTGTGTAATTCTATACCCGGCAACAAGGGTATGAATTTCATTCTTTCTTCGAGTATTCATATTGTGCAAATCTTTGTTTGTTTTAAAATAATTTCTGTTACTGAAAATATAAACTGCCAATTCATATATGTTTAAACTAACAAGAGTTGAAATTCCATAAGTGGTAAAAATTGGTCTACATGAAGACATTCTAGAAGTACTAGAAATGCAACGTAAAATATATTTTTGTTTAATAAAAACATTTTTAGCCATGGTTGAGTTGCCCCACAAGCAGATGCCATATCTCAGTCTCGATTCAACTTTTGCATAGTCTATGCTACAGAGTTGGGCTCTGTCTGATACAGTTTTCAAGTTTATAAACATGTACTGAATAGAATTCAATTTAGATATGAAATTTTTACAATGTGTATGCCAATTTAGATCTACATGCAAGCCTAAAAATTTCGCTATGGTTTGGATTGATAAGTTTGTATCATTTATATTTATTGAAAATGAATCAGTTTTATTCTGATAATTGTGAAAACGAATAATTATAGTTATCTGTGGATTCAAAAATAGGTTGTGATCACTGAAAAAATTGGAGGCATTAATTAGGGCAACTTCACATTCGTTTTTTAAAGATTCGGTATTGTTTACTGAATTGTTTATTCCTAACTTCACTATAAACATACAACAACTTCACTCACTAATAAAACAATTAGATCTATACAACTAACTTAATATTCCGAACACTTATTAACGTCTTCAAAAAAACTTCTTATCACTTCTTCATAAACTTCTTAATCTTCCGAGTGAAATGTCACCTTATGTACTCAAGCCGTGTGGGCCAGATTCTTCCCGATTCCGCTCTAGATTACTCAGGACAGAATTCCACCCAAATAATCTTTTCTTGGAACTAATTATCGCCAAAACGCTTGCGGAGTCAACTCAGCGGCGTAGCTAGGGGATTGTTATCAATCTCGTAACAAATTTATTGTATTTTTATGGTGAATATACTCAACTCGAGATACTGTTTAGCTTTCCTTGGCGATAGGCTCATTAGACTTTTCGCTTATAGTGAGATTTCATTTGATCGAATTGTCAGCGTCGAAACTCTTCTTTCAAGATGGGTTTTGGTGAGTCCACGGAAGGGTCCTGGGCTGGGAAGTGGTGTGTTTGCTCCTTCTTTGGCAAGGCACTCTGCATCCTTATTCCCTTTGATGCCCCTGTGACCTGGCACCAACATCAGGGTTAACTGATTATTCACTGCCAGTTGTCTCTGTCCAAAGTCAGCATAGAATCACAAGTGTGTGACTTCAGAGCTTTCAGTGCTGCTTTGGTATCTGATACTATACAGATTTCTGGTTAAAGCAGAACCTTAATGATGAAAAACTAGAAATATAGACCGATAACTGTTTCAAATGTGATTAGTAAAGTTGTTGAAAAATCTGCATATAATAGAATGATTGATTATTTGGACAATCACAATATTGTAACAAAATGTCAAAACGGTTTCTATCCTGGGAGATCAACAGAAGGAGCTGTTTATGAATTTGTCGAGTTTATATATGAACAACTCGATTATAAAAAAACTGTCGGGTCACTATTCTTCGATCTAAATAAGGCCTTCGATAGCCTAAATTTAGATTTTGTTGAAGAAAAACTGTATGCTTTGGGATTTCGTGGAAACGTGTTGACTTGGCTGATGTCATACTTAAGATATAGGAAAATAGCAGTCAAAATAAATCAAACTCAGTCAAATAAGGCAATTGTTAATCTGGGTGTTCCTCAGGGTTCTGTGCTGGGTCCACTTATATTTATAATGTTTATTAATGATCTACCAGAGTTTATGGAAACGAAGTGTAAGGTCATATATGCAGATGATGTTTCGTTTGCAACCTGTGGCAACTCTCCCGAAGAACTGGCTGATAATTTGAATCTACTTTATGATAAATTTACTGAATGGTGTTTGAACAATCATTTAATTCTAAATCATAGGAAAACGGTTCTAATGAAATTTAACATAACAAATGATCCCAACACGTCTTTTGAAATACATACTGAAAATATTAAGATTACATCTTCTGAGACAAAAAAATACCTTGGAACTTTTCTCGACTCATCACTCTCTTTTCAGACATGTACTGATCATATTTCCAAGAAGATATCTTGCAACTCAAAAATATATTCTCCCAACAACAACTAATAAATATCTACTATGCGATGACATACTCGCACTTATCTTATAATGTTATAATATGGGGAAACTCTAGATTCTCAATAAAATTGTTTATTTTACAAAAAAAAGTAATACGTCTTATATTTGGAATTCATAAACGAACTTCCTGTAGAGGCTACTTTCAAGAAAACAAAATTCTAACTCTCCCCTGTATTTATATATATATATATAAAACTATCCTATTCGTTAAAAACAATTTAAATGACTTCATTAAAACTGCTGACAAACATAACTATGAGACAAGGCATGGTAATCTTCTTCGAATACCGCCTCATCGGACAACTTTCTATGAAAAGAGTCCATCTTATACAGGTATCCAGTTGTTTAATAAACTACCAATCACTATAAGAGAAACCCAAAATCTGAATGTATTTAAAAAATCTCTCAAAGATCTCCTGTTGCAATACTCATTCTATAGTCTGAATGAATTTATGGAATGTAGCTTTTAATACCTTGTATTGTATTGTATTTATATATTTACCTATGTAACAACATATTTTATGTATTCTACTTTCACTACTGACTTTTCCAATATCGTGTAAATGATCTCAATGGAATAAATATTATTTATTTATTTAATATTTATTTACCAAGAAAGATGTCGGTGACGGTGATAGCTTCTTGGTTGGGCAAGACATTGGCTTCGGCCCACTTGCTGAAATAATCCATTGCCAATTTCCGTGGTCAGATTGTGGAAACGGGATAACGATGTCTATGGCGATTCTTTCAAATGGACTGCCTACGTTGTACCGATGAATCGGTACCTTAGGTCGTGTTCTAGGTCCATTGCTGACAGCGCATACAGCATACTTTCTGCACCAGTTCTTGACGTCAGCTCGGCAATTGGCAAAGTAAAACCGTTGCCTCAGTTTCTAGAGGGATTTTGTCAATCCCAGATGTCCTCGGGTGACCCCATCATGGATTTCTCGGATTACTTTCTGTCTTTTGCTCCTGGGTATTATTGCCTGAAGTATTTCTTCCCCACCATCATGGGAGGAAATCATCTTTTACTTTGCTTCAACTGATAACCATGACAATGAGGCTTGTTTTGAAAAATAAGCTGTATTAACTTTCAACGGAACCAAATAAAGAAAAAAAATCACGAACACCTCGCAAGCTGCCGCAGCACATTCCAGTAACTTGAGAGTAGAACGTGATTTCCAGCGAATTTGATCGAATCCGACATAAACATCGCAAATCTTATCACGTCCGATCTATGTGCGTGAATGTATTTACCTTGATCTCGCCTGAACAAAACAATGAAAATTTAACGTTAGCAGAGATTTTGCTGCAACTTTTAGCATATGAAAATGATTGTAAGTAACGAGGTTGCTCTTTAGAGCTGACTGCGCCGATTGAAGATTAACGATAACGACAATGAGAAGCCATTGGCATTCAGTTAGCGATAACATTGAACTGGAAAAAGAAAGCAACACAGATCGATACATTACCACATAATAATATAGGGGTTTCGACGAAATGTACGCTGAGTGATCATGAAAATGAAACACAAACATCTAGTTGAAGAATGCAAAATACAATATTTCAGCAATTTGGTACAACAGTCAGAAAATAACATTAAAACATCATGGGAAATCATAAACTCAATAAGAAACAAAGAAATGAAAAAATCTAATATGAAACTCGTATATAACTCCGAAGCAATCACAGATCCACGTTTGATTGCAAATACTTTTAATGACTTTTTTTAAAGAGGCTCAAAAAAATTATAGAATTCATCACCAAAAATGACAATTTCAATTTCTCTGGTAAACGTAATCCAAACTCAATTATTCTGATGCCTTTCACTGATGAAGAGATGACAACAATAAAAAAAACTATAATATAAAATATCATCTGGTCCTGATAAAATTCCCACCAGCATTGTGAAATACCATTTCTTTTCTGAAATAGGTACTTGAGAAAATTGCTACATACCTATCTCAAACTCGAAAATCCAACTATGTACACTGGTCATTGTATTAGAAGATCTTCAGCAACTTTTATTGTTAATACGGGTGAAGACATTAAATTTACAAGAACTTGGTATAGTAAGAAGTAATTTTGTCCACTTCTTCTGTTAGTGAGAAATCGGGTACACATTGTCTGAGACCAAGAGTACCACTTCAGTGATACTAGAATACTTACACTCGTGATTTTCTGAAGAAGCCTACCGCACGTGTGACGAAACGTCAGAATCCAAGAAAAATGGATACACGACCGAAAACCCAAAAGCCATACAGAACATTGAGTGAGGGTCGTGAATGCCTTAATCATTATAACAATAAATAAATCCCAATACAAGATAAAGTACTTACCATCGATACGTGAGAAAACGAGAAAGTACAGAATGAACCGCGTCCATTTCTAACGATTAAATGCCGATTAAAGATAACTCAGTAGCTGCAGCGGCGTTAGCAACACCTTTTTCATCGTAATGGTGTAGTAATCATGATAATGCAATTAAGTGGAATTAGTTATCATAATCTTTTTCGCAGACACAACTAGGAAACGCTGGTCTGGTTTTCTTCTACTACTAGCCAGCTAGACAAATTAGTAAAAATAAACACAGCAATGCGGTTACTTACAAAGCGTTATATTAGTGGTCAAACCCGAGTTCAAATTCGAATAATGTGCACAATGAACATCATCAAAAACATTCCACAAAAATGCCATCATCAGTTCTCTGACTCAGCCTTATACCGTTATCGCCCGCACTTGTATAACATTTCAGTAAGTTTAATTCACAAATTCCTAATCATTCATGTTCATAAAACACCATGTTTTCTATTGTATTGTCATTAGCTCACAGATGGTGGGCTTTTCCAACTAGTTCTTGGACACTAATTTCAATTTGTGGGAAGGAATAAACATAATTCAAACTGACGTCGACAGGCAGAGAGAAGAAAAAGTTATAAATGATATGATTTATTTGCTCAACTTTTGTCACGTGTTTCTTCAGTTTTCTATTCAAAGACTAGCATGATATTTTTTTTTCTCGCGGATTGCTCTTGGTTTCACCTGCTGCTAGAGGTATGGAGGTCTTTTTATCGTCACACAGTCTAATCAAGCACTCGTATTCAGGGTGAACTACGATCAATTACGGAAAACTATACACTGTGCTCTCCCCATCAAAATTAATTATGAAAAAAATGAAATTTAAATTTTTATAAAAAAATCATCTTGTTACAGTGCAGAAACTCGACGCTATTTTTAAAGACGTGGACAGCCGAATCCCTTTCTCTAATCTTCTATTAAACGGGGTACTGAAGCAGGTGGTACAAATAGAGAAGTATTAAAAGTTTTAGCATGACTGCCAATAGGAAATGGCAAAAATAAATTGTTTTTGCAGAACACAATACAGCACCACATGAAAGTTGAAGTAAATGTTCGACTGTACACCATATTGCAATATCAATCTTTCAATCAATAAACTGACAATATTTTTTAACGGGTGGCATGTGGGCATGCACGATTGGATTATCTGTAGAAAATGGGTTATGTCGTAGGATGATTTCCATCGATTCTCTTTGTAACATGTGGCAACACTGCAGTGTTTGCTCTACTTCTATGATGCAGTGGCGCGTCTGTGGAGGTTTCCGTAAAAAAAAGATTAAATAATCACGGATAGCTCTCAAATTCCACAGAAGCTTTTGCTTCTTGCAGTGGTAGTTCAGTCTGAATGAACTAGGGTTACGCATGACAAAATAATTGCGTTTATAGATTGATAAATTGTTTTTGTGGTCCTACTGAAGATGAGTAGCAATATCCTTGTTGTAGTAAGTAGAAAGTGGTAAAGTTACTTTGTTATGGTTTGCCAAATGAGACATTGAAGGATTGAAGACAGCCCCCGACCACAGTTTACAAGAAACAGTAGTCCAACTCCATACAAATTCTGTTTTGAAAATTTTCAATGTGTTTCGAATTCTGTGTGTGCGCAAACGACGAGTTTGAGAATTAAGGTAATCCTGACCTTACATGGTTGTCGCATTTGAGCCCAATCTATTACAGTAAAATACAGGGATATTCAAATTAGAGTATATGCATTGGGAACTCGGTAACGGTCAAAGATAGAGGGTTGGTTGAATGAGAGAAAAAGTTGCGTGCTACAGGGATCAGTTATACTAGAAACGAAGAAATCTGATCTAGCTTATTTAGTCCTTGGGTTGTTATACTGGAAAAATAAAAATTGCATATCAAATTTTTTTCCATATCAGCTCTAATTGAAAAATATCAGAGAATAACAAAAGACTCAATGACAAATTACGTAACATTTTAATTTCGAAGTCACTAGTTTCAATGTGTATACTTACCTGATGTTTTATTGAAAACCTATTTGGTATGAATGAGACAAATCTGGAAATATGATAATTTAAGAACTAACACTGGAAAATGTATTCAGATTATGACGATAATTTTCTTTTTTAACCATATTGAGCTTAGTAAATGCCAAGTTCATAAGTTTGATTATGTTTAAGTGGGGAGTCGTTCGGAATTGGAAATCAAAAATAACTTTTTAAAACAAAAGTTTATTCAAATGCACTGAAAAGGAAGTGATAATTTCTTTAACTAGGCAGCAAAACAGTATCTTGAAAGTCGAGTTTGGAATTTCATAGCGAAGTGAAGAAGTGAAGAGAAATTTGTTATATCGCACTCCAACAAGCCTTTGTAACAATTAAAATCCGACCTCAAAAATCGTAAAGTATCAAATTTGATTAGATTCAAACCGTAAAATGACAAAACTCGTCCGCCATAGTGAGCACTGAATTGTCAATTGTGCATTTCATCGGAACATACAAAACTCGTATTCTATCCTGAATTATTAAATTAATAAATTTATATGATTTTTGAACCGTGATTCATAAAACTCGTCCACCATCTTTTCTTGTCATACCTGAATACGAACTGCCATGAATTCTCTGAGTCTACTTGATTCTATTTATATCATTGTTCAAAATATCTGGGTTAACTATATGCACAATTTTATTTTTTTATCATTTTCCCGAGCATTTTCCGCATGCCCAACGTGATTGCCATCGACTGAATTTTTGCGAGCAGTTTATATCAATAGCGAGCAGTGTTTATACGTTGTGGTTGAGATTGTGTGGATTGTAGTAGAAAGAAATGTCAATGTCACGAGGTTATTGAAAATTAAACTTGGAAGGTACGACGTCGAGTTGGACTACTGCATCTGTTATACTGTGCTCCGAATATAGCTTTAAAATAGTCTAGCAAAGCCCGATTTCATAATGAACCTAAAGTGTCATTTAATTCAAATAGCTGTTAGACTGTGACTACCAAAACTGCGTTGCAATTGGCAGCTTGTCACAGTCTGACAAATATTTAAACTAAATCATACATTATTATTATGAAATCGGACCAAAAACGCGATTTCTTTGACAGCTGCTTGACTGTCATAAAAAAGTTGAATATTCTAGCTCAGTAAGATTCTCTGAATATTTACACATTGATTCAGATTATCAAACGAAAAAAATTGGATATACATGCAGTCACAATTCAACAGTATTTCCACAATCCTAGGAAAATGAAATGGGAGCTTTCATAAAATTTTCAAAAGTTGGTGACTCATAACTTCTTTATCACTAGGTATAACCTATCGTCCAAACCATTTTCACAAAACATCCTTCGCCAAAAACAAAATATTATCTCATCACAAGCATGTAACAATGTAATATTACACTCTACTAGCACTTGCATAATTTGGAATATAAATCATGAAGTTACTTAATCAGTGGGACTGGCTGATGTGACAACGAAGAAGGAAGAAAACTATGATATCCTGATTACCGTTTAGTATTCTTTCAATACAACTTGAAAATAATAATATATTATGTCGAAATCAAAAAGTGTATTTATATTATTAAACAACATACATATTCGTCATGACCATGATATAGAAAAGTATTTGATCTACTACTAAATATATATAAAAGGTGCTTCATGTACAAAAGTTACTGTACTACAAAAACCTTGAAGATATTGCAGCTGACGGCATGTTTGAAAGATTAAAGTCTTCTAGGTGAAGAGACGCATATCCCATAGCTGGCAAGATACCCTTTGGAATTATCAATGTCATTTGCCACTTCCTATATACCTTTGTGTACAAATGTTCATTCTCCAATTAGTAAAGGATTTGGTTATTTGTATTTCAAAAATAGTACCGCATGCCTCGACAATTGATTGAAAACTGGCACATTCTTCTTACTGAAATTGTTGTTTATCATTGTAGGGTAGGATCTACAACCCTTACTTTTCACTTCTACCTGTTTTGCGACTCCCTGACTTGATCGCGACTCAACAGTTTGAAAAATATCGCTTTATATCACTCATAGGATCATAGAAAAGTACCTATGACTCTTTCAGAATAAAGTTGTCACTGTTGTCTGTAAATAAGACATTTGAACAAATGAACAGCCAACTCAAAATACTTCTATACAACGCTCTAGCAAGACCAATACCAATCTATCCACCATGATCTATCAACGCCCACAATTATTGCTCCTGCATATGGACTTCATTGTAATTCATTCAAAACTAAAAAACACCAACCTTGTGCATTTGTGCATATCAACTAAGAATTCAAGAGCTGTACCTACTATCGTTTCATGACGAACACAATTCGTGAAATGGGCCAACTGCATGCACCGATTTTTTTGCTTTTACTTGAATTCTGTTGCGTGCTGCCAACAACATCACAAGAACTTTGAAATTTTGAGAAGAAATCGTTGATTGCACACTTTCTGTTGGCCACAGAAATGGAAATTCCTCGGTGAGAGATAAACACCGATCAAGAATCACCAGCTTCATAAATTGGAAAAGAGAGGTTTGTTGACCTTGAGAACATACTCTATGATTAAGGCAGATGTATCGTTTAACCACCGAAGAGAAAGTTTGTTCTCATCTAATTATATTCAAATCATTATTACCGAGGCGATAGAATAGCGACTCTACGAATAATTTGATATCAACACGTGGTATACCGAGTAAGAATCCATTATAAACTGAAATTGAAATGCTAGAAGTGGGGTTATTGTGTGAATTTCATTTGTTTCATTCAAATTATATTCATTTATCTCGAATGAATGTCTACTACCTATAACCGGATATGCACCACAGGTAGAAGTACGCTATAACTTAAAATACGATTGTTCAATGTTGTATAATGATCGGACCATTATTGAATTCACAGTACGCCAAGGAATATCACAATATATGCATCACAGATTATGTAAAACAACATCAAATACTTACAACAATTGTGCATGAAGTTCTCGAGAACCATACATAGTTATGTGCCAAATATTCAGTAGTAATACTATAAGTACTTCAAAACTATCAGGTTATACATCGATAAATAATCCGAATCGACTCATTTTTGAACAATTTTTGATAAACGTCTCAGTTTGACAGTTCTGTTTGTTGTATATTGATGTCGATGTGGTTACTATGAAAATGAAATTATTTTAAAATTTTCGATTGGTGGAGCTACTCTATGTATAATCAGGTATTATCGAAATTATACGAGGTAACTTAACTAAATTGGACATTCTGAGTGGTTGAAAATCATACGAAAAAAATAATCGTCAATAGCATAGGGTTCGATTTCCATGACCGTTTTTCAATTGATGTGATGTAGGTTGGAAGTTCATCATACAATTTTATGTAGTTAGGGAATACACCACATCTTTCTGTGATGTTGGTAATAATAATAATGTGTTTCTTGGTCCCTATATCATTTGAGATTTTGAATACACAAATAGGTTTTTACATTTGAAGGAATTTATATTGTTGAATTTTATGTTGATATAATCTGAATAACTAAAATAGCTCAGTTGTGTAGGTTTTTGCAAAAGTACGAATTGTAATAAGCCATACAATAAGACAATACATCCTTTTTCTTTTGCTGCTGACGTATTCTATGGACAGCCCCTTATCCTAGCTCACAAAGTATCCAAAAATTCACGATTAGCAAACACGTCGGCTGAACAAGATAAAATCATGAAGAAGAATCATTCAGATATCACGGAGATCTAAACTGAATTCATTATATTTTTTTACATCCGTATTTTGCCAATACACTTTGAGAAACGATCACGAAATAAGTTTGAGATCTATCAGATGAGAAGGTACATGACACATGACCAGAGACTACTCTCGATAAATTCGAAGTTCATATTACAGTAATGTAATTATTATAATTTCCCCGTTTAATAGTATTACTTCCTAACAAAGGTCATTAGTCACGAACGTTGTGTTATCAAATCCAAATTTGGGTAGAAAAATTGGATTCCATAAGTTGAGTCGATATGCATATTGTTTCGATATGCTAAATAATAATGCCGAGCACACTACTAAACTGTTTATTTCCAATTTCACCAAAAACATACCTACTTCACTGACTAATTAAACACTTAGATCTATACAACAATACAACTAACTAAATATTCCAAACACGTCTATACTTCTTCAAAAACTGCTTATCACTTCTTTATAATCTTCTTCATCTTAATCCCAGTGAAATCTCTTGATATAGTCCATTTGTGCCGACTGGATCTTTCGCGATAATTCCTAGAATACTCGGGACAGAAGGCCGTCCAAATAATCACTTCTTAGAACTGCTCGATCACCTAAATACCTGCGGCGCGGCGTCAACATATTTGTATGTATGTTTTTTATGGATCTTTCAGCGGCGCAGATAGGGGAATTTTTATCAATCTCGTAACAATATGGAAAACTACTGGGAGTATTTTTCAGAAAATTTGTATGCGGGAGTTTTCCGAGGAGCTCGTTTTAGTTAAAATATTTTCAGTTGTGTACGATTTCCGGTTATACCGAAAGTGGACCCAAACTTTGTTTTTTTGAATATAACAAACCTGTTTTTTATTGCATTTTAAAAATCTACGACGTATTTCAATATAGCTTTATCCAAATCATCATATGTCTAAAAGGCTCCGGTTTTCAGTTATTAAAATTTTTTTGAAAATTTTGACAGATGTCCGCTACACAAAAAAAAATCATTTTCTGGAAACAAAGTAACCCAGCTAGAATTTGCCTGAATATGACCTGAAACTTTGTGAATCTTTGGAAACTTTTCAAAAAAAATTTTACGGGGTACTCAGAAATTGGCGCCGAGCTTGAATATATCAACAATTGTGCAACTAATTTCAAATGGCAACCCCATTTTTTTTTTGACGCCATTGGATTCTACGCCTAAGAGATAGAGGGAGGTTATGCTTACAACCCTATATGTAATTTAAATGGTTCTTATAGAAATTTGGAAAAATTTGGCCTCGCACCAAATACTCCGAACCCATAGGCCTGTTCCCCAGTATTTCAAGTGGAAATTCACGCCATAGAAAGGAGCATTCAATTCAACCTCGACAGGAAATACTGGAACAAGGAAATCGCAATCTTCTCCGATAGTCAACCAGCCATCAAAGCGTTGAGCTCATATAACGTCAACTCAAAAATGGTTTCGGAATGCTTATACAAACTTAATGATCTAGGTAGGAACAACAAGGTGATCCTCCTCTGGGTGCCGGGGCACGTCGGAGTGGCGGGCAATGAACAAGCAGATACCCTGGCACGAAAAGGGGGATCAACGCCACTAATCGGACCAGAACCATTTTGCGGACTTGGAAAATCTTACTTCCAAGACTCAATAAAACTGAAGAAGCAATGAGAGCAACATACTGGCAAAGATTTCCAGGGCTAAGGCAGGCCAAAGATCTCCTTGGCAACTTCAACCGAGCAAGATCGAAGACACTGATTAACCTCAGCAAAACTAGTCTAAAGACAATCACGGGATTTCTTAAGAGGCACTGCATACTCAAAGAACACCTAAGGAAGCTAGGCTTAGAGGAGGACAGCACCTGCAGATTCTGTGGGGAACATCCAACAACACCACACCATATATTGATGGGAGTGTTATGCTTTACATCACAAAAGATTGAATATACTGGTATCACACCAACTGACTGTGGGAGAAATACCACGACTAGACCTCCTCAAAAACCTTAAATTCCTCAAGGAATTGGGGCTTGAAGGGCTGCTGTAAACGAGAACACCTTGAAATAGCAGAAGAAGATGGGGCACAATAGATCTAATTAGGTCGCAGCGCATCAGTCACCATCCTTGTTTACCATTACCAGTCCCCAGTCCCCATTTTTTTTTTTCGGTGATGTCACAACCTGATATTAGAAATTGGTCTCATTCAAAGAAAACAAAAATTATACCTAATTATTTATGTTGGTCAAATAACAGCCTCTGATGAAGACAACTTTTGATTATGTTTCTATAAAAATTCGACCAAACTTTGTAAAATTTTTCATTGGCCTCATTAAATTGACCAAGTATAACTCCGTGCCTGCATCAGACATCCAGTTAGTGAAGGGAAGTAGAGGAGAATTAATTTTTCCAGTATTCTTTGCTACATATAATTCAAAGTAAAGGTAAAAACTACATTGCGCTGTTTCTTATGTTCATATATTTCAATAAATGTTTCTAAGACAAAGATGAGAACTGCTCTCATTCCAAAAAAAGGATTGTAACGTCCTTATACATTTAAATATTGTGCAAATTTTTTTTGTTGATACGGAGTTTTTCATATTTCATTTCACTTGTCCCAAATATTTTACATTATTACAAACCCTTATGATATTTGCCCCATTTGGCAGCGAACGTAACTCATTACTGTAGCTAGTCGAACAAAATAAATTACTTCAGTTGTTCAATGATCTGATAGGTAGTACCAGTGTAAAAAATCAAAAAGTTATCATTTTTATGTCTTGAAATTATAAGATAAAGTGTTAATATCGTTTTTCTGATTAGACTTACCGCACTTCACCCTACCTGCCTGGACAGGGTTGTATGGCAGGTACGTTACATAAAATCAAAATCCAATTAAGATAAGTAGTTGAGACATGTGTATTTATTTATTTATTTATTTGTTGATCATCCAAACAGACGAACCTTAGTGGTTCATCCTTTCATAGGATGATAGAGTAACAATTAACATAACAGAATATCAATAGCTATAAACGATATACAAAGATTTTACAATGCTTATTTGGACCCCGTTATGCAATAAAGAACCAACCGACAAAAACATAATTCAGAGTAAAATTAGAAAAAAGTAGTCTACTGATTATTTAAAATGATATTGTATTTAAAGAAGGACATTTTTAATTCTTTAATGTTTTTTCTATCGAATTATAACCTTAAGAAACAAACTGCAGAACCTTAAAAACGATATTTGAGTTCCAAAACACGGCATATCTCATTTTGCCTAAAAGTAGTTGGTTCCTTTTTGCATAACGGGGTCCATTTAACAGTTTGGTACAGGAAAGATAAGTGCTTAAAAAGTTAAACTCAGAGAAAATTTAATTTTCAATCTTCAGCAGAGGAAGCATAAAAATCGAGCAAGAATTGCCGCAGTTTCTTTCTAAAATTTATTATATTCAGATAAAAGATGTCTAAATTCAAGTGACAAATCGTGTTGTAAGCGTTCATGCATCGAATCATTGGTGAATTACCATAATAGTTAGTATAATACGAGGGTGGATAGAAAGTAAGGCGATTACGAGTAGATCTTGGGTTGCAGTTCAAATGAAAGTGTTCAGTGCAATCAGGTGAGTCGATATAATTATTCAATATTTTTTAAGTAAACAGTATATCAAAGAACTCCCTCCTAATAAACATTGATTCCAATTTATAGAAGTATAAATTTGATTCATATGTGTAATGATATCGATATTGAAAAAATCTGTAGTTGAGCGCTTTTACCAGTTTCTTTTGTACCTGTTCAATTTTTGCGACGTATTTCTCATAAAAAGGATTCCAAATACTCGTACATTATTCCAATATCGGCCTCACTATTGTTTTGTATACACTTATAATAGATTCATGATAACGAAATTCCTTCGTATTTCTAAGAACAAACCCTAACAAGCGAAGGGATTTTCTAACGGTTGTATCCAAGTATGAGTCAAATGTTAACTTTTTATCCAGGATGATCCCAAGGTCACGGACCTCATCACAGGTTGGTATTATTTCGTTGTTTAAGTATAGATCATTCGATGGGTGATTGTTGTTTCTTGTGAAAACAATATGGTGACATTTTTTTATATTTATGAATAATCTATTAATATTACAATAATGATAAAGACTATTTAGATCTTCTTGAAATTCAACATAATGCAATGCAGTTTTGATAGGCATATAGAGTTTCAGATCGTCAGCGTAAATAGCTATTTTGGCAAATCTGATAACGTTTTCAACATCACTGACGAAAACGCTAAACATAATTGGTCCTAAATGGGAACCCTGGGGGACCCTCGAAGTAATAGGAGTCTTACTAGAGTTGAAATTGTTGACGGCGACATACTGGTGCCTGTCTTTTATGTAGGAAGTCAGGACATTCAGCAGGTTCGTGCACACCAAAATTCTCAAGTTTGGTTATCAGAGTCGGATGATGCACTTTGTTATATACATTTTGTACAAACGGTGCCAAGTTAGTAATAACGCCTCTTTTTTTGTGAAAGCCGTGTTGATGTATAGTAATAACATCTTTGATCATGAAAAATATTTCTTTTGTTAAGATAGATTCAAATATTTTTCCAAAAATATTTAATATTGATATAGGCCTATAATTCTCAGCGTTTGTTTTATCACCCGATTTGAAGATGGGTATAACTTTTGCAGTTTTCCACCGTGATGGAAATGCGCCAGAACATAAAGATTTGTTGTATAGTAAATGTAGGGGTTTTAACAGATGATTTCGTAGTGTCTTAATGAAATGTGGTGGTAGGCCGTCCGGACCTGGCCCTTTTTTACAATCGAGTTCGTTCAAAGCTTCCATTATCTGTTTTTCGGTAATAGTGGTGATATTGAAGGCATGATTTGGTCGCTCCTTTGCTAACAAGCAAGGAGTCTGGTCACTTTCAAAAACTTCACTAAAATAATTCGAGAACATTTCGCAAATCGATTCCGTCCCCTCATAAGGCACACCGGAGTAATTCATTTGCATAGGAATAGAGTTCGTATTTTTTTATTTGTTATATATGACCAGAAATATTTGGAGTAATTTTTTATTTTGCTTTCACATTTTTCTGCATACTTTTTGTAATGTTTGTCAATATTTTTTTTCGTATATCGAGTGTTTTCAATAAGAAACATTTTCAGTTTCCGATAGTGCAAACTTTGTTGGCGAAAACGCGTCTAGTGAGATTGATATAGTTTTGGTGTTTGGGTAGTTATCTGCCTCTTTGAGATTGTACTTATACCAAAGGTTCCAAATATTCCTATTGCTCAATCCTTTCGGATCGAACAATAAGGAAAAATCCTATGAAAAAATGGCCCCTGAGCTCGACTTCTTCGTACAAAATGTCATTTTTATTATTACACGCTTTCATTTAGCTTCACCCATATGTGTGTTTGTAACAGACTCCTTTAGACTCGATTTTAACCAACTTTTTCCGTCGACCGTTTATTTACGATGTATTTTAACGCACTCAAAATCGTTGATTAATGACCCCTGTTAATGAATGATTTTCTATTAATCAACGATTTACTTATATGCAACCCAACGTACATTGCTCCAATACATATTATATTTATATAGTGACCAGTGGCGTATGCAACCAAACATATTTATAATAATAATAATAATAGATTTTATTGACAGGAATAGTTATATAACAATTAAAATTCAAGTACAGCGATGAAACTGGGAAATCCTATAAAATGGCAGGATTTAATGTACGACCATGGTAGATTATCATGATCAGACCTTGCTCTTCCATCCAACCATATCTCGAATATCTCGATTGTTAATCGCCCTTATTAATACACTTGTTAGTTAAATAACCATAAAAGGACCGATTGAATTGAAACATTGTACACTTATCAAGAACCGGTGACAATACGATAATTTGATGAGTTTGTCTCATTATCCTGATCAGGTTCGACATAATTCAATAATTTGCCTCTCAATATACTCTGTGTGAGAGACTTCGTTAGAATTTTGAACAATCGCATCGTATATGGGTAATTAATGCGCCTGCTGCCTTCCTTGGATAGTTCCAATTGCCGAGACCACTGATTACAGGTTTGATTACTTTAACGTATTAGGTACTAGCGTGCCATATATGACACGACAAAATAGTAGCTTTTTAAAAATAGGTAGCACGCCCCTGCGTTGAATATTTGCTTGCATATTTACGTTTTTAGGATGGAGAGTACCTAATCTAACCTCAAATGTCAATGAAAATAATCGCTGACTGGTTTTTAGTTTTCTAGTTGAATTTAAAAGTCAATAACTTTTCGGAACGGAGAAAAGATGAGTTCTAAGAAACGGTAAGTTGATTTTCACATTATTGTTATTGAAATATGCCATTATTTATATAGTTTTAGATTTAAATGAACTCAAGAGAGATATCTATGTTTATGAGTTATAGATACGTTCATTGGCTTGTCTCTGAAGGTCACGTGTTGAGTGGTGTGTCTTATATGGTACACTAGGCCTTTAGGCTACTGAAACGAATAATTCGGAAAACATGGATGTAAACAATATATTCGTGGAAAACCCACACGCTTTGGATATAAAGGGTGGTGCTTGAACTCAAAAAGAGGTTATCTTATTAATTTTGAGATTTACCAGGGAAATATACCAAATTCCAACCATGCCCACCAAAAGAAATTTGGAAAGGCGACAGCTCCTCTTCTGCAGCTTTTAGAACAGATGCCCGAAGAAATAAAATGCTTTCCTTATAGAATTTATTTCGATAACTTATTTACGTCAACAAACATTCTTTACCATCTGAGGCTGAATGGGTACGAGGCAACTGGAACCATTCGAGAAAACCGATTTTCCAAAAAATGCCCTTTGCGCTCTGTCAAAGAAATGAAGAAAACATGTCATGGTACGTATGAATACGCTTTGAGTAATGATAAAAAAAAGAGAGTTGGGATTCCAAGACCATTCTGCATTGGAAAATATAATGAGTTCATGGGAGGCACTGACCAGATGGATGCCAACATAAACGTGTATAGAATCGGAATTAGAGGCAAAAAGTGGTGGTGGCCAATATTTACATGGCTCATTGATTGCTGTATTCAAAATTCTTGGATTCTCTACAGGAAACATAACCCGTCCGTAACGCAACTGCAATTCCGAAGAGAAATAGCACAAGTATATTTAAAAAAATTTCAGAACCTTCCAAAATCCGGTGGACGACCTACGACATATTCTGCAAATAGTAGAGTAACGCCCGATATTAGATACGACCGGATTGACCACATCATTGAATACGTACTCAATAATAAGAGGAGACGTTGTGCCGGAAACCATATGCAATCCAGCGATGTAAGAATACAATGTCTCAAGTGCAACGTGGGACTCTGTATTAATTGTTTTGGTGTTTACCATACAAAAACTAGGGAATAGTTTATTTTTTTTTTAATTATGAATAAATACTTTTCTTGTTTCACTGCAATTGTTATTGTTTTCTTTAGTACCTCAAAGGACTAGCGTGCCATATATGGTACAGGTCATACCAGTTCTAAAAATATGAATAAATGAAAAAAAACTGTATTTTATAATTTTTTAGTCCTCAGTTAACAAGAAAAACATTAGTTTAGATCAGAATTTGAAAATTGGAAAACTCAGTCCCTAATGGGTTAATAATTAAGTACTTAATTGAGAACTCAAAAGTGATAAATTAATAAACTTAGTGTTAAAAAACTAAAAAACACGCTTTTAGAACATATTGAATTAAAATGTGTAAAATAATTGTTGATATAGGCAGAAAATAATGATAAATGAAAAATATTAGTATCACTGGGAAAAAAAGCGTGGGGTGCTTGATATACGAAAATATGAACCAAAGTGCCCCACATACTAATATTTTTCATATATTATTATTTTTTGCCTATATAAACAATTCCTTTTTACATTTTAGTTCAATGTGTTATAAAAGCGTGTTTTTTAAAACTAGGTAAGTATATTTATTATTATCGGATATGAATTCGCTATTGATCTGAGTTTGAATCCCATTAACTAACCCCTTTCTCAAAAGATGCAAGAGCATATCTAAGTAATAGGTTTCTGAAGACTTCAACACGAGTTTTCATTTCATACGCATTATTTTTTATTCTTACGTGACGTGACCCACAAATAATGCACGATCATTTAATAAAAGTACCCGCTCTATTAAATTTAATGGCCATATCGTTCCTCGAATCGTCATGAAATCTCAGTAGAGAACAATGGCTAAGTAGATATCGTCGGGACAAATTGTGAATCGGACAAAGGGGTCCAATTTGTGAATGCCTTTCGAAATATTACCCAATTCGTCGTACGTAAGTTTACCGGGTGAGCTAAAAGAATTTGATCAAAATCATACATACATACATACCAAGTTACTTTTCTTATAACACTGACATTACTGACCTGATACTGACTTTGCTTATGGTCAGTACTTCTTATATGTTATATTTGTCTCCTTAGTTCATTTTGTTATTTTCATGTATACATCTTCTCGAATGTAGACAAGTTGCTATACTAATTATTCATTTGATTTTCAGTGTGATAGCTTGTTTTCTTTCCCTGACAGGAGACAAGCAATGGCAGAATTCCAGATCAAGTCACATGGGCATCAAAACATTTGTAGTAAACAGCGAAACTCAACCGAGGGATCACCCTATATAGCAAATCATAGAATCATAGGAATTTGAAACGCCAGAACACATTTTCAGGAGACTGGACGAATCAAGAACTGAAAATGTAACGGAATCTGTACGGGAAATTCCCAGAGATGGAAAAATACAACTAAAATATACCTACTTATATCAGGATACTACAATATTTCAGAGAATGAAATGGCTGACGAACTTGTCAGGCAGGTATCGGCGGCCACTCCATTTCTATAGGTTTTTCGAACAGCACTCGCTAAATCAAAAGGTATAGTAAAGAGGTTCTTGAAAAAATGGGTCAAGAAGGCGGAGTAAAAAACACTACTCAAGGCGATGTACCAGGACAAAAAAAAACATTATACATTGCAGTAACGGAATCAGATTGATGATTTATTTGATGGAAATTCATGTTGAACAAAGGAAACAACAACATTTGTCTCATTTCCACTGAGACCTGGTTTATTTGTTTCGACCGATTTCGACATTTTTATCATAATCATGTAACTTATGGTATACCTCCCTAGTCACAATGAGTTCCTAATATACTTAATATACATAGGTATAGTACAAGAAAGTAACACAATTTCAGGTGAAATTGTTCAAAATATGAAAATTCACAAATTCAGAGTAACATAGATTTAATTGGTCATTGAGTATTTTAAACTTTGAAATGTTATTTTTTTTTTCAGAGCTTTCAACAGCTTCATCTCTCTTTCTTTAACACACGTATAAAGAGTTTTTAATGTACTAAAAGCTACACCAGCATTTATGGCACACTCCAAAAAAAACTATTATACAATGTTGTACACATTTATCACAAATTTGCGGCCCATCAAAAAAAATTTTTGCACTCCCCGTTTTCTGGGAAATGGGCGTGGGCTAACTTTACACTAAAACTGCACCACGCACTTCGTATTTTTTTTAAATACGCAATTATTGTTGATCGAAAGGCTGCTGAAATTTCTTATACATTAATTACGAATCATTGACGTGTTGAAAGTTCCAATATTTTGATCCCCAAAGGGTTAAATACCCCTTAATTATAAATAAATCCCCCAATAAATATGGACCCAACGTGGCCAGTGCCAGCATTTTTCACAAGATTGTTTAAAATTGTCCTGTAAACTATCGAAGAGTTGAGAATTGCAAAATGAAGGACCCCCAAGATGTATACAGTGTGTCCATTCAAGTTGGCGACATAAGGTATTCACTTTCGGGAAAAATTTAATTCCCTTTAAATGTACTGAAAATCCTAGTACTTACTTCTGAATGATCAAATCGTGAAACTTGTCAGCTGTATACGAGTAGAGCCAAAAAATATGAATTCGGTAATAGAGTGAAATACTTTTATTTGTGGCAATATCGAAGACTGCTTTGATGAAAAAAAAAAAAAATAGTACATGAGTTTTTAGCGGTTAGCTGTCGGCCGTTGAAACTTCTACTAGCACTTGGCCAGGTTTGAATTCTGGATATGAAAAAGTATTTCTCAATTTTATCGGAGTCGATAGACGATGTGAATTGTCTAGATGCCAATCCAGACGACTGGTGCTTGCTTGGAGTGGGCACCACCCAGGGTGGTGCTGAAGGTTTTTCGGGTTTTCCTACAGCTGAGATGTGAATACGCCATCAAAAATCAGTAAGTCATCCCGGAGTGCCACGGCAAATAATAATAATAGCCATCCTCTACACGGAGTGAACTAAGAATTACGGCCTTCTGCATTCGTCCGGCTGAGATTTCTGCCGTATTACGGGATTTTTATGTTTGAGAGCAATGTGTCTATCATTCCACCAAGGACCCCTATTATCAGAACCACCATTTTAACAGAATGGTTTGGGTAAAGCCTGCGGAGTTCAAAGAGTAGATCTCGATATTTAGGCCGTTTTTTCTCCTCTTTTTGGACGATGTTCGTTTCGCCACGAGCCGAAAACTCTATGACGAAATCGTCCTACTTTGATGGTCGAAGAGGATTACTTCAGACTCACTGGCTCGTATTTGCCATCGGAGGAAGGTCTCGGGAGTGTGGAACGTAATCGTAAAAATTTCATAAAAAAAAATAATTTTTTCCCGTAATCTGCGCCCTCTCCAGCCTGCGCCCCTGGCCATGGCCTAGCTTGGCCTTATGGGTAATCCGAACCTGTGTATGGATAAAATTAAGCGGATGCTTATGCCATAAGTTTGTCTTTTTCATAATTTCACAAAATGAGGAGACCTGTCTCAAATAAATTGAGTAAAATATTTGCTCGAGGTTCATTTACAGGACCTTGACGCTTCTACTGGTAAGTTGTCAAAATGTTTGAATTCAAAGTTCAGAGAGTTATAAAATTTTTCTCTAATAAACACAGTTCTGAAACAAATTTTCACATTCACATCTTTTCCGAAATACTAGTTTTGAAATATTATTTTTACTTCTGTAAGTATATTTGGTTTGAATGATTTTCTATTTTGTAATTTGAATAATAAAATATTAAATTGTTTGATTAATTTTCGTTGAGATTTCATCAATTAAACGATTCTTATAATTCTGATACGATTTTAACGGTTTATAAGAATTATCTCTGCCTGGTGTATAATGAAAGGACTAACCAAGCAATGATTACCGTATTCCCGAGTGTATTCTTCCATGCTCCATGATAAAATAAGAGTCGAACCTTTATATTATAGTGCCCTCTGTGATAAACAGAAGATATTGTTAATCAGCATATACAGGGTGGCCTATAGAAAACATACCGTCAGGTATTACAGGGTAGGAAAGAATGTTTCGGCAAAATTCAAAAACACGTCAAGGTAGAAGGGGCTTGTCATTCCCTATACGGTGCTGTATAGTTTTTGAAAATCGATCAACTCTTTCAAAAAATATAGAGCGTTGAAACTCCACCAATAATGTATGACAAAAAATGCAAAAACCGATTCAATTGTACTTTAAAACTTATTTATTAGTCAGTAGTCAAGTAAATGCTCGAATTGCTGTCCGCTACCCTGCATACAGTGGTACAAGTTATTTTCAAACCGTTGTCGTATTTTCTGGAGCAGTTGCGGTGTCACTTTGCGACATACTTTAATAATACTTCTTTGCAATTCTTCTAATGTGTTTGGTGATGTTTTGTAAACAATGCTTTTTATGTATCCCCACAAAAAAATCTAAAGGACTTAAGTCGGGTGACCGAGGTGGTCATTCAATTGGGCCCCGTCGTCCTATCCATCATCCTGAAAACGTGTCATTCAAATAATTGCCCAAATTTTGGGAGTAATGCAAGCATCGTCTTGTTGAAAAATCAGTTCCTGTTCATTGTATGCGGGATCGTTCTCACTGATATTTGTTAGAGCTGGGTAGATGGCATTTTGAAGTAAATCCAAGTACTTACATATCGCCTGTTGAATTTCCAGGAAGGAAAAAAGGTCCCACAATGGAATTTCCGAAAATACCAGCCCACACATTTAACTTCTGGGGGTGTTGCGTGTGTGAATCAAGGAAAATCCTTGGATTGGTTTCAGCCCAGTAACGGCAATTATGGCGATTCAGCAGGAAGAAACACGTCAGAAATACACACATTAAATAGGTATTACCATTGTTCAACGATCAAAGTCGTCTTCAATTTATAAGGATGGAATTTGTATTTTTTTAATACCCGTTGGACACTAGTAGGTATGAGAGACACCTGTCGCAATAGCCAATTGTCTCGTACTTGGCGTACTATCTACTGCAATTTGTCCCAATACTATTTCCATAGGTTCATTTGGTAGGTACTCGATTTTCAGGCTGCCTCTTTTTGTTATGAACCGAACCTGTTTCGCGAAATTTCGCCACCAATTTGCGAACAATTTTCACAGAGTTATGTTTTTCAGGATGCCGTTGGTTAGAAAACTCGCATAATAAATCTGAAAATCGGCAAAAACAGCGAATTTATTTGAAGGAATTTATTTCAATAATACCCACGATAAGTTTTAAAGTACAATTAAATCGATTTTTGCAATTTTCGTCAACCATTACTAATTGTTGGAGTATCAACGTTCCAAATTTTCGAAAAGAGTGGATCGATTTTCAAAAACTACGCAGCACGGAAGAGGGGATAACGAGCCCATTTTAATGAGGTACCTACCACTTGACTACCCTTGCCGTTTGAATTTTTTTTTGGGATGACACCCCTACTTACGGGGTTGGAGGTTTTACTATGCTTTTTGCATCAAAATGTGTCCCCTTGACAAATAATCTTGACATATTTTTGGATTTTGCAGAAAATTTCTTTCCTATAATACCTTACGGTACGTTTTTGATGGGCCACCCTTTATGAGAAGCATGTGATGTAAGCAACAAGGTTGAAAACCAGTTTATGTATAAATATTTAAGAAGACTGGCTCCAAGACAGATCCTTGGGGAACTACGTATTCAAAACATGTCCGATCAAAGGCTATCAGTATAACAACACCGCCTTGTGATTTTTCCTGTCGATTTGCTGGAGGATTAGAAAATTTGGATGAGCCAGCAACTACTCTAAACACCGATCTCTGGTAGGTGAAAGCTTTTCTTATTTCTGATTCGTCTTAGTAAAGATAAAGAACCAAGTAAGATAATTGATAATAACTGAATTGTCTTTAATTTTTTTTTATTGGTAGGTACCTACGCATATTGGGAACTTACTATAAATGGGGAACAATAACAATAACGAACTTACCGGAAACATTATATTCCAAACAAAAACATTGTACGGATATGAAAGTCAAGAAAACCGTACAATATCCAGTCCACATGTTGAGATCACCGAAACCACTATCTCATCTCAATCCATTAGTCAGTTGACCGTCGATGACCGAAATGGTGAAAACCTCGGACGCAATCCACCCGGAATAGAATACGTACACACTCTCGATACTTCAGCGAATATGACATTCCTCACGCTCGCCGTTCGACGCCGCCTAAGCCAAACTAAAACAAAATTTAAACAAGCGCAGCCAAAGCACGCCTTGCACCAAAGGTAGAGCGCGGTCACGTGATCAAAACAAAGAACCTGTTGCACCGAGATGCTGAAGGAATGGACCGGTTGCATTGGCGGCTCGTCAAATGAATGGATGGGCGATGGACAAAGTTATTAAGAGTTAGTCAAATGTGTGGACCCGCTCATTTTTATCAGATTATATAATAATAATAACAAATGGCCTTTATTCATATAAAAATAAATGTAATGGTATATAATGTAAAGGTTCTATAGACAAGTCCGAGTTTACGAAGATAGTTAGATATATAAAAACTTATAAACATCCAACTAAATTGAAAATGCAGAAAGGAAATTATAGTGTTTAGTAGTAGAATGAAAGAAAGTTATGGAATGCATATACATACAGTGTGTTTCACTTGTCAAACACCCCCGTATCATCCGTAATTTTCGACGTCGAATCATAGAATTTTCAATGCACAAAAGGGGTCCTACGTGATATACTCTGCACGCCAGCAGCGATGGAATCACCCATTTTTCCGGGTTGTTATATAAGGGGTGTCAAAATTGGCCCAATATTCCTTCGGATTCGTGTTCAGGATCCCCTAATTGCTAATAGTACACCTGTCTCCTGGAAAATTCTTTTAATTTATTTCACTTCTTATGGAAACGCCCCCGTTTCTTCCCTAATTTTAGACGTAGAATCATAGAATGTTCAAGATCGATGGGAGCACTAGAAATTAACTCACTGCACAAAAGGGGTCATCCATTTTTTCAGAAAGTTTTATTAGGGGTGGTAAAATTAGCCCAAAATTCCTTCGGATTAGTGTTCAGGATCCCCTAATTGCTAATAGTACACCTGTCTTCTGAAAAATTCTAATTTATTTCACTTCTCATGGAAACGCCCCCGTATTTTCAACGTAGAATCATAGAATTTTCAGGATCGATGGAAACACTAGAAATGAAAATGCACAAAAGGGGTCATCCCACATGAAAGTAATATTAGGGAGCGAAATTGGTCTGAAATTTTTTCGGATTCGTGTTCAGGATCCCAAAATTACTACTAGCAAATTTTCGGTCCTGAAAAATTCTAATTAATTTCTCTTCTCTGTAATTTTCGACGTAGAACCATGAAATATCCACGGTCGATAGATACACTAGAAATGAAATTACTGCACGAAAGGGGTCATCGTTCGTGATATACACTGCACGTCAGTAGCGATGAAACCACCCATTTTTCCGGAAAGTTATATGAGGGGACAAAATCTTAAGATTCGTGCTCAGAATTCTCAAATGACTACTGATACACTTGTCTTCTGAAACATGTTTAGTGGGTGGATTGGACAATGGTTTTCCACGATTATCAATAACGGGTCGCAGTGGTCATGATGGTAGAGCGCTAGTCTATCAATCACCCGATTTTTTGCTTTAGCCTTTTCCGGGGTAAGCTCGCAATAATCAACCTCACGTGAACTTAGACAATAGCAGTTCTTTCTTCTTCACCAACACGACTGGAGAGGACCAGGGACTGTCGGATGGCTCGATGACTCCGTCTTTCTCCATGTCGTAGACTATTTTGTCAGCCGCCTCCTTTTTGGCGAGAGGAAGTCTTCTGGCTGATTGCCTGATTGGTCGGGCATTTCCAGTATCTATCTTGTGCTGAACCACCTTTGTTCTACCGCCTTTGCCTACTCCGGTATCGAAGATGTCCTGATACTTCCTGACTAGTTCTCTCAGTTTAGGCTTCTGTGCTGGCCCCATGTCCTTGGACGAGATAGCAACCAACTTCTTCAATTCTGCTGGCATGTTACTGGCTTGACTAACAGTGCCGCGTACACTCCTTATCACAGAGGAAATTGACGAGCAGTGCCCCAAAATTGTTCCCTTCTTCAAGGTCACCGGGTAATAATTGACATTCATTACCTTACTGGCACAAATTTATCAGCACGCAACAAGGTTTTTCCTAGTGCAATTTCTCGTCCAATTTTCTCATCATGTAGCTTGGGCTCGAACATCACCACGTTTCCACTGCTCGCACCTCCATCCAGGCGAACCTCCAAAATGGTTTCAGCCCTCTCCGGTACGCTAACGTCTTCAGCCAGCAGAACTCGAACCAATTCTTCATTTCTCCCATGAAGTACCAGCTCTTCTCCGTTCACACGAAGGATGCCGTCTTTAAAGTTCAGCTCAAATCCTCTAGAATTCATGATGTCCATTCCAATTATTACCTCGTCCTCGATATCCGCTACTAGAGCCCGGTGTTTCACTGTAGTGCTGCCCAAAGTCAGTTCAATTGTAAGTTCACCATACACAGTTGCCGGCTCTCCTGTTGCTGTGCGTAGCTTCCAATTCGACGATTCGATTCTTGCCGGTGTTTTGGCAAAAGTAGGTCCAAGGATTGTCCTAGTCGCACCCGTATCAAGGAGCATGGTGCGAGGATCGTTGTTAATGAGACCGTCTACGAAGACCCCTTTGTCTTGTCTTTGAAGTACAGCGACATATGCATTGTTAACTGGTGCTCGTTGGATACGGGCTGACGATTGCTCCTTCTTGACCTTCATCGTTGATGGCGATTTTTTCAGTGTTGGACATTTGCTACGCACGTGCCCAAGTTCTCTACAATTTTGGCATCGTATCAGTATTCTCTCTGGCACAACTTCCTTCTGCACTTTTCGCATCACAGCTTCAATATTAGCGGGCTCCTGTGGCTGTGGATCTTCCTCAATCATCCGGACTCTACTCTGGCTTTTGCAGGATTGTTTTGCTGCTTCGAATTCCAGAGCGCGTGCCAATGCATCCACGAGATGTGCGGGGCGAGCTAGTGTTAGGGCTTGCCGGGTTTCCTGGTCACGAAGTCCATCCAAAAATGCCTGGACCGCTAGTCGCTCCATTACATTTTCCGGTGTAGCTGGGTACGCAAGACGAACCAAGCGTGCAATATCTGCTTCAAATTCTTGCAACGATTCGCTTGATTTCTGGCATCGGTTCTTCAGCTGTGAGTGATATACGTGTTCAAGGTGGGCTTGGCCATAGCGAAGTTCCAAGTGTTTTACCAGCTGTTCATAGTCTTCCTGTTGTTGGGCGGTGAGCGTTTGTAAAATATTATTGTTGTTTCGCCACGCAATGCCAGTGTCAATGCTAAAGCTTTTTCCCCAGCATTCCATCCATTTGCTTTGGCAGCAGCTTCGAATTGTCGGTGGTAGTTTGACCATGGAGTATTTCCGTCGAACTGAGGCGGTTTCAATGAGAGCTTTCCTGGTTCCGTACTGACCTTGAAATCTTTGATGTCTTTTTGAACTTCCTCTACGTTCGTACTCAGATCCGTCACTGGGATGTGCACAGAATCCATTCGCTTTTCTAACTCACAAAATTTTTCCTTTATTTTGTACATTTCTGCCTCAATTCCTTCTTTGACTTGCTCACTTACTGTCTCTTTCAATTTTTCCATTTCTGTCTCGACAGTTCCCATCCTTTCTTCCAACCGACTCGCCACACCGCAGACTTTTTGAATTTTCCAGAAGTTCTTCTCTCAAATTCTCAGAGTTTTCTAGAAGCTTCACTTCTAAATTTTGCGAATTTTCTTGAAGCTTTTCTTCTAGATTTTTCGAGTTCTCCTGAAGCTTTTCTTGAAGTTTCACTTCTAGGCTTTTCGAATTTTCTTCAAGTTTTTCTTCCAGATTTTTCGAATTCTCGTGAAGCTTTTCTTCTAGATTTTTCGAGTTTTCGAGGAGTTCTTCTTTCAAGCTAACAGAATTTTGTTGAAGTTCTTTCAGACTTACGGAATTTTGTTGAAGTTCCTCCTTCAAACTATTCGAATTTTTTATTTATCTTCCAAGGATTTCGTGGTTTCCTCGAGTTTATTCATAATCGAACTCAAGTCGATTCCAGAAACTTCGAATAAAAATGTTTCGGGGTCTTCTCCTTCTTCAATCAGTCCATCTGAAAGTCTTTTCTGGAGTACGGCCTTCTTTCCAGTTGTTTCTAACTCACGCTCCTCTAACTCTTGCTTTAATTCACTAACTTTAAGGTCAACTAGGTGAACTCTTCTCGGAAACATTTTGTCTCTTATTGTCTTTGCCGAGATATCAGTCTATTTCACACACAATTTTCAATTTATTGTCCCGCGACGCGCAAAACTGTCCACTTTGCACTCAAATGTTCAACGGGTCACTGTCTATTAGGCGCGATAAACGTTTATCAGTTTTTAAACGGTGAACACTTTAACACTTATTTATTTTAAACATCCCACTTCTGACACCAAATGTAGTAAAACTGCACTAATTTTCCTAATTTATTTAAAACACTATTTACAACAATTATTCACTAAAACATTTACTTCAATAACTATTTCAATTTGTTTCTACTGTGGCTATCTATCAGCGAACTCTGGAACTGTAACTAACTCTGAATTCTGACTGTCCTCCAGCGGTTATATAGTCGCAAGCAGGTTCCGTCAACGGCTCTCTCGATTATTCTGGAGTATAGAATATTTCATCTAGATGGCTCTTCGAACAGTATCGAACGATCGATTTATTCCAGCTTGTTCTCGGCGATCCGTACGCCAGCGGATATGCTGTTGTAGTTGAACGAGGGTGCATAATTAATTAGATCAGGGCCGGTCTCGAAATCGTTACAATATTTATCAAGATATGGCACAGGCTTAGATTTGGTTCGCAGTAAAACCCGTTGTGAGATCTTGAGTGAGTAAATGGTACAAATAGCTTCAATGAAAATGAGCACATAAAATTTCTTGGATAGCTTATATTATTAACTGTCTATGTAGCAAGCTGTCACAAGTCATATGTGCATTTAGAAAAATCCATGTGAATCATGGAAGCAACAGTATCTGCGTATTATTTATTGTTTTGGTCTCTTGATGTATGGAATACAGTGTTATAGTAATCTGCACATATTACCAGAATTTTCATATTACAGAAAGCAGCTATATGAACCATAAAAATAATGACAATCTACTCACTGATCATTCTATCAATCAGGGTATATAATATCAGTTAAATCAAAGATTAATGAACACTCAACACATTCATTAAGTTATCCTAATGATATAAGACACAAACACAATTTGTTGGTGTCATTATAAAAAACGCAAATGGAAGATGTGCGGCTCTTCAACCTTATTCCCAAAGAGTTTTGGAAAAAACTCATAATATAAATCTATAATGAATTGTTTGTGATCGTCCATTTTAATTATTTCAACTACCAAGAACTGCCTGGTGAATATTTCGAAATATCCCGAACTTGTGATATTGTTTTGTTATCTTAGTGAGTGCAAGTAAAGAACTGTTTCTCATCATCTCTATATTTCAATTACTCTGAATAGACGGACGAATGGACATTTATTGATATTGATTTTAGCTAAATATTATCATTTGAATGACTAACAAATGTGTCGCAGTTTAGAAACTTTACTTTCACAGAACAATAATACTTATTCGTGGAAATGTTAGCATGAATAAATTAATTATTTTATTCCACAAAATACTTCTATGAGATTTAATTCTTAGACAATAAGGTACTTTGATTCGATTTCATCACACGTGGCTGTTAATAATTTTCATCTTGAATCAGGAAAATTCATGGTGTATTTCTGTAACTTTGAATATTTCAGGAATTATTTGAAAAAAACCTTATGTAATATAGATTTTTCAGCTGTGGAAGTTTTCAAATTGTCTCTTTCATAAAATAATCAGATAACTTGTTATTATTGTAGAGGAAAGTAAATTGTGAAAAGAAAAATTCAATTTTAGTTTTATTTATTGTTTCCAATACTTTGCCCAAAACATAAATTTAGTTATTTACATAATGTACACATCTTTTGGGAAATTAGGTAACTACCTATATATATAATATGATAAACATACAGAATAAGTATACAATTAAGAGTATTCAGGAATTTTTTTACAAAAAATAAGCGTATTTTTACATTTTGTTACTCTACAGAAAAAAAAACTATAAACATTTCTACCATTCATCCAATTATAAATTATACATAGGTAGTTGCAATTACAAATAAAATTATATAGCTATTAACATTCATGATTCTTTGAACAGTCGAATAATAAAAAAACTCAAGTGAAACATATAAAGATTTTAATGCCACTTTGTTACATGGGCGTTTAACATAAACTTTGGTAGCTGATAATTATTCTTCAAGAATTTATGTTATCATTAACAGAAATGTAAAGAATACCAAAAAATGTTTTCCCTTTTTTCACACTTTTATTCAATTCCTAGATGCTCTTTTCAATAACGATGTTCATTATTGATGCAGTAAGCAACTATGTAAGTCCATGAATCAAATAAATATGTGTAAAAAAAATTCAAAATCTGCTCGCATTGTGTGATACAAGGGTCCAGAATATCATTTTACATAGAAATGTAAATGTTCAAAATTAATATCGGCTGCGAAATATGGGAGATTGCAATAGGTAGTATATTTTAAAAATACCTATAATTTTTCTTACCTACTGAATTGCTGATTGCGCGTAAAACAATTCCATCTGAAGTGAGTTCAGTAAAAAGCCAAAGTTTACTATGAAATCTGATAATTGAAAATGAATGTTAAAAAAATTTATTTTTAACCTTTGTCTTTCATAATCAACAATTCAAAAAAATGCAATAAACAAATTGTATCAGTAGGTATTAGAATTTCTTTGCTTTCAGTTAACAATTCTCAAGTTTGGCGATTTCAAGCTGTAGAATCGAATGTATCACTATAAAATTATATGAATGAATATCTCTCATTGCCTGCTTTTGGTTAAGAAATATGTTCGTTTCCAAAATGAACTAATGTCCATTACACGAAAATTTTCTCTGTGAATAATCAACACAAATGAAATGTATTCAGAATCTTCACACTGTATATGTACCAAATTCGAGCAAATGTAATAATTTAAGCCAATATTCCCACCTATTTAATAGGAATTGGGTTTCAGCCAAATTACATTAGTTTTTTATATGATCTAGACTATAACATCTTAATCAGAGCATCATTGCAGCCCTCTGTTATGACTAATTTGATAAAGATTAATTAAAGTCATTAATTGAACGTTTGTGAAGAACAATCTAATAATATTCAATTATACTCAATGATACTGTATGATTGATTGAACCAATATCTTTCTAGAATAGGTATTTTAATTATTTAAACAAAGCACCAGTGTTTTATGCACTGAAAAATCAACTAGGGATTCGGTTCTTCAATGAATAAAGGATGCCTATATTTTATTTGAAATGTGTTACTCAAAATAATTTTGCTGCTCCCTACAGCAACCCTGTGGCACAACCATGACCTGATCATACCTTTTCTTGTGGGGTGTTTGTGTGTGAATAATCCATTTCAAGGTGATTAATGTGATAACCATTGCTCCTACTCAGACAAAACTAGTCTTTCATCTAGACCATATAAAAAATTCATGTGTATCTATGAAAACGAATATTTCAAGTACTTCTTTTGCATAAGATCCCCAAAAACTTAAACATCAGTAAAGGTAGATGTTATTTATCACACAATGAAAAAAAGGAAACAAGATTACAGAAAATATGAATTATATTCAACACTTATAATAGCGTCTGTACTGGCATCAAAATGTGGATTGAATTAACAAACCAACAAAATATCTTTTTCTGAAAACCTGCATTGATCTCTTAATCAATTTCTGATATTTTTAGCATTCAAACAACAGCGAAAATAAACAATGGCAAATGAACAAATTCGAAAGATGAACATTCAATAACAAAATCATGAAAGAATATAATAAATATGTAAATAGACATCTATAAAAAAAATTAAAATAAATATAAAGCCGTACCAGAGTGGCAAAAAATGGTCTCGTGGAATTTTTATTTTCTCAGTTAATGTTTAAAAATGTGAGAAAGTCCATACAAACTAATAATTAAAATCATCACAATAAACCTCAAAACCTAATTTGAGTCGAGAAAGTCCAGCTCCTGTCATGGAACCCTGTGCTCGGGACAGTAGGCCTTGAACTCGTCATCAAAGAACTGCCAATCGTTCGATCTGGCACAACAGAGATGCATCACGTTCAGACACCCCCTCCTCAAACACGAAATATTAGCCCCCTTCAAGTTGCACGACCTACACGTCACGTTACAAGAAGTCCAAACTGCTTCCTCGAGACCGGCGATCTTCGGGCCGATCAGATAAATACCCGGCGACCACACGATGCAACCCTCGTGCCCCCAAACCTCGTAATTCTTATTCCCAGTCTCTGTGATACCCAGGTAAATATCCGACTCACTATCCGATAGGCCGTCGACGTCGGAGTATTTCCTCTTGGATTTCTTGCCGAAGCCTTTGGCGGCGGACTCTTCGAGCGCCCTACTGACCTTTTTACTCTTGAACTGTTTGTCGTAAGGATCATCTAGCCGCCTTTCGAACTCCGGGCACTGAGTCGTGATGAAGTACGGGCCGAACAAATCCCCCGGGGGAATGATTTCCCGGTTGGAGCTCGGCCCCGAGAGTTCGCTCGCGTGAGGGCCCCTCTTGCAGAAGGCACAGATCCAGCTCACGTCTCTCGTTTGCGCGTCGTACTTATTGCTCAAAGTACTACAATGCAGCCCTTTCGAGCGAACTTTGTGCCTATACTCCACGTCATCGTGGAATTTCTTGGTCTTCGGTAGCCGTCTCTCGCCGTCTTCTTCGTTTACGGGCGTATTCACCACGTTGACAGATAGCGGCGAGTCCCTGTTTCCCCTGATTTGAATGAACGGACCCTTGGACTTGGTGGAGCTGGTGTTGCTCCCCGAATCGTAGGCGTACACGTCCTTCGTCGCTTCCGCTTTGGTAGTCAGTGGTTTATGTTGTTTGACTGGTTTTTTGACGGTCGACTTGGTCTTGGCCTTCACCTTCTTTCCGATTTTCTTTTTCTTCGGCGTAGACTCCAACGACGCGTCAGAGTTCCACCTCGAATTCGTTGGCGCCTTGCGTTTGGTTTTCTTCGGCGAAGGAGATTTCTTTTTCGCCTCCGTGCTCGAAGTTACCACAGTGTCACTTTTCTGGCTCGTGGAGGGGATGGAGTCATCGAGCCTCAGCAGAGAATCGTCCAGCTTCGAGTCGTCCAAATCTAGCGGATCGGTTTTTATGGGGTCGCTGAAGTCTTCAATTCCCGCAAACATTTCCTCCAATTTGTTCTCGACTTCCACGAAGTGAGTGTTTGTGGCCTTTTTCTGCGCGGGCGTAACGATAGACGTTGTGGTGATAGTACTAGCTGTGTCCGCCAAAACTTCGGCGAGGTGTTCCTTTGTTTTTATCACGCTTACAGAGATCGGCTTGGTTTGCGACTCAGGCTTCTCGTTTTCGTTCGGTTTTTCCACGGTTAGCTGTTTCTGCTGCTTTTTTTCTTTCAGTCCTTCCTGTACCATAGCTGCAATGTTATCTATTGTTTCGGATTCAGAGGAAGCTTTTCGCCTTGTTTTGGCAGGAATCAGCTCGTCTAAATCGTGCGGGGATTCCGTTTTCTCCGGACTTTTACTTTCTTCCAACATTTCCCCCACGATGCTGATAGGGTCTTTCTCCGGTTCAACTTCCTTTTTGGATTCTTTGGGAGCAGTTACAATTGTTTCTACAGATACACCCATTTCTTCGAGTTTCTCATCGTCCTTCGAAACCCTAATAGTTTTATTGGGTTTACGTTTCCGCCTCGACTTATTGCTGTCCAAACTGTCTTCGTTACTATAGGATGATACCGTGTCTTCGTCTCTTATGTTGGTAGACGTCGGAACATTCAGAATACTGCTTGAATTACTATTGTCGTCAAAACTACTCGTCGGCTGTACTATTACACTAATAGGCTTCTCCGTAACTTCCACTTTCTCCTCAGGTTTCTCAATAGGTAGTTTACTGATACTCTCTTCTAGCTTATGTTCAAGGATATGAACCATTTTCTCGGATGATGGATTCAGCCTTTCTAAGATAGAGTCTACCCGTATATTAGATCTCTTCTGCGTTTTGATAACTTCTACTGCCGGTGAAAATGGTAAAGCCGGGGTGATAACGGGTTTCAAACCTGGACTAGAAGGTTTCAATCCAGGACTAATACATTTTGGAATAGAACTGCCAGTTTTTAGAGCCGGATTCACCGACACTAGACCATGACTGGCGGAGAGTATACTTCGACTGGTTGATATCATATTCGAACTGATAGGCAACATACCTGAGTTAATAGGAATCATGCCTAAAGGAGTAGGAATTATGCCTGGAGGAGTAGAAATCAGACCCGAAGTGGTACTGATCAGCCCAGAAGTCGTAGAAATGAGACCTGGACTGGCAGACTTCAGGACTGGATTTGCAGATTTCAATCCAGGACTCGCAGATTTCAATCCAGGACTAGCAGATTTCAATCCAGGACTAGCAGATTTCAATCCAGGACTCACGGATTTCAAACCAGGGCTCACGGATTTCAAACCAGGACTTGCTGGTTTTGGTGCTGGACTCGAGGATTTCATGCTCAGACTAGCAGATTTCAGACCGGAACTGGCAGACATCAATCCGGGGCTGGCGGGTTTTGTGATGGGACTCGTACTTTTCGTGAGTTCGATTGCCTGAATTTCTAGCGCACTGGGAGGTAAACTATTTATTTTATTAGTATCTCTAACACTCAAACTGATAGGAACGGGTGGTATTTCTCCATTTTGATTGCCGTTTCTTGTCAAGCTCAAATCAACACAGTCTCTTGGGAATAAAGCGTCGTTTTTGAACATTTCACTCAATACATGCGAGTGAGGATGTATTTTCATGGCTTCCGTAGTGGTAGGAGTGTGCCATGTAGGTTGGTGCAGTAAGGAATGTTCATTTGACATGTGCGCTAACTGGGGCTGTCTTGGAAAATAGTTGGGTACCTGAAAAAAACTCGTGTTACAAAGGTAAATTATTTTATATAAACTACGGTCATACTGATGATGGACGATCATCAGCTCTGAAGTGTATATAATATAGTATATTATATGTCATATTACACCTTCCTATGTAGCGGGAATATGTGTGGTGTTATTTTTGTTATGTGCTATAGATGAAATATAACTCTCAAAATCGAAAGATGAAATAAACAAACAACTTTTGTATTGTCAGAGGCTTGCTTCATCGTATTGGTTTATGTGGGAGTACGAATTGTTTACAATCCATCTGTAAACCATTATTAAATGATTTTCTGTGAAGCAGTGTCATATCTTCATACCAAAAAAAAATATTTAGTCAACAATAGGCTTTTGAAATCTAAAGATTTATTAGGAATTCCTAACTAGCCTACTTGTATGTGTTTCTCCTTTTGAATAGAAACATAAGTTTGTATTTGAGGGCTTCGTGCACTTTAAATGGCTTAATCAACTATCAGTAAAATGATGAAAACCGATCATTTTCAAAAATAAGCTATCTATACCATTTATTCAATACAAAAAAATCTTCTGAGGTCCACTGTTTGAATAGAAAAAAAAGAAGAAAAACGGCATACACATATGGCACTAGGAAGCTAAACCCCCAAATTGTAGAGTGACTTCAAGAGTCTTCGTCGCTCGCGCCCACCATTTTGATAAAAACCAGGATTTCAAATAAAAAATGCATCCTGAAACTGATTTTTCAGGAAGTCAAAAAATTTCATTAAGGAATGTTTAAGATTTTTACACAAAAATTCAACTTTAAAAATCGGGTTGTAATCGGTAACCGTAAAAGTCATTCAGAATATTCTGCCAAAATATTTAGTATTTAGTATTCCTGCACTGAAATATTGGCTTTTCAATCGCGTAGATTGTAACATTTGTGAATTTTGATAGTTTTCGTTCCTCGTTTCTCTTGTAGCCATCTGAACGAGTCACCATATACTCTCGGCAGTTCCAGAATGGTAAAAGGAACTTGCCGATATATAAGACGCCCAACATCAGATGGCAGAAATAGTTCGAGAGATTGTAAATAAATGTTTTAAATAAATTATTGTTTAGAGTGGGAATGAATTAGCGAAATAGAGTTAAGTGTATTTTTACTAGAACATTTGTATGTTAGGGCCATGTATTAAACAACAATTATTGAATACATTCGTCCAATCAGAAAGTCGAATTTTTTCAACAAATAACACGAAAAAATTAGGAATATCCTAATCAAATATGTGAGGAATTCAACTTAAATAAGAAATTTTAATATTGAATATATGTTTTGTATTATATACCACCTTTTTTTTCAATTCATAAATTATAATTATACAGAATTTCTTTGCAAAATTGATAAGTAGTTATAATAATTATTTTTTCAATGGAATCAACATTTCATCTAATGCCATCGAATCTGATTTTGCGCACGCCTATGGATTTCCAGAGTTCCACAATTAACAACGCGTTTCCTTGTCATCGCACAGATTTTAGCCGATTTTCAACGTTTAAATATCTTTCGAGAATGATTATTATTGAAATAATTATGTAAGCGGATCAGTCATCAAAAGTTGTTAAACAAGAATCCATTTAAGATTTACACACTAACAAAATTCGTCTATTCCGGAACCAAGAGAACGAAATTATCAATTTATAATATTTTCCTTTATAGATAATATTTCGATAGGACTGACTTTTTCATCCCTTTCAACCAAAAATTAGTCGACCATTGCGGCAAAGAATGTTTTAGATGTGCATATGAAATTAAATTCAACGGGTACGTCCGCAGCTGGCCTTAGCGTTCGGATGAGTCCGGGAAATTAGTCTGTTTTCACGAGCAATCTATCAATCATAAAACACAACTGCAGCTCAGGAATCAAGGCTTCAGAGAAATGAGTAATGCTACTTGATGTAAGTATACCAACGGACTAGTCTAGTCATATTACTATTACACAATACACGAAACTTCATGACAGCAACATGACAGGCTGCATTAGACTGCACGTGGGGTTGAAAGGATTGAAAAGTGGTATAATTCAAATTACCTCTCGCACCATAAAGCACGGAACTTTCAAATTCATTTAGGAGTCAGGACAACTGAATTAATTATTTATGATAACTCAAAATCAATACATAACAATACTGATTCAGCAGTTATCAATCCTTGACTAAATGTTGAACAGGTCAGTTAAATGAATTTTCGAAAAGTTCACGCATTCATTGCACTCTGATCTCATTTTAAGAACTGGGGCTTCTACAACACAACACAACGTCACAGAGTAGTGTATAATTTTATAATATTATTTAATTCTATTTTCCCTTCCCAATCCTCATTCTCTCAATTCCTCTTATACCCTCTTATCTGAATTCCTCTCTCTACCCGCTCTCTTTCCCTTTCACCTCTCTTATAACCTTCCTCTTTCTCTACCACCCCTTTAATTTTTTCCATCTCTCCTAATTCTTCCTGTCTCATTCCACCCATTCGCTCACAATATTTCCCTCTCTGTTTTCAAGAAAAACTGCAGTCTTAAAAATGACCAGTATGTTGTTGTTTTCCCTTTCAGGCTACTCCTTGCTTCCTCTTCCTCTTCTGTCAATCCCTCTTTCCTCCTCCACCATTCCTTCTGATGGCCTTTCACTTCAAGTTCCATTTTTTTCTTTCCTGCCTCTCACTTTCCTTCCTCCTTTATCAAACCACAAAATAATTTCCTTCTCTCCTTACAAATTTCAGTGAAACCTAGATGCAAATTCATTTCATCACTATCCACAAGTGACATAAAAATAAAAAATATAATAAATGACCCAGACGTCCTAAGCCTTTCAAAACGACCAATAATGTTTTTAATAAACCAAATTATATCTTGTCGTTTATCAAAATTTATGTCAGTAATGAAAGTACAAATTTAAAATCTTTATGTCCGTACTCAAAAGACCACTCACTCACTATCCGATTCCATAATAATAAAATATTCAATATATGGAATGAAATTACATTTTTATACTTTCAATAACAAATTAATAAGACCGAAAAACATAGATAACATTTTGTAGAAGTTTTCCATTTAACAAGCAATTTGTCGTTTATGATCAAATTCTAATTCTGATAATCCTGCGCAAAATTTTGATGCTCATAAGAATGTATGAATGGTAGTAAAAAACGTTGTAGCATATCTCACGAATTCTTCTTCCCGGTCTTTTTTAGTCACGAGTGAAGAGGGAAATGAAAAACTGCATTAAATTAAAATTCCACCAGTCATAAGGTAAAGGATTTAAGCCCACCTTTCTATTACTACCGGTTCAAAAACAGTAGTTTAGATTTTAAATAAAACTCCAGTGTATTGATGTTGTTCTTATTATTCAAGTGAAGAAGAGTACTGAATATACAGTGTGGGCCATAGGGAAAAAGATTTACTATCATACTCACAAAAAACAATCTAAGTACAGAAAAAATCTCGAAATCGATTTTAACATATCACGTGATCACCAATAAGGCGGCGATTTTGAAATTTGGAATGGACAGAGAGCCGTTTTTGAAAAAAGTATATGATAAAGTTGTTTTCAATTCAATTATGTCCACATGTAAAATTTTAAATATCTGTATAAAATAACTGAAAATTCAAACTGTTTTTTCGTTATGTGAAATCGTTCTCGACTTCCATATTGTCTAAATAAGAGAGAAATTATTTCTCTACGGTTTGAGTAACAATTTTTTGTTGTTTAAAAAGAGTCTGTTGCTTTTGGTCTTGAATAACATTTAGAAATCATTATAAAGTTATTCGATCAATAAAACAGAATATTTAGATTTGTTTCTGATGCTAGGACAAAATACAATAAACTGGTTTTCTTGTTGATGTGATCCATACCTTATAACCACGACATGGGGGGTGGTTACCCCCCCTTCCCCCCAAGAATAATTATAAAATAGTACTTCTAGTATTTTTAAATTAAATTCAATAATCAACATGTGCAAGTTATATGCCTGAATGATTTATTTATTTGGATGTCGTCTCATTTTTAGTAACTGCAAATTGTCTGCACCACCCTACCACAACATAATCCTATTCCTAAACTACATTACCTAAACCAAAAACCCAAGAATATTTTTTTTTTTACTAAAAAATGAGTTGACTAAACAAAAAGACATTCTTACGTTTAATAGCTAATTTCTCAATATTGCTCGTTGCTCTTATTCCTTGAAAAAAACTTCTACCTGAGGAGCATAAACATCTGTTTTTTCTCTAGGCGGGTATAATTCAATAGATTAAATATTTTGAATAGAAAGCAGATCACTTGACAACAGTGGAGAAAATACTTTCATTATGGATTGAATGTCATTTATTATACTTCTGAGATTATCTTGCAAAACTGTATTTGCGGTGTCCAAAACCTTCTCTAACGGTTTCTATGAGATACTGTGCCCTCTACAGCTAAAGTTTAGATTTAACAATTCCATAAGATCTGTAACAACTTTCGTTTTTTAGTAAAATTGTTTTGAAGAACATCAAACAGCACGAGATAGAAAAAATCCCCTAGCCACGCCGCTGTCGAGTGCCGATCATAAAACATAACTCATTTGCATAAAAAATAAACCGGCGCCGATCGCAGTTAGTATGTCCTCATTCTTGGATTTTCTATACTGATCAATCTGGAGAAAGAAAGAATCCCGAAAAATCTACTCTGGACGAATTGAGTATATATTTCACTAGAAAAAATAGTTTTTGAAGAAGTTCATAAGAAAATTTTGGAATATTTAGCTATTTGAAGCAGTTTAAAGAGATCTAATTGTTTTATTGGTCAGTATAGTAGTTGTATTGTTTTATTTTATAGCAAAGTTAATAAAAACAGTTTAGTAGTGTGCTCGGCGTATTATTTAGTAATATCGTAACAGTGGTGTCAGAAGTGGGATCGACATCTTCCACTATTCTTGATGGCCTACAGAGCATCTGTGCACGATTACACTAAAGCTCACCCCAGCCAGCATTATTTTTGGGAGAGATCTTCGTTTGCCCTGTGATTTGATGTTCGGGTTACCAAGTGCTGAAGAAAAACAGGTGCAGGATTATACAGACGAACTGCGAGATAGCTTGACTGGGATCCACGAATTTGCAAGAAAAAGATTGAAGATAACTAGTGATAGGATGAAGGCTCGATACGATCTTAAAGTCAATACTAGTGGATTTAAAGGAGATCGAGTGTGGCTGAACAATCCTCGTCGTAAGAAAGGATTTTCTTCTAAATTAACACCATCTTGGGAAGGACCCTATACGATAGTGATGAGAATAAACGGCGTGGTCCATAGGATTCAACGCAGCCCGAGAGCGAAAATGAAGGTCGTTCACCTAGAGAGACTCAAACGTTAAAATGGAGACAACGAGACATTGTTTTGATCGGGACGATCAAAATTGAGAGGGGAGTAATGTTACGAGATTGAAAAAATCCCCTAACTGCGCCTCTGTCGAATGCTGACCATAAAACTCATTTGCATAACAAATGAACCGGCGCCGATAGCAGTTATTATTTCCTCATTCTTGGAACTGTTTTTCTGAACTGATCAATCTGGAGAACGGAAGAACCCCGAAAAATATACCCTGGACGAATTGAGTATATAAGGAGACACATTTCACTCGAGAAAATAGGTTTTGTTCATAAGAAGTGTTTGGAATATTTAGCTAGTTGAAGCAGTTCAAGTGTTTTATCAGTTAGTGAAGTAGTTGTATATTTACAGTGAAGTCAATAAAAACAATTTAGTAGTGTGCTCGGTGTATTATTCAGTAATATCGTAATAATATAAAGTCGAAACTTAGGATCCTCTTACTTAAACCAAAGGCAATCTAAACCTGGGTGATGTTCAATTTAATGATTTGCTGCCATTATTTTTTAATGGGCTATATTTACAGCCTGAAGACTTCCAGCTCTAAGCTGTCCTCCAAGTCATAGATAAAGGAGGATTCATAGAATATGAATTATAATTATATTTACACCACATTATCATTACATTATAATTATAATTTTATTATGGAATCGCCTGTTCATAAAAATCCAAATTATATAGTTGAGCATGCGCATTTGGCCAATTTGGCATCTCTTTGTTGATTATACTTGTATTGAATTTAAAAAATGCGAATTCAGGCAAAGAAAATAGTCATTTTAGGTACTTTAGTCTATTATTGAGTATCTTTGCATTAATTGCAAGAAGAAAAAGATACATCGTAGGTACAAAATCAGACCCTGCCTCAGACATCGAGAGAGTAGTGGACATATTCCATTATTTCACCAATCATTTTCCAGGCATTCTCCTTGGACAACTTATTTTTAAAATCGGGATGACTTTTATCATAGAGATGACGATACTGTCTAACCAATTCGATTAAGGCACCCTGATCCATTTTAGTTTCTTTTTCTATCAATTTTAAAATTAGATATGCTCATCGGTCTAAAATTGAAAACGAACTCCAAAAATATTCATAACTTTGAAATTCGACATTGACACAGTTGACGAGAACGGTCTTGCGCAAATGAATTGCCACTAAGAATTTATAATGAAAAATTGAAAGTTGGCCAACTTCTAGTGGTTATAATGTAATGTAAATGTAATAATTTATTTATATGAATAGATGCATTGATTCTGAAGTACTCATCTTGTATAATGATAATGTAGTGTAAATGTAGTGATAATGTAATTATAATTAATGTTTTATGAATCCACCTTAAATCAGAATCATGTTAATTTTAGACAAAATATGCAATTGCATACGTTGTACCGTTCTTAACAAAAATAACGTAAATATTTTTTCACTGAATTCATGATATGGAATAGAAATAAAAATAATAATCAAATGAGGTTAAAAAATATTTGGTTTGTTTGGAATTCACCAACTCACCACAAGAGTCCCCCCAATCCCCCCATTGGTCCGCCTTTCCACTTTAACTCTAAATACGAGAAAATAATTTTGAATATACTCATTGAGTGCCTCCTCCCACTTTTCTGACCCATCCGCCGTCCCTGTTCATATGCTAAAGGTTCAACTTATACTGGTGAAATTGTTCAGTACCCCCATATGCTTATATAAGTTCTAGATATTCCTGTTATGCTAATTAGTAAAAGCAAAAGTCCCTGTTTGCATAATTTCGGTTCCAAGGAATAGGGAGTCACTTATTATTTTGCAAAATTTTACAACATTCACGGGTGTGATCGCCCCTACGATCTTTTCAGGAACGGTTTTTTAAGCATGCTCATGGTATACGAACAGCAATTCTCACAGCAATACAAACATATGAATAATAAAAATACAAGAGCGTTCGTCACTTGTCCGGTGATGATCTGAAGATGGTCATGCATTGTTGTCTACTTTACATGCGATTTTACCTGGTTTCTAAAAAATGTATGCGTTACTAAGCGTAAATAGTTTTACACTTTTCTGTTATTATAAGCACCAATAAAAATAGCCAGCTCGCTGACCGGACTTGGCACCCAATGATTTTTTTCTTTAGAGCTATTCGAAACTCTTAAATAAAACTCGAACTAAAGATCTGAACGATTTGTAAAGAAGAATTACAAATGAATGCCAAGCAATTACCACAGAATCTATCATCATGCTACGGAAGGAGTGTAAAATAGGCTCTACCACTATCTGGATAGTGCATTTTGTACAGTTATTCAAAATAATATCTCACTCATTTTGGAATTATAGAGCGGCTATCTCTGGGAGTAGGGTTAAAGTATTTAATACATTTTTTATTGTACCCTGTCAAACAAACATTAACGTGTCTTGGTGAATGATTTGAGAGTGGATAGTGTTAAGTGGCCCACTCAGTATATGAATTTGTATGACGCATCTTTCATCAGATCATGTTACCATGCATATAAAAACTGTGTGATCATTAAATAAACAACAATAAATCAAACATTGAAAAAGATAATGAACAGGCAGATCAACTATGGAATCAATTACTTTGAAATATATTTTGTCAGACTAATGAAGGAGCATTATTTCCTGAATGAATTTGGAATTTCCTGATGAATTACTGGTAAATAGAGCAAGAACATTAGAAAGTTGATCGTTGTCAAGGGAAAATCATAGGCTTTTTCGCAACAGGAATGTTTTTTCTACGACTATAATGAAAAATTTACATTTTAAGCAAGTCTTTGGTTAAGAAACAAAGTTGTGATACAGATTTTTATTTTCTACAAGATAGTTGTATCAGAATGTTGTTATGAGTAAAAAAGCTATTGTGTTTTGAACATTAATAAATAATATGAGATTCAACCAAATCTATCAATGCTTGTCAAGACATTTTTTTGACATATAGTTTTCATCAACTTACTTTCCCAACATAAAGTAATCAAGACATATGAAATGAGTTGTAATAGAACAGTAATATTCAATCAGATAATAATTTGTAGCAGTTAATTTCAGTCTCTAAATAAGTTGGAGATAGTTAAGGGTGTTAATGCAGGATTGTCATGTAGGAGATTTGACTTCAAATCCTGCTCAAACAGTTTCTTGTCTCTAAAGAAATCGATTAGGGTAGTGCTGATTTTTATATTTTTCAATATTTGTATTTTCAATAACTATATGGAAGTTTATAATAGAAATTCTAATGAAAAAAAAGATTTTCATTCAAATAGTCATAGAAAAACTATAGCATATACAATGACCTTGAAATGACCCATTTCTTACTTGTAGTGAATCATACATTATTTAATGCTCAATGTACTATATCCAACTACATGAATAAGACATTATTTCACAGTTATTTAAGTAAGTCAATAGTAGGCCATCAGAAAATTGTGACAGTTTCCATGGCAATGTTATGAAAAATTGCATTCTGTATTGTAAAACAAAGTCACCCAAGTTGTCAAAACCTGAAATATTTTGAGTAATAAATAATATAGTAATGGTTTCAGTGAAATATTGTGCACTCCTCAAAAAAAAAAATTGTTTTCAGCTTGTGTGGTTGGATTTGCACAAAAATTTGTTCCAAAACCAATTGGTTTTTGTACTGATGAAACAAATAAACATTTCTTCTTAATATTTCACTCATTAGACTCAGATTCAAAATTTAACATTTTCTCTTTGAATTACACCAAACAAAACATGACATTTCACAATAGTGCCATGAGTCTCATTTTGGTTGCCTTCTGAACCGGTTGACAACTGTCATAAATTGGTAAGTTTCAATATTGCAAAAAATACATACCTATTCAATCAAATACATATATTTCATTCATATAACTGAAGAACCTGTATATTTTCAAATGGAAATACTACCAAAATAATCACCAAATTGTTTGATGCAAAGGATTATTAGATATAAATTACCTGTAAATGATTCCAAGCAGAGTTAGCGAGGTTAGAAGCCGGAACCTGCCGGTTATGTGGATGAGGTGGAGGCCCTCCTGACATTTTTGTAATGTTTTGATAATGTAAATAGGTATGTGCTTCAGGGCATCATGATTAGTCAGGTTGCATAATATCTTAGCCAACGTTGTGTAAAGTTCATCTACACGAAATGGCCATGTCCTTCAGATCTAGATGATTCCCATTGAAATCTGCAATTATATGATATTTCAAGTTAGATAACCAATTGTATTTCTTGAAGGTTGGTTGATTTTTCCTCAATAGGTATATTGAGTTTGAAATGTATTGTTATTAAAATGAGTCTTTGTGACAACTGCACAAAGATATCGGATTAATGAACCAAGACCAGATTGCCAATTCAAAATTTGGATATGAGGTAAAAATTCAATTTATGAAGTTCATTGTACCCCAATGAAGCACTGTATAACCTTGAATGAGAAAAAATGGACTTCATTCACATTCTCAAATACACAACACTGTCAGAAGATAATAGAACCTTTCATCTTGAAGTAAAGCTCTTTAATTTCGCATTCTAGAGTTCTGAAGAGCAATAGTTGATGACGTGATTGGTAGGTATTCTAACATATTCCCATTACAAATGAAGTTCATTTTTGTTTTCACTGGGACATTAATAAATTATGCAAACGAAGTTGAAAATGTTCATAATACTGATTATTTAAAGAGCCCCGGCTTAACATCTACTTTTCCCAAGTGGATTTTAGTGAAAATTGAAAGTATTCAGCCAAAAAACTCGTACACAAATATTTTCAAAAAATAATTATTATTACATGTGGACAAAATAAAAATCTGGAAGTTGTAAGCCATTAATATGAACTGAATCGATGTTTGAAAAAACACAACCACATCACCAATATAAAACACTGGAAACAATGGAACACCGTTTTACACGCTACAAACTCTTCTTTCAAACACACCTAAAGTTTCAACGAGATATGTTCCTTCACAAATAATATCTGCAAATATGTTCGAGGCACGGCCATAAAAGCAGCCAATACGCAACAATGGCGGACCCGGTTTTGTTAATTTTTCAACATCAGCGCCATCTTTCATACAAACCATTCATCCTCGTATCGTCGTATCAAAAATTATTATTTTTTTTATGCAAATCAATACCGGAGAATTGTAATTTCTTGATTTTGAAAACCCATTCCAAAAAAAAACGTAAGTAGGAATTTAAGTAGGATCTTGGCACTTAAAGTAATAGGAATAAATTTAAATTTATAGAATTTTCAATTTCAGGGTAGTTTTTTGTTCAGGAAAATCACAATCCTTTATATTAGGTATAATCAATCCATTTGTTTGATTGACAGGAAGTATTGTCAGTCGCAGAATGTCAGTGAATATTGATAATCAATCATTTCTCTTTCAACTTAATTTTCTCACCTCATTAAACCATTTTGGGATCATCATAGGTATAATAATTCCTTCGTACTAGTTAATTTTTTGTCACTGGTTAAATGTCCGCTAAATTCGAAGTTTTTCAGTTTACTTGATTTTTCCCGGTTGTATTTCGTAATTATAGTGTTGCCAAAATAAAATGAGAGGATAGCGTTTTGTTGATTCCACCATTTTTAGTACCTATCAAGTGGATATGTTGTGGAACAGGTACAGAACAACCTCAGAACAAACAGATTTTAAGCCATATAATGGAAAATAAGAGAAATTGATTTTTTTACAACTTTTTCTAACAATAAAATATAAGATACCTATATGCAGATTCAAATTGGGAAAGAATACTGTCATCTTGCGTACAACAGTTGAGTAATGAATATACTTGTCGCTGATAGGCTACAGACGCGTGAGTCTGGATTCGCGGGTCGCGGCTTGTGTATAAAATTCATCCTGATACTCGAACTCGATGAGAATATTATAAGTTATTCTACAGTATCTGCAACAATTTGTGTCGGAAGTGTGGGAATCGGTTACGGGCAACACAGTTTCAAGGAATTTTTGAGAGCGCCAAAGGAGATTCGTAACACTTTGTTTTGTTGTTTTTTCCGTTAACTTGTCAGAAGAGATGCGTTTATATAGCAGACTGATGTTGGAGGACAGTTCGAATTCACAAGCAGAAGTTTGCCGAGCAATAAGAATGGCAACAATAAGAGAAAAGTAAATTGCGAGGGAAAAACGGAAAAAAGAAGAATAGGACCGACGGCAGAGAAAGTTTTGAGAGAAAAAAATAAAAGAGCTGAAAAAAACCAAGAGGCACACAAGGCTAATACTGGGAATTCCATAACAGAGAATTAGTTGAAGGATGTGAAAAGACAATAAAAAACGGGTCTGGCTGGAGAACATTTTGGAGAAGCAGAAAGTTAAGAGGGAAGTCCCAGTTTTATAGATTCTTGCAAGAACGGGCGAAAATCTGTGGATCTGAAGAATAAGTTGCAATAAGTAATTCTAAATATATTGGAAAATCGAAGGCGCAGTGTAGAACTATATAGATTGATGGAAAGTCCATAGAGCACGGAATGACCCAATCGAAAATCAAGAGCGCATTGACTATGGATCCCTTGACGAAGTATGGACGCTATAGTTTGGAGCAGCTACTGCAATGGCTAGAAGGATGGTGTAGAAATGATTGACAGTGTAGGATATGGATTTCGGTGCTTCACAGACGAGGTCTATAAACTATAAAAACACACCACGAGGCGATGAGGCTCTGTTGGACTATTTTCTTTTCAGATGTTTGCCGAAAAAACTCCTAATATTTTAGGAAAGTTGCAAAAATCTGGATTAATAATAATAATCTTTTTATACAAGTGTGTGTCAATAAGTTCATTACTTTGCATGGAAATGTTTTACTTTTCTACATTTTGTCGATTTTTGTATTTGTTTGCCGATTGGATTTACACATTTCTGTGTTTTCTGCACTGCACTGGGACTCTGATGATTAGAAATGTTTCATAGCATCGAAATGTGTCGAGAATCTGACATCACATTCGAACGTTAGAAATGGGAAACATAGTACCGATATTTCGAATATGACTGGACTGCACTCAATGCAAAATGTGGTGTCAATTACACTACACCTCGTGCAGACGAAAGGACCTAATAATTTCTGGGATTTCTGTTAACTGTCATAATTTGATAAGATTTTTGACATAAGACATAATTTACGTAAATAAATATGGCTGCCCAAGGATTTCGTGGAGTTTCTAGAGTTTTAGAAAAGTTGGAGAAGTCTGTTAAGGATGGAGATTTTTATGAAGCTCATCAAATGTATAGAACATTATACTTCAGGTATAATCAATCATACAGTTATAAAGTTCTAGAAAATTCTAACATAACCTCAACCTTTCAGATATTTAGGACAAAAAAAATATAAAGACTTGAAAGATATGCTTTATACCGGCTCCATATTATTTCTAGAACATGATCAGGTATCGTATGATTGCTTGAATGAATCCGATTTGTTTTTATATGAATTATCGTAGCAACTGAGCGGATCGGATTTGGCACTGTTGTTAATTGAAGTTTTGGAAAAATCGGACGATTTTGACTGTGATTCTTGGTCTCCAAAGCTGACGAAGATTTTCTGTAAAATTAACATTTCCACACCAGAGAGGGACACTTTTCTAGCACATGCTATTCGTTGGTCGGCTAGAGGCTCCTCACATGGTCACCCCTTGCTCCACCAAGTAAACATTTTATAATTTGATTTGAGATGAACGGTTTTAAATTTTTTTAATTTGTAGAGTGTAGCTCGGGTGTACTGGGAGGAAAAGAATTATGTCCAAGCACGTCATCATTTCATATATTCCCAAGATGGAAAAAGCTGTGCTAAATTGCTAATAGAATTCCAAAGAACTCAGGGGTTCAAAGGTGAAGCTGATTTATTCATAGCCCAAGCAGTTTTGCAGTACCTGTGTTTGAAAAATAAACATACTGCAAACCAGACATTTACAAGTTACACAGAACAGCATCCGAGAATACGGAAATCAGGTCCTCCATATTTATTGCCACTTCTCAATTTCATTTGGTTTCTACTACAGGCAATAGAAAGGTACTTTATCCTTCAAATGTGTTTAACCTGCATACACAGATTTCTTCAGTTGAAAAAAATATTAATATTGGACAATTCATGTCTTAATGCTCAAATTTCTATCATTCTGTGTTGCAATAAAACAGTCCATCGCCCTTCATAATCCTTTATTGAAACAAGTAACCAGATGTTTGAGAATTTGGGACATTACCAAAATGTGCAAGAGGGCTAAAAGATATATTTCATGATTTGAAAGTTTGATCCATGATTGGCTGATCAAAATGTGTGGAAAGCAACTAATAACTATGAGGACCTAAAGTTCATTTTGATTTTTGTTTTAGCCAAAAACTACAAACGTTTGCGGTACTATGTGAAAAATATGAGCCATCATTAAAAAGAGATCCTTGTTATGTGCAATATCTAGACAAAATAGGACAGTTATTTTTTGGATTGAAACCTCCAGAGCAGCAGAGAGGTGGATTGCTCGGAAATTTCTTTGAGAACTTCCTCAGCGGTCTAGATGATGACAGCGATGATGATACCCCACAAGCATCAACATCAAGTTCTGCCAGTAGAAAGCCTTTGATAGAAAGTGCAGATTTGGACTAATATTCACTGAAATTCTCACAGAGGTATTGAGTGTGGAAGAATAATCAATCAATATTTGTTCCATAAATAAAATGAAATCAGAAAGATATTTTCTTGGCTTGGTCCTGCTATGGAATAACTTGTCTGAGAGTGGGAAACTGTTAAATTGCTCTTACCTGAATTTAAGTAACTTCAAGGTGTAATTAGAAATCTGACAATTCTTTTCTTCCATATTTTTCAATTTTTGTTGGGTCTAGGACATGATAAGAATTATTGCCATTTCAGCAGAATATAAATTACATTCAGAAACATAAGTTGTACATTCTATTCAATGCCATTTAAGATTACTAATTCTTATTGAGAGACTATATGGAATGCAGTGATTCACAGAAATACTTAATGGAAATAAAAAGTAATAATTGGAATTTGTCAAAGTAGATAAATGGACAAGCCACATATCCATTTACACAATTTTCATATTTGATAACAGCAGTTTACAGCTGCCAAATAAGAATTAGGATAAAATGTTCAACATGAACACTGATTTTGGATGTGATTGTCAATGATTCACATTTAAAATATTTACTTGAGACTGTTGATGAAACAGTCCCACAACTTTTTTGTATGAAATTTCAAGACCGACTTTTTTATCAGTAGATACTGGTTATAAAGTCTAGTAATAACTGTTTGAACAAAGTGTGCTTCTGCTAGTCATATTTGGATATAGAAATTCAAAAGATTGAAAAAAATCTGGTTATTTCTCTCACACTCAGTACATCAGTAATATAGATTTATAAGTTTTTGTATGGATTTGACATAAACTTTGAAACCAATGAAATGATTAAAATTAACATTTGGTTCTATTGTGATAAAATAAACCCAATAATTTCAAGTTTTATTTAATTTTTGAAGTAATTTATATATTTTAGTAACATCCTATACACATTTAATTATATATTATATTTATTGATTCAAGATTTTTTTGGTCCAAAACTTTGTGGGTATTTTTTTGATGTCAATAATTTTCATAGCATTTCACAAAGGTTTATTGTTAACAAATAATTATTTTCAGACTCAATAAATTGAATTTATTATGTTTTTCATTTCATTTCTATGGTACCATATTTCATTCCAGATAATGCCTTGGCTTTATAGCTCATCTTTGATTTCTCCCAAAAAACCTTTTAAAAAATTAGTTTTCGATTGTTTTAGAAAATGTATCGAACAAAATTATTGGAAATCGTCGGCTAACTCCAATTTGTGAAAATTTTTTAATTATATATATACCATGAAAAAAAGGAGAAACATTTTCATTGACTGTGAAAAACAGCTAAGTTATTAGTAAACAGATATTCAGTGATTCTTAGTGATGCGTAAAACCATTCTATCCTATTCAGTAGTAAATTTAATTCGCAGTTTTTTCGATCCCATGAGAATTTTACTCAAATGGAGTTAGCAGATTTACACTCTAAGCCGACGAAATATGTGCTGACGAGCTTTGCTAATCAGCGGCGTTCCTCATAAATTTGCCTTTATAGAATTGTTTGCCTTGAGCACACAAGTAGGTATGTCTGAAGTTTTTGAAACGAATACGGAAATCCAGTTGAGCAACTTTATTTAAAATGATCACTTGCCTACTATCGATATCTCGAAACAGTTTCACAAAAAAGAAAAAAACTAAACAGTTCTTTGTGGTTTCTAGAATACGGAGCCTGCGATAAAAAAATAGTTTACCAACTTCTCTGGAGCTTTTGACTGTGTGTGGACCATAAGCTCTTATCAACAAAAATTTCAGTGTTAGGTTTGAGATATCCCCACTAGAATCAGTCCAAAAATATTTAAAAGATCGAAAAGCAATTACTCAACATCAACAAAATCTGTAAAACACCATTAGATATGATTCATCGTATTCCACAGGTATTACTCTTGAGTCCATTTCTTCATTATTTTGTGTTACAAATGCATTGTCTTTACCCAGTTTATGTAAAAAAAATTAATTCCTCTATTAATTATCAGGAATGTTTCTTGATATCATTGATAAATAATGTAGTTATTTATTGAATTTTTTCCAATGATTTTCCTCGGTAAAAAGTACATGTAACATATGTTACTCTGATGATATCAACATCCTAATTGAGGAAAGGGGCAGAATAGAGCAGAGATTAACTGTAGAAAATATTTGAGCTTCAAATATTTTACATGGGCAGAGTAAAATCATTTGAAATTGAATATGAAAACAAGTGACTATTTTCTCTTGTCACAGATAGCAACAATAACAAAATTACTCTTGAATCAAATTTGATTTGAAGTATAATGGAATCCACACATTTACATATTGCATGAAAAACTGAGAAGCTGTTGTTCACTTTGATCTTCATCTGCTCATTTTTAATGAGAGGGTTATGTTAATAAAGAATTATTTTCCAGTCAGTTGAAAAAATGCTTGTATTTCTTCTCTAACAAAGGAAACACATCCAAGAGAACTCTTGAACCTTATTAGTAAATTAACAGTGCTGTCCAAGAACTTTGAGAGGCTCATCTATGTGCAGATAGATGATTATTGAATATCTGAAGGCAGAAAACCTTTTTTTGGATACCCATATCAGGATTTCGGAAAGGATATAGTACGGCGGTATAACTCAGATGTTATCATGATTTTCATAAACCAAGGAGATAACGCCTGAATTTCAGCAAAACACGTCAAGTTCTCGGCTGGTGACAAGGGAGCTCCGCAGGGCTCAATTCTGGGTCCACTGCTCTTTTTAATATGTCGCTAGAATCAACGCAGCTAGGTGGATTGATTGTTTTGTTTTTTTCTCACACGACTTTTCTATGAATTCATCTCAGATTCGTAAAAAACTACCCAAACACCAAAACTACGTCAATTTTACTTGACGTGACTTCCGCCAACAAATTAGCATAGGTAATATTTTGTTAGCCATTGCCATTAGAATGTACAAGACCTGCAAGCTTTCCAATTCAAAATAAAGTACCCAGTCTATAGTCCTTTTCATATTATATTGACTTGACTTGAGCAGATTAGCTTTTCAATCCAATTTTCGAAAATTCTACAGCGAATCAATTTGGTTCAACAAAGACTTCGTCCAGTCATACGAAAGCATGATAAATGCCAATACAACCCTGTATTTCGGATAGTCTGTTTTCATGCGATGCCGCGATGTCATTGGATTGGATCGTACAGGTCTCTAGATTCGATGCGGCTTGATAATTTCGGCTTCCCGGTGATAGAGGTTACTGTCAGTACTGACAGCTGAGCAAATTTCTGTCTAAAATTTTGAGCGCAAGCCTATAGAAAATGCCTCCATTTTGTTTATTTTCTTATGTGAAAAAGTGAAGTGTCGGCATCGCGGTAAATCATAATAGATCGTCCCCAATGGACTCGTAATAAACGATAAGATTCCGTACAAGCTGGAAAATATATTCGTATATATGTTTCTTGTGTGTTTCCCTCGTCCAGAGGGTTCAGAAAATAGCAGACATTGGGCGCATCGCGAGTAAGCACTTTGTCAAATTGACTACTGTGTCCGGCACCAAAAATAATTCTCAAAATATCAATAGTAGTAATAACACTATTAATCGTTGTGTCGCGACAGACAAAGAAAGCTTAATACATATAAAAAAAAGTAAAAGTGTATTTGGCACTGTTGGCAAAGACAAAACTGTGCCCCTTTTATCTCCACCCCCAATAATGAACCACGTGACTGGTCATTACCGCAAGAACGAAGACAATCCTCCAGAAAACCGAAATACTAACGTTAATGAAGTAGAAGAAATGGAAACCCAAGAAGGTAAGTTTAAAAAGTCATCCCAGACAGCCATGACAGTGCATCTGACATATGACAACGTTTTATAGCCCACACATTTTTTTTCTAAGTGAAAGAACTGTTGTTGCTTTGTAGTAATGATCTTAAAATAAAGTATTTATGTAGTGACTACAATGGAATACATCACAGATACTGGTGGTGCTGAGATGGATCAAACTCAGAATGGGGAGGTTGTCATAGGTCCACAACCTGATCCCAACATGACTGTCCAGGATGCTGATATGGAAGAGGACGAAGCACGTTCAGAGGCCACTTTCAGATACACTGTCCAGCAATTCAGTAAACTTAAGGTGAGCACAGTTTCCTTGCATATTTTACTTCACCTCTGAATGACCCTGAAAGCGATAGCTTACATCCCATTCAGTCTTGGAACCGTAATGGATTTGCATTCTCATCTTTTCTACATAGTAAAAAAATATTCTGCTTATTTGGAACATCCATGATTCCAACGATTTTATAACCTGTGAACTCCATCATGTCCTTTGTTATGAATATTTAGTGTTCGCTAGGTATGAAAGGTTTTCTTTTATATATTCATTATATTATATTCAAAGTACCCATGAACTATGTAATTTCATATTCCTGAGCTAGTTATTGTGAACTTTTCTAACCACAATTTTATTGTTATGAATAACAATGACATTTCTATTTATGGTGGGTACAGTAAACCTATCTTTTCTGTACTTAACCTAACGTTGATTCATAAAATGTTAAAATGTACAGGTTCTCTTAATAATAGGTTGGAGATGACACTATCTTTTAAAGTGATATTATTTGAACTCTAGTATGAAAAAGCAAAGGGTAAAATTCCGTTAACTAATAGCCACAAGCTATCAACAAATTTTTTTGGAATTTATGTAGTTTGGTCTCTTGAACAAAAAATCCGTATGAAATTTTTGGCGGTCTCAACTAATTTCGGAGATATGGGCCTACTTTTGAGTGATAACTGGCATTTTTTAGGACACATTTATACCGCAGAAAAACACTAAAAATTTTTCCTTCTTTTAAACTAACACAATATACACACCCTAATTGACCTGTTTCACACTCTTTCTTTATGGAAAACGCTACTGTTTAGGAAAAGAACTCATCCTTCTTTTATGATCACATAACCAACAAATCTAGGCAAAATGGTTAGTGAATTTTATTCATGTCAAGTTGGTTTCTGAAAAAATGTGAGTGAATAATGTCCTATTCATGTTGAAATTAAATCCCTGGAAAAGTTGGCTGTGCAAATATGCAAAGTTTAAAGTTACCAATTTGACAAATGAAAATACCTACCAGCCAAAACAAAGTTTATCAGTTAGTAACAAAAAATATAAAATCCTGTTTGAAAGAACAGCTCAAGTATAATATCTTCAGTGTTACACTTTTTCGAAGTGTCCTGAATTGAAAATAAAAGTTGATGATAATATTTCAAGTTTTGGGAAAATATTAAAAAGTAAATAACTGGTTGGTTTGCTTATAGACCACCAACATTTCAATTTTATAGGTTAACAGTTATAAAATTGTTGTTGATTGTTGATTATTACAAACTATAATCACAGTTTTGCTTTTAGAAAAATGCTCATCTTTGGCCAAACTGATTGAAAGTTTTTGTTAGTGAATAAGAACAGTTTTTTGAACAATAATAGTTGACATTTCAAGAGAAGAGTTTCATTATAATTTTTTTTGCACTTTTGTATTCTCATTTAAGTAAATTCATTTTCTTAAACAATTAAAAAAAAATTGTGATAATCCAATTGAGACCGAGTATTTGTGGTGAGAATATTAGATTCCCTAACCACAGATCAGAGAATAGGTAGAGTTACACTACAGAAGTGACACTTTTCGGTGGCACCTTTGATCTTGTTGGTACCAAATTAAATGACCTTGAGTAGTTTATCTGTCATCAATAGATGGCTTTAGCCTTCTTCCAGAATATTAAGCCAGCCCGGTTGGGAAGGCTGTAACTTTTACATCTCACATTAATTCAGTTTGGTTCTCCAAATTTTCATTTGACAAACGTTGCTTCATAATAACTGGCTAAATCACTGCATACCTGCATACGAAATGCCAAATATCATAAATAGAAAGGTTGACGCACAAAACACATAGATATATATAGCCGTTTTCCAATTGCCAATGGTAGTAGAATCCAAAAGAGCTTGTTACCCCTGAACTGAACCTGGAGTGAATTAAACCTGATTTCATAAATGGGGTTTATTTGGAACATGCTTTTTCATGGTCTATCAAATTATTCAGGAGTTACCCGGAACTACTCCTTGTGGCAATTGGAAAGTAGATAGCTCATGTGTTCTGTGGGTTGATTTTGATTGAAAAACTACCACAAGTCCGCACATGCGCATTCAAATTTGGGCCAGTAAAATTGGGGAAGTGATATGTCTGTAAACTATTCTGTGCCCTAACCTAACCCAAGAAAATGTTTTGGTCATATTTATTTATTTCTTAATCATAAACATTCAGAAAAAAATGTTCATTAAAATAGGTATCCACATTTCACTGTTCAATATGCAATCGTGTTCCTCATACCATTTGCACACTAGCCGTCGACACGAAAAAAATAAATAATAATAAATGAAATTTATTTATTAAGTTTGTGAAATGTTTGTACTGGAATTGTCTATGGAATTGTTGATACTTTTCTGTAAGGATAAAATAACAGTTACTCTTCCAAAGGAAAAATACACTTGATCTTGGAATGTTTACTAACATCTCCACTGTCATTGTAGTTTTGTTTATAACAAATATGTTTGACTTAAGTGTTTCGAATGTTTTGCAGGCACTTTATGTAGGTTATTTATTGGGGACACATTATAAATTTATGCTTACTATGCACAAATGCTTAATAAACACAAATTAAGGATTTTGTTCTCATTACTAGCTTAATATTCATTGCAGAGTTTGCATAGATAGATCCCTAATGTTACTCACTCTAAAGTATTTCATAAAATAATAATCATAGTGTACCATATTAATGATCCTTGTGAAAGTGAATTGGTAATATATTTGATTCGTTTAGGTCATCTAGGATTTTGTAACAATCATCTAAATTTAATAAGATGACTTGAAACTTCATATTATCCGCATAAAACAAACCACAATCTTATTTTACTGATATATGTGATGAAAAATAAAGGTTCTAAATGTGATATTGATGCTTCATGCTCATTTACTAATCACTTCATACTCGGATTGTCTCCTTATGCACAGTAAAAGACATTGAACACTGTAGAAGTATTTCCCATTGATTCTTGTGACGCGATGTTTCCATTCCACTAAAGCTGCAAAACACGCACCTGGATCAGATTCAAGATTTCCTTGCTAGATATTTAGGTTTGATAAACTCCAAGGTAAACTCTGTACAGTACAGTACCTCTTGACGGCTGTACATTGTCCATCCCATGCTGCTAACTAATATCGTTCCTGGTCTTCTTTATCACTTCATATCGTTTTTGGTTAGTTCATGGATTTGTTCCATTACTCATATTACGTCACCATAGTCCATGATCTTGTTCTGCAGTGACCTAAATACTGTTGTCTCAAGAGCATATCCATTGCTAATGTGAGCCTTGAGTCATTGGCTGCTGATCTGTAGGCCTTCAAGAATACCGACATATTGCTTTCAATTCCTCTGGTTCTATTCTAAAACATTGGAGAGACGTTCCTCTATGGTTTTATAATGATCTAGCAGCAGATGCAGATTCTAGAAAATGCCAAATCTATGACATTTTCTATGAGAACATCGGCAGCTTTTACCGGTACCGATAATCGGCCGATACGGATACTTATGTCAAAGATCGAGGTTCTTTCGTTTCCGTCGTGGTTCGTTCCTTTCCGTCGTGGTTCACCCTGTCTCACTTGTAAAATCTTTCATATTATTGAATGCTCGTGTTGCGGTATCGTTTTGCAGATCCGAACATTTATTTTTGTTTTGTAGTGCTATTTTCAATTTGTGGTTTATTTTGGTTGTGTTTGAAAATATACAATAGAGTAAAGGTCTAGATGTTTTACTGCTGAAGTATATTACAGTTTTTGTTTAAAGTATACTGAGTGCTGGAATTTATTGAGTCAAATGCCAAAATACAACCACTGTATGGAAATATATTAAAAAAACTGATCAAAATTGGAGTCCTATTTGCAAAATTTGCCAAAAATCTGTTTTGTTGGCTGGCTTAGTAAAAATGGTCAACCCGACCAATACGAAATAACCTCTGTCGAAAAAGCACCCAGTGAAATATCGTTAGATAACAAATCCAGGTATGCAGCAATAAATAAAAAAGCTTCAAAAATTAAGAACATTTTTAAAAATCTACCACTAAAAAATCTAAAACCCTTTACTTTTGTCATCGCAGATATATTCAATACTTACCTTAGAATTTTTTAGCGCATTGGTAGAGAAAATGAACTCATTAGTATCGATCGGCCGACAATCGGCCAGTGAGGCCAATATAAACGATCAGCCTAAATAAATATCGAAGTCGGTCGATTTTAGATTACCGGCTGACTGGTTCCGCTGAATACTACACAACATCGTTGAACCGATTTCAACTTCAGTAATTTTCCTTTCTGCCTCAATATCAAAACCACATCATCACTCTTGATTACTAGTATAGTACAATAATAGGGGATTTGAGCCGGTTTTGGGTCTCCCCCCACCACTTACACGTCATCGGTGACCTTCAGGTGTATGTCTGGTCCATGGGTGCTATTGTGTCACATGGACCTTGAGATGTTCTTGGTGGGACTTTGAAATTATATTGCTTGACTCTGATTAAGGATATAAGGGTTCTCTGTTTGTTTTCAGTGTTTGACCTTGACATGATATTGGGTACTATTTTTGATAATTCGTGAGTGATCATCATGTGTACTCACAACAGACTAGTCTGTAAAGGGTACATACGAAACCCATGTTTTTGTACTTATAATTATGTATGACCTTTATATGTACTCACAACAAAATATTACGTTCGTGAAACAGTACGTACAAAAGACTATTGTAGACCAATGCAAACTCGTTACGATATTTGTAAGTTGAGTTGAGGTGGTGCTTGTGACGTCACTTTTGAGCAAGCGCCACTGAGAGGTACATTGATTTCATGGACTCCTCCCGTTTCAGTGATTTAAAAGATGTTTTTAGTTTCTCATCAAATTGGCAACAAAACATCGAGAAATGTAAAAGTATTGCTGTGATTGTGGAAGATCTTTTACTGGTAGTGACTCTCGGTCGACATCAGCTACAAAGTGAAATAAGATGCAACTGCTTCAACTCTTATGTACCCACGTAATTGTTGTAATTGTTGATCTATCTGGCATGCGCACTGGTGTGCTATTTTTGACCGTTTGCAATAATAACGTGTACTCGTATCATCATATTCTGATGTTCTCTGCATGTCGTTGATATGCTAACTGTATCTCATAATATTTTATACCTGTACTCGTTGATCCTGCAAACGGTCAAGAATAGTCCTCCTGATCACTTTGGGTGGCGCTGTAGGTTTTCTGGATTTTCCTACAGCTGTAAAGTGAATGTGCCACCAAAAATCAGTAAGACACCCCCGGACCGGTACGGCAAAAAATAATAGCAGGTGCCTACCCTCACTGGATATAGCATTGGGTACATTATGTGAGTGTGTATAAGGGAGTATTATTAACTCTAGCATCGTCCCACCGAGGTTTGCTTTCTGCGCTACCTTCATCATTATCAATTTAGAGTCAGTACCTCTCCATACAGTATATATTCACATTTCAAATACGCTGTATGTAAACAGTGATTAATGCATGCTTGCAACATGTCCACCTCGTGATCGCCAATGGGGATTCTCCTCAATTTGGGTTATTGAAGCAAATGCAAGTTTGAACAAAATAAAGTTGAGTTTCATTCATGAGTTTTTCAATTTCACTGCGAAAAGCATTCAAATAAATTTTTCAAATGTTGGGTTTTAAATTTTGAAGGGTTTTGTTTGCAATTAACATGTTGCTAACAGCGCCTACAAAACGTGGGGGATGGTAGTATGCTAGAAAAAGAAGTACCATAGTCAATATATCTGTCTTTGTTAGGGGTTAGGCACACAGTATACAAAATGTCACAGAATGACTCGGAACCACCGACCTATATTTTATTATAGGTCGGTGCTCGGAACATTGTCATCTCTGTTCAACTTATTAACGTAACAGATTTGTTGTCCTTTCTTATCTGTGAAGTTTTTAGCCAAGGTTGCCAGATAGTGAAATAGAAACAAATCCCTTTAAATTTTAAATGTCCAATTTTATTTTTAATTTTTAAGTACTTGAATAATTTTTGTAAAGAAAAATGTTGAAATGGCGTGTTTCAAATGCCAGTATTTCTCTTCAGAGTTCCATTGCTATTCGAGTACTTCACTTTCCTCGAGTTGATTTAATTAGCATAATCTCTACCTATATGACTATTTAGAGCACAAAATGATAGATTTCCGCTCGATAAAGAGAGTTATAGTCTTTCTAGTTTCAATTGCAGAACACAGTTATATGCGGAGTAATCAATATTCAATATATACGCACGGCACTCATGCCAAAATGAGAAACGAAAAATAATGTACCCTACTCGTACGACATCAGACGAACCGACAGTCCACGTAGACTTGATATGTGTGTGTCAACATCCCTTTGAACCAATGAAATCAGTGCCGGTATTGGTCAAAGGTTTCTGGAGCCTCAGAAGCTAAAAATCTCGTTTACATGTTGAACATTCCACGCCAAGTCAGTCTGGATGTCAGAGGCGTAATGTAGTTTGTTGAATTTAGAAATTTTATTACATAAATAAATCCGAATTTGGTGTTTTGGAGACCATGGGCAAATGAAAATAATGAAATTCCACAGTGTATTTAAATATACAAACACAACAAATTATTTTAAATATATTTGAATGTTTAAAAAGAAAAATATTCTACAATCGGAAAATGCAAAAAATTGCTGTTTGAATGGACCATGTTCTAAAGGGAAACGCATTATAGTAGTACACGATGGAAGCAAAGACGGTTTCGTGCCTTATGCTTTATTATTATCTACAAAAATCATTAAAAACTGTGCTGCCGATTATCATGAAGATAAAGTGGTTTAGTGAACAGCTTGAAAACCGGTCGAGGACGATCATTCAGTGTGACTTATCCGATAAGAATACACGTGTTGAACATTTTGGACGGAGTCGGACGATCGCGGACGGTCGGTCATGGTTGTTCAGTGGCTGTCTGCCTTATACAGATAATGAAAAAATAATATATCTGAAATGAATTTTGTATAAAAATATTCTGATCCTAGAAAATACATATGTATCAGAATTGAGTGAAATAGGGATGATGCTTTATTTATATGATTCGTTATAAAAAATTTTATCGATTCATATGAAACTTTAGTGATGGACATGTTATGAGTATCCATTGGAGTAGCCATACTGGTTTTTATTTATCAAACAAATTCCTTTCCGTAAATCGACTATATAGCAACTGTTTTTTTTCAGGATTCAATTCTCTCCCCGCCATGTTTTGTTCGAAATTTACCATGGAAAATCATGGTGATGCCTCGCAACAGTCATGCACAAGATGCTAGGCAAGACAGACCGTCCCAAAGGTCCCTCGGATTCTTTCTGCAGTGCAATGGAGAGAGCGAATCGAGCTCTTGGTCATGTTATGCAGTCGCTGAACTGCGTCTTATTTCAGTACGACCCGATGTTGAAACTTTTCCGAGAAAAATTCAGCATTTGTTCTACTCCAAGGTATGAATGCTTTACTTTAGGGAATATGGCCCGGATTTTATGCAATTGAGTTCTGTTTCAGGAAAACGATTGGGGTTTCTCTCACTTCATGGCTTGGAATGATGTTTTGGACCCAGAGAAGGGGTATATCAAAGATGATGCCATTACATTGGAGGTACATGTTGTGGCAGATGCTCCTCATGGAGTATCTTGGGATAGCAAGAAGCACACAGGTATTATTTGGACCAAAAAAAATAAAACGATAAAATTTGAAAATTAGAAGAAAAGAATATTGCACATTTTTTGTTTTGCAGGCTATGTCGGTTTGAAAAATCAAGGTGCCACTTGTTACATGAACTCTCTACTACAGACTCTATACTTTACCAATCAACTGAGAAAAGCTGTGTATAAAATGCCTACTGAATCAGACGATTCCACAAAGTCTGTTGCTTTGGCTTTGCAGAGAGTTTTTCACGAACTCCAGTTCTGTGATAAGCCCGTCGGCACAAAAAAGCTGACTAAAAGCTTTGGGTGGGAAACTTTGGATTCGTTCATGCAACACGATGTTCAGGAATTTTTGAGGGTATGTTTTGGATTTTGAAAAAGGTTTGATTTGAGTGAATATTTTGGTGATAAACAGTTTGCAAGTTGAAATTGGACATATTTAATTTTATTTTGTTATGTTTTAGGTGCTATTAGATAAGCTAGAAAGCAAGATGAAAGGAACATGTGTGGAAGGAACTGTTCCTAAATTATTTGAAGGAAAGATGATCTCGTATATTAGATGCAAAAATGTTGATTACTCAAGTACTAGGTCTGAGACATTTTACGACATTCAGTTGAATATCAAAGGCAAAAAGAACAGTGAGTATTCTTGCTTTATCTGTATTGCACTTTCCCTCTTCTCAATGTTTTCAGCCTATTTCAAATATCTTTTGATGTGTTGTTTCTTGTTGTCTTTGGTAGACCCTAAAGTCCTGTTTTAGGAAGTCCCCATGTTAAGCTCAGAAACTACAGTACTAATGTCTGTTCAAATGTAAACATGCGGGATTGTTTTTTGTAGTGTTTTCACGATTTTTTTCTATAGAGTTAGTATTTAACTTGTTACCATCATTTATCAGATCATTCATTTTTCTCAGTTGAATATTAATATTGTTTCAAACTGTAGGTACACTGTTAAGATCCGACTTTCGCAGTCACAATTTGAATACTTTATACATTCTAGACAAATAACTATCAGCGACAGAACTGAAGAAACAATACATATCAACTTTCAAAATGGTAAATAATTTATTGTTATTGTTGATCACGGCTGACTATATTATATTATTATACTGGAATTCTTGATCATATTCGGCAATCTATTAAAATATTACAGAGGTGAATCTGTAAACCTTTTTTGTCCACAAATTGAGCTAGCAGGATCAATATGAAGTTTGATTTAACGATATTGAAAGATATTTTGAAAGTTTCCATTGTATTGTGATCTCCTGAGGACTCCAATCAAGTAACACTGATAGTAACACCTCTTCATAATATTATTCCTCAAGTCATGACCTTGTTGCCATGTCGCCATTTTTTAAGGATACAATAAGCACGACAGCTAGATTTTGAGTTCTGTCGGGTATATTCATGGCAAAGAAAACTGAAAAATACTGCCTTGGCTGAAATTTATAACAAAAATCATCACCGAACGGAGATCCTTCGTTGTCGATATAGTCTGGTCAGTACGACAACGCTGCATTTGATATTTGTCGGACCAACAACAAAGCCTTAGGGTTTGTTTTGGTCTTTCCTTATAGAACTAGGTTTTCGTAAATAAAGGGCATATTCTGAGTTGATTTGTGTTTAACTATCGAGTTTTTATTATTCAACAATGGTGAAGCATTGTGAAATGTGTAAAAGACTATTTGAAGCTGGAAATGAAATATATCATTTCTACCATTGAAGCTACCAATGTCGTAACAATCAAGAAAGGGAAAACGAATTGGAAAAGAGTTAAATGAATGAATTATGGAAAAACCTATCAATTAGAGCATCGGAAAACTTTTCTGTAATTGTGTAGAGCTGAATTGTTGGTGTATGATAATACGGAAGACGATAAAAGACTTTCAATGTTTTTTATATGAAGTGAAAATTTTTTTTTTTATTATTTTTTAAACATGTTTCCCAAATTTTATAAGATAGGTAATTCTACAAGACTTTCAAAGCTTTTTATATGAAGTGAAAATTTTGTTGAAATTATTTTTAAAACATGTTTCCCAAATGTTTATAAGATAGGTAATTCTACTTATAATATGATGATGTAGAATCATATTTGCAATTTTTGGATTGAGTTTGGGACATCTTCTCAGGGCCCCAATTGACAATATTCCACAGGCTATCGGTAATTTTTTTGCTGTCAGGTTGGTAATGAAATTTGGTTTTTATTATTTGAAACACTGTATTTTGATACACTGACATGTGCCATGTGTCAGCAATGACAAATGTCAAATTATTATAACCAATCCCCAGCCAATAATAATTTGACATTTGTCATTTCTGACACATGTCACATGTCAGTGCAACAAAATACAGTGTTTCAAATAATAAAAACCAAAATCATTACCAACCTTACAGTAAAAAAAACGATCATCGATAGCCTGCGGAATATTGTCAATAAAAAGGGAGACTTTTTTTATAAGTACTTTAGTATATTTGTCCTACTTCAATTTTTTTATCCATATTCCTAGATACCTCATTTGTGAAGTTTACTTTAAAATGTAATTTTTCATTTGAAAACCGAGATACATTTTTTTGCATTTAATTTTGTTGGAAAATTATGTTCTCAGATTGATAATTATTATTCAATAATAAAAGCCACCTTCTGTATTTTTTCATATATTCGTTTATCAGTGTTTAAAATGAAAGGATCGAAGTTCTCATATAAAATCACTTAAATAATGACAAACACGATAATATAATATTGATAGGTTGGTCTAACAATTTTCTATTTAATCAGGTGAACAGAAATTGAAATAAATATAGTGTAAAAAAAAATTAAAAACACGCTTTTATAACACAATGAATTAAAAAAGGGGTGGAAATTGTATATGTAGGCAGAAAATAATAATAAACGAAAAATATTATGTAGTATCACTGAGAAAAAAAGGGCGCTTTGTTTCATATTTTCGTATATCGAGCACCTCACGCTTATTTCACAGTGATACTAATATTGTTTATTTATTTTTTTTTTGCCTATATACACAATTATTTTTTAATTCAATGTGTTATAAAAGCGTGTTTTTTAGTTTTTTTAAACTATTTATTTTCACTTTTTAGTTCTCAATTTATTATTAAAATAATCAAACCTGTAAATCATTTTTCTTTGTAGTAATCTGTGATGATTGTCTGTCATTAATATTCACTGCTATGTCAACAGTGTTGGACTTCGATTTGAAAGGTAATCCACGACGCGAATTATTTAAAATTCTGGCGAAGGCTCTCACACAGAGTATAGGAGAGGCAAATTATTCAATTCTGGCGATCCTGATCAGGATAAAGAAGAAAAACTCATCAAATTATCGTATCGTCACCGGTTCACGATAAGAGTACAAAGTTTCAAATAAATCTGCTCGTTTAAAGTAGGTCGAAATTGAGTCTAAAGGAGTCGGTTACAAACATACATAAAAGCGCGTAAAAAATATACCTGTGTTTCTGTTACAACCTTATCAAGATGTTCACAAATTGATTGTAAAATTTTACACATTCAAGAATAAAAAGCAGAAAATAGTAAACTGAATAAAAATAATTTTTGATATAGCATAACTCTAGCTAAAGAGAATAAATAACCCCAAACGGATTTTTCTGAAAATTTGCAGTTGTGAATTATTAATAACTATGAAAATTCTTGTGTGATTTGAAACGTGGATCACATGCAACAGACAATTGATACATTGTGCTGCCAATAATATGAACTGTTGTGAGTTTTCTCGAAAGAAGCTAGTCCGTACAACCCTTACTATTATTTTATTTATTTCAATTTCACTATGAACTTAATACTTACAAATATCAAGTTTCATAAAAAAAATACTAGAATGAAACGGCTGACGAACTAACCAAGCCAGGATCAGTCAGTCTGGAATGGAAAATAATTATTTTTTTTTTTTTTTTCAACTCAATATCGTGAATATTCTTGACTCGATTTTTTTGCAGTTGATGAGTCATTCAAAGATTACGTCGCTAAGGAAACCCTGGACGGTGATAATAAATACGATGCCGGAGAACACGGTCTGCAGGACGCGGAGAAAGGAGTCATATTTTCCGCGTTCCCTCCCGTTCTCCATTTACACCTGATGAGATTCCAGTACGATCCGATAACAGACAGCTCTGTCAAGTTCAACGATAGGTTCGAATTTTACGAGAAAATATCCTTGGATAGTTACTTACAAGAGCCTGTTTCAACAAACCCCGCCAATTATACTCTGCATGCTGTTTTAGTTCACAGTGGCGATAACCACGGAGGCCATTATGTTGTTTTTATTAATCCTAGAGGTAAGAAATTGTTTAATGTTTTTTTATTATAGTTGCAGAATGATTCGACCGCTGTTGCTTTCGTAATAGTCTTCGGGTACAATATCTGAGGAAAAAATTATTACCTATTCGTTGAGACTTTGTATACATGTAATATGCGAATATTTTCGGAAAGGTTTCCGCGGTCAGATTATCAGATATGTGTACATTTCCGAGTTCCTGGGTTGAACCGCGTTGACAGTTTATAACTTGACGTTTCGGATGCTGCTTGGGAGCCATTTTCAAGAGATTGACAGCGAGGCCTCTACCTGCCTACTCCTCGAGTCGTGTTCTGATGAGGTATCAAGGTCTCTAGACCTGCCTACTCCTTGAACTCAAAATACGATCCGATGTTGCACTGTAGTATGCTTGGCTACCTGAGAGTGGGCGGGCCTTACGGGTTTTCTCGTTTGTCTAATGTGGGTACCTGGTAAATGTTTTGGGTTAGTCGGATAATTTATTGGGGATTACGGTTGGAAGATGGGGCTTCCAAATAGGGTTCAATTTACGGCTATAATCTTTAATGTTCAGGCAATCAGGTCGCTTTTTGATTTCGATGGCTTCTCTGATGAATCGGGAAATTCTTCCACCTACTGGGGCAATGGTTCTGGTTTTCTCAAAGTCTATGGGGTGACTTGTTTGGATGAAATAAACGGCTAATGCGGAGCTGGATTCATAACTGAAAGAGGGTGTTGATACGATCGAAAATGGATGTTTTGAAGTTTCTCCTATATAAGAATGGGGTCAAGTAGAACAGGGAATTTTGTAAATACCGTGGTCTTTGTTGGGAATTTTGTCCTTCCTTGATCCGATGAGGTGTGACAGCTTTTGCTCTGTGGTAAAGATGGTTTTAATATTGGCTGTTCTGAAAACTCGGCTGACTTTGTCTGATACCCCTTTCATGTAAGGAAGGAACACTTTGGATGTGCGGTCTTCAACTTGTGATTCAATTTCGTTTTCTGAGGATTTTTGACATTTTCAATAGAGGTCTTTTTTTTTCGAGACCGTCCAACAACTAGAATGCTTCTGAAATTTTGTCTAGACATTGATACTACTGAATTATCTATATTTTTTAAAACAAGTCTGAAAAAAATCTGCTTTGAGGATGTCTAAGTTTTTTTTTCGGTACGGTTTCCGGAGGCTTATAAGTAGGAATCCTAATTTCAGAAATATAGATTCCCAATACTTCTCTCAGTGGTGATGAAAATTAGTAGTTTTTAACTGTTTCTAGATCACAGAACAACAATTTACAGAAGGTCATTTTACTCAATTCCACAACACTTGAAGTCTTTTAGAGGTGTTAGTTTCAAAAAGCAAATGAAAAAATATCTCCTGAACGATCAGATGCACTAGGATCATGAGGATGAGCTATGACTTGACTATGACTATAAGTATATCATATTATATTCTGGCGCATACTTACATATAGAAGAATATGACTTTGCCCAGATATGTATGAAATTAGATTTATTTTTTTTGTTCTTTTTTTTATTTTTTTTCTGCTTAAGAATAATAACAGGTTTATGTATCGTGTATTTATACATGATGCATGACCACCTGATCTTCGGCAATTTCCCATTAATATATCTGCGTATTTTTTTAATGTACTTTTTTGTGATATTTATTTTGTGGAAAATAATTATTATTACATAGGGGTGTATCAGATTTCAGAATATTTTACAGGAGAGATAAAAAACGAGAATGGGATAAGTAAATCACGCTTAATCAAGCAGAGGAAAAAAACAGGTATTTGAAAAATTAATTTTTTATCTACGACCGTGCGTTTTACCCACTTTCCCTCACGCATTTTAGTTTTCAAAGTGTCACTTTCCCGTAACGTTATTATATGTACATTTCATTGATTTCACTAGCGCGGGAAAATGACACCCCTCAAACTAAATTGCATGCGGGTATAGGGTGAATCACGCACGCTTGTAGGAAATAGGTTTTTTTGCCGTATTTTTTCGAGCTGAGTAAGGTATTGAAATTCAATACGTTAGAGTCGCGTTACTTGATGGTGAAATTTTTAGTTAAAATGAAACAAAACCAAAGTCAAAGTCAAAATATACTTTATTGTCGAAAGTTATAAAAAACTTATAGACAAAGCTTTCATAAGTTGATATCGTTCCTAAAAAATCAAAATGTTGGTTTTCGACCAAATTGAGCGGAAATTTTGAACAAGGAATACTTATCCAAGGTTATGCTAGCCTCTGATGAAATATATTTCTTATGTTAACAATTAAAGTAAGTACCATTTTTACTCTAGCCGGTGCTATTCAAGATAAAAGAAACTTAATTATTGTGAATATTTCCGATTCGAAAAACCACACTTCAAGATCCTTTATTATATCTGAACACATGAATAATGGAATCTTTTTGAAGCTCTGTAGAAAGTATGCAAATTTACGATTTACGTCATCCTACCACTACGCACAGTCGTTTTTTATCAATTATAAAAAAGGCAAATGCTCTGTTCAGTGCGTAGGCATGAACACATTTGGTAAAATGCCGGCAGAGATCGCTACCTACTTAGGCCTACCTAACCCAGAATGTTACACAGGTCATAGTTTTAGACGATCCCCGGCAACTTTTCTAGCAGATTCAGGCAAAGGGATAACCAACATAAAACGTCTTGGAGGCTGGAAGTCAATTGCTGTTGCTGAAGGTTATTTGGAGAACCCCGTAGAACAGATAAAATTCTTTCATGTACTGACTTGCAACCGATGCCGTCTCCGTCATTTTCATGCATTTTTCAATCTACGAGTCTTACTCTTAACAGCCAGTCACCACCATCTAACTACTCTGGACCGGCTATTCCGATTCATTTGCAGAATGTAAAAAATTATGTTCTTACCATTAATAATGAAATTAATTGTTGAAATAAAATTTTTCAATGTACTTTTCGAATCTTTATGCGGTCGTAGAATAATTAATGTTCCTAATTCATGCGTGAAGTGTCTTTCCCGCTCTTGACTGGTTGCTCGAACTCATTAGGGTCAACGGCAGTCGCGTGCGGGAAAGTATCACTTTCCGCACTTATTAGGGATATAACTATTGTGGATTTGATTATAGATAGCAATAGTATGGAGAAAAAGTTCCAGGATGTTAATTTTAGGTAGATAATCTCAACTGGTCTTGTACTAAAAGTAAAGATTGTGTACAATATATAAGTTCTGTTGTTTGTTTAAGGGGATGGAAAATGGTGTAAATTCGATGATGATGTTGTGTCAAGATGTACAAAGCAAGAGGCGTTGGAACACAACTATGGTGGGCATGATGAAGACATGAATATGACAGTGAAACATTGCACTAACGCTTACATGTTGGTGTACATTCGGGATTCCGAACTGCAAAATGTTCTCCAAGAAGTGAGTCGGAAATGATACTTTGTAGTTTTTGCTTAACACTCATTATGATCATTGTGTACCAGGTTACGGACGCAGACATACCGACTGAATTGGCAGATCGCCTAGCCGAGGAAAAGAGGATGGAACAGGTGCGGCGTAAGGAGCGCAACGAGGCTCACCTATACATGACAATTAATGTTCTGCTGGAAGATGCCTTCGACGGCCACCAGGGCAACGATTTGTACGATCCCGAACGCGCCTTGTTCAGGGTGTTCAAAATGAAAAAGATGGCGAGCCTTGCGGAATTGATGGAGACGTTGGCAGACTCGTTCAAGTATCCGCCGGAGCAGATCAGACCGTGGCCTTTCAGCCAGAGGTTGTAGTGTTTTGGATGTTTATTAGGTTTATGGTCGTTTTGGCGGACCATTTTTCACTTGTTTTTGTGTGGATGGGTACGATTACTACGTACGTTGAATGTAAAATGATATGGAAGGAAGAAGTGATGCACAAGAATTTAAACTTCTTTAGCTAGAGAATGAATTGAGAAAATTGAATATATCTATCGTACAGGATGTTGGGATATGAATAGCAAAATTCCAACATATGATATCTGAAACTTCAACAAACAATATAGAGTATGGGGCAAAATACACATTGAAGTCAAAGTCAAAATATACTTTATTGTCGGGAGTTATAAAAACTTATAGACACAGCATTATAGTAGTTAATCCTTAAAAAAATTTTGGTTTATTAAAATAATAATCTTTATTTGAATAGAGAATCCTGATATACGATTACATATAAAAAACAATTACATTATTCTTCATATGAATTGTGAAGAAAATCTTCGATCGTGTAACACAACCTGTGTTAATGAAAGATTATTGGAATTATAAGGGATGAACATGATACCCTGTGTTAATGAAAGATTATTGGAATTATTGTTGATCCTTTTTATTATTACTTTTCAACTTCCTGGTACCAAAACTTGTTCTGACTGAAAGGTATTCGCTCAAAAAATGAGAAACTTTTATCGTCGGTTACAAAATAATTACGTTAAATTATTTTCATTAGCAATTAACTTCATCCAACTAATGAACAGAAGTAGTAGGGGAATTCCAAATTTTTTGATTCATGAAAAGTAAACCTATGAATTTAGGAAACTATTTTTCATCATCAAGAAACTTTCAGTTTATAAAGCAAATGAACCTTGATGAAATATTGAAGTACCAGAATGAATTAAAAATAAAAAAAAAATTCATATGACATAAAAAAATATTAAAATTATTGAATCCAATAGATATCTTGTAAGTAAATTTAAATTGAAATATCGTAATATTCTGTATGGAGTTCAAGCTATCATTTGTTGAAATTTTGGCCGTCATACCCATTAGCCTGCATACAGTGAGTGGTTAAAATAGGGAACAAATTCATTGAACTTAATTTTTCCTAGTATGAACACATTTATTTCCAAAATAATGTATGTGTATTTGATGACCCTTATAAAGTTAAAGTTTCAAATTTACATCAAAATGTTAATACTTGTCATAATAAACGTTATTTAATAATTAGTCATTTGAAGAATGGAGAAAGTAAATTTTATTAGCAATGATAAATTATTATGTTCTTCTGCGAACTTGCTCTTTATTCAAATTAAACAACAATTTGAGGTTGATACTACTTATTTGCAAATCTAAATTAAATACTTCTGGAACCAAATATAATAATTTAAATTAATAGGTTCCTTGATTGAGATATACTTTTTTACATTTCACTAGATATGTAAAAGTTGTTTTCCCTCACTATTTTGTTGGTGACAATCTTTTCGAAATGAAAAATATGCGAGGTATAAAATAGCAAAAAAATAAAGGATTGCCCTTAAAAATAAAAAAATATCTTCACTTGAAAACCATGAGGAGTGAATAGAGGATAACATGGTATAAATTGTTTTTTATTAAACAAGTTACCTATTCTTTGCATATTAATATAATTAAATTTTAATAAGTTTTTTCCGAATTTTTACCACTCCTGTATAATGTTAATTTTAAAATTTTGAAACAATGGCAGCTTTTTGTTATAGAGAATTAAGGTAAGAACTGTTACCAGCTTTTTGATTGGGTATTGTAAGAGTTGTGTTTTGGTATTTTCTGAAAATGGGTACTCTCATTCTCTCACTTGTATAACGGGTACTTTTAATTATTTTGTCTCCTATTGAGTCTATGGGAATACGGTTTCACCAACTACTTCACACAATTATTTTTTTATTGAAATTTCATCTATATCTTCCAAATATTTTAAATTTAAGGCCTGCCACACACTGATTATGCAATGCCATAACATTTTTTTTATTTCCTCCACAAAACCAAACTTTCAATTTTAGAGTGTTGTTACAGATTTTGTTTTCGATTTATGTAAATGAAAACAAACATTGGTATGACAAAACTAATAAACATGTTAGGGCATTATAAACTGTTTGAAAAAATAATAAAGGGTTTGATTTTACAAGTATAATGCTCTGAAGGGTTTAATGACATGCTATCACTGACACCTGTTTTGTTGAAAAACAACACACCACAACCGTTTGGCTGTATAGCAGAAAATATTATTTTGTTTGATTTTTCGTTCAACTGGCTACCCCTTTTCCGAGCAACCCTTTTTCTGCGTGTGTGGCCGGCCTTACATTCGTTTTTTATTTGGGTATTTAAGAACCACTGTTATTATAGAATGTACTATATTCTTTGCACTTCCATTATTCAAATTTGCGAATAATATTTAAAATCTAGTTCGTATGGCAGATGAAAAATGGAAGAATGATGTATGTTTGTGCAAGTAGAATTAACAATAATGGGTATCCTCAAAAAGATGGTAACTAAATGGTTTTTCTAATAATAATTGAGAAATGGTCCCCTTTTCCAATATTTTACCAGTCTAACAATTCTCGCCTTTACGATTTCTATCAAACTTGCAAACATTTTCAAACAATATGAACTCGCTAAACATTCATGATATCTTGGTGAAAAATAAATTTTTCTTATTTCGGTAATCATGAATTTTCTAAAAGCATTGTTTGAGTTTATATCCTGTTGTTGAAAATGTTGAAATGATCAGCAGATTTTTGTACAAATGGAAAACATTTTAGAGATTTTCATAAAAAAGTGTCCCTTTATAAAAATCTAGTTGTGTTGGAAAGATAGTCTGTTACTTCATAATTTAAGAAGAAAATGTTAATTGAATGCAGGTATCATATATGAAATCAAATTTTCAATTTAATTTAAAGTATAATGAATTTTAGTTCTTCTGGCTAGTAAGAACGTTTACAGGTTTATTGTCCATTACAAAAAATTACTTAAAAATTACTTGAGGTATGGAATTAATTAATTGTATCCACATTAAAGAAAACACACCCCACATACATATCTATACGAATTGCTGTATAAAGCTCCTACAGGAATAACTTTGAATAAATTTTGTTTATTACTCATTTAATGGTCTTCTATCAAGTATTACCAATATCTCACCTCATTTCTATCATAAAGTTTGCTGATCACAAAGTTAAAGATGATATATCCAAATTGGTGTGTCCAAAACCAAGGAAAATTGATGATTTTTCAATTCCACTTTAATTGACAGACCATTTTCTATCTTGTAGGTCGAATCAAACTATAAGGCCCAGCGTGTTGGATGTGGAGGCGGACCTTCACAAAACCGTCATAGAAGCAGCTGAAAATATGAACCCTTGGAATATATTCCTGGAGATATTACCGCCTGACTCTGGACAAACCGCTCTTCCTAATTTCGACAAGGAAACGGATGTCCTGATATTTTTCAAAATGTACGACCCCAAACAGAAAAAAATCCACTATTGCGGGCACAGCTACTTGCCTGTAACTAGTAAGTTGGCCGATATCATCCCTCTGTTGAACGAACGGGCAGGGTTCCCACCTGATACAGATTTGCTGCTCTACGAGGAGATACGCCCGAATATGATAGAGAAAATAACTAATTTTAATGATCCTTTGGAAAAGGTATGTGTAGAAATATCAATAATTGATATTTTGTTAGTATATGCTCAATCATAAATTGAAAGATAACATTGACAGTACCATGGATGAATGTACATGGATTTGTGGAAAGGTAAATAAAGGTTTACCTGTATTATTTTTTTTTGGAAATTAAATGAAAATAATAGTAAATAAAAAAACGCCTGATTCAATTGAAATGAAAGATATCCTGAAATAAATTTTTAATAGACTCTTAAAATGAAACGATTTCGAACTTTCGGTGGTTTTCTGGACGATGTTGGGCTTAAACGAAGGCGTCGTTCGTGACCGCATCGCCTTTGGAAATGTCTACCGCACCTTCTCAGATGAAACGTTTCCATTTCTTCTTATTTTTGACTGTAAAATTTTAAACTCTCTTTTTAAATATACTAAGACCAGAATTGAACCGTTTTTGTTCTATTATTGCTTTAGATTATAGTTGATTAAACTGAATAACATCAAATGCTGTTGATTTCAGGTATTAGAAGAACTAATGGATGGTGATATAATAGTGTTTGAAAAGGAAGAGCGAGAAGAACTTTCGGATCTTCCGACTTGTATAGACTTTTTCAAAGATTTGTTTTATCGTGTTGAAGTGACATTTGTTGACAAGTGTATACCAAATGACCAAGGTTTCACCATGGAACTCTCGCAGAGGATGACATACGATCAATTTGCCAGGGCGGTCGCACAGAGGGTTGGGACAGATCCTTATTTGTTACAATTCTTCAAATGCCAGAGGTCAGTGTTCAATAATCTCTAAAAGGGGGCGGAAGGGATCTTTTTTTGGTTACGCAAGATTTTATTGCAAAAAAATGATACATTGTTTTTGGAAATATAACTAAAAAGTTCACAAGAATTTCATAGTTATTGATTTTCTTGTGTTTATAATGAGACAGTTCTTTTTCTCCAAGATGAGAATGTACCAGTTATCATTAATTAATTGAATTCAATTTTAATATTAATCCGAAACCAAAAAGCTTTGTCTATAAGTTTTTATAACTTCCGACAATAAAGTCTATTTTGACTTTGACTTGGTGACTTTTCACAGCTACAATTTCTGTATTCTTTTCATTTTCAATATAAACGAAATTTATTATTTCTTGGGCTTAATAATGTTATTATTACAAATTAATATTATTTTTTTCAGTTATAAAGATAGCCCGGGTCACCCGTTGCGGTGCACATTTGAGGGTACCCTAAAAGACTTGTTAGTATTTTCAAAGCCAAAAGTTCCCAAAAAGATATTTTACCAGCAACTTAGTATTCGTGTTAATGAATTAGAAAATAAGAAACAATTTAAATGTATCTACGTCGGCCCCAAAATGAAGGAGGAAAAAGAATTAATACTCTATCCGAATAAAGGAGGGACGGTGGCAGATTTGTTGGAAGAAGCAAAGAAACAAGTGGAGTTTGCAGAAGGGAGTACAGGAAAACTTAGGTATGTCGCTTTTAATGATAACTATAATATTGTAGGAAGGGAAGATTTATTGAACTAAGCCATATTTCAAGAGTATTCATATTCTAATGTATGCAATCACCCTTTTTTGGGTCAATATGGGAGTCATTGAAAAAATGTAAAAAAAGTTGAAAGTAACAACACTGCTGTTCGTAGTTCGGGAAAGAATGTTAAATTAAACAAAGGTTTCCAAGTTATCATAATGTCTGTTTATTAGTGATTCATGGAATATTTCTTTTTTTATTTACATGCTTTTATTTAACTTCACCTGTATATTTCTAACCGACATATTCAATTGAAACTTATCAAGAATCGGTGACAATACGATAATTTGATGAGTTTGTCTCATTATCCTGATCAGGATCACCAGAATTAAATAATTTGTCTCTCATTACTTTGTGTGAGATCCTTCGCCAGAAATTTAAATATTCCGTGTCGTGGATTACTTACCTTTCAAATCGAATTCCAAAATTGTTGACAGCAGTGAATTAATGAATATTAATGACTGAGATAATTACGGCAGTTAATAATAGTAAACACCGGAAAAGGATGTCAGAGCATCTCTTGAAGAAAGGTACTAAAGACAGTACTGCAAAGATAAAATGATGTAAGTGCCGAGACGAGTGATTACAGGTTTGATCAGTTCAATAATAAATTGAGAACTAAAAAGTGAAAAATAAATATGGTTTAAAAAAACTAAAAAGCACACTTTTATAACACATTGAATTAAAAAGTAAAAAATAATAGTTTGTATAGGCAGAAAATAAATGAAAAATATTAGAATCACTGTGAAAAAAGCATGGGGTGCTCGATATATGAAACAATTATTTTTACTTTTTAATTCAATGTATTATAAAAGCTTGTTTTTTAGTTTTCAAAAACTATATTTATTATTCTTAATATTCACAATTTGTTCTCACTGGAATGAATAGTTATAGTATATCCAAACTCAATTGAATGTGACTTCATAATTCCCTATATATAAAAAACAATAAGAAAATATCAGGAAACATTGTTCATTTATTTGATGACGGCTATCTTATACACATCAAAGTCGTGGCAAGACTCAATCATCATAATCCTCTGAATCAGAAGAATCACCCAGGTTTATGCTTTTTTTGTTGCTTTCGTCGGTATTTTTATCTTTTGACGCGAGTAGTATGACGCATTATCCATTACAATAACAGAATTTGGTGGTATATTTGGTAATAATTGTTCACCGAACAATTTTTGGAAAAAAGTTGCAGTATTATCCTCATGATAATCTGCTGAACATTTTTAAATTTGTTTTGCTGGCAACAGCAACGCGTTCTATACAAAACCATCTTCACTACCCGCGTGTTCAATAATCATACGTTTTCCTTTGGAACATGGTGCTTGGAGAGACGAACAGTTTTGGGAGATATCTACCCATTCATACCGAATCACATCATGACTATCGAACTAAGTCTCGTCAAGATATGCTCCCGATGTTCTTTTATCTGTTGCAAGTAATCTTGCCTTTGCAGAACGAGCCGGGGTGATTCCATTATAGTAGTAGTAGTACTTTATTATCATCCCAAGAAATAATTTTGTTTATAATAGGGATATAAAAAAAAATTATTACAAAATAATTATCCAAACTTATTTGAAAGTAATACATAAAATTTATAGAAGTATAATTCATGACTAATAAAAGTATAAATAATGCTACCTAACCTTTAGATCTTTCCAGAATAAATAAGAATCAGTATAGGACTGACAGCTAAGAGACATTAGTGAATGGAAAAAGCTGATGTTGAAATCAATATAATGAAATTCTTTTTTTATGATGATCAATGAATTGAATAGAAATTGAACAAAGAAAATATGTTTATTTTAATCTTGAAAATCGTCACTTTTTTTATATATTTTTTATTTCATTTGGAAGTGAATTGTGATTTATGATACCCTCATGATATATTGATTTTTTTCTAAGGTTACTTCTGAATTTTCCCAGTCTAGACAGTTTGCTTGTTTTGTTTAATTGTTGTTGTTATTGTTAATATTGTTATTTCCGTCAACCAGCTGCACACCCTTAAGAGTACAACCCTGAAAAGTCTTCGAAAGACTTGTCCGAACTAGGGAAGACGCAGCCCTTACCTTTTAACGTGTGATGCCACGTACGAGACCGATCACCATGCTGGGAATCGAACCCATGACCCTTAGGTTAAGAGACAAGCGCTCTTCATGACCATCACGGCCCATTTAATGATCGTGTATACTATTTACTTCCGTGAAATTTAGATTAGAAACTTTCTATTTGATTCGAATGGAATGAATGAATGAACAAATTTTCACTTTATATAGAGATTTAAAATCCAATAAACTCTTTGGCTTATAGAAGTTGGCGGTGAATGGTAAGTTATAAATACCTTTTAATGATTTGAAGTTTTTTTAGAGGTCTCAAGACTGAAGTATTATAGTCACGAGACGAGTGCGTAATGGGCTTACAACTCGTGTAACGTACTATACTTTTTCTTCGCCCATTCATTTTCTAAAATAAAAAACATCGCAATCATTTAAACTTCATTGTAATAGTTGATAATTGAATTGAGAAAATGTTCGGATACAATTATATTTTGATCAAGAAATTGACAATATAAATGACATGACATTTATTTTCATAACATGCTACTTAAGAAAACGTGTCCTATTTTTGAAGGAATTACATAACGTGCTGCCTACATTTAGGGGCATCACTCTTTCAATCCTAAATATATCTCGCTAATGCTGAAAGTTTTTATGTTTTTTAATTGACTAAATTTGTGTAAATAGACCAAATAAAGTCTTATGTAAATAAAAATTTGATTGTAATTCAATTGAACTAAGAAATTTAAGTTTTCTTCTCAAAACGCACGTGTATGTTATGAGATCTTATTACGTGCATGTTATTGTTAAATGTAATTTACAAGGAATGTTGACAGTGCGAATTTTGACGTTTACAGACATGGGCGTAGAAAAAAGTATTGAGCGCCTACTAGAATTCTGGCGACATCTATTGACTAATGATCCAAGCGACTTCGAAGGCAAATGCAGTTGCCCATTATAGAAAAAATCCAACATTACATACCGTTTATAGAATATGATCGAAGTCGCTTGGTTCTTTTTCGATTAACATCATCCAACTTGCTTTCGAAGAAATTGTGGCCTCATCAAATTTGTTCAATTTCTGATCTTTTCGTTTTCTTTTACTAGAATGATCTACAACATCCCCTTCCACATTGTGAATAGTTGAATGCACCAAACTGATGAGATGAGATATCCTTCTGAAAATTTTATTGTCACATTTGTATTTCACTTCCTTTTTAAGATTTTTATATCGTCAAACTACAACTTCAATGTTGATTTTCACACTTTGAGTTTTAAACCGCGACATATGTATTGCCAATACAACGGATTCTTTAAGCAGAAGTATACTGAGTAACTATTACATTAATTAATTTGGGTACAGTTTTATACCTGATTTCGGATAACTCTATGATAACCAATATTGTTTGTCAATAATTAATTACATTTACCTAGTATAACGACAAAAAAAATTAAGCAGAGGGGAAATAGATAGGGAAACAGGTTTAATTTCAACCATTTTCCTTCCACATGCTTCAAAATTGTGTTCAAAAGTATGATTTTCTGCTAGTTCCCAATTTAATTAACATTTTTGGAATATAAAAGAAGGACATTGTATTACTAACTCAGAATACTTCTGCTTGAAGAAGCCATTGCGTTGGCGAAACATATATATTGGTTTGGTAAACTAAAAGTGTGAAAATCAACATAACAGTTTTAGTATAAACGTTAAAATGGATTTTCGTCTTGTATCGTCTACAACGATTCAAAATTTAAATACACAAATATTAAAGTAAAGAAAACACTAAACCCTAGAAATTTCACAAAAATAGTTTTACGTAATTCACTTCACTTGTTTCAACAGGAACGGTAACACATATTATACACAGTACGCTACTGTTCTTCTTTTCATAAATAAGGCCAGACTGTCGAACAACAGGCGGTCAGCGCATTACTGATTGGTTTCCATAAGACGAACGTTTACACGTATAATATACCTTATCTGTTCTGCTGTTTTCTTTATATGTAGGGAATTATGAAATCATATTCAACTGAGTTTAGATATACTATACTATAGTAACAATCCAAAAACCGAAGTACCTGGTTTGCTACAAACTGAAATTTCTCTTAGAAAATTATTGTGGAAAATACTTGTCAGAAAACAACTACTCTCTGGCTAATAACATGACAGGTATTGATTTGAATCAAACAAGTTCAATAGAGCAAAATAATCCATCAAAATATCCTTTATTGCCTAAGGATTTACATCTTGTTGACAAAAGATATTGTTATTTAAGTTGGCACATATAACTTGGTGAATCAGTAGTGTGTATTTCTCGGATATATGAAGAAACATTAGAGTAAGAGAATTTTTCAAATACGAGAAAGTTTAATAAATTCCTGTGGTGTATCACTGAATTTTTTCTTCCACGGGGTTTTTGTATTTTATGGTACAGGCTAACAGAAAGTACTAAATTTATTTCACCTCTTGAAAAGTAGAAATAATTTAAATATTAGTTATAGATGTGAATTACCATTAGTTTTTGTCAAAAATGAGAATGTGACTAATGAATTATTTTAATACCACTAATAAATACCAAATATGTGTCACCACATATTTGTGTACTTAAATTTGCTGCACCTTGCAAAAAGTGGAATTTAGAGTAAAATACTCCTATAAAAAAATGTATAACACATTTCTTTCCGAATTAGGAATTGAGAAAAAATAACTGGGTACACCACTGACAAATCAGATTTGTCACGTCGGTAGCTTTGAGCTCCTGAGAATGCCAACATTGTTGACGAAACGTGCTTCGAGTGACTGACGCTGTTTTGGTGTTTTGGGTAGTTTCTATTTCTTTCTATTTTCTGTCAGACTGACACATTGATTTATTCATTAACTAAGAATTTGAATAGACATATTTATTCATCCATCTTGGAGCGATTTGGTTTCGAATTCTATTCAATTATTATTTCTATATTAAGGTACCATTCAGAATGATCAGAAAAAAACTTCTAAATATTTATATATGCTTTGAATTTATTTCCGAAGAGTAAGGTTTTTCTCGTGTTTTTATTCACAATCATTTAATCAGATTGAATATTTATCTGTTTTGAATTGCGGTCATTACAGCAAATTTTTTCCAGGTTAACAGAAGTAAACGGCAATAAAGTATCGATGGGGCCGAAAGAAGATACACCATTAGAATCATTAGCAACAACATCAGCAAAAATTTATAGGATTGAAGAAATACCAAGAGATGAATTACAGTTGGCCGACGACGAAATGCTAGTTTCTTGTGCTCATTTTCACAAAGAAGTATTTTCGACGTTTGGTATACCCTTTCTCATAAAGCTCAAACAAGGAGAAGCTTTTAGCAAAGTTAAAGGTATATAAAATAAGTTTTTTTTTTTACTAGTATTATTAGCAATTGTTATGATATTTTTTATTTTTATTTTGCCGTCAGAAAAAAAATTATAATATTCCACATTTAAATTTTTCTTAAGACATGTTTATATTCATTGGTAATTTACTATTTTTTTTTTTTTTATAAATTCTTATCTAGATTCTCTTGGTTTTTACGATGTATTACACACACCAATTTCCTTTTTTGGAATGTGAATTAATTCAGATATTAAAAATCAATAAAAACTTCCAAGTTTTAAACTTGAAATTATTTTCAGAACGAATCCAGAAAAAATTGGCTGTGCCTGAAAAGGAATGGGAGAAGTTCAAGTTTGCAATAGTTGCTATGGGTCGACCTCAAGTTATCCAAGAAGAGGAATATGTAGTGAATTTAGCCGATTTTAGGCCTCTACCAAATCAATGTAAGTTTTTTTATGAAATGAAAATATCGACTTTTCACTAGGGAACAGAAATTTTTATATAAAATTAATTGAAAAAATCATATAATTTATATCGCTCTCTTGCTATTGATTGTTAGATTTCGGCATTGAGTTGAATATATTGCTGTTATTCCAATTCATGTAAAAAAATATCTCTCTATTAACAAAAATGTTTTTTGGGATCAGTAGAGTAAAGTGTAATATGATAATGGGTGCATGTGTTTGTACTTTAATCTTAATACTGCATGTCTTCATTCTTGCACTGACGACTCTTTTTTGGTGGTACTACAATTTTAAATCAACAGAATAATAAAAATGATTCATGAAGTCTTGATCTGCAATACAACCCCAATTAGCAGTATATCATCTTATTGACAGACTCAGAGATGTCCTTTTCATGAAAATTCAGTGTTTTTCAAATCACAACAGTGATTGAATACTACAGGTAACAGGTAGAAAAACTAGAAACGAATAATTAAGGTAACCCAATAATAATTAATTGGAGATTAACAGGTATATATACTCTTGCAAGCCTATTATTATTATTAATACCCAAATTTTCACGATTTTAAAATGACAACCTGAAATATGTTGCTGGCTCTTGATATTAATTGCTGGCTCTTGATATTATGTTTTTGAAATATACCCAATTTCAGATCATGAGTTTAAATAAAAAACAAGCCAAAACTCATGAATAAGACAAAAAGTAACAATAAATAAAATTGATAAAAAAGCATTACAAATTATTTAAATATAAGATGATTCATATAAGCTTATGATCGTTATGATCTATTACATTTTACAAATAAAAATTTCAGATTGCCCTCTGCGTATAAATTAAAAATTGTATAGACTATTTCACTCATCTTCAAATTCTCACATAATCTGACCAATCGCAAACTAAAGACAACTCGTGTTATCGCGATAACACCAGCTGTCTTTCAATTCTGATTGGAGGATCAGCTTCGGTATTTTCAACGACGTAACCATGGCAACACAAAGTTTGGCAGTTCTATCAATATTAATTGTACCTGTTTGTGTCAAAATGAGTCGCTTCGGTGTAAATTCAAATGAAATTATGAAACGAAACATTATAATATTGACGATTTTAATAATTTATTTATTACTGTTATACATTGTTCGTATTTATATTAATGAAGAAACTCTATTCGTGAAGTAGTCTAATAAAATTCAACTCCTGATTGAAGTCTGTCTTTTATTTCTGAACGAAACTGAATTGCTTCGTGAAAACAATCGACAGACTTATCGCGAAAATTCAATCGTGGTATTACTCCTGAAAATATTCATCCAAATTATTGAATGGCGTATCTGCGGGTATTGTCTTAATTTTTGCTCGCAAAATTTTATTACATGCAATTTTTTCAATTTCATCTTACTATATAGTTTCGACCCGGTATATAAAATTGAATCCTTAATTCTAGCGGTGAGGGGTTTTATCAACTTAACTTGTCCAGTCTGCCTCGTTTTATATTGGGAAAATACAAGTAGTAGTGAATGTCTGTTTTTGGGAATTAAGCAAGCTTTTCTTAGCATGTATAAACAAGTTATAGTTAGGATGCCACATTTCCTAAATAAGTCCTAACAAAAGTCTCTTGAATTCGTCTTACACATTACTAATGTATCGTTTTTGTAAAACAAAACTGTCATATTGCTTAGATCATCTATCTGGTTACATTCCCCAACTGAGTAAATTTTTGAACAAATGAAGCAATAGATAAGTAAATTAATTACAGAGGTCGACACAAACATAGAACACACATAATCTATCGAGAGAGTTGAAATAATATCAGTACTACTGAAATGGGGAAAAAACAAGCTTTTTAACTATCTAAACATGACATTATGGTTTCATTTAAAAAAAAATCCGAAGACGCCACTCCTCCACCAATAGTAAATGAAAAAAATATTTGAATTAAAAAACAATTTCCGTCGACCATTTATTTACTAGTGCAATAAAGTTTTTATTGCACTCATCTGTCATTCTACTTCAACGTGCTGTCATCATGATAAACATAAACGTTCAAACCCACTACATATTTAGCAGATATTCTGTGAAATTGGCCATACGTTTCAAACAGCTACATATTTTATATTATTCTGTATCAATGTTAGCAGTCAGAGTTGAACAAACAATGCCAATGAACAATCAAAACCGATCCGCTATGTTCTAAACCGTCTACCTGCATAGAGCAAACTGCCTGTACTATGACCACACCTCGTGATAACATACGCGCTCATGGCTACTATGATTTTGATTTTTATAATGCAACTTTGGTTATATAAACGTCAGTCAAAATTTAATTCTGAAAATAATTACAGAACTGAAAAATTTAAAATGAGTAATATTAATGGAGACTAGATGATGGTGATGAAATCGATAGTAATGATTTTTTGCTTTTTGTATGAACGTAGAAAAAATGTTGTATGCAACTCGTGCAAAAAATGTTTATTGCACTCGACGTGTTGTCCAACTCGGCCTAACGGCCTCGTCGGACAATTTCACGTCGAGTGCAATAAACACTTAATCTTTGCACTTGTTGCATAAATAACTATTAACGCACTCAAAATCGTTGACTAATGACCCCTGTTAATGAATGATTTTCTATTAATCAACGATATACTTATATGCAACAAAACGTACATTGCTCCAATACATATTATATTTATATAGTGACCTGTGGCGTATGCAAACATATTTATACTTACCCGCTAAAACATTTATTTTGAAATCAAGTAGCTGTGTTAGTACTATCTGTCATTATTTACTTCATTTTTGTAATTTCTCAAAATTCTACGTTTATTTTGAAATCCAAAGATGGATAGTGACGAAGTTCTGTAAAAAAAATGTAAAAATGTAAAGTTGTCAGTTGCATTAATAGCTAGATAGTCACGCAGCCGGCTGGTAAAATGCTGGTTCAAGTCCTGAGGTGAGAGCAAGGTCGATGGTTCAATCCCCAAGTAGTACCACATTTTTTTTTGAAAATTACGGTCAACGGAAAAGTTTTGTAACGAACTCCTGAATTAAAATGGAGATTAACAATCTTGCACATTAAAATATCTTAATTGTTAATCGCCCTTCTTAATACACTTTTTCATTAAATAATAACCATTAAGAGTAAAATACCGTTAAACTTACTTGAGAAGTATTTTTCAATAACTCTCATATTAACTGAGAGAAATAGGTATTATATCATTTTTTATTATAAATCTTTTTGGATCTGAGGGGATTTTCGCTCGCTATTCTGGTTCTGGACAAAGGTATTTAGTGATAAAGCTCATTTCAGCAGGTAGTCCAAAACCTTGGTTAGGATTAGACCATGTGAACAAGGCGCCAAAGAGGTCGCGATTCAACTACCTTGAAAAGGCCATCAAAATCTACAACTGAGACTGATGACATCCAAGGTTCTTTGGAAGGACGTTCGTACACCGCATCAAGGCCAAGCAAGGTACAACACTTGAAAAAGTACATCTTTGTTAATATTTTAAGGTGTGAACGCTGCTTGTCATTCAGATTTTTCAAATAATCATTTAAAATGGCAATTATCCTGCTGTATAACACTTGTACATATTATTTAACTGACAAAAAAAATCTGTTTAGGGTGTATTCACGAAATGTTCATTATGTTGTACGGGGTTATTCAGAGTTTGGTTTGGAGCAATTGAAACTCGTGTGAAGTTTTTTTTATTAGATGCTAATGTATTTAATTTTAATTGAAGTGGAGAATACTATAATTTTTACTCGAAAGTTTCTGATGAATTCTGAATAACCAGGAATTATTTTTTTTTTCGACTAATGATTTATTCACCGATATTTGCAATGATTTCGGCAAACTTAGCAAAAATATATGTACAATCATACCTCCTGTCCCCTCCTGTGTTTTAGTGATTTTTACTTTATTTATGTTACAAATTGTAGACTCACCTGTTTGTTTTTTATACTTCTTGTGAAAACTAACAATATAAATTATTGATTAAAATATACCTAGGTTTTTCTGAGATTTTACGATTTTATTTTTTTTTCTCGCAGATACTGAGGATTTTTTGCTTGTACAAAATTTTGTATTAAATATTGAAGATTGTATTTATTGCCACTCTGTATATTTCGTAATTTCATTGAAGATATTGCTTAGCAGTTGAAGTATTGCAATAAATAATAAAAGATATATTTTGGCGTTTTCTTGTTGACGATGTTTAAGCAGCTGAATATACACTACTGATTATATAATAAAAATTTTATGTTAAAACAGTACTTTTCTTTCTTCTTTGGCATTTTAATGCTTACTGGTCCTGAGAGCTGTATAGGAGCGAAATTCGACAAACTCAAACGGGTGTTTTAGACCTTCCAAAGTTTATAGAAAGTCAAGCTTGGAGCTCCTGAGAATGCCAACTTAAGGTTGGCGAAACGCGCGTTGAGTGAAATCGAAGTTGTTTTGGTGTTGGGTAGTTTCTATTTCTTGAGTTTTCCATAACTGAAAATCAAAAATATTTTTAGAAATTTCATACTTCCATACAAATGGCCTTTCGAGTTTGATATTAATCGAATTTGATGAACTATTTTGGAACCTATACAATTCAAAATACTCAACATAAGTCAACATATGTGGTCTGTAGGGTAGATTATAATTCTATCTCGCATACCGTAGATAAATGAAATAAAACACGATCAAATCCCTGTATCTACTACGGTTTCAGATATACTGGTAATGGACAACCATACCTTGGACCAAGAAGAATACAATTTTGGATTTTATACTAAAATAATAAATGTTTTTTGCTGTCAACTTGTCCAGCTCATGCGGTCTCAGCCTATATCCACAGGCATAACGCGGCGCTACGAGTGTTGTACTACCATCTACGACACTCGTATGGTATTGACGAGACACCGGTGTTGTCTTAGGCTTCGGGGGATATTGAGTCCGTTGTTGAGAATTAGAAGAGCCGAATATATTGGAACTATTCATTCCCCACCCTCAGGCAAATACAAGATAAGCCTGATGTAATTCTCCTCGACCATCAAAGTAGGACGATTTCCAGCTCCTGGCAAAACGAACATTGTCAGAAAAGAGAAGGAAAAACGGACTAAATATCGAGACAATAATTTAAACAACAACTTACTCTTTGAACTCCGCAGGCTTTACCCAAACCATTCTTCAAAATGGTGTTTCTGATCATAGGGGTCCTTGGTGGAATGATGCGACACCGGCTTGCCGTGATGTGGCAGAAAACTTAGCCGGAAGGATGCAGAAGCCCGTAATTCTTGGTTCACTCCGTTTCCTCAGGGCACGTGATTCTCGGACCCAGAAGTGGGGAGTGTTTACTGGAGTTAATGACACACCAGCGCCCCCTCCGGAAGTATCGGGGCTCCAGAGACAGGGCCTGGTTGGGATATTTCTGATGAAAATAGAAAAAAATGCTTCTATTGGTAGTAACAAAGTACAATATCCTACCAATAGGTATAGTTAACGCTTTCTTGTACCAGATGAGAAAGTACTTTCTTACACTCAACCTGGAATTTACGTTCAGTATTTATTATTTGTCAAATAAATAGTATTTTATTAAAAGTAATTGAAATAAATGATCAATCATAAACTGCAAGAACTACCCCTGAAACTAAACTTCAGATGGCTAGAAGCAATTGACATCAGAACAGTTGTGAAGTTGAATTGTTATTGTAAAATTGTTATATTTCCGTTAACCGTCTACACCCTTACGAACACAACCAGAAGTCTTCGAAAGACTTGTGCGAACTAGGGAAGACGTTGTCCTTACGTTTTAACGTGTGATGCCATGCATGAAGTGAGTGTCTATTTTAGCAATCAGCACTTTTAATTATTTGTCCGTGAAGAACGTTGCACGTATGGGTGACAAATAAAATTCAATGTCAGTAGGGGGAAATAGTCGTTTTCTGTTAGATATTTGCCTGAAATTTTTTTCAGTTTGTGGATTTCTGCGGAGTGGCAAGTATTTTATTGTGGAAAATTGATCATATTTTTAATTTTTGATGGTTATTCTGCTTATGTAAGGTTAGTCAGATTAGGCTAATAATTTAAGCATATTCAACAAACAATTACAATTTTTCTGCTCCGTGTAATAGAGATTTCTAATGAATCTTGAGCACCCAATAAAAAGAGATGAAAGTTCTTAATATCTTCATCCTTGTTGGCAGGGCAGCCAACTTAAATGTTTGTACGACAGACGGCTTTCTTATTGGTTGTTTCTAGGTAAATTTCCCATGCAGAAACCAATCAGAAATTAGAATAGAGATTTCCAATGGATTTGGACACCCAAAAGTTTCCATGTGAAATTATCTTTTTCCGCCAATCTTTCCCTCTTGTTCTTATTGGTCCATGCGGGTCGCCTGAATGAAGTATGGTCGTTTAGAACCCTTGCAGCATTACTATGCTGTTTTCTATTTGCCACAGATTTACTCCAAGTATACCTCAAAATTCCTGGGGCGAGATTCCGTGGATCATATAATTCTGTTGTCGAAAGTTATGTCTCTTTTTTCACAAGAATTCCGCAATAATGACATCTCACTCATTTGATCGACTATATTCTATAGCTGCTTTCCAATTGGCAGGGGTAGTAGCACCAAATGGGGCTTGTTACCCCTGAAGTGAACCACACCTGACTTTATAAATAAGGTTTAATTCGAAAACACATCAGGAGCTACCCGGAGTTAATCGGTGATAATCCCTGTGGAAATTGGAAAGCAGCTTATGGAACACGGAATCCCATCTCCTGTACCATAGAATTATATAGTCGTTAGTTATGTCTCTTTCTCTCCCATGAATTCAATTATAATGTCACCTCACTTATTGTGTCGACTATAGAATTCTATGGTACACGGAATACTACCACTGGGGTAGAAACGACTCGTGCGTTCTGTGGTTCCGGGGCTAATTCTGGCACAGAGCACGTGTTTCGTAAAGGGATTGGTTGTGTATGTCCTATTTGAACAAGAAAAACAAAACAAAAAAACTACAGTATACCAAGTACCACCCCAGAAATAAAACTCGAGTCGGCTTTTTTAGGGATAGATTTTGCTGCAAGTTTTGTTAGTAAAATCGGTTATGTTTTATGTTGTTGAGGTACCATATAATGAGTTCTCCATGAGCACCAGTCTTTACTTTGAGAATGAAAATGAGAATTTATTTATATAGATTTGATGTAATCGCTGAACCATAAACTTTTGTCCAATAAATAATTTTTCGTGTTTTTTTAAATTTATTATTTGAAATACGTGTTTCACTTTATCAGATTTTTGTTTTGAAAAGTAGCCAGCAGGTGTGTGTTCATATAAGGGCCAGTTTTATATATTCCAATTACATCCGGATTGACTAACTAATAGTTTAGAATGTGAATGATATCCGTTTGATAGAGGTAGTATGGATTTTCTTAAGAGCTATGACGTTGAATATATATCTCTCACTCACACTCATTGCCGATACGTAAATTTGTCCTCTGCTATGGTATGAGTCATAGCTCGTGAGAAAATCCACTACCTCTAATACTCTGTTATAGTTCCCATTCTAAACCGTTAGTAAGTCGACCTGGCGAGTTAACTGGAACCTTTAAAACTGGGCCTAAATAGCAAACCGCCAATCAGAAAAACGCTTCATTGGGAACTAACCATATCCTTTTCTTTGCGTCAAACTTTAAAAACACTAGGATCGAAAATGCTTACCTATAATTTCTTTTTATTGATGTTGGCATCACCGATTTGCCATTCATATTATCATATTCAGAGGGAAACGAATAAATATTTTTGAATATATTTAACCATTCTAGGGGTATTCATAATAATTCTTTGCATATGGGGTATGGAGTTATTAAATATCATTGGTGTGGAAATTAGTAATCTTAATATGTCAAGTATCTATTATAGTATCTAGGTATTTCCCCATTTCACACATATTGTTCTACAACACGTCACTACTTTATATACCCTGAACAACCAAAATGAAAGGGAACGTGTTTTTTTCAAAAGTCCAAAGCGATGATAATTATTTTACATCACTCCGTGTCGAACAGCTATAAAGGAGCTACTTACAAAATTAAACTTGTTGGCTTCAATATGGCATTGATATAATTTTGTTCCAATGGTCTAGTTCTTTACTTATTTGTACCATATTGAGACGATTTACGGTAGGTATTGCAAAAGTTGGATGACGCAACATTTGTTACTTAAATAGCAGTGAATAGTGATTGATAATTATTTGCAGATAAGAGTAAATATACTGAAAATTACACAAATCAATCGTAAGTTACAAAATATAGTTAACCCCCTGCAAATGACCATGTTGACCATATTTTTATTGTTGTTTGTTTTTCTTTGAAACGATAAGCGATGACGTATATAAATTCTTATCGAAAGGTCACTGTTCACATCAAAGTTTACATATTTTTTTGTTAATTTTTCATAACCATCATATAGTTTTGAAAACTTGAGTCGCTGAATTTGAATTTGACACCTGACAACATGTTTTCGCGCCCTATTTTCAACAAAACCTACTTGTTGATTTCTCAGGTATGCCTATTTGAAAAATTGTTTTTCTTTCAATTATTCTTTGAGTTGAGCAATGTATTTTTTGTCCTAGTGTAAGTAATGCAATACTTGTTGTTTCTGTCGAACGTTGGCCAATATTTGACCTCTTCTTGATAATAAATATGACCTTATTTTTCTAATACTTTGAGGTTATCAGCCATACTGAACCACGCGAAGAAAGAGACTCAAAACACTTTTAAATTTTCAATTGGAAACACCTCATTCTGTTTAGTATAAAGCATCTATCTCAAGCTCAAGCATACTTGCTGTTTTATTAATTTTTAAATAATCAGTAATCAGTAGTTTTGGAGGTTAGTATTTATGACAACCTATAAAGTTGGCAGATGTTCGGGTTGCTTTTTCAAAAATGAAGTTCAATATAATTTTTCGTTCACAGATAAAAGTATTCATACCACAGTCAGTGAGAATGAGCAATGATATTTCGAAAACTCTTAATGCAAACCTATGGGATTCAGATCCTGAATTATGGGATATCATAAAAAAGGAAAAAAAGAGACAGCTGAGAGGTTTGGAAATGATTGCCTCTGAAAACTTCACAACCCTACCAGTTTTACAGTGCCTTAGTTCTTGTTTGAGCAACAAGTACTCCGAAGGAATGCCAGGACAAAGGTTAGTATAAGTATTCATCATCCATCAACCCAGTCTTGGTGATATTTTGAAATTCAAGTCAGTTGAACTGAATAGTTGTATATTTTCACAGTTATAAAACCGTGGATTTTGTTGAACAATAATTTGTTTAGGACAGGTGCAACTTGTTGTCTTGTAGGTATTGTATTATCTGATCTACTTCCAGAGACTCTGCCATGCTAAGCATAAAAGGCGTATCTGACACATTGGTGAGCACTGAATTAAGGACTGTTTTGGTTTTTCTGCATCGTTTCACTTCTATCTCACTAGGATTGAATGTTGTAATTGAAAATTAGCCGATATTATATGTTTATGAAAAATATCATATATGCAAAAATTGCCCCCAACCTAATAGTAAAATATGATTTTTTCAAAAACATGAAAACTGCAGATAAGCCCATTTTGATTATTACGGCAGGACTAAGCTTACCATTCCTAAAATAAAATTACACTTGACAGTTTATTCTTCATGGTTCTTAAGGATGAGTTACAAGTTTGAATTTGAATTGAATTACAAAAATTCTACTGGATTGGTTGATTTTTACTAAGGCAATACCATTAGTAATATTGGACCACAATAAGATCTGTGTTTTGCTTCCCTAGAATGTACCATATTCAGTCATGAGAGACTCCATTGTCTATACTACTAACAAACTTGTTTTTCTGAAGGGAATTATTTATTAAATTTCAGGTATTATGGAGGAAATCAATTCATCGATCAAATTGAATTTCTTGCTCAAAAGAGATCTTTAGAAACATATAAATTGAACTCGGAAGAATGGGGGGTGAATGTTCAGCCATATTCTGGATCTCCTGCCAATTTTGCAGTGTATACTGGTAATATCCTTGTACAATAATTTGATACTAAATTATAAAGCAATCTAGATTAGGTTGAGTTCATTATATAAAAAGCAAATCTTTTCAGGTGTTGTGGAACCACACGGTCGTATTATGGGCTTAGACTTACCTGATGGTGGACATTTGACACATGGTTTCTTCACGCCAACCAAAAAGATCTCAGCTACATCGATATTCTTCGAAAGCATGCCATATAAGGTATTTTTGACTTTTACAGTCCTAGGTTCCATAATAGATGCTTTCTTTGCTATTGGTAGAAATTTACTAATGTAATTTTCTTGTCGATGACTGAACTAAAATAAGAATCCATGCAGCATTAAATTCTCAAAAAGAAGGCTGTAATTTAGGACTTTTTTTAGGTTGATCCAGAAACTGGTCTCATAGATTACCACAAGCTTCTTGCCAGTGCAAGACTTTTCAAGCCAAAGCTGATAATTGCAGGAGTAACTTGTTATTCTAGAGCACTGGATTACAAAAAATTCCGACAGATATGTGACGAAGTAGGAGCATATATGATGGCTGATATGTCCCATATTTCTGGTTTAGTTGCAGCAGGTATTATATCTATATTGTGGAAGCATATAACTTTTCAGTAATACCCTTTCTTTTCTCTATTAGGTGTGACGCCAAGTCCTTTTGAATATAGTGATATTGTTACTACCACTACCCACAAGAGTTTAAGAGGACCTAGGGCAGGTGTGATATTTTTCAGAAAAGGAGTGAGATCTGTGAATGCCAAAGGAGAAAAAATTCTCTATGATCTCGAAAATAGGATCAACCAAGCAGTATTCCCTGGATTACAAGGTACTGTCATTGTTCAGTCGTTGATAATATAAATTGCAGAGTTCATAAAGGTCTGGTTTTAGTTTAAAGACAAATTATTATTATTTTTATTAATTTATTTTGGTTTTTATAGTGATCAGTGGTCGGACGCTTTATGCGCCACCCCTCGGCCTACGAATTATCAATATTATTATGATTTCAGTGATTTCTGAAATTATTCTCTAGCGGACTTTTCATATAGCACATATGGTCAACTAATATTCCATTTTGAAGAGCTGTTCAGCAACCTATATTAATTTGTGTCCAAACTTGTATATGCCCAAAAAAACTCGAGGCATTATAAATGAGATTTTGAATTTGAATTTAGAGAATTGATTCTTCCTAATGCTATAGTTGAATGAATTATTTATTTCTCAATTCAAATTCTTATCGTTCAATTTCAATTTTTTTTGGTCTATTTTTTTTGTTTTAAAGTCATATAAACAGTTTTTTTCCAAAATAAAAGTTCATTTACCCATTTTTCAAACAATTGGATATCTTTTTCAGTCTTTCTAAAGTTTTTTCTAATTTTCCGAATAAATATTGCAGTATGATAGTATCTGTAAAAAAATGTTTTCCATTTTATTTCAACTTCTATATAGTAATCTGAAATTTCTAGTTATATTGTATGATTTGATGCATCAAATACTTTTTTAATATCTAAAAAACGGCAACACCATACTTACTTTAATCTAAAGTTTCAAGAATATCATTCATGAAACTGATTCGGTATTTGAAATTGGCATGAAAGCATAATATGGAAATTTATCAAAAACAAAATTATTCAGAAGAGCTCTTGAGCAATAGTTTAAAAAAATATTCTTTTCCGCCGACCTCGTATTAAAATACATGTTTAATGTTCTTCAGTGCAAACGAAATCGACCCTTAATGACCCCTATTAATGGTTTATTTGTCATTAATACATGATATTTCGAAATCGATCATTAAAGACACCTATTAATGTTCGATTTCGCATCACAGCTGTAAAATGCGAATGTACAGATGAACTTTTTCTGTACCTTCTTTCAGTTTCTCTAATTCTACCATACCTTATTCATTTCCATCCCAAATTATTCTGCTTTTACTACTTTCTCATTATAAATTTGTACATTAAATATTATTTTCAATGTGTCAGTTGATGTTTCCTGTTATAAACATATTATTGTTTCTTGGGAATATTAAACGTTATTATTGTATTATTATTATAAATGTATTTGAATAATTAAAAGTTGATGAATAATGTTCAATTAAGTTTGTATCTACTGTTAATTTTGTTGATTTAGGTAATATCTTCTCATCAAGAATTTCTTTATTTCAAAATGAGGTAGACGAAAAAATATTGTAATCAACTCATATGATAAAATGCTATTAATGATCTCGAACATAAACGCGCTCGGTTGCTTCACTCACGCGTTAAAATATCTCGATCATTAATCGCCACAAACACTCGTTGAGTGTACCCAAAGGCATAGCATGTGCGGGTAGACGGCTTTTATTATTATTATTTGCCGTGGCGCTCTGGGACGACTTTCTGATTTTTGGTGGCATATTCACTTTTCAGCTGTAGGAAAACCCGGAAAACCTACAGCACCACCTCGGGTGGTTGGTGTGCACTCCAAGCTAGCACCAAACGAGATTGGCATCGAAACAACCCACAATACACTTGCTTTTTAACAAGGCATGCTCCGATATAAAGTAAATGAGAAAAATTCTCTTGTACCTCTTGTATATCGGGCTATGGCTATGCTGGAGTTTCGAACGGCCTGTGCGTTAGACCGCTGATCCACCGACCACCTGTTGATTAATTAACTATATCTCCTCCATTTTGAACAGGTTTTAATATGGTTTTTCTTAGGTAATTTGGAAAGACACCTTCAATACATTTATTAATAATCATTGATGGATCAACTAAGTTTTTTGAAGTTGTTTGATATTCACTAGGAGCAATGTTGAATTTTATATTATAATTTCATTAATTTCTTGTTCCAAAATTAGTTTTATAAACATGGATTTACTACAAAGTAATTTATGGATTGATTATTTTTTTATAATGATACTTCAGTATTTCCCTGTATGTTTCAATTACCTGTCTACAGATGTCCGTGTGATTATCATTTCCAAAGGCATTGATATTATGTTAGAGTTTAGTTTAGGGTTAAAAAATTATGTTTTTTTTGGTGTTTTGAAAGCTTTTGAAAGTAAAATATTTGTCTTTATAAGAGCCTTTGACGCATCCTAATAATTAAAAGTCCATATTTCAGCAGGATTAGTGAAGTCATAAAAGCTCAAGAACATCAAAGTTTCTCAATATTCAATTGTATTTCATCCATAAATAATAAGCTATGGTTATTTTGCTCTATAAAATAAAAACGTATTTTCTCAACAGGCGGTCCCCATGAAAATGCTATAGCCGCAATTGCAACTGCCATGAAACAAGCTCAAACTCCGGAATTCGTCACCTATGCTAAACAAATTGTCCTGAACGCTAAGAGGCTGTGTGACGGTCTACAGTCGAGGGGCTACAAAGTTGTGACTGGTAGTACTGAAGTGCACATGCTGTTGCTCGATCTCCGTCCTGCAGGACTAAGTGGCGCCAAAGCCGAATATATTCTAGAAGAAGTATCTATTGCTTGTAACAAAAACACAGTTCCGGGAGATAAAAGTGCACTGAATCCATCAGGTTTACGAATTGGTAAGATATTTTGTAATAATTTAAATAAGTGCCACTTATTGAATTATATTATTGAAATCTCCCATTTTAGAGTTTAATAACACAACTTGAAATTATTTATTTTTGTTTGAATAGGAACTCCGGCACTTACAACCCGTGGTTTCAACGAAGAAAACATTGATGATGTCACAAATTTCATCGACCTTGCATTGAAGTTGGGCAAGGAAATTGCCAAGGCCTCTGGACCAAAGCTAGTAGACTTCAAAAAGACACTTCACGAGGAATTTGCAGCAAAGGTTGCCGCGCTACGAGATGATGTTGAAAAGTATAGCGAAAAATTTCCTCTTCCTGGATATCCAGAATATTAGATCAGATACCAATAGTATTTAATTTTTTTTATACTTTGTATATACACCTAGAGATCTGCATTTTTAAGTTCACGAATTTGCACAAGTAAAGCATTTCTAATGAAATAAATGTTTTGATCGGGAGCAAGTTCCTAAACTTTTTGGAGAAATCACATGGATTTATTGTGATGATGTAGTAACTTATGAATATTTGGTTACTTTTTTATAAGAATGAAAAAACAAGATATCACCAATTTGAAAATAAATTTTGATTCTTTATAGTTGATAACAAATCAATATAAAGTTGGGACTGAGTATTTTTTATCAATTTTTCAGCTCTTATTTGTTCTTTTATGTTTTAATAAATTATACAGTTTGATTTTGTTTAGTATAAAGCCCAAACTGAATTACCTGAAAACTATTTCTGCCTTGCCAAACTCTGGTGCCAAGAAGACAAACACCCGCTCAGTTCTCTCCTATATTGTAGATTCTAAAGGTGTAGTCTTCAATATAATATGATTTTTATATACCTGCAATTTTCACATGGAAAGCAGATAAGTGATATGCTCAAAAGTTTTGATTTTAATGCATCAGGGTTTAAAGCATCTTTCCTCCAAATGTTCACAACATGAATGCAGAAGCCTATTTCCATGTTCATGTGAGGTGAGGAAAGGTCACAGTATAACAGATGCAAGCTAGACGTGGTAAGTTATAGTGGAATTCATTATTTCCCGAGACTGATTCAACCAAGAAATAACAACAGTAGTTCCAAGTGGGTGTTTGAAATTTAACAACTTTACCAGAAGTCCAGGTCTATGACCTGAAGGGATACTATTGAATTGTGCCAGCCTAAAATTTATCATAAGTCAAGTGTTAATTTTTTAATTGTGTGCAAAGAAATCTACCATAATTTTTCGTTTCCTATAAACAGCGCCAGCGTTCGGAAACTTTGGTGTTGCTAACCCCAGTAACCCAACTAAAAACCAGGGTTTTTTAGTTGCAATTCAGAAAGTGTAATATGTATTTCAGTAAGTATAATTTGTAATTTAGAATAATGAACTGTAATTCAGAAAACATTAATTAAAAATCAGATTGGTGAAATGAAATTCAGAAACTATAACTTTTAATTCAGATTAGTGATTTTTTTTTTCAGAATGTGTAATTTGTAATTTAGATTAGTGAATTGATAATCAGAAAGTGTAACTTGTAATTCAGAAAGCGAAGTTGTTATCCAGAGAGTACCAGCTGTAGTTTATTGTCCCATTTCCAATTCTTACTTATCAAGTCCTTGACGAGCATAGAATGAAGGCTTTCACGGCCGGAAGTATAATCAAGGAGTATGGTTTCTGAGCTTTGGTTCACCTCCATGGAGGCGGTTTCTATGGACGTTTCGCTCACAACTGAGGTGAGCATCATGACAAAATTCAGGCTGATGCTCACCGCAGTTGTGAGCGAAACTTCCATAGAAACCGCCTTTACAGAGGTGAACCGACCACGGCCCGGAAACCATACTCCTTGATTGAGTCCTTGGCGGTTTCTGAATTACAAGTGATGGTTTCTGAATTACAATTGACGCTTTCTGAATAACAATTCGCTAATCTGAAATTGAAGTTACACTTTCTGAAATACAATTTACTAATCTGAATCACATGTCATATTTTCCGAATTACATTTTACTAATCTGAATTTCAAGTTACACTTTCTGAATAACATTTGAAAAAGGTGTAGTGTCAGTACAGGCAAAGCACGTAAATTACGAAAAGTTCATGAATTGCTAAGTCAACAAATATGTTGTCGAGCATTTTGTTATGGTATCATTTTGCGACTTCCTATTTTAATTCTTGCCTTGGGTGCATCAATGTGATTTTGATCTGTTGTTGAATTTTGTACTTGTAGTAAACAGAGGTTTCCAGATTAATTTTAGATTAGAAAGAACAACTCTTCAATTCAATGAATAAACAAATCATTGAAGTTGGTGACTTAAGGTTATAAGTATTAGGGCGTCGAAACGGGAAGCCTATACTTCTCCCGAAAAACAAAATTAGCGACGCTTTTGCCTCCAATGAATTCGAAATTAAAACGTAATCATAAAAAGTCATGCTGAATCTGGTGGGCATATAGGTTTTTGTATTTATAGTGAGAAGTGAAATTCCCAAATTCTAATTATATGAGATATTTATGTCATTACTTGGCGCCATTGATTTACAACTATAAATTAAATGAGCTTTTTTCCGTATTTTTTTTTAGTTTTCAACGGAAAATCTTTGCTGGGTAACTAGACTAGGCAAATTGCCCTTAATGAAACAAATAAAATCGACGAAGTCGAAATACGTTTGCAGCAAATGAAAAAATGAGGCATACATCTGTCAGAAAACAACTACTTCCCTGGCTAATACCACGACGGACATTAAACTACATCTGACAGATCGTTGCCACGTTCTTTCAAGAAGACCCAATTACAAGCGAGTATCGTGTAATTAAACAGTAGATTATCCTTCATTTGGCTGGGAATGACAACCTGCAGACATTCATGTTTCGAGGTTTATTGCCTCTCATCAGTGACAGGGTAGGTCGGACAACATTATAATTGTCTTGTCCCTGCCAAATGAAAAATAATCAACTGCTTAACTAATATTTCCAAACGGATGAAGCTACGACCTACAACTAAGTTGGTCGCAGCGCCATCCGCACTCGTTTCCACCAAGTGGAAAAATGAGGCAAACATCTGTCAGAAAACAACTACTTCCCTGACTAATACCACGACGAACATTGAACTACATACGATAAGACGACAAGTTATGTTATATGAAGGAAAAATGTATCTAGGATAAAATCAACTCCAACCGGTTACTACCTCGGGAACGTTTCGACTCTTCAAGCACAATTGTCACTATAATGGCGTTAAGTTTAAATGGCAAGACAGGAAGAAGGCAATCTGAGTTTCCAATCTATAACTTGACCTGACTAACCTAAGCTAGACAGAATAATCACAAAACGTTTCCATAAAAATTCTAATCTAGTAAAAGTAACCGTCACTTCAATTTCCCTTTTGTCATCAGCTATGATTGTTGAGCATTGTTGAATTGATGAAATATGAGTAGTTTTGGGGAAGTTTCGTCTGAACAAATCACAAAAAAAATCGTGTTTTTAATAACCTTCAAATACTAGTTTAAACGTAGGTATCCAAATATCTATTATTGTAGTGCATTAGTATTGCCAAACACAAATTTTCTCTTATTGAATAAATTTCTTCAAACTCGAAATTATTTCGTTAAAAAACAAAATGTGTCCATTAGAAAAAAAAACCCTTGTTTTTACCGTTGAATGAAAAGAAAATTGAAATATAATTTGACAACATAATTTAATAAATATGCAAACAATTATTGAAAGCTTACCGAAACGACCAGCAGACAGGTTTTTCTATATTTTACAGAACTTTGTTCATATTTGAAAACAAATAATGATCTTTGCTGATTTTACGTCATAACACTTCACAGCGATCACAAAATGATATGTCAAACTGATGTCATGTCTACGTTTCAAAATTAAAAGGTAAACAACTTTTTTACCGATTTCAAAAGTTGTGAGCTTTCTTCTTTGTCAACAGTAATATTTTTGATATATGTTCAACTCTTTCCAACACGTATTCTTTTGTCTTTCTCTTTTGAAAGTAGATGCTCACATCGAGTTACTTTGATACAAATTGATAATAAACCCAAAACTTTCACGGTCGGAAGTACGATGAAGTATGGTTTCCTGGCAAGTAGGTCATTGTGGACGTTTTGCTCACAGCGTGGATGTTGTCATTTCAAAGAGTAAGTGGAACACATATAATTATGATTTTATCACACGAACAAAGATGTCGAAATAACACAGTATAATCTGGTCATATACGTATAAGTTGGAGAAAAATATCTGGTTACATAGAATGGTAGTTTTTGATGAGACTATTTTATTCAGCTTCTAAGATAGCCGAGCCCAGCCACTTCCAGTGGTCAGCCTTCCATGTATCCTTACTTACTTACTGTAATAAATGATTGATATCGAAATCCTTGATTATTCAATCTAGTTCACAAGTAGTCAGCCCCATAAAAATTCTATGAGTTGGATGATGCTCGATGGATAACTCAAGGTTTGCAATATTTGTTCCCAGCCACTCGATACTGCAGCACAATGTGCATGTACAAAAGCCACGAGGTGCATATATATTCAAAACAATCTTTCAATAACGCATCATATAAAAATGCAATTTGGTTCACCAAGTGGTAACATAGAAGATAAGCTAATAGAATTAGCAAAATGTAGTTTTCCACAAAATAAACAAGGTCTCCTCAACGCATTTGAAAGCATGGTCACTAAAAAAAACATTTTTAAAAATAAAAAAAGAGAAAAGTTGTACCTAAGAAAAAGTCACTACAGGACTCTGCGATGACAGTTTTATTATGAACTATTTCAGAATTTTTATTTACTTGGTAAGGTGATTAAAACTTTTTTTTGCTTTTTTCTCTTTCCATATTCCATATTTGTTTCTGTTTCCGATTGTAATTGTTTTCTTTTAATGATTCCTTATATACAGTGTGTTGTATTTCACCTCTGTATTTCTGTGGATTTCAGATAATTGAGGTTTTTTTTTCATTCCAATGTGAACTCGATATGCTTTATCTTCTCAGGTGAAAAAGTTTCATAAAGCACCTTTTCACGACCTACTACGCTCACAGAATGCACGCCAAAAATCGAGAAAAAGTATTAGGCATTTTTTTTTAAATTTTGGTTGGGGCATTCGATTCAAACCAGTCTCAAATAGCTCCATGCTAAATTTCAGCATGATATCTTTTACGAAATAGTAAATCTTCCAAGTCACTCTGTATAAAAAATTCCGTGCAAATTGGAATGAATTGAGGCAAGATTCAGACGATGATTGTTAATGAAAACACATTATTCCCAAATTATTAATTTTTAAATACTATAACAAATTTTGAAATGAAACATGAAGAAATGGAATATGCATCAAACAAGCAGATGAAAAACTGAGACACCAACAATTCTAAATCTTCGTATGTTCTATATATGCAGTTCTACTGGTGATATTTCTCTGCAAAATGCCACAATTCTTCTTTGCAACTCTTCTTTTGTCCTTGGCCTACTTTTATAAACCTGTTAGATATTTCCCCAAAAGTTAAAATCCTTCCTTCCTTCCTACATTACCAGCATTATGGATGGAAGCACCATCCAATTGAAAAATGATAGCTGTACGAACATTTATGGGGATTTCTTCGAGAATATCCCATAATACGTTTTTCAAGAAATTCAGAAGCGTTTCATCATTCATCGTTCCATCAAAGAAAAATGGCCCGATAATTCACTGGCCGCCGCGTTCGCCTGATCTAAACACTCTGGATTTCTACTTTTGGGAAAATATTCAACAGAATGTTTATGAAACTAGACCAAGTACTGAAGAAGAGTTGCGAAGATGAATTGTGGCACTGTGTAGAGAAATTTCACAAGGAGAATTGAGAAGAGTAAGACATAACTTGCACAGAAGGTGTGGAAATAATGTGTTTTTATTACCAATCATGAACAGATCGTCTGAATCCGACCCCTTGCCTCAATTCATTCCAATTTAGACTTAATTTTTTATACAGAGTGACTTGAGATTTCCTTTTTCGAAAATTTCAACAGATATAGAAAACAATCCGTAAAAAATATCATGTTGAAATTTTACATGGAGGTATTCGAGAATGGTTCGAATCGAATGATTTAACCAAAAGTTTGCTTAAAAATGCCTAATATCTTTTCTCGATTTTTGGAATGCATTCTGTGGTCGTAGTAGGTCGTGAGAAGGGGATTGATGAAACTTTTTTACCTGACAAGATAGAGCATTTTGAAGTACATATTGAAGAAAAAAATTTCCAAAATCCACAGAAATACGGGGGTAGGGCTTAGTAAATTGTAACACACTGTATTTAAACAGTATTATAATACGGGTTTAGATGTTTTTCTGTACTGAGTAATCTGGAGAACGGAAGAATCCCGAAAAGTTTGGTCTGGACGAATTGAGTATATAAGCCGACACATTTCATTCGGAAAGGAAGTTTTGAAGAAGTTGAGAAGTTTTTGAAGGCGTTAAGAAGTTTTTGAAGAAGTTCATAAGTGTTTGGAATATTTAGCTAGTTGAAGAGATCTAAGTGTTTTATCAGTCAGTGTAGTAGTTGTATGTTTATATCGAAGTTAATATAAACAGTTTAGCAATGTGCTAGGCGTATTATTTACATTTTCTAGACTCTCGTTCTCGAGTGATCGAAAAAGTTAACTTTCAAGGAAAAATTGCCGATTTAAGTAACACTTGACATGTATTTGGAAAGATACAGTTTATTGTCAAGTCGTCCAGGCTGTTGTGAAAATGGGAGGGGGTATCACCATTGCAGCTTATAATTTATAACTCAATTCAATTATATAATTACATCATTATCGTCAAGTCTATAAGTTTTTATATTTTGACAAATTATATTTTGACTTTGACAATGCTACTGTTTAGAAAATGGTTAGCAGAATTCAAGCGAGTTTCATGAACATGTTGTTCAACAAAACATTGATTGTACATACTATGATTGACACTAGTCGATTTGTTATAAAATAGAGGGAATTTTGGGTGGTTGTACGAGTCAAATACAAATGGAACATTCAGCTATGAAGAAGCTGTGTGTACATTGGATTCCTCACAATTTGACAGATGCAAATGGCCGCGTCAAATGGATCACGGACATGCAAAAGAAATTAAACTAGGTAGGTATTTCTCCAAACTTCAGTGAAGTTGTTCACTCTTGAAGTACTTTGAAAACAATTACCGGTCTTTCCTTTATTAAACGGAGTTCTGTTGCTACCGTGTAATTAGAAGATCAAATAGCTGTTAATGATGATAATGAAAAATTTGTTAGCCAAGAGTCATTGCAATAATTAATAAAAACAATTGACAACACAGTACATCATCCTGCATTATGGCGATGCCATCTCTGCCATGGATATTCAATACATCAAATGAATGTCCAAAACTTCGATTTAATGCCTTCTTGATCGTGTTTTCCTTATTTATCACCTAACAATTTTTTGTTGTTTTCAACTGCCAAAAATAAAATTGGTGGATACTGATCTTTAGCACCAAAGAAGTTATTGAGCCCGTTGAAATATGTTTATGAGATAGTTACTTTCGAGTTGTGGAGTATTCCAGAATTCCAAAAGTATAAAGGTCTTGAAGGTGAATACTCTGAGAAACAATAAAGCCATTTGTTCTTAAAAATTTTTGTGTTTTCTCCATTCCTACAAATTTTCAAGGTTATCCTCGTATATTATAAACAAAATTTCGACCTAGTAAAAAAAATTATAAAATTTAATTTTACGAATCACCCAAGTATAAATGAATTCAGCTAGCCAGGAATCTTAATTCATACAATTTTATTCATTATTAATCAATACAGAATAACTGAATATGAGCCCTGATTCCCAATATGCTTGATTATATATATACAAAATGCAAGAAGTTGTTTATACAAAAACATCCATATCAAAACGATGTTAGAAAAAAATAGATGTCTTTACAAAATATATATTCTACATAATATAACGTATCAAAAGATTAATTGGCTACATTAGTATCATTTTTTATAGCAATAGTTTTATTGATGTACCTGAATGAATTCAAAACCGATACATATAAAGACAAAATTACTAGTTTACCTAATAGATAAAAATGCTACACTCTAATGATAGTATAAATGTATAAGAATCTGTATAAATAAAATGCATCATAATCAATCAAAACATAAAAATCCTTCATGAATGGTAAGAAGCACAATAATTCATAAATAAAAAAACAGTGTTTTCCAGAAAATGAAAGTTCTATATTCCAATATTCTAATATAAGTTATGTAAATGCTTCTGGCCGTACGTATCATATGAAACTATATCATTGAAAGTTGTTGAAATATTTTCTGTTGAACACTTGCTAAGTACTAGACGAAATATATACAAGAAGCAATTTTTTTGTGTGGAATTTTGTAGTGAAAGTCAGTAAATAGGCGATTATCATCATTAATAGAAAATTAAATAATTGAATGGTTAAAAGAAGGGAAGCGTTAAGTCCTAATTAAGAGCATCATCTCCATCCATTGCTTCATCTTGTGTGGTGGAATCATCCCCTGATCCTGTGCCACTAGTTTGAATTGACCCTCTTTTGGAGGAACTTAGTCGAGATGATGATATACCCATTGTACCCCGCCTAGAAATAAAAGTATCTTGATCAATCATTTGTCAACTATCGAGGTAAAAACTATGTACATTGGACGATATACTTAAAATAATTTCGTTCATCACTGCAGCAGGATTACTAGTTTTCTTTCTTGATGAAATTTCTATAACAATTTAGAGATATGAATCATATCACCAAGATTTGTTTTGCACTCTTCAACCAACAATAAAGTTACAAAAACCAAAATTCAAATTGAAGTAAATCACAGATCGTTAAATTTTCTTTATTTATGTAAGAGGAGTTGTTTGATATCTACCAGAATGCTCACCACCAGTAATTTAAACGGTTTTTTTTCAGTCTAGTTTGAACTTTTAAGATAAGTAAATATGCTTTTTCTACAAACGTCAAAAAATTACAATGTTCGCGCATTGACAATATGCGAAGTGACCCTTTTTTTAATTTTCCTTCGTTACCATGACACCGTGCGCGAAGTAGTGTGCGAAATACTTCGCACACTGCATGTAAACTATATGGGATTTTTATATTTAAACCTTTATGTTCCTCAATCAAGCAAAAATCCAATTGTCAACAAATACCATTTTAGTTCCATAGTTACAGTAATTACTTGATTTGGAAAAACAGTTAAAGCCAGTTTAATACTATTTTTCATATTAAGCTAAGCATATTACTTATTTTAGAACAATATTTTTGACGTTTGTAGAAGAAAATTTGTTTGCATCTCATGCGCGAAATACTTTGGGGATCTCGACAATCTTTTTAACTCGGCTGCGCCTTGTTAAAAAAAATCAGTTCTCGATCACCAAAGTAGCATTTCGCGCACTAGGTACAAAAATAACTAATAAACAAAAAGTCATAAGTCATCATGGTAAAAGCTGACAACCATAATTACATTTTTCCATCTTTTGGAATAAGCCATATTGGGATTGTCAGTTCTATACGGTTGAAACAAATGGGATTTTACGTCGTTCATATATGTATATTTTTTAAATAGAATATATTTGAAAAATCGTCCTTTTTTTATTTTCGTATACCACTACTTAGTTGCGGAAAGTGTTCTGGTGTCTACAAACAATTTAAAATTCCCTTGGAGCTAATAAGGTCACTTAAAAATTATTAATTTCTGAAAGAAATTGTATCAGCAAAAATCTAACGAGATATTCAAATAATCCTCTGCCGTTTTGATGGATATCAGAAAATCAAAACTGATATATTTTCAAGCACATCTACGTTATTTTTTTAAGAAAGGTACATAGTTTGTGTTATGAAATAATAGAAGTTTGGTTCAAGTGTTTTTTTTTGTAAATTTCTCCCTTTCAAAAACCAGAAAAACTTGAATATCAACATAATGGAATCCACACAAATTCAAAACATTACCCTTACATTGTATGAGTTAATAAAACTCAAACTAATACTACCATTTCAACAGGTTATTATTTCACACAAATATTAAATATGTTATTTCAGTCAATCCAAAAGCTAACACTTGATATTATTCTGCAATAGCATCAGCAGGAGTTATATAAAACACAATTTAATGGACTCATTCACCTTGGTAATTATGAAACAAATGTGGATTGACAGTATGTCTCAGTTTGAGCAAAAACACCCTTGCATCATCTTCAGGATGGGTCGATTTGTAGGATCAATATTTGTTTTAATTTTCTTTCATATCTTGATCTTGTGAGATAAAAGTTTTCTTCGCATGAAAAAACTGAGTAAAATCTCAATTTTGTTTCCTCAACGATTTGAAAAATAAAATAAATCAACTTACTTGAGATCTATTCAGAGAGAAAGATATTAGTTTCTCAGAACACTTTGACCCCCAAAACAAAGTCTACAGTTTCACTTTCAGTTAATTTCGATTTGTTATCGTTGTGCGTATAATACAGGAGTGTTATTACACAAACTGAGTCATACTATGTGCATGTACACTGCAAATGGTATTACTTTAAAATAATTTGGGTCCTCATGGGCTTTTCACAGAGGTTGTATAGGTTTAACTGTTATTTGTTTCAAGAAAGGCGGACAGAAGAAAAAAGGTTGAAAACACCCAAGAACTCACTTGATCTCGAATGAGACCCCCCACATTTTCTTAATCGTTTCAGGTAAGCTTGTTTGGAGTTGTTCGTTTGTAGTGAAAGCAGGTAAGCTAGTTATCTGAGATATGCTTGAATGAAAAATAAATATATAAATAATATGTATTCATGGAGTCATATTACGAGCTGGTTTATGAATATGATATCACAAGGTAAAAATTTTCATCCTTAAAACTTGACGACCCACCTGATTTTTAAGCAGATTTTATCATTTATATCAATTTCGAACAAAAATTTTCATGAAACAAAGGTTCAAGAAATAATACCTGAAATTTAACTTTTTTTGAAGATTATTTATTTATTGCATAAAAAGCTTCCAGTCAGAATAATTTCTGGTATGAGAAAAAGGATTTACAATTGTAAGAAAAAAAATTGTGTCATTTCCTCAATAATATCGCCTTTGAACTCTACATCCTCCACCCCTCCACGATCTGATGTCTAGATCCCTTTATACGCGTTCTGAAACTTCGTAAAATGGGTGCCAACAGCTTTCATCTTTTCCTAAGTGAAGTAATCTCTTCCTGTCAAGATAGGTAGAGGAACAAGAGCGCACCCAAGGGAAAGGGGGTCATCCCCAAAACCGAGTATCTTAGATAATCTGGCTCAAAACGAGAGAAAAACTCATTTAAACTGAAGGTGTACCCTCCCAAAAAAAGGTTGGGTTCGTCCTTGCACTGGACAGTTCTCTACTTCCAGTGGAATTGATACAGACTATTGTGGTCCTACAGTAAGATTTGTTTCAACAACTCTAACTTTATTTAAAGAGACATGAATAGTGGCCAAATGTGCCCTATGGGAAGCAACGGCATTAAATCACGAAGAAGAAGATACACGAATACGGTTTTCTGGCCATAGTGTCTATCCAAATTCAAGATCTGCAGTCACTCAAACTGTTGTATAGGTGTGGGCAGTAGCCAACTATGCTCTGTGCTTGTGGTGTCGTATCAACAATGCCCAAGGACTAACCAACCAAGACTCCAAAGTAACATGAATTCAATACTTCATATATCATCTAGAGAGCACTGATCAATCTACAGTACAGCATACTTTTTATTTGCCTATACTCCTGCATGAAATATAGTCACTAATTCCCCCGATTAACAAATATAAAAAAACATTTTCGGTTTCAGGGGAAACATTTCTAATGATTTTATAATAAGGTAAACTTTTTTAAAAAACTCATAACCTCAAGGAAAGCATTCGGCCTTGATATACTATTCTTCCAATAAATATAAAACATGTCCTCATCAAGGACAAAAATGAAACAACCCTCGTTGGCACATTTTTATTAAGAAAATATTGAAAAAACGGTTTAGTCACTACTAAGCTATTGAGCGGAATGAGGGTCATATATACATTGCAGCCAAAAAAAGCCATTTGAAACATTTGCAGCAGCACACTGTTTCAGTCACATACCAAAATTTACTTCATCGATGTGGTAGAACTCGTATATTCATTTAAGGCTGTAAAGTAATTATTTTGGTATAGAATACTCAATAAAATTCAGTCAGATCAAGGAAAATTATACAGAAAAATAATATCAGAAAATTGACTTATGGAATAAGAACATTCAACTTTGTCTAATTTCCAATGAGTTTTGGCTTATACACCATTATCAAGTAACTGATCTTAAAATTACATAAAGTTCTAAATATAGAGAGTACAGGTATGCATTACTTAACCAAGTGGGTGGGATTAAAGTTAACGAGATTCTAATATAGTTTATTGCCGATTGCAATTTCAAGTGAATTAAATTAATATAGGTGATAAAATTAGCATAAACTTGTGGAGGATATTCATGTTGCCTTTATTTATTTGTTGATTTGTTTCATGAAAATGTCCGCCTGTTTGACCTGTATATGCTGCTAGACACTGCCCATATTACAGTTTATGTATATAGCTGATTTATTCTTTAGAATTACATAAAACTCAGTGAATATTAACTCATTGTACTTAATTGTTTTTATTCAATATGTCAACATGAATTTCCACAAAATAAATAAGTAATCAATCGAACAATTAGTAGAAATTTTTCATTACGGTAATGATTAATATTTCATTATTGATATTACAGAACAATTATGATCAGCCAAAGGTGATGAGACTATTACCACAGCTTTGATTTATTACCAGGGAATGCTTAATCAAGTTACTTGAAATTTCAGTTATTCCTGTGATTTTCAAGCTGATTAATTGGCTTTGGTTGCTCAGTATTGTTCAGTGATAATAATAATGATAATAAAATTATCATTGCCCTAATAAAACAAATATTTTATTTTACCTAAAAACACTAGCAAGTGCACATTATATCAGTACAAATTTCCGATCAAGTAACACAACCTAGATGAGTAACTTGCCGCTCATGCCTTGAACTTTGTCTGTAAAGGCCGATTCAGATACACGCATGCCCATGCAGGGTTTTTGAAGTACTCACGCTTCTATTACAAGAACATATTTCATTTGGTTCTGTAATAATTTTGTCAATGCTGGAGTAATGATTTGAGTTTTTCAAATAATCACGACAAATAATGAAAACCCAATGTAGAATAATGAAAACCTGAAAGTATGATAAAATAATCTCCACATGATTCTGAGAAGAGCCCCTGCTCTAATTGTTAGGTTTTTTTCTAAGTCATTCATTTTACTCTTTTCCAATTCGGTTTCCCTTTCTCGATCGTTACGACACTGGTAGCTTACCTATCAAATGATATATTATTTAGATTTCACAATGCTTCATTCACCATTGTTCCAAATCAAACCCAAATGCTTTGTTGTTCTGTCAACCATCAAATGCAGCGTTGCCGTACTGACCAGACTGTATCGACAACGAAGAATCTCCGTCGGCGATGGGAATACTTTTGTTTTTACATGGCCCTAACAAGCTGCAATGAACGTTTTAATTGCATTCTTATTGTTATATATTTCATCCAAGACAGTATTTTTGGGTTTTCATTGCCATGAATATACCCGACAGAAATCAAAATCTAGCTGACGTGCTTATTGTATCCTTAAAAAATTGCGACATGGCAACAATGTCATGACTTGAGGGCTAATATTATGAAAAGATGTTTTCAGTGATTTTCGGGTATTCATCTAGGTTGTTACTTGATCGGAGGTACAAATTCAGTGAATATTTCGTTATCCCGTTTCAGTTATTTTAGAATTTGCTAGCAACCTCATGAGTATAAGCTAGAAAACACAATGATCGACCAGGACCGACAGTCCGCAACCATCCAACAATGACCAAAGAAAAGGACCAATGAAAACTTTCAAGCTGATTGGAGTTTCAAACATGTTCTTTGAAAACCGGTCGAGGACGATCATTCAGTGTGAGTTGTCCTATAAGAATACAAGTGTTGGAAAGCCTTAAGGACTAAACCATAACCATATTGAGAAATGGAAGTTGAAATTTAACCCAATCACTAAATTTTCAAAAACCTAGTGTTGGTTCTTGATGCCATAATCAATGGAAACTCACTGCACCCGAAGAAATTCGACAACACACAACTTACCTCAATTTACTCTTCAAATTATTTATTTCCCTAGTCATGGAATCGTGAGACTCTAGCATGTCCTCACATTCTCTCTGAGCCTTGCGTTTCTGGGCCTTTTCCCTCGTAATTTCTTCCTCAGCTTCATCTAACTGACGTTTTAGTGCTTTCACCCTAGAATTACCCTTCTCAACTTGTTCCTTGTACTGATCTGCGTGGCGGCGTTCGTCTTCCAGCTGCAAAAGCAACTCCTTGCTCTTCTTATCGAGTTTTCGGTTCGTTTTTTGTTGGGTGAGCCTCTCTTTAGCTTCAACCTGAAAAAGCAAGAACAATTGTCGTGTGTTAGTTCACCTAGTGGTAATATGAAAAAGTTACCTCAAGTTGTTCTTCCAAGTTAGTTATCTTGCTTTCGAGCGCAGCAATAGTCGCTTTAGTCTTCGTTCTCTGAGCAGTTTCAAGCTCTGCAAGTTTAGCCTTGAGATCTTTGTTTTGTCTTTCGAGCAACAACCTCTGTGACTCTTGTTTTTGTCCAGCAGATCTTTCATTGGATAATTCTGTGGTTAACTGTTCAATGTTCAATTGGGCTTTTCTTGCTCTGTCTTGTAAAATTTCATTAGTGCTCTGTTCTTCCTCTATTTCTTCCTCGAGCGTGGCTATTCTTGCCTCCAACCTACGTTTCTCATCGATGAGTAAACTTCCCTTGTTGTTACTACTATTGATTTCCTCCAATAGTTCATCTCTCTCTGCTTCGGCAGCTCTTCTCGCTCGTTCTGAGCTGGAAACATCTTCGGTGAGCTGAAGCACTTCTGCTTCTAACGTTTTAACTTTTCTTTCTGCTTCCTTACAGGACGCAGCATATTCATCTCTAGCAGCACGGCATTCCTCGGAATCCCTAATAGCTTCTTTGCATTGCTGCTGAGATTTCTTCAGCTGCTTCAATGCATCTTCCTTCACTTTGCAGTGGAGCTCAATTTGACTTTCAAGTTCCTTGATGTCGCCTAAAAAAATAAATGATGAATAAATGATTATCTTGGGTTCTAATGCCTCAACGTACCTTCAAGTTTCTTCCTAGCACTAACTGCAGCTGTTCTCTGCTTCCTTTCTTCATCCAGTTCTGCTTCAAGATCTCTTAGCTGTTTAACAATACCTCGTCGCTTCTCTTCAGCTTGCTCTTCTTTAGCCTGTATATCTCTTTCAAACTGAGCCCTAAGTGCTTGCATGTTCACTTCTAGCCGAAGTTTGGCGTCTTCCGTGAGTTGAAGTTCATCTTCCAGTTCTTCGTTTTGAGCTTTCACTTCTGCTAATTGACTCTCCAATGACCTCTTGGCCTTTTCTAGTTCATGAACGTTCTTATCGGCTGTACCTTGGTTGTTTACGAGCTCATCTAGCTCTCCTTGCAACTGTCTTCGCATCCTCTCTAGCTCTTCAATCTTGACATTGGAGTTGTCCAACTCACGTTTCAGAGACAACACCAGTGTCTCCTTATCTCTGGCTTCCGTTTCTACGGCATCCTTCTCGGTAGCGAGTTGTTCGCTAACAGCCTTCTCTTCAGCCAACACTTTGTCAAAGTTCTTTTGCTTCTTCTCGAGCTCCGATACCTTTTGTCTCTGAGTTTCAAGGTCGATGTTGGCGTCTTCAAGCTCGGCTGCGATCTTTTTCTTACTCCTTTCTAATTTATCGTTTGCAGCCGTTAGTTCTTCAACTTGTCTCTGAAGTGCTTCCAAGTCTTTAGCGAGTTTCTTCTTACTTTCTTCCAGTATGGCTGATTGTTCGGCCTCGTCTTCGGCTTTTTTCTTGGCCTCAACTAGTTGAACACTGAGTATGGACAGCTGAAAGTTTTAACAATTAATAAATGAACATTATCTAAAAAAAATTATTACTAACCTGCTTCTCAAGATTCTTCTTAGCCTCTTCTTCCTCCTCCACCTGTTCTTGAAGGCTTTCTCTTTCGGATTCCAGCTGTCTCAGTCTCGAACTCAATGCCAGTTTTTGCTTGGTTTCTTCTTCGAGGGCCCCTTGTGCTTCCGCAAGCTGGGATTCGGTTGTCGCCTGGTTTTTCAAAGCCGCAGAAGCCCTTAAGAACAATTGAATTAATTTCACAAAGTGATAACCATTTAAACTACTTACTTAAGTTCTGCTTCTTCAAGCTGTTGTACAATATTCTCGACTTCTTGTTGCAATTTGACTGTTTTTTCTTGAAGTTCCAGGCGAGATCGTTCTACATCTGCCAATTTTCCAGACACTTCTGCTAGCTGACTTTCCGCTTGTTTTCGACGCCTTTCACCTAAAAAAATAGAGGGTTGATACTGTTGATATTCCAATAAAAAAGTCGAACTAGCTCACCTTCCTGTCTGCTCGCACCAACGTTCCTCAATTCACTTGTAAGATCAGCGTTCTCTGCTTCTAGAGATTGTTTACTTTTTTCAAGGTTCGATTTCAGTTTTTTGATGTTTTCTAGTTGTTCGCTCAATGCAACAAGCTCTTGAGAGTGCTTATGTCTCATTTCAGCTTGAGACACTTCATGCACTTGTGTCTCTTCCTCCAAGGCTTTTTTCAAAGTCGCCAATTCTTGCTCTCTCTTTGATCTCAATTCTTGTTGGGCGGCTGTCGAATCGAGAGAATCTAACAACTCGTTCTTCAGAGCTTCCAATTCCTCGTTGAGATCTCGTTTCATTTTTTCCGCTTTTCCTCTAGCTGCCTTCTCAGCTTCAAGGTCTTCTTGTAGTTCGGTGAGTTGGCTTTCCAGTTCTCTGAAGGCTTTTTGGGACTGAGCTTTCTGAGCACTTTCTTCGTCTACTTTGACCATGGCTTGAGCCAATTCTTCTTCTCTCTTACCCAACTGGAGCTGCAACTCTTCGATTTGAATACGCTTTTCATTCAGCTGTTCCTTCAAATCGTTCACTTCCGTTTCAACTTTCCTCTTTGATCTATCGTTTTCTTGCCTCTGTTGGTGGTCTTTCAGCAAGCGTTCTTCTAGTTCTACAATCGTCGATTCATGTTTTGTTTTCAATTTGGCCAGGTGTTTGGCCTTTTCTTCTTCCTCTGCTAAGGCTTGGCTCAAATCGTTACTGCGCTCTTCCAGAATTTTCTTTTCCTTCAGAAGTTTTTGGTTGGTGTCGTCACTGAGCGCCAAGTCTTCTTCCAGCTTCTTGATTTTATTATCGCACTGAACTTTTTCTAACTGGATTTTCTGCCTAGCCCCCTCCTCTTCTTCTAGTTGTTCCTCCAAATCCTGTATGGCTAACTGTAATTTTTTCTTGTCGTTACCTAAGATATTGGCTCGTTCTTCTTCCTCTTCGATTCTAGCTTCCAAATCATGTAATATTTCTTCCAGCTCTTGTTTACGGGCGGTTAGTCTCGCGCGCATCTCCTCTGCTTCGGCACATAACTCTACTTCCGCTTGCAACTGTTCCTGCAGAACAATTTTTTCTTCTTGCGCCAGCTGATATTTCTTTTCGTATTCCTCAGCCGCTTTGATATGATGCTCAAGGTTATCTTTGACTTGTTTCAACTCGTCTTCTTTCTGCATGAGCTTTTCTTCTTGCTTAGTTACTTCCAAAAGAGGCTTGACTTTGGTGTACAGCCTCCACCACTGCCAGTTCCTCAGCTTCAGATAGGCAGAACAATTCCTCTGGATGATACGAATGGCATTGAGTTGTTGCACCCTCTTCTGGTAGTTTCGTCGCGATAAAAATCCTCTACAGAACGCTTGGAAGTTGACAATGAGGTCCGTGATTTTATAATCACGTTCTTCTTCGAGATGGGCCAATACCCCGGCCCTGAAGAATATTTTCGACTGGCCGACCCTAAACAAGTTTTTGTCCAGTTCAAGCGACTTGATCATGGCTTCGCAAGCCTTTTTGCCGTCCATGAAGCCTTTGTTGATAACATTTGGAGTGAGCAGTTCGTACCTCTGTCTGAATTCCTGGAAGGGAATTCTGTTGGGGAAGCCTTGGCGGCAAATACGGATACCTTCAAGTACACCATTGCATCTAAGCTGGTCCAACACTAGGGGTGCGTCTATTTTGCCGGCTCTTTTGTCGTGGTTGGGAATGATACAACGAACGAAGTTGGGGTTTGTATTGCGCAAAGTGACCATGAGATTAGCCAGCTGCTCCTTATACAAATAAGAAACGGTCCTGAACATTCCTTTGGCACGTCCCAAAGTCTCCGCATCTTTCCAGATATGAACAACGAAGGGATCCTGAGAAGTCTGAAGCAGCGAGACCACGTTTTCGTTTTGTGGATCCATGTTCTTTGTTAACCACTGGCTGGCACAATAATCAACCTTTCCTGCGTAATGGATAATAGAAAAGTCGGCAACACCTCGGAAATCACTCTTCTTGAACTTGGGATGAACAGAATGGGCAGTGACTAATTTATCAACGAACGTTTTATCCGTGGCTTTAGGAAACAGGCATTCTTCGTCAAGAAGGGCCATTATTCCCATGGGTTTGTCGATCAAATCGATAGTAGGTTGTAAATCAAGGCCAAAGTCGATGAATTTCCATTCAATGCCTTCGCGTTGGTACTCCTCTTGCTCCAGTATGAACATGGTGTGGTTGAAGAGTTGCTGCAACTTTTCATTGGTGTAATTGATGCATAGTTGCTCGAACGAGTTAAGTTCAAATATTTCAAAACCGGCGATATCGAGAATACCGATGAAACTGGCTCCTTGTCTCTTGGTCCTGCCCAGAGACCTGTTAATTCTCGTCACTAGCCATTTGAACATACGCTCGTAGCAAGCTTTCGAGACAGCTTCCACGGCGAACTCGACTTGCTCTTTCGTCTGACTCTTGGTAACGTAATCACGACCTACTTTGATTCTGGGTTTGAGGAAGGCACGCGTCATATCTGTGACAGAAAGACCTAGCAAGTGGGCAATCTTCTGGGCGACCGTATTGTCCGGAAGCGTTGCTTGGTCGGAGCTGCGGTCCTGTTTGAATTCCATCTTGCTGAAGAGCATCACCGAAGATACGACGCGGAAAATGGCACTGAAATCGTCGTTGGTCATTCCCATAATGTTCATGCTTTTGACGGTGGCTACGAATTCTTGGGAATCGTCCACGCCGGGGACTATGTGATTATCGTCTCGGAGAAAACTGTACGAGCGAGCATCTTCCAAAATGAATTCCTCTGTAAATGAAAATTTTCATAAAACTATTGCAATACAATAATGACGAATGTTTAGGCCAGTAGGAAATTTCTTCACGATAAATTTCAAGCATAGAGTTAGCGCGTACCTATCAAAACCTCGGTATCTACACGCCTGTTGCGAAGTTCCCACATTTATCTATAACAGCAGAATCAGCCATGTTAAATCTTAACCTCTCTCGTTGGGCGCCATTGAGAATTTTCACAATAAGAACGCAAGCCCGTGAAAAATCACGATAATCTACAATAATAAGAGATAAAGTCCAGGTAGGTGCATATTCCAGGTTCGATTGGTCGCTTATATCTGATCTACAAGAATAACTTTGCAAATGACTTCCACTATGCGCGCGTTATGTCTGGTAAAATGCTCAATTCTCTAGGATGTTGAAACTTATTCCAACTAAATGTTGCATGAATAATATCACTTTTTATACTCAATGATACCAAGAAGCTTAATGATATGATGATACTGACAAAGGTGTCAAGAATGTAAGCTGACTCTTCAGATTGGTTTACCTCAAATGGTATGAGGGAATGTAAGACACAACGCGAATAGTCAAACATCGTCGATGCCACGAAAGGTGCTTTGTTTCTTCTGTTCGTCTGTGTTGAAATATTTAAGTCCCTGTCAGGATACATGTTGAGACCAAAACCGAAAAAGATTTTTTTAACGCTCTGGCTGCATACTTCGGAGATTGAAATTATGCCAATTATCGAGATTAAAACTGAATCAAAGTTATATAAAGATGCTTTTAAAATGACAGGAGGGACATACATTATTATAATGACCAACTTACATTCAAAGCGTGGCAAGTGATATCTAATAAGTTTGTCCTAATCTATCCCACTATCACGTATCTACCATCAGATATAAGGAGATTTGTGAACAGATCCTTATCTCAATTTCGGTGATTGAGACTTTGGTGCGAATAATCAATATTCAAAAACATAAAATAAAACTATTTGAATACCATGATTAAATATTATTCTTACTTTTTTGGGCTTCCGAAGCGCCAGCCAGGAGTTGGTAGAAAATGTGGAAGGTCCTTTCCTGCTTCGCTTGTCTAATGGCACGGGATTTTTCTAATAAATAAGTTTCTATGTTCGCTCCAGCTATATATCCTGAAGCGTCAAAGTTTATCCTAATAAATTTACCCTGAAATTATTCAAGCATTAGAGAATGCATAGGTTTATAAAATGTATTGGTATTTGTCGAAATTAGACTTTCCAGCAGATTAGCTTAATCGAAGTTAGGCAATGTTTCAGTTCACAAGATTCTTCAAACAACCAGGTGAATTGACTTTCATACATTATAACAGTATGAAAATAAATTTTATGCTACAGTACATTTGCAAGGTGGGAGGATTGTAAACTCATACTGAAAGGTGTATATTAACGATATAAAATATCTATATTTATTGAAGAAAGAGTTTGCTTCATAACCTCTAGGTTCGACCAAAATTACTGAATACACTTCTGTGAATTGATAATTTCAAATCACAATTTTGTTTAGTGAATTGTGACTTTCTTCGAAGTTTGGCATTTTTCATCTGAAGATGGTTGAAGATTCTTGTAAAGCGATAAATTCAAATACACCAAAACAACAACTAATATAAAAAAAAAATAAGAAACGTATACTTACAAATCTTGAGGAATTGTCATTCTTTATCGTTTTCGCGTTACCGAAGGCCTCGAGGATTGGATTGGCTTGAAGCAACTGTTGTTCAAGTCCTCCCTGTTCACAATAACAACAAACAACTGTTAACTATTTATTATTATTAAATCGATAAATGATTGCATACGAACACAAAAATATTATTTTTGTGACAGCAAGAAAACGCATGATTGGTTAGGTGAATAATCGAAAAATATACCACATGACGATTTGGCAAAAGAATCGAAAACAGTTATAGCAACAACAAAGTTCACAGAAGATATATTTTTGGTGCAGAGCATCATCAAAATTTCAATTTCAGTTAGATTAACATTTTCAAAATGTCGTATTCCATCCAAATCACACTTGATATTTATTATGTGTGCAGCCTGAGAGTCACCTTGAATTTGTCTGGATGAGAGAGAGAATTTAACAATCAAATCTCATTGTAGTTCAAATTCAAGGATATATTCATGTAAATCAAAACTAGAGTATTTTCATTTCTCAGTAACTGAATTCTTCGTTTTAAAGGTTTACCTATTAACTTTGTCCATATCATTGCATATACAGGGTGTTCCAAATTAAGTCGTAGCATTTTAGAGGCATTCTCGATGCCGAAATAAAAAAAAAATTGACAGTCGCGTTTTCAGAATATTTCATAAAATGATATTTCTTTCAATGGAACACCCTATATTTTTTCATGCATTTCGATTCGTAATAACATTCTCAACAACAAAACTCATATTCTTCCTAAAGTGGAAAATGAGCGACTTATGTGGAAATATTTCTTTCTTTCACTAGTTCAACAAATTTCTTTGTTTTGGCGAATAAAACCTTATGATTGTCCAAAAAACCAATTTTGTACTTAAACGAATGACAATATTTTGTTACTAATAGTAAAAAGAAAAAATTGCGCTGGGATGTGAACTAGTAAAACCCGTGATCATCATGTCGCACCACTCAATTGACACCACTTAGCTATTTGGTATTAATGTACAAAACGATAATTTCAATCTTAAAGCCATTCTGCTATCCGCATTTATTTTGAGAATCAAAATATGTCTGCTGTAATGATAACTTTGAAGCCATTTTTGTACAGAACAGAAAATACTGGAGGGTCATATGAATGTGGTTGGAAAAAATGTGTTGATTCGATAAAACATAATTATTATGAGCAATCAAGTTGCCTTGAAACTTTGTTGAAATACTATTTGTCAAATATTCTCAAGTATATCATGCCGATGTCATAAATTATTGCAACTGTCAACTACTGTTCGAATATATTTCGAAATGCCGTTTTCCCATCAAGAAAAATGTGATATGTTAGAATCCGACTTGGTTTACGAGAAAAATAGCGTAAGAGCACTCCAACACTTCAGCAATTCGTTCCCCGATCGTGAATTACCTAATCGGCGTTTTTTTGCTGTGCTTCATCGTCGATTCAGGAACAATAAAAAAGTTTTTGAGAAGAGGAGAACTAAAAAACGTTTTGTAATATCTGAAGATTCAGAAATTGACGTTTTATCCTACTTTGAGGTATATCCAAATAGTTCCATCAGAGATTTATCTAGAGAAATAGCTGTTCCACTGTCTGGTATTCAACGAATTCTGAAGAAAAATATGAGATTTCTCCTTATGAGTTAAGACCAGTGCAAACACTAGAACCTGGTGATCCTGAGAGACGATAGGGGTTTTGTCGGTGGTTTATGAATAAATGCAGACAAGATACAAACTTCTATAGAAATACTAGCTGACCCGGCAAACGTTGTTTTGCCATATAAATAATTTCATAGTAATTTCTAGTGTTGACAAAAAATAGCTTACTTATTGTAAGTAAGGGAGTGAGAAAGAAAGGAGACCGGCTTCGTTCTCATCCCTACTCCGTGCTGTTTACTGGGTCAGAAGTGACACCTGTAGACATCTGGCGGGGATAACTAATTAAATGACGATTGATCAGTTTTCGACCGGAGAGGAAAAATGATTAAATTACTAAAATGGCTATTAAAAAATAAGGGTTGATCGTAGAAGGGTGAAAATTGAGGATTGTATGTATTTTTGTATGTTGTATCATAAAAAAATAGAAATTAAAAATTTTGTCTAAAAAATAAAAAAAAAAATTAGGGGTGGACTACCCCTAACATTTAGGGGGGATGAAAAATAGATGTTGGCCGATTCTCATAGATACCGGATAAGCACAAAAAATTTCATCAAAATCGGTCAAGCCGTTTCGGAGGAGTATGGCAACGAAAACTGTGACACGAGAATTTTATATATTAGATATGGAGCGATGAGGCTAATTTTTCAAATCGTGGGATGTATAATAGAAAGAATATTCATTATTGGAGTAGACATAATCCATTTCTAGTCCATCCCCACAATCCGCAAAGACGATTTAGTAATAATGTTTGGTGTGGTCTATTTAGAGGCAGAATTATCAGTCCATTTTTCTACCATGGTTCTTTGAACGGAACCCGTTACATTAATTTATTAACAAGAGTGTTGGAAGAGTTTTTTGATGATCTTGATCTGGAGGCTCGTCAGATGATCTATTTTCAGCAGGATGGAGCACCAGCACATAATGTCAGTGGCGTAAAAAGAATACTGCGAAGCTGTTTTGGAAACAGATGGATTGTTACAAATGTTCCTGTTAAGTGGCCCCATCGTTCACCAGACATGACACCTCTAGATTTTTATTTTTGGGGATTTCTGAAAATTGAGGTGTACAAAATGAAACATGACAATGTAGATGACCTGAAAAATTATATTGAAACTATAATTGATAGAATTGATGGCCGAACTGTGTTGAATGCCACATGTAGTGTCAATAGAAGGGCCCAAATATGTGTTCAATAAGTAGGCGGTGTTTTTGAACATTCACTCGCTATTTTATAGCGCTTTATCAAATATGTTTGTTATACATGTTTCCTATTAATAAAACTGTCTTATTTTCACCTTTGCGAAAAAAAGTCTAATGAGATTTGTTGTTGAGAATGTTATTACGAATCGAAATGCATGAAAAAATATAGGGTGTTCCATTGAAAGAAATATCATTTTATGAAATATTCTGAAAACGCGACTGTCAATTTTTTTTTGTTTTCGGCATCAAGAAGGCCATTAAAAATGCTACTAGTTCGCCCATTTAACCGAATTCGTAGGATCAATAATAACGGAGTTAGCAATGGTTCCGACTTAATTTGGAACACCATGTATACCTTTCTAAAAACAGATTTTTAATTTTTTTTACTGAACACGATATTAAGTGGTCTGGTAAGTTCATCATTCACCAACGCGAAATACCACCGACTGAACAATTACAAAAAACAAAAGATAATAGGTTTTTTGGTTTTAGTTCTCAAATATGATTGTTCTTTCGTTGTATTTCTATTATTTCTGTTGTGCATTTCCAGTTGAAATTATGAAAATATGAATAGCGCTTATGTGAATAAAGAGATCCGTAATATTTCTAATAGGCGATACTGGAGGCTCTGACGTGTGGCTGCAGTGCCTTCAGAATCGCAACAAGACTGACACCGCATGAAAAAAATAGCAAGGTGTCGTTATTTTTATTCTTCATCAAAATGAAATCAATTCAAAAAAATACTTTTTTATATTTTTTTTTGTTTTTTGTATGATCACAAACAGCGAATTCCAAGTCAACTCATCGTCGATTATCAGGAGACGTGAAAACAAATTTAACTTCTACCTAACTGTCCATTAGGTAATACCGAACTAGCCGAATTGAAATTATTGTGTCTTGTATCCATTGTTAAAGCAAATCATCTGGGGCTGACATGTCATAATGAGATCATTATTTTAATGTGTTTTAGTGACAAATGAAGTTCAAAAAGTTCTAGTTACAAAATGAAGTTTAATTGTAAAGCTTCTAAATGTTCAGAATGAATGAACTTTATAAGAAAAAATGCAAGTAGGAATATCAAACAATTTAATTCAAAATACATAAAAAAATTGGAAAATACTAATTGATGCCAGTAGATTTTTTTCACAATAGATATGAAAAATAAGGTTTTGATGTCAACTCCAAGTTTGACGATTGGCACAATTTTCCAGTTACTAGTAGGAAAAAACTGGAATTTGTGACACATTCAAATTATACTATGCATCTTAGAAGGCATTTTTCATATTTTGGAAAATATTGATACTTTAACCTGAAGCTGCACTAATTTTTTTAAATAAAAAAGGATTTGAAGAAATTCAAAGGGTTTTCATGAATTGTGGTTATGTGACTGGAAAAAAATTGAAAAGAAGCTATAATTCTCATCTTCATAATGTAACTGTACCCTGCTAATTAACTTTTGAAAACAATCGTTTTCTATGAAAAACAAATTAATTTTCATATTGTTCAATACAAAATTGAATTCTAAGTTTGAAGAAATGCAGAGGCTTTTATGAGAAATACACAATTTTCTGAGAAATTTCAAATGATTAAATTGTATAGGTACTGTATATAATATAAAAAAACTTTTTTTTTATTTGAGATTTTGCGCTCAATACAAAAAATAATGTATCTAAACAAGTTAAATCCAAATCACTTTTAGACCCCATTTATACAGGGTATACCAAAAATCCATGCTAATTTTCATATTTCAAATGGATAAATTTTTCTCAAATAATTCGCGTGAATTTTGCATTGGGTGTTCAAGCAACCAAGTCATACGAATTTTCGACATTTATATCAATACGTAAAAAAGGGTCTCTCTAATAGTTTGGGGTAAGCTCGGGTAAGTGTGACCGTGATTTTCATTAGTTCGCATTGAATTTAGTCCATCTGATGAACCTGAACTAATATAACAATGAACTTTTGCAGGTTTTTACTTCGAAGGTCAGTCTTTGTAATACGCCACAGAAAACTGTTGGAAAACGTAATCTATGAATTTAATTTATATATTCAGATATACATCTCCATAGGTCACACTTCCCCGAAAATTTGGGGCAAGTGTGATTCTGGCCAAATTTAAAGATATTAATGCACGTAAATCTCTCTTTGGGGCAGGTGTGAGTAACCAGTAAAGGAACTTTCACCACAATTTATTTGTTTCGAGATATCTTTATTCAAAACATAGTTAGGAACTTTTTAATATTGAATTTGAAATGCCCCATCGGAAAAAAACAAAAAATAATCGTGAAAGTGAACATTTGTTGAAAAGAAAAATTTACAGGTAGAAATCGAATGAGAATTTCATTGATGGAAGCACAGTTGTTATTTCATCCTCAGAAAGTGTATCAATGTCTTTCACATCTGGCCAGGTATATTGTTTGGATCTCTGAGATTTCCGTATATAATTTCGTACTATAGCTGAAAAAATATTACTGTTTAGATTGGCCAAATGAACCAGGTTCCCACTTACCCCGACAGATAGGTCACACTATCCCCAATAAAATTTAATTTCGGGGTGTGACATGCAATGGAAAAATGTAAAAGAAATCAACTTCATGAAGAAACGACAATCTATAGTCAGATTCATTGTTTAGGTAGAAGAAAAGTGTATAAAATGGATTCTTACCTTAGATTTTAACAAAAAGCTTGAAATAAACTCTTTATACTCGTTCGGGTTAATGAATTGTAGGTTAGAAAATTGGGGAAAATATTTGGATTTCAAAAGATCTCTTTGGTATTTTATATGATGGATATGGATTCATTATGAGTGTAGACTTTTCGTCAATAGATGGCATTGGGCTGTCGCCCGATTTAGCGAAGATAGCGAGCAAAATCACACTTGCCCCAAATTCACACTTACCCGAGCTTACCTTATTACGAAAAAAATCATCTTGCCAAATATTAGAAATAAAGTAACCAAACAGTTACTTCAGCATTCTGTATACCGAATTTCAACCCCTATCCATAAAAAATTATTGATATTGACTTTTCAAGTTTGCCTTGGAAACAAAATAAGTTATTTTTGAATTATTTGTTAGTCATAGCACCTGTAAAAATTATTCAGCGAACTATCGGAAGTTCCATTTGAAATATCCAAAATTATCGAGGATGATACGGGGAAAGTTTCCAGACTACAAATTTATTTAATTAACTTGAGTAGTGGCTAGAGCTATTACGAAAGTGATACTATCAATGAAGATATCGTAATTACTATTCTGGGGTATTTCAAACAAAACAATACAAACCATTTTATACGGTAATAAACAACATCCCTTTTATGAGACCGTAAAAATTAATCCCAGGTCATTTTCCTCATAGAAACTTTTCCAAGGAATTATTGATCAAAACACACGAACATAATTTGGACAGGGTTTGGTCGAGAGGGAGTTGAAAATGGACAAAATTGACATTTTTCGGCTTCAGAAAATTCACATATGGTGCTTGAAGTTAGGTACATGAGTTTTGTTCTATAATGAATCAAAAGTTGTGCCATTTTATGTACGATCAAAATTTTAATGTAGTTTAATACTTCGATTTTCTTCAAAATGTGACAGTACCCTTTATTAACGTATATAAGTTGGTATGGACTTTTGGTAAACCTTGAAAAAAAAAATATATTCCATCGTTACTTTATTTTCCACGTATTTTCAAAATATTTCATTAACAAAATTATATTCGAGCAACAAGTGCAGAAAATAAAAGGAAAACCGAAAAAATTCTGCTTTGACTAACTTCTTGCAGAGTTTGTTTCTGCGAGTCTAGAATGTGGCAAAGGCAAACTCACAAAACAAAATGGACATTTTTGTGACAACTAAGTAGGTATGTCCTGGCCTTGAAACTTTCATACCAATGTTAACTTCAGTAAATACAACTATAACTACGGATAATCATAATGTTTCATATGTGTAACTGATAATCATCACACCTGATCGCTGTGAACTTTGTAAAATATTAACAAAAAATGAGATAACATATATTAAATTCGCATAATGTCGGTTATTATAAAAGCTAAAGTTAAAGAATTAAAACGGCACTGCAACGAATTGTTGAAACGATCCGGCAAAATTGCGTAAGACTCCAAACTTACGTACCGAAAATTCTCTCGAAGGACTCTGGCATTGACCGCATGTAAGGAAAAAAATAATGCTGGTATCAATTTTTGTCTATAAATAGAAGCCTTCTAGTTAACTACATATTTAAAATAATGACATCACCAGGGCCTCATAACCAGAAATACTAATGGGACAAATGCCTAATTGCGGAATATTAACGTATTTGAATTCTACTGTATCGGATTTTCTTTTTAGTTCGTTATTGATAAAACTGATTATAATCACAAGCCTATTCCCCTCAATTATTCTGACAATTCGATGTTTTTACAATTTTTGTAGTATTCCCATAGGGAAATTGATGAAATTGAATGTGGATGTACTATTCAATGAAAGAATGCATTCAATTGTTTGAGTTTTTGTCTATGTCGTAATTATACAGTTCATATATCTTTTCTAAAAGTGACTGTGATTCGAAATATTGATCACAATAATAACAAAGTTACGATACATTCTTGTTTCAAAATGCTCATTAAAGATATTTATACCCTATCAAAGGAAAACTGACTTTTGACGAATTTGTCCAAATTTTCAATATATTGTGTTCATTTTATATTGAAAAAACACCTTTCATACAGAACAAGTTTGGATGTAAAGAAGACAATATATTCAATATGAATATAATTTCAATGAATTTCAAAATGAATAAACAAATTTTGTTCGATGATTTTTTTATATCATCCGATAGTTTGCGATACGTTTCTATAAAACTAGATACAGGATTGATTTTGCCTTTATTGAATGTTATTTAAATAGAAGTTATTTGCATTTTTGAAATAGTGACGTAATTTTGATTTTTTCAATAACTTTTTGTGAATTATGTTAGTTTGTTTGCCAATGTTGCTCTTTCAAATTTTACTAGTTTATCTGATCTAAAATGTTCAGTACCTTTGTATGATTCTGAAGGTGTTTCCCATGTTTTTGTTTAAAAATTTCTTTCTTTGTTTTTTTCATCAAACGATAAATAATTGTGCCTTCATGATTTTTACAAAATGACCATATTGTTTCGAATATCTAATATGCGAGACTATATGAGCATTATAAATCAGGTTTTGAATTCGAACATTTAGAAAATTGATTCTCATTGAAGTGAAGGAATATTTGATTACTTAATTTTATACACATAGTGTTCAAACTTTCATTTCTTTACAATCATCAGGCCTGAGTATTTTATTTTTTATTATTACATTTTATTCTTTATTATTACTTTTGATTTTATTTGGTCTATATTTTTTTGTTTGTAAATGAAGTAAACAGTAGTAAACATAGATGAAATGAGTAGTCATTCATTTCATCTATCTCATCTATCCATTTTTCAATTTTTTCAAACAATTGAATATTTTTTTGAATATTACTTTCTAAAGGTATTGTATTTTTGGTCGAATAATGAAGTGAAAATATCATCTGCAAAAGAAAAATGTTAACCTATAAATAGATCGAATAGAAAACTGGAATCAGTACAGAACCTTGGGGAACTCCAATGGATTGTTCTTCAATATTTTTATTTTCAAAATAATTTTGAGAAAGTTTACAAGAGTGACCTGTATTATTTAAAATTTCTAGTAATATTGTATGCTTTTATATCTGAAGAAATGGCAACGTCATATTACCTTTCATACATGAAGTTTTAAAAATATCATTAATGAAATCCGTTGGATGAACTATAACTTTCAAGTTTTTGGAAATATTTGATCTTCACAAGAAGCATGTTGGATTTGAGTGATAATTCCGTGAATTTCTTATCCCAAATTGGTTTCAAAAACAGATTTAATACGAAGTGATGACATTATTGGTTTGATTTTGGATTTTTTTGAAAACAAGTTGTCGAATTCATTACGTATGTCTTTGTTAGATGTTAGTGGTGAGCCAGATTTACTTATGATTTAATTCATGGATTTTTTGTTTTCTTTTTCCTATATTGCTATTGATAAAAAAAAATTTAAGTTTTTTGTTAGCTCTTTTAAATTTAGTATTAAGTTCTTGTTTTTAAAATTTCTACATAATGTATTTACCTGATTTTTAATTTTTTTGAATATATTTTAATAACCAATCGTGATTTGATATTTTTTCAATTGTTTGTATAATTTGTCTTGAATTTTCATTTAATGTATCACAAATTTAGTTTTCCAGTTATTGTTTTATCGTGTTCTGAAGTTATTCAAATGTTGGTATATTACTGAAAGCGTTCAATTGTTTTAAAATCTAATGGCGAAATTTATTTTCATCTAGAATTTTTATAACTTTTTTCAGCATCCTTGGTTTGTCTTTTGTTATTTTTTCAGATTTTATATTATTTATTACTTTATGATCAGGAAGATGATAATCTTCATGTTCAATGAAATCTTTTATACTATTCATTTCAAAATTTGTTGTGACATGAACTATTATGGATTTTGTTTTGTTATGATTTTGTCGGGTATTAATAAAATTGTTAAAAAAATAATATAAAAATTATAAAATTAATATAATAACATTTAATATTTTGAAACCATTAGTATTATGAATACAGTCGTATTCACCCACTGAATTATAATTTTCTAACAAAATAATGAAATTAAATTCTTTAATATTCCAGTAATATTATTAATAATCTTGAAGAATTCCATTGCATTCCCATCTGATAACGCCATCAATCTTTATTTTAGGATGTACCGATATCATTATATTCACAATTTTTTCTCGAGAATACTGAACTCTGAATTTTCTTTAAAAAATATGAACACTCCTCCGCCACGTTTGCTATTCTGCATTCTGGACTTTTAGGTAGTTTTGAATTTTAATAAAGGGTATTTGAAGTTATATCAAGATGTCAATTTCTTCTTCACTTACAATTCTACAGCCGAAGATTTGTTTCTCAAACTTCTTATGCTGATATGGAATAGAGATTCCATCGCTTGGAAAATTGATGGAAAAACTTGTTAAAACTAGGGTGGTGGAATTTTTGACTCTGCACAATATTTTGAATGCTCATCAATTTGGATTTCAAAGCAATAAAAGTACAGGAGATACTATATTTTAACTTTCTGAAAGAACTATATTCTAGTTTGAACGTAAAAGAAGTGAGTGCTGCAGTATTTTGTGATTTGGCTTAAGCCTTTGACTGTGTCAATCATGAAATACTGCTGAGCAAGCTTCATCTCTACGGCTTCAGAGGTCGAAGCTTCAATTGGTTTGAGTCATATCTGAGTGGAAGGACCCCAATTGTGAAAACTAATAATCTCTCAGATATTGGGTTTATTAAGCATGGTGTACCGCAGGGATCTGTTCTTGGTCCTATCCTATTCCTGCTGTACTTTAATGACTTTCTGAATTTAAACATAGAAGGTGTGTTCACGGTTTTTGCAGAAGATACAACAATATTGTGGCATGACAAGAATTCGAACGATCTTTACAGAAAAATGACTCGAAATATCTTGACTGTGAGAGAATGGTGTAACTCGAATATGCTTTCCTTTAATGTATCCAAAACAAACCTACTATCATTCCATTGCAATATACTAGACATCCCTTTAGGGAATAACATAATATCATCTACATCCTCCAATAAATTTTTTGGTATTCATATTGACAGTGACCTCAACTTCCAAAATCATGTTATCATGCTCAGTAAAAGGCTATCCTCAGGATGCTATGCTTTGCGTGTAGTATCGAATGAACTGGGAATGCCAACTGCAAAATTTGTTTACCATGCGCTATTTGAATCACACGCTAGGTATGGCATAGCGTTTTGGGGAACTTGCAGTACTCAATATTTCAAGATGATTGTCATTCTACAAAAGCGTGCCGTTCGATATCTCTGCAAAGTTGGGCCTAGAGTCTCTTGCAAAGAATTATTTAAAGAGCAAAAAATCCTTACACTTTCTACACTTTTCATTCTCGAAACGGCATGCTTGATACATAAAAATAAGTCATTGTATGATACTATTCATGGATCCACCCGCCAAAATAACGACTTGAGGCTTCCTATTCCATCTTCAAATTTAATAAAAAAATCCCTGATATATAATGCCGTTTTAATATATAACCATCTTCCTGCATCTATTAAAACAACTGACTCATGAATTTTATTCAGGAAATCACTCAAGCTGCTCCTTATTCTGATTGATTTTTATTTATAGATGTACACATATTCTTGTGTTCTTATTTTTTAACAAACTGTGATTGTATTTTGTCTTTTGACAAGTCACATATTTTTTATATTTGTACTTTTATTTTTTTTACCTTTATATTATTATTTATATTATTATACTGTGCACATTTGTTGAAAACTTTGTCCATGAAACGCTATATTTTGAGGATATTTTGATTGATTGATTGATTGATAGCATCTCCTGAATCATACTGACATATTATCCCTACCAAATTTTAATATAAGTGTAGAAATTACAAGTATTCCTTTTTTTTAAATACGGTCGATTTCTTCAGTATATCCGATCGCAAATGATATTGAACTTTTCTCAAAAAGTAATCCATACATTGAATAGAAACTATTTCTGGATTGGAACTACCAGCATGATTCAGTTTAAAATAATACCTCGACAAACAAGCGGTATCAGTTATATCATTAAATAAATAATTTTAATCCATCTATAAAAAATTTATATTAACAAGCGAAAGCGATAAAAATAGAAAAAATAGGTACTACTTACGATAATGTCTTTCTGCTGTTTATCCCCAAAACGACAACATGCAAAGAAAATTAATATTAGAAATTATCAATCACCATAGAAAAACTGAGCGTGTAAAAATATTTTCACCAAGTCATAGAGACGATGTGCTATTTTTGATAACAAGAGAGGGAAACTTTTTTTTACTGATGCTTTTCCATGCAACTTGTATAATAATGTACAGCTAGTCTAATAAATATATACAAAATACTTTGATGGAAGCGAAATTATATTATGAACATTCTTACCGCCCCTGCCCCCTTTGGAGATTTGGAAGCAGCTACGTAGGCCAAATACTGAATAACTTTCTTGGTATTTTCCGTTTTCCCCGCACCAGATTCCCCTGTACATAGTATAGATTGGTCTTCTCGTTCTGAAAAATAAAAAAAAAGTATGACTAAATGTTGAGTTATATAAACATCAAAGCAAAGTCAAACAAATCTGAATACTGCAAATCTTTCAGAAAGACAGGGTGGTTATATTCTTCGAAATTGAATTATTAGACTATTCAATGTTTTTCACTATTTAAACGGATTTTTCCGATTTTCTTTTCACGAGTTTTTGCTTATTTTTTCGAGAGGCCCTTTACCTCGTACTTATTCGAAATTTTTTCGAATTTCTACGCATTCTCTATTAGCCTTCGAAAGGGGACATATTGGTAAATTTGTTTATAGCTAAATTATTCGAGAGTCAGATATTTTTCACTATTTTTACAGATTTTTCCTGTGTTGATTTCGCGAGTTATTACAAAGGTTTTCGAGAAAGAGGAGGAGGTTTTATTACCCCGACCGACATTCTTTTTCGCCGTAATTTTCAGCGTCCCAAACGTTGGAATTTCTTCCTTTGCGTTCTTGTCTAGCCTTCGGTGGAACATGGGGTAACAATTTTGACGTTGTATTGCCATTGAAAATGAACCAACCATAATAATCCAGTCACTTGGTGGTTTTACCTGAAAAATTTTCCGGGAGTTTTGAAAATGAGTGATTTAAGAGATTTTTATGTGGACTTTTACAATTTCAACTTTGCTACCTCCTATCTTAGCCGTTCGCGCCACCATATTGGAAAAATGGCGTCTTTTAGCAGTTTTTTTATGATATCTCTTTTCGGACTCATTCTACCATGGGAAATCTATGCACAAAATTAAATTACAGTATATTTTTACAATTTAACCAAATGACTGAATTATAAGAGGAAGTGGTTATAATACAGCTTGTGTGATTTGACCACAAACAAATATACACACTCACATTGCAAATTAAATAAAAAAAAAGCTTCTAATTGAGAAAACTAATTTGAATTTTCACTTATAATCTCCCTAGAGCATGAATTATTTCAGGAAATTTTCTCGAAGGGCAAATTTTTTTAAAACATTCGCAACTGAGGAAAATTTCCGGAATATTAATTCATGCTCGCGGGAGATTTATAGTACTAGAGGAAAGGCACAAAAAGTTAAGGTCTACTTCTATCGGACGCTAATGAATTACATCGGCGGCACCTTCATTTATCAATCTTGGATTTATTGTCAAATATTGTAATTTCCCTAGGCTCTATTAAAATGTGGTTTAAATAATTAAATAACAGATATTAACATGTACCTATAATTAAGTTATAAATAAATATCTATCAAAAATATTTCACGCCACTGTGTTTATGACAGCTGTCAAGCCAGAGGGAAATTTCCACTTATTAATTTCCTTCTACACAGGGAAATTACCGAAGAAATTAGGCATTGTCATAGCAACATGTCAACATGCCGGCATCTGATTGGCTAAAATTAACTGGTATAAAATTTTCAAATAAATTGTGCACTGTTGGCTGTCGGACGGTGATCATTAGAGCGCGAAAATTGTTGTTTGATTGCGGTCGGCGATAAACACTTGAAATCATGTTTTGTTAAAAAAATTTCCACGTTATTTTGATAAAGACACGAATCATATATTTTATTAGCAAACTTCAGTACAATATAAATGTTTTTGTCATTTTACTCAGTATTCATATACCACAGTAATCGAGGTATACTGGTCGTTACTTATTTCTTCAATTTACCGGAGTATTATTCTGTTAAGTCCAAAAAGGAATACATATATGTTATGAGATAATTTTCTAGTTTTTTAATTTTTATGTTGATATTTATATCGATTTCTTAGCTTGGAATTATTTCATACAGCTTTTAAATGAACTTACCTTGTAACATCGACCGATAGGCAGTATCTGTAATGGCGAAAACATGTGGGGGTACTTCGTGCCTCTTTATACCCTTATACCTTTCCATAATTTTTTCTGTGTAAATAGGAAGTTTTTTGTAGGGATTCACCACTACACAGAAAAGGCCAGAGTATGTCTGAAAATCAGAAAAGAGAAAAATGAATAAGGATTACGAAGTGTAAAGCAGTTTCATAACACACATACGATTTGATATAATCGTGCAAATACATACTGAAAAAAATATGCTCTTCCATTTATGAGCATACTTGGTTTTCTGGTTCACAATTATAAGAGAAAATATAAATATGAGAGGACTGATCCTGTCGGCCAAATCAAATCGTACGTGGGATTTGCTGAGTATGCTGGAACTACTGGTTACTGGAGCATCAAACAGAATAACCAGTCAACTCCAACATGCTTCAGAAGATACAATTCAATTCATTCACGATATACATAGCTAGTGAGAACAGTAACTGAATTTTACAATACAGAAAACGAAAAACAATAGATATCGACAGAACACAAATTAAAGAACAATTGTAATTATGCACTTGACCTCTACCATTTAGCATCGAGCCATCAGCACATTCCCACTTTGAAGGGAAATCTCATGCAAACATTTCAATAGAAAATTTGATGTTTCCTATTCCGTTTTCTGTGGTACTTTTACTATTCTAGAGGTGATAAAGACCTCAGATATTAAGGTATTACGATATCTAGCAGTATATGGAATGAAATGAGTTATTCAATAATAATGGCAGTAAATGTTTAACAAGTCGCAGAAAACAACAAAACAAAATCATCCATTTCCGAAAATTAGATTTGAACGTATACTTTCGGTAGTGTTCAAAATTAAAGGTCTACTTACATACTTGGAAATCTATAACATCGCCAGAGGTCTGCCATGGAAGTTTCATATGAATTAGTACTCCAAGTGACGAAAATTGAGGATACATCTTGTGCTATTACTCTATAATGAATTATAGAGTTTAAGGGCCATATATTCTGGACTTTTTTCGTATAATTTGGATGTGTGCTTTGGAATCTGCAGTAAATTGGCGTAAAATGATCATTATTATCTGAGTCTTTCAAGAAATCAAAAAAAATTTTTCTTCACATAGAGAACATTGTGCAATATAAGTACTTACTGAGTAGAAAGTCGTGATGTCATTTTGAAATAAATATGGCTTGCAGGTTTCAGTTAGTTTCAAGTTGAAAATTAGTCTCATTATTCTTTTCTGAAATATGAAAATTCAATTTGCATTTGTGGCGCAACCCCATAGTATTATGTTGTATGAAATATAGGAGTATACGATAGCATAATATACATTCAATAACTGTTGTAAACTGAGAAACCTTTTCAGTTGAAGGAGTGCATAGTAGCCACTGTTAATTTCTTTTCTTACATGATCAATATGTAGTGACCAGCTTATACCAGAATTTATGTAGGTACCCAAACACTTTGTAGAATCAGACATTTCCTTTAACATTGATATGCATTGGGAGAGACAATTGATAAATTTTTGGGAATTCTTACGATATTAAATTCAGTTTTTCTAATTTATCGCAGTTTTCCGCATTCACGACAAAAGAAGAATCATCGGCAAATATAACAGTGCATTTTGTGCTCATGTATGCTGGCATATCATTGATAAATAACAGAAACATCAAAGGTCCCAGTATGGAAGCCTGGGAAACTTCTAGGTTAATATCATAATAGTCTGAGACTCATTGTTGAGTTCATATATCCGTCTATTTTAAAGATATGACATCAGCCTGGATAAAAGTTATTCCTGGATCCCAAATTATATAATTCCTTTTTTAAGATGTGTGATTCAGAGTATCAAATGCTTTTGATAAATCAAAGAAAAGCGCTTTAACGTATCTACAGTGTGTTTCACTTCTCATGGAAACACCCTCGTATCTTCTGTAATTTTTGACGAAATATCATGAAATTCTCAGGATCGATAGATACACTAGATATGAACTTTCTGCACGAAAGGGGTCATCCTACGTGATATACACTGCTCGCCAGCAGCGATGAAACCACCCATTTCTCCGGAAAGTAATATCAGGGAGTAAAATTGGCCCGAAATTCCTTTGGATTCGTGTTCAGGATCCCCAATTTACTTCTAATTCACTTGTCTCCTGAAAAAATTTCAGTTCTGAAAAATTCAATTTTTTTTCAAATACTTCACGGATGATGACCCCTTTTGTGCAGAGAGGTCAACTCTAGTGTATCTATCGATCCTGGAAATTTCATGGCTCTACGTTGAAAATTACGGAAGATACGAGGGTGTTTCCATGAGAAGTGAAACACACTGTATGTGTTTCGAGGTTGGTATAAACATAAACATAATCGAATAGATTACAGGCACTCTCTGTTCAAAATTCATTTGAAGCAGGTCAAAAAAAAGAAAAGAAATAAGCTAGGTACTTAGGCTTCAAATCAAGTTTTACTTTGCCACTTTCGTAAATCCCCTCCGCACTTTCAAATCCCGTAAAAACCAGAAAATGTACGATGAGTCACTATCTACAATTTAGGAACTAGACTATAGATGAGTAACTCGCCGCACACGCATTAAAATTTGTGTGTAAGGAACATCTTCACCCAACGGCAGTGTCGTGCGTTGTTAACGGAAATATTGAGGTTTAATAAAATAGAAATAATGGAAACCCAGTATGGAATGGAAACCTGAAATTGTGATGAAATAATCTCCACGAGATTTTGAGACCAGCCGATGCTCTAATTGACAGGTTTTTTTCATAATTCATTCATTTTTCTCTTTTCCAATTTGGTTTCCCTTTCTCGATAGTACCGACACTGGTAGCTTCAAATGATTGCTCTGTCAAATATCAAATGCAGCGTTGTCGTACTGACGAAACTATATCGACAACGAAGAATCTCCGTTCGGCGGAAATACTATCGTTTTTACAATGCTCCCAACAAGCTGCAATGAACGTTTCAATTGTCATATATTTCATTCAAGACAGTATTTTTGGGTTTTCGTTGCCATGAATATACCCGACAGATATCAAAATCTAGCTGACGTGTTTATTGTATTCTTAAAAATTGCGACAGGGCAATAATGTCATGATTTGAGGGAAAATTTAAGTATTACTCATCTAGGTTTTGTTACTTGATCGGAGCGATTTACATTGTCGAAAGCCATTTTGGTGATTTGTGATCATTTTAAATTTCGAAAGAAATTACATTATTTTATTGTACTTATACAATTCTTTCAATTACTTCGTTCAATACTGGTGGTAAAGTAATGGGTCGATAATTATTGATGACATTTGCATCTTTGCTTTTGAATACTGGGGTAACAGTTCCAATGTTTAGTTCTTTTGGGAATTCATCAAGTTGAATAGATAAATTTACTATGTAACTCAAGGGTTCCGCTATATACATCAATTGTTTTGATAATATTACCTGTATGGCATCACTATACTCTACACCAGAGGCCAGTAGAAAGTGTTAAAAGAGGCTAGCGAATAAGTAGATTTTTCAACACACCTATCAACAAAAAGCGTTTGTATGCCTGCTCTTGGGTTAGAAGAAAAATATTTATCAAAAGCATTTTTTGATATAGTGGTTTTGTTTTACCATTTTATCTTCCATTTTAACTCTATCTTTGGCAATTTTTATTTTTCCTTTTGTTTTTTCTTCTTTATTCCATATATCCTTTGGTCTCTCTGCATTGTTGTTAAATGGTATGTTTTTACTGTTGTTATTCCTTACATGGCAATAACGAGGAAATGTTTAATAGACAATAACTGTCAATGATTCAAGTCAAAGGATGAACCAATATACAATTTTGCTTTTTACTTTAGTCATTCTGTCATTAGTCAATAAAGGATCAATAATCCCTAGTAAAGATGAAGATTTGTAGTAACCTGTTGTTGAATAAATTACTTATTTGACTGAATGAATCATCTGTTCCTTCTAGAATTATGAATGAATCACAGAACCCAATCTAGTCTACAGAATTCCACCACTCAAATATTTGAGCCTAGGTAAAAAGAGATGAAGATATTTCCAGCAGTTTTAAATTGGTCGATTCTTTGAACAACATCCATCACCTGCTCAATAAAATCTTATCGTTATTCCCGAGACCATATAATTCAACTGTTTACAGTATTATAATAAATCAGCCAAATTTTAATGACGTAAATGAAACATCCATTTTATGTATCCGAACTCGTTTCGAACACGACACAAACTTGACAAACGAACACAGGTAGGTAGGGTATGTGAAAACGTTAAAAACCTTTGCATGACTAAGTCGATGAGTATCGGTGAAAATATGGTTTTACCGGCTACAATTTAGCCGTTACGGACAAACAGCGATTTCAAGGTACGCGATGAGTCACACGAATAATTTGATGTAGGATTTCGTTTCACAATACGGCTTGTTCGGTAGGTGATATTTGCAAGATTAGTACTGATTACGACGAAGAAAAAAGTGCAGTTTGATATGTATATCTACCGACTACCAAAAATTACTAATTCTTTTTCAAAACGGAAAAGCTTTGGAATTAATTGTTCAGAAAGATAAGTCCCTGATGCTTACAACATCCCAAAATTTCAAATGAACGTAATTTTTTACCTCTTTTCCCTAGTTCTCACATGTTTTCTGAACAATACATGATTTGCCTTTTCGTGTGAATTTCAAATATGAGCAAGTTTCAGAAGTTAAAATATCACAAGTAAGTAGCATGAAATTGCTAGTTGAATAGTTGGTCACGAAAAAATTATGTCGTGTTTAAAACTTAACGAATGCAGTATTCCATAATTGAAAGTATACTTGGCCCCATAATGTCTGTCAAGAAAGGAATACCAGGTGATGACTCAAAAAACCCGAACATCTTCAGAAAAGCAGAGTGGATGCTCGATATCCATTTATAATTTATGATTTTTTTAAATGGACTAAGCAACAAACATTTTTTTTTATTCAATTGTGACGAAAGTGGATTTTCAAGTGATCCAAAGAGACTCAAATCTGTTGTTGAATAAGATAAACCACTTTCCAGAATATCAGAAGGTTCTCGTAACAGTATCAGCGGATGGTTAATTTCTTCCTCCACTTATAGTTTTCGAAGGGGTGGCAGTTCAGGCACGATGGACTTCTGAAACGGCATATCCAGGTACGATGTATACTTGTTCCAATAAAGGATGGATGGAGGAACCATAGTTTTTTGAATGGTTCTCAGCATCTTTCATTCCCCATGTGCAGATTATGAGGCAATTGAAGAATTTGTCAGATCGGGCTGCTATTTTGATGCATGATGGTCATGGCAGTCATATTAGTTACAGAATCGTGATGTCGGCTTAATAATATTCATCTTTTAAAATTTCCCAGCCACCTCTTGACAAGTGTGTGTTTGGCCCGGTAAAAACAAGCTGGGAGAAAAAGTTAATTAGTTTTGGCAAAAAGCAGCTGGAAAAACAACAGATCGGTCGGCTGTCAAAAAAAAAATTTGTAGAACTGTTGGGAGAAGTTTGGAAAGAATCTAAAAAAGGAAAATGTTGTTAAGGGATTCATTCAGCAGGAACATTTCCTGTAGATCGAATTGAGTTTACTGAAAGCGAATTCAATTCATTAGCACTCAAATGGTATAAGAATAGCCTTGAAGGCAAAGAAAATGAACCAAAACGTGATCAATCCTTTTCAGCAGATTCCAGCAGTAAAGATTCTGGAGTTGGTGATAAGTGATACGTTCCTAACGTTGTTTTTCAACAATTACCCGGGAAACCGTCTTCAAGCAGATCTAACCAAAAATCAAAGTCTCCCTTATCTGACGCTAAAGTTTATTCAACACTGATGAAACAGTTGATTTCCATAATTCCATATCACCTAAATCCAGTGAGTTCACTCCAACTGGTATCATAAATTTATTTGCAAAGATGTTGAGCCATTCCACTTTGGTTCCTGCCAACAGAAATAAGATTCGACAACAGGTAGTACCTCGATTGAAAACTGTTGAATATGGCGAAATTTTGACAACTGAACAAGTGTTGAAGAAATTAGAACAAGCCGAGCAGTTGAAAAACACCAAAAAGGTATAAAAAAGTAGAAAGAAATGAAAACTTTTAGAAGATGCAATTGAGAATGAAAACGAAGATGAATCAAACCTTTGTCAGGAGTCATCTGAAGATAATAACCTCGATTCTGTCGTTGTGGAAGGAACATCAGAAGGTCATTATGGAAATCCAGAATGGAGTAGTTTAAAAACTGCATACAGCAGATGAAGTGTTGCTGTGTTCGAAAAATAGTCTCATTTAATGTTTCATAAGGATGAAAATATACGAGGATGTATTGATATCTAGTTAGCCTAGACCAGTTCCCTGCATGAACAAAATATTGCGTTACCATAGCAACGAACAATAACTCATTAGAAGTGTCGGTGTAAAGTTTGACTTCAAAAATGTAAACCAGAGTTACGCAATAAATTAAAAGAAAAAATATGTCCACCGAATTTGTGAAAAATCGAAAAATTGGAGTATCGAGCCCTCATCAAGTACCTGTATTTAAAAGGGTTAAGAGGTAAGCAGATTTACGAAGATATGCTTAATACCCTTGGTGATCAATGTCCTTCGTATGCGACCGTGAAAAATTGGACTGCAAGCTTCAAAAGAGGTAAATTTTCCATTGAAGATGATGACCGATCGGGAAGGCCAGTTTCTGTGTCAGTCCCCGAAAATATCGATGCAGTTCATGACATGATTTTAACAGACCGTCGAATTGGGCTAAAACGGATATCTGAAGCACTGAATATTTCATACCAACGCGTTCATCATATAGTTCACGTCAATTTGGACATGAGAAAAATTGCTGCAAAATGGATCCCTAAATGTTTGAATGTTGACCAAAAGCGTGCAAGGGTAGTAGCATCGCGTTCGATCTGTGCTCGATTTGAAAACGATGTAGACTTCTTAAACCGAATAGTTACTATGTATGAGACTTGGGTACATTTCTACGATCCAGAAACAAAAGGTTCTCCAAGACCTAAGAAGTTTCGTGTCCAAAAATCTGCTGGAAAAGTTCTGGAGTAATCATGATTGATTTTTTGGATAAGGGTAGAACAATAACTGGAGATTACTATTCGACATTACTGACCACTCTACGGAAAAAAATTAAAGAGAAAAGACGCGGAAAGCTATCCAAAGGTGTTTTTTTTTGCAGGACAACGCCCCTGCACACAAATCTCATGTTGCCATGCAAAAAATTCTTGATTTAGGGTTTGAATTACTAGAACACCCCCCTTATTCACCAGATTTGGCTCCGTCCGACTATCATCTCTCCTCAACTGAAGAAAAGTTTAAAAGGTCGTAAATTTTCTTCCAACGAGGTAATAAAAGCTGTGGAGGTCTGGTTTGCAGAGCAAGAAGAAACATTTTTTTTGAAAGGTCTAGAGACGTTGCAGGTTCGCTGTAATAAATGTATCCAATTAAGAGGAGAATATGTTGAGTAATAAAATATTTTGACATTGAAATTTTGTTTGGTTCTATAGTAGGCTAAGAATTTTTCAATATATCCTCGTAGTTGTAGCCCTAAAGTTTCTATAATGAAGATTGTAGCAAAAGTACGTTGCTTTTATTTTCATTCTGGGGTAATTGTAAAAGAGCTTGTAATGGGCTATTTTTCAAACCACTAAATTCACCATCCGACTCTCCTGATTTCCGGTCAACAAGGCTGATGGCTAAATAGATAATCATTTAGATTTGCCCCTATGATCAGGGGTTAATGTAAATGGTAATTTTAGTAAAAATTGCATTCAATAGCTGTGTTTTATATGGAATACTTCAAAACCTTTGAAATTCATTTACAAATTAATACCCTACCTGTCTACGATATCATTAGTATTTCAAACTTACTGCCCAGAATTGATAGGAGCGAATCATAAACGTGGTCCAATGAAGTGGGTTGCTATTGAAGAAATGTATACTGATTATAATGTTCAAAACTCGCAGTTCACTAGCAAAACCTCTGAAGATTTTTCCAGCTTTGATGGCATTTTGATTCAGTTTCATTTAGATATTGTAATCAATCAATTAATGGCATTTTAATTTCATTTCACTTAGGTGTATTCCAATCAATCAAATTCAACGGGAGTCAGCTCAAATTAGATCTTTGTCGCCGACAGCACCATTCCTTTCTCCATAATTTGAAACGACACCTCACCAGATTGTCAGTGCAGGAACACCAGTGATTTAGAGGTAGGTGTCCGGAGATAATTAGGTCATTTTGTCATACCCACTCAAATGCAACAGGAAAAAATATCATAAACTCATAACTTCATGCAGAATGGAAAAAAGGAGATTCCTAAAAATAAGTATTCGAAATAGAGATGCAAACACAGTTCATTCATTACCCACCTAAAATCGTAAATGCCTACTTCATTTACGACGGCGCCAGACGCCTTCTGGTAATCATCCGGCAACTCTGACAACATACTCATTGTGGTATGATGAAGGATATGTTCAAACAATCAAGTCATCGGGTTGGAGGTGAAGTTTTTCTAATATGGTCAAGCACTAATATCTCGAGATAATAATGTATTTTTAACATAAATAGGCGAAGTTGCAACATTGTCTGGTACGGCTAATTAGGTATATGTTCGTGGCGGAAAATTTAGAAAGGAAATTTTACATCATACAGTATGCGCCACAAAGTTGGCTACATACGGGAAAAAAATTATTAGCGAAATTTCTGAGTAACTCCAATGACGGATCGTTTCTGCATTTCTGACAACTAAAAAATTCGTTGCGACTTATATCACATGACCTCAGATTTGGGGGAAATAAAAAAATGTGGATGTGGTGGCAATAAATGGGTCAAATTGACGAGATATAGAACATTTAGAAATTTGTAGAAGGAATTTTGCAGCACTGATCAACAGAACTATGTTGGAAAATGTTCGCCGCGAACTGATTTCCGGAACAATTCTATGTATGGAGCGCGAATGCGGTGACGTCAGACGGTCAGAACCTCAAGAGCAACCCTCAGAAGTATTCGTGACAGGGATGTAAAAACAGGAATCATATGAGAAAATTGACTTTTACATGTAATTATCAAGCGTCTTGTATGTTCTTCAACAAGACTATAGTGATGGCTATTATTATGGAGATTACAAATTTTGAAATGAGCCGCAGGTCAGTTTCAGAATTATCCGATAGAGCAATAGCTATTATAAGCGAGTAGAACACTACATTTTCTCTACGGGAATAGGATAGTGAGTGTCAATGCAATCAAAACTACGATAATATACCGCGACGACATGAAGATGCGCTTTTAATCTGGACACTCATTTTCTCAATAAATCTATCCACGTCGAAGACTACCAGTCCTCAATGCTTCGTACCAGAACTAGCTGGTAGTGTTGCTGATTATTTTCGACGAGTTGCAAGTCAGAGAGCTTGAGAGTGTAGCATCACCAATCAGAAGAATAACTCTGCATTGTATGGAAATCAAGGAATATGTGAGATTATGTGAAAGCACTACTAGAGATAGATTTAGCTTGAGAAATCTTACTCTTTATTTTAAAAAGTCAAAACATCGCTGGAAGAAGTCGAACGAAAACGTCAGAAAATTGATGGCATTTTGGTAGAATTTGTATTTCTTGATTTCAAGTCGCGAAATAGTTCTTCAACAAATGAACATTTCATAGGAATGGACACAGCAGGCATGGTGAATTCAGCTATCTCAAAAAAAATGTGTCATACTAAGTCATATTATGAACTTTCGTCAACGAAGTTGAAATTATGTAATGCCTTAATTATTTTTTTTTTCATTACTTCTCAGAATATAGATATACCAGTCACCAATGATGAAAAAATCATTACCTAACTAATTCTTCATCTATGAAATTTCAATTCAATAGAAAAATTAAAACGTACTCAAGTTGTAATACTCGTACTCATACATTCATATTGTTATTCATTTTAATGCTGTATCGTATGTGGGTTAAATGTTTTGAACTCGAAGCATTCAATTTACCATAAAACATAAACTAGTTAGCCTTAGCAGGCATAATTCTTTATTGAACTAATGTCGAAAATGTTAATGATGATTGACATAACAGTGTTGGTTTGTTAGTAAACAATAAACATAAAAATGAACCGAAACAACCTGCGACATGCGGCAACAACAGAGTTTATCGAAATTTGAAAAATATTTCTACTTATACGGAGAGGTTCATAATTATATACAGGGTCGTTGATGTGTATGGAAAACGGTCGATTATCTCTTGAAGAAAGATAACTTGCGAAAAATGATAGGACACAAGGGTTTTGGAGTTTTTTGAAATCTATAAATCTATTACAATAAATCAATTAAGCCATCAATCAATCATCTTTATTTCTTTAGGTTTATACAAATCAACATAGAAATGCGTCAGATAAGGTAAAAATATGCATTACAAATGTTCTTATACAGGGTGTTCCAAATTAAGTCGGCACCATTGCCAATTCCGTTATTATTGATGCTACGAATTCGGTTAAATGGGCATTTTTAATGGTCTTCTCGATGCCGAAAATAAAATAAATTGACAGTCGCGTATTCAGAATATTTCATAAAATGATATTTCTTTCAATGGAACACTCTATATTTTTTCATGCATTTCGATTCGTAATAACATTCTCAACAACAAAGCTCATTTCACCTTTCTTCCTAAAGTGGAAAATGAGCGAAATATTTATTTCTTTCACTAGTACAAAAATTTCTTTGTTTTGGCGAATAGAACCTCATGAATATTTTGTTACTAATAGCAAAATAAGACAGTAAAAGGAAAAAATTGCGCTGGGATGTGAACTTGGGAAACCTGTGATCATCATGTCGCACCACTCAATTGACAACACTGAGCTATTTGGTATTAATGTACAAAACGATAATTTCCATCTCAAAGTCATTCCTCTAGCCGCATTTATTTTGTGAATCAAAATATGTCTGCTGTAATGATAACTTTGAAGCCGTTTTTGTACAGAACAGAAAATACTGGAGGGTCATATGAATGTGGTTGGAAAAAATGTGTTTGATTCGATAAAACATAATTATTATGAGCAATCGAGTTACCTTGAAATTTTGTTGTTGAAATACTATTTGTCAAATATTCTGAAGTATATCATGACAATGTCATAAATTATTGTAACTGTCAACGACTGTTCGAATATTTTTCGATATGCCGTTTTCCCATCAAGAAAAATGTGATATGTTAGAATCCTACTTGGTTTGCCAGAAAAATAGCGTGAATTACCTAATCAGCGTATTTTTGCTTCATCGTCGATTCAGGAATATTGAAAAAGTTTTTGAGAGGAGGAGAACTAAAAAACGTTTTGTAATATCTGAAGATACAGAAATTGACGATGTATCCTACTTTGAGGTATATCCAAAAAATTCCATCAGAGATTTATCTAGAGAAATAGCTGTTCCACTGTCTGGTATTCAACGAATTCTGAAGAAACATAAGATTTCTCCTTATAAGTTAAGACCAGTGCAAACACTAGAACCTGGTGATCCTGAACGACGATTGGGGTTTTGTCGGTGGTTTATGAATAAATGCAGACAAGATCCAAACTTCTATAGAAATATTATATGGAGCGATGAGGCTAATTTTTCAAGTAGTGGGATGTATAATAAAAAGAATTTTCATTATTGGAGTAGACATAATCCATTTCTAGTCCATCCCCACAATCCGCAAAGACGATTTAGTATTAATGTTTGGTGTGGTCTATTTAGAGGCAGAATTATCGGTCCATTTATCTACCATGGTTCTTTGAACGGACCTCGTTACATTAATTTAAGAACAAGAGTGTTGGAAGAGTTTTTCGATGATCTTGATCTGGAGGCTCGTCAGATGATCTATTTTCAGCAGATAGAATTGATGGCCGAACTGTGTTGAATGCCACACGTAGTGTCAAAGAAGGGCCTAAATATGTGTTCAACAAGAAGGCGGTGTTTTTGAACATTTAATCGATATTTTATAGCGCTTTATCAAATCTGTTTGTTATACATCGTTTCTATTGATAAAACTGTCTTATTTTCACCTTCACGAAAAAAAGTCAAATGAGATTTGTTTTTGAGAATGTTATTACGAATCGAAATGCATGAAAAAATATAGGGTGTAAATATAAGGAAATATCATTTTATGAAGATTTCTGAAAACACGACAGTCAATTTTTTTTTTCGTCATATAGGCCATTAAAAATGCTACTAGTTTGCCCATTCAACCGAATTCGTAATATCAATAATAACGGAGTTGGCAATGGTGCCGACTTAATTTGGAACACCCAGTATACCAACAATAAAACATCGAACAGAAAAATCTAGTATGCAGGATCAGTCAAAAAGTTATGACGAAGTTGCTTTTTCTTTAATCAAACACTCTGTATATTATTTCATATTTCAATTCTGCTCGAAATTCAAAACAAAATTAGTACATCATATCCTATCCTAAATTGAACCGTTTTCAAAATATCGAATTCTGAAAATTACTTTCCACTATCCATTAAAAAAAAAAACAAATTGATGGATATTTATTATAGAAATTACACAAAGTGGAGTATATGGATGATTAAATTTCAATAACTATTTTTTGAAAAAAAGTAAAAAAGCTTAATTGTTTAGGGTTGATAAAAATGCATGAAATGAACACATATATTTTTTAATAACATAACAACATAATTAAATAACCGATAATAACATGTATCTATAATAAGTTATAAATAAATATCTATCAAATATATTTTACGCCACTGTGTTTATGACAGCTGTCAAGCCAGAGGAAAATTTCCACTCATTAATTTCCCTCTACGCAGGGAAATTTCCGAAGAAATTAGGTTATAGCAACATATCAAAATGTAGGCATCTGATTGGCAAAAATTAACTGGTATAAAATTTTTTCATATTGAGTATCCATCAGTTTTTTTCTTTAAAGTGATTTTCAGAATTCGAAAGATCAAAAACGGTCAAATTTAGAATATGATGTGCTATATCAATTTTGTTCACAAGGTGTTCCATCAAAGAAAAATCAACTTCTCTGTACCTATATTATGAAAAATACATTAAATTTTGCACGTTTCTTAAATCAGAAATAGAAAGACAGAGAACAACGCAATTTTTTCGCGATGTTGATTATCAAAACGAGTTTTTTTCACGACATCGATAGCCAGCATCTTCTCTCAACGTGACCACGTATAAAATTAAACAATCAATGGTATATATACGAAAAACGATCAAATACTTTCTTAATGTCTCCCAAAAATGTTTTCTATACGAACACCGACTGAATCTAAAGAAATTGATTGAAATTAAAAAAAAATAAAGTACTTCTAATAGAATCATTCAATTTGCAATGCCCCGAATCCCTGAAGATGACTTTATTCACGCTGAAACAACGGTAGAAGTATTTTTCAGTTGGTCAATCTACTCAGCCAGTTCCCCATTACTGATTTTGATGAGATCATCAAACAAAATTGGTAAAAGACCCATCTGATGGAAGATCTAATATGAATATTACCATCTGGTCGGTTTGAACAGAATTCCACAATTTGCAATGCCCACTTCCGTTTGACCGAATTGTGACGAACATTGACTGACACTCGAGCTCGAATGATTCACTTGCATATTTCTTTGAAGAGAAATCTGAAAACGTGCTGATAACACAACTTTCGATTCGGATGCACAGCAAAACAAATTTTTCGGCTCTTACGTGTACGAGTAATCTTAATGACTTACTCTCGAGGAATGTTGTTCAGTACCCACAAAATTCTAGTACGCAGTAGAGAACCAGTCGCGTATCTAAAGAAGCGAGCATACGAAAAGAAAGATTAATTTTTAACGACGCGTCCCTCGAAATACCTCTTTATCATACATAATATGGTCATTATGGTCGACTTAACGTGCGTCAGAATTTATTTCACCTACAAGGTAACTATAAAACCACTGCGTGATATTCATGAGTTCAAATTTTTTCGACTACGACTGTTTGGGAAAATGTGCCGCCCGGGAGACATAAGGGCATTTCTTTACTCAATGAAATGATTGGGTACCTCTTACTATATCTAGTGAAAAAAATTTATACAAATACAGAGGAAATTATAAGGTCCAGTTGGCATATTTTCTTTCGTTATTCATTTATTCAACAGCTCAATTATAATATTTATTTGCAGTTACCCCGTCAACTAAATAGGTATTTATGTGGGTATTGAGGAAATTATAAAGGCCTTAATTAATTACCCATGGCAATTTTGCGTCCCGAGTGCCTCTAGCCCGAGGGATAGCAATTGCCTGAGGTTATTATAAGGCTCATTAAATCCCGTGGTACATAGATAATTTTATTGCTGACAGATTTCAATAAAATTTTATTCAATTTTAAAACGGAATAAATGTACCAATTTATTACCTTTCCGCTATATTTGAAGCAGGTACCTTTGATTATAGGAGTTTTGTTGTTGCTAGGTTGTTGCTATATTACTTGTTTATAAACAGAACTTTGTTATCAAGCTGTGTTTGCGTTAAAAACGTGTTTTCTACCCCAAATATAATTGAGGATGTTTTGAAAGAAGCTAAAAAAACGAAGAGAATTATTAATTCCATCGAAAAGTGAAGCCATATACCAAAGAGAATACAAGATATATCTGGAGTGGCTGACACGGAAAAATGTTATGCCAAACGATGCCACTGGAACTGTATTTCTGGCATATTTTCAAAAACTGGTAGGGTATTTTATAGTTTTTTCGGTAGATTTGGTAGTAATTGTGTTTATTCGCTCCAGTCAGAAACGTATAGTCCGAATTCCTTATGGATTAAATGGTCAATGCTAAAATCGATGGTGACTATACATGAGAAACGAGATATCACCAAGTTCAATGAACTAGAGGCTGTTTTGAAACGGAAGAGTAAGAGTTATAAGCTGAAAAAGTCTGCCGTTTAATCCCCTGAAGATGTCATCAGATTTCTAAAGAACGCTCCTAATGAAATTCATTTATTGCACAAAGTAATTTTTCTTATTTTCTTTTTGGTTTTTTTTTTTTTAAGGTAAGCTCGGGTAAGTGTGAATTTGGGGCAAGTGTGAGTTTGCTCGCTATCTTCGCTAAACCGGGCGACAGCCTAATGCCATCTATTGACGAATAGCCTACACTCATAATGAATCCATAACCATCATATAAAATACAAAAGAGATCTTGTGAAATCCAAATATTTTCCCCAATTTTCTAATCTACAATTCATCAAGCCGAACGAGTATAACGAGTTTATTTCAAGCTTTGAGTGTATTGTTAAAATGTAAGGTAAGAATCCATTTTATAAACTTTTCTTCTGCCTGCACAATGAATCTGACTATAGATTGCCGTTTTTTTATGAAGTTGTTTTTTTTTTTACATTTTTCCATTGCATGTCACACTTACCCCGAAATTAAATGTTATTGGGGATAGTGTGACCTATCTGTCGGGGTAAGTGGGAACCTGGTTCATTTGGCCAATCTAAACAGTAATATTTTTTCAGCTATAGTACGAAATTATATACGGAAATCTCAGAGAGCCAATGAATATACCTGGCCAGATGTGGAAGACATTGATACACTTTCTGACGATGAAATAACAACTGTGCTTCCATCACCACTCGTCAGAAGATGGGGATCAATGAAACTCTCATTCGATTTTTCAGATTTCTACCTGTAAATTTTGCTTTTCAACAAATGTTCACTTTCACGATTATTTTTTGTTTTTTTCCAATGGGGAATTTCAAATTCAATATTAAAAAGTTCCTAACTATGAACTGGCGGTTCGATTCTGCATGTTTTGACAACTAAAAAATCCGCTGCGACTCAACAAGATGTCGAATAATGTTATTGAGAAGAATTTTAGGAATCCAAAGAGGATCTCATCTAACCATTTTTAAATTGACTAGAAAAAAACGAGTATACCATTTTATACATCAACCCCCTCCTAAGAAACATTATACTCCATAATCAAGTCCTCCTAGAACGAAATGTAGTTACGCCTCTGGTGAAACACGAGTCACTATTTTAAAGCTGCAAAAAACAAAAACCTATTTCTTGCTCGAACCAATCATATTGGCTGATTACTCAATACGTTTTACAATGAGTCACGTCAAATGTTCAAATTCTTGTGAGTTGGGTATTTTTGATAAATATCTTAACTTTTCTAAATTAACGCCACTTCGAATCCACAGAAGGTTTTGGAATATATTTCGACTTTAGCAACTTCCACGAGTTCGGCAAGTTTAAGTTTTGAACTAGCTGCCCTGACTTTGTCGCAGAGTAAATTTTTACTAAAGATCAAGCTGAAAAAAATTCTACAAGAACAAGATATGATGACAAAAAAAATTACATATTAAATATGTCTTGTTTATGCATGCATCAATTACATCTGATATTTCAAAATTTATCACAAAAACTTATCTCGATGTGCGACATTTAATTTGAGTCAAATTAAACGCTTTATAACAAGACCTATTTTCGCATATCATTGTTTATTTTGTGAGCTGGAGCAGATTTATATTGCTGATTAATTACCAATTTTGCAAATGCCGATAATGAATGAATTGGATTTAAGTAGTGGTTAAAATGAAGATATGTAATATTCCTTATAAAGAAGTAACGAAGTACCATTTCTATTGAATAAAATTAAAACATGATTCTGTGTGGTCACCTGGTCACTTTCGACTGTTCATAATTAATTTTAATAAAATGCACTTAACTATAATTTGATAATTTTTTTACACAATCTAAACATAATTAAAACATTTATAGTAATTACTATCGCTACTCTGTCTAGTCTGGATACCAGGACACGGGCCTAGATAGGAAGGAAATAGCGGACGCCCTAGCAAAAGAGGGGGCCGAAATAACGTTAACTGGGCCAGAACCGGTAAAGCACATAGCACTGCCAAGAATGTTATGACATCCTGGGCAGACAATAAGAGATCCGAGTATCGCCGTAGTCTAGCCTATTCCAAAGCATTTATTGCTTGCACAAAAAAAAACAGGACTCCGACAAACTGCTAGAACACAGTAGAGCACGTCTCAGAGTTATAGTAGGTTTGCTCACTGGCCACTGCAAACTCAACCACCACATGCATAAAATCGGACTTGCACAAGATGCAGAGTGAGGAGAATGAAACGGCTAAACACATTTTATATACATGCCCCGCAGCGGCCAGAACCCGATTTTCAACATTTGTCAATACAACAATAAGGCCAGAGAACCTGGTAAATTGTTCTTCCAATGTACTCCTTAATTTCGTTAAGAGATTGAATATATTGGGAGAAATATAACCATATAGGGTGAGCCACAATAGGCCATTGACCGCAGTGGAGGGCCTGATATGGGTCCACTCACGTTCAAACCTAACCTAACCTACTCTATTTGCGAACTCTCGACTGCAACTCTGCCTGTCATCTGATGTTAAGCGTCTCATACAAGCCAGTAGATTCCTTCTACCATTCTCGAACTATCGAGATCATACGGTGACTCGTTCAGATGACTCCCGTACATTCTCGATGCGCATAGAACGAACGATGAGTCATGGGTGTACCGTTATCCAAACAAACGCGGCCAGGTCTGGCATCAGGGTTGTTACAATATAATCCTTTCCTTGTTGGGGCTCAAGAAAATCGGTTAATTTAGTAATTGCAGGGTGGAATCAATTTCACTGAACTTCAATAACATCAGTCGACACCTATTATTTTTGAGTTTATTACTAGAACATGCATCTGCTTTTCAAATCCACTGACAAAATTGAGGTGAAATTTCCTTATACCGCGAACCTTACCAACTTGTTAGTCACCTGCACCAATTTGATTTAATTTATTACTACATTTCCATCAACGGTCGTGGAAGATGTCGAGCTGCCGACTAAACAAGTGTCAGTCAATGCGAGTAACATTCTGCGATATATCGTTAAAACGCCAACAAACGCCTTTTAGAGAATCAATTTGTTTTAATTTATCCACAAACGGCAATGGCTTTTATCTACAAACGGCAATGTTGGGATATATCGACATGTGGGACATTCAAACTTTCGCGTTTGTTACCAAATGACGATTTATTTATTTATTCCTTGTAAGGAGACATTTTGAAAAGTTTTGCTTTCTTTCATGAAGGTCAGATACTATGAGATCTTTCATATCTTGTTTGAGAGATGTGACAAAAATTGTCAGGTGACAGTGAATTCATTTAAACAAATGTGTAAGATGTATCAATAATAAAATAAACACTTTTTTCTACAAACGTAAAAAAAATTACAAGGTTCGCGCATTGACAACAATATGCGAAGTGACCTTTTTTTTCATTTTCCTTCGTTACCATGACACCGTGCGCGAAGTAGTGTGCGAAATACTTACTTCGCACACTGCATGTAAACTATATGGGATTTTTATATTTTAACCTTTATGTTCCTCAATCAAGCAAAAATCCAATTGTCAACAAATACCATTTTATTTCCATAGTTACAGTAATTAGTTGATTTGGAAAAACAGTTCAATACTATTTTTCATATTAAGCTGAGCATATTACTTATTTTAGAACAATATTTTTGAGGTTTGTAGAAAAAAATTTATTTGCATCTCATGCGCGAAATACTTTGGTGATCTCGACTATTTTTTTCAACTAGGCTGCGCCTCGTTAAAAAAAAATCAGTTCTCGATTACCAAAGTAGCATTTCGCATACTAGATACAAAAATAACTATTGTCTTTTTTCCACGGCAAATCTTATAATTTTCGACTAGCTGACTAGCTCTCATAGATACATCTGAATACAAAGTTAATTATTTAAATATAGAGTACTAATTACTAACTGTACAAGAAGTAACATTGGAAAACAATTTATGCCACAAAATTTCACCCCAGTAATCAAAACATAGGAGGTATCGAGTTGAGCTAAAATTTTTGAAATGTTGAAAGAAATTTTTGTTTTGAAAAAAATCATCTTATGTCAAAAAAACAATTTGGACTCGGAAGAAACGTTTCGACCTAGAGTGCTATGCGTCACCTGACTAGTAATATGTATCAACATCTTGATAATCAAAATTCAGGTATGGTTATTATTTTACAGTAGGTTATAAACGACTATTTGAAATTATGGAATATTTTATTTCGCGGCAAGTTTGTGATCTCAAAAATTTTTTGAAAAATAGAACCCAATATGTTGAATTAGATAAAACTAGTAGTGAACAAAAATTCTTTCAATTTGGTATGCCACAGGGGACAGTTTTGGGGCCACTTCTATTTACTATTTATCTCAAGGACATTTTGTATATTGAAACTAGATTGAATTATAAATTAAGACCACATTAGATTTTAAAAGGATTAAAAATAACCAACTCACAATAAACTTCGAAAAAAACAAAAAATATTCCATTCAAATTTTATAAGAATTGAAAAAAACTGATTGCAACAAGTACCTAGTCTAGGGGTTATGCTTGACAGACATCGGAAATGGAACAAACAAATAGTATTCCTGTTGAAGAAATTACGAAGTTTATTACCGAAATTCATGTATCTGAAAACATTCATGGACATAAAAAAAACCCACATTCTTTGGTTTCATTAATACAGTCTCAATTGATTTATGGGAGTCTGGCTTGGGGAGTAGTCATGAAATCCCACCTCAGAAATATTGAGGTTCTTCAGAAATGGTTTTTGAAATCATATACAGGGGAGTTATTTATATCCAACAGAATATCTGTACAACATAATGATTTATATCTACAAACATAAAACTAATATAAAATTCAAAGATCATATTTATCCTTAGTATAAAGAATAAAAATAATATTGCAGTAAAAAATAAAGTTAAAACAACAAGGTCTCAGGAACATTTCAAATATTTAGTGTATAAAAATGATCAAGTTATTATTTTCCTTCAAAAATCAAATGAAAAAATGGATATTCAAGAGTCTCATCCAAATTTACTTCATGATATTTTTCACTACACTTAACATTCAGTTTATTTTATATCGTTCAAATTTAAAAAATTATAACACATTTACTTGTGATTTTCTCGCAACAAGTTTTAAATTTTGTGGGAATAATTAAACCGTTCATTCACTTTTTTTACAAATTAATAAACATGCATTTTTATTGACTTCTGAATAAACTTTATTAAACCTTTTTTTTTTTCGTTAGGAATTTCTCGGTCAGGCTTTGTCTCCGAAGCTCCGATACTTCCAGAAAGCGCACTGGATCATTTGCCCCAATAACAACTTTTTTCATTTTATCCAATATAGGTTTGGCATTAATCAATATATTGCCTTAATTACCGTTGCAAGCGAAGGATATGTTAAGAATAAATTTGGATAGATAATTTTCAATACTCCCCGAAATTTTATCTGCATAATTAATGATAGTAGCATATTTGTTGTCTGGTTTTATGAAAATTAGGTATAGTTATTCGATTGTGGCTTCTTGTTGATATTTTGATTTTGTGTTAATTAAAGCGATGGGTATTTTGTTATTTATTGCTATTTATTCAATGAATCATTGATCAAAATCCTGCAAATTTTAGTGAAATCGGATTGAAAGAAACAAAAGGTATGGTGCAATCTGTGAATGTTTTTTCGATATATATTGAAATCAAAACAAAAAAAGTTGTTCCTCTTGTCTTGTTGGATAATATGTAACAAATTTTACACATTGGTGCAAGTACGGATTGAGTAGAGTTAACGTAATAGAGATTCTGCGTTCAATTCTAGTTGGTCTATACCGGTTTTCCTATTTAAGGACTGACCGCGAAGAGATTTACGCAATTAGCTAGTAAACGATCGGTTCTGGGTTCAAATCTCACTTGATCACTACCTTCGCATGTTAACAGAGACTGCGTTGGAAATGTAAACCGCCTGCGTCTAACTATCTATGGACCGATCACCATATAGAAAACGCAATCGGTTGATTATCGAGAAATTCCGGGTTCGAATCTCAATTGGTACACTTCTTATTTCTCATCTTTCATGATTTTGCCTGATATGCTACAGACTTTATTCTTCTTAGTTCAAATTACAGTCGTCAAAGTCTTATGATTGGAAAAATATATTGATAACAAAAAAAACTCCAATATCACGGAACGGAGTGTGAAATCCTAAAAATTCAATAATCATTCCCACCAAACCCCTATGATAGACTGAGTAATCCGAGATCTATATTCGATAACAAAACGAAAAGCTCAATTCCACAACATCAATCAGCCCTGGCCTGGTGACCTGGCATCCTCCATATAAGGACTAGCGGCAATCTATCGAAATAACAGCCAGCAGAAACATATGATCGACCGAAGGTGAGTCAGATTGTCAACATCGCACGAGGAGGTTTCTGATTTCTTGATCGCTGGCGACAACCCCGTTCCTTGGGCGCCATATGGCAATATATGACACAATGGCGTAGAATGCATGCACAAACAAAAGCAGCTGCACAGGAGCCATTTTTTTAGTGGTACTCGCATTATTAATTTTTCTATATTCGAAGTCTTGATATTTTTCATTATTTCCTATACACCTATACACTTTGAAAATCGGTTAGAGCTGTGATAGAACTGGGCATATAGGTTTGTGTGAATCTGGCTCCGATTAAATCACAACAAAGAGTAAGTTGATTTGGAATAATTTATTTATTTGAATTTAAATAATCCCTCATAATTATTCTCATTTCTTTTCAGATGATTACAACCTAATTAGTAGAAGGGGCAAAACAATAGTACCTGTTAAATATCATCCTTGAACCTATGCATCAGTGTTCATTGAATATTGTCCTACAGATTCAAAATTCCAACAGAACAACAATATATTGCAGAAATTTCTGGGTTCGAAACAACTGGTGCATTTTAAAAACCTGTATTTTGGGAACTAATGGGTCACGAAGAAATTAACTCAAATTGTGGCTGTAATCGAAAACTAGTCCTTCATTGTAAAAATTTCCATAACCTGAAGAAAGGTAGAAAACATTTCGTGTTTAAAAAAATTTCATTATAAACAATTCAGAACTACCGGATCTGACGCAAGGTCCTATCATCTTATAGGTAACAAGATCACTAGATTCTGAGCAAAAGTTTTGAAAAGACTTGAAATGAGTGTATGCAGAAAAGATTTACTGAGAGATTACCAAGGATTTTGAAAAGGTAAATAAACTTTAGTCAATGCGATTCTAACATTTATGACGTTTACACACTATAAAGCAGCTTATCAATCAATCAATATTTTCTACTGTCGTGATTGTGAATTGTGGACACAGCACTTGTGACACTTCTATTATTAAACAAATACTAAGAGCTACAGCTGATCAACCAGGTACCAAATATGAAACTACGACAGGAAAAATTGGGAGAAACTTGTTGGGACCTTAGAGGATCACAAAATTTCAGGAAAATTCACAAAACTGATTAAAATGTCTAAACAAAACACAACAAGCGTCAGTTAAACCTAATGAACTATTATCAAAGGACTTTTCAGTGAAGTGAGGACTCATAGACAAGTAGACCCAAGTCCATACCGAGTTTCTTGATATTATTCTGAAAAAATATTAACGGGCATGAAAATAAACAGAGAAATACAAAATCGAATAGTCTTTGAAGTATGCGGATGACATGGTTCTGATAGCTAGAAGAAATGAACTCGAAGATTATGATAACCCACAAAGTGAAATCCAGAAAGATTCAGGTTGGTAGACATTCTAGTTTGGATACAATGTGAAAACAGCTTAAAATATCGTTCATATCGGCTTGCATTCGCATAATAACTTTTCAAGGAATGTAATTCTAGGATAACAAGAAAATCAAAATGTCTTATGATATGGAGGTATTACCAGCTTTGAAATATTTCGAGGTGACACCAAATGATATTATTCTTCATTTAAATGGTATTCTCTGATACTGTTAATTTTATATCGAAAAATTTAAAAATGCACCGAGTATATACAGGATGGGTCAAGGTCAATGGTACCTTAGGCGTTTAATTTACGTTTAAATTACGTTATCTAAGTAATTGCTCTTGGTCTATCGATCTGAAATATTTTCAGCAATGCAGCGTTGCCGCTTATACCAGACAGTAGCAGCATCTTTGTTATTTCAAACGGGACACCCTGTATATTACCGCATTTTGAACTTGTGATTACTTTCTGATTATTTCTGCCTCATATTCTCCTATACCTTTCTCCAACAGTTTTTGAGATATTGATTATTTTCCATATTTTTATCCAAAACAGCTCGAATTGAATGTTTATTTCTCCGGTATTTGTATTCTTAGGAAGTTGCAATTTTGTGTTTAGTTCATCAATATCATGTATATTGATTCTTTATAGAGAAGTTTTTCTGCGTTATACAGGATCGTTCAAAATTCAAGATCTTACTGCTAGATACAAAAGGGGTTGAAAGTATATTATGAAAATCCTGAAAGATAACTAAATTCCCTTCGAATTGATATATCATGTTCTTATACCTTAATAACCAGAATTCCGAGATAAGAGAAATTTTCTTAAAAAATCGAATTATTTTTCTCATTTTCATCTAGAATGACTATTAAATGACATGATGGTACATGGCATTAGGAAAATTTGACAATAAGTACATTATTAATAATACCTTTGTGTGTTTTTCAACGGAAGTGACTCAAAAAGAATTGAAATGGAGAGAAATAACAATTCAAATGAAGTTCTGATGAAATTGTTTACTCTTCATGGAAAATGTGAGGGAAAAAAAGAAATTTGTACGATTACAAAACAATTTCATTAATTATCTGTCAAAAATTTAAAAACGTTCACAATGGACCAAGAGCAATTACTTGATTAACCAAATTTTTAGAATGATCCTATGTTCCGTTTTCCGTAAACATCTAAGATACCTTCGACCGTGACCCACCCTGTATATAGCTTGAAAAGGGGAAAATACGCCCTCCTGTAATCATTGAAAACAGTATAATGAATGAAAACTAAGAAATACATGAAAGAATTTGCTCACATTACGTTCTTCATATTTTTTAGAAAATTTTACACCAGTCACTTATGGAGCAAACTTATACCATCTTATCTCTTACCGAATTTGTACATGGCATTCTTATGGTAAAAGTTGAACTTGCGGCGTTTTCAATTTTATTGACACCCCTACTGATACGGCCATGTCAGACATAGGCGACAGTAAACAGATGACTAATATGAAAAGATCGAATGTCGCATCGCCCTCGTTTATGAATAGTCCACAATAAATTTCGTAGGGGATGTCTGCGGTCTTAGTGCAAATCTTTAATACATTTGGACTGGTTTGACCACGTTGGTGCAAATCCGACAGAAATTTTTATCATCTTCAATACCTATATGCCGTCTAGCTAACTTTGTCACAAGACAAGCTGCAGAGTATGTTAAAATATCAAAACCGACAAACAACGACTGAGAGACCGGTAGTCCTTAAAGTTCGTGATCGTTATAGCGTTTTTTTCCTCGATTTAAATAAATTAACTTCTGCCTTATAACTAAAAAGTCAAAAGTGACATTTAAGTCGTGCTACCATTTTTCGCTCTACTGCATTTTTTATTTCAAAAATTAACGTTTTCATAACATCATTTTCTAAAAATATTTTAGCTTTACTGACAAATATAATCAGTTGAATCCACCTGTTTGACTTATTTGTTCACGAATGTTTTAATCATGAGTAATTCTGAAGATATGTGACATGAAAAATGCCTGTGAGATTGGTTATGCCGCAATAATATCAGAAGTCCAAACATCGGTATAAAAAAATGCAAATGATTCAAAACGAGAAATATGGTGGAAGAATCGATGAAAAGAAGTAGTCTTTGGGCAGAATTTTCTATCTAAAGAGTACAATATTTCTCGAAGATGCTGCTGATATTTAAAAATTTCCCATCTTGATTACCAGTGATGCATTATAATAAATAACTGAACTTTAATGTGTTTAAATAATTTGGTTAACAATTTGAAATTTTCTTATTTTTGCCTCTCATTTTACGTGAAATTGAAAGTATTATAATGGGCCGCAGTGGTCATGATGGTAGAGCGCTGGTCTATTAATCAGAGGGACGTGGGTTCGATTCCCAGCATGGTCACTGGTCTCGTGTTAGGAATCGCACGTTAAAAGGTAAGACCTCGTTAATCTTTAGCTCGCACAAGTTTCGACTTCCGAGGGCTGTCGTGCGTAGGGGGATGACAGCTGGTTAACGAAAAAAACAATTACAAACAACAATTTCAATGGTGGGCCATAGAATAGCAGAATAATTTTTGTAATATCGATAAATGAAAAAACCAGTAATATGTAAAACCAACAAAATGGAGAATCAATTATGTTTCAGAATAACATTTTATAGGTCTTAAAAACAGCAGAATTGAATGGATAGAAATGATTTATGATTCAAAATTGAAATTCATCTAATATGTTTTTACATCATCATACGCGAAAACAGTAGAACCAGATTTCATAGGTATGAATTCGGCAAGATTGGAAAGTGACCGAAATGAAAAAAAGTAATTGCAAATCTTCAAAACATAAAACGATCACGCTCAAAAAATATCGAAATGTTATTCCATTAAAACAACATGTATCTAAAAACGTAAATCCAACAAATTATCTGAAAATGAATCTGTAGTAACATAAAATCCTTGGAAACAAAATGTGTCAGCCTGAAAACGGTCAGAATCGAAATCTAGCAGAGGGGATGAGCGAATTAATTCCGATATTAGAATTTAGTAATATTGACCGCACGCTGCTCCATCTCTGAGAAACTATAGCCATCCGCTATTATCCCCTCTCCAAATTTTGATATTTTTCGGTTCTGTCCTTTTCGATTCTACTATTTATTCTTCTGATTATTTTCAATATGGAAATTTTAGGTCTTGGACTCTATGGATTCGACGATTTTAATTCTTATAATATTCTGTTCCGATATTTTTCCACTTCTACAAAATATTGATTTTCTGATTTGCTGGTTTGGTCAAATATCTGTCTTCCCATTTTCTGTCATTCTCCTTTGACGGTATTGCAGTTTTATATTCTTGTAATGTTCAGTTCTTCGAAAGATCGATACGATCATTTATGATTCTCGAATTTTTTGATTTTGATGAATATCCGTTACTGCAATATATTGATTTTCCAAATTTCACGTTCGATTATTTTCGATTTCTTTAAAATTAATTCTGAACCATTTCGCTTCTTTAGAATATCTTTACTGGATTTTATTGTTCCAATACTTTTAATTCATAGTCAATTACAGATTGAGATTTTACTTTTCTGATGGATTATATGTAATCATTTCAAGTATAAATCACTTACCGAAAGATTGTGCATTTTTACACATTCTGTGGAAATTTCCAGATATTTTTCCTTGTTCTCGACTTATAAATAAACAATACGAGCCTCGAATTTTCTCGGGTTTCAATTATTTTTTGGTTCCATACAGAATTTCTGAAGTATCCACTTTTCAGTTTTCGAGCATTTCAAGCATTCTGTGAAGATTTTCAGACGGCCTTTTTTGGTTCTCGAAAAAAAAAAAGAATTTTCACGGTTTATTATTATTTATTGCTTCCATACCGATTTTTGAATTATCCACTTTTCATTAACCGAAACTGTATGCATTTCTATACATAGTCCGTAATAATTTGAATGTGGCATTTTTTCGTTCTAAACTTAAAATAGAATTATTGAAACAAATTTTTGCGTTTTTTAGTTTTTTTTCCAATACCTTATCTACCGACTTTTTTATACATTCTGTGAAAAATTACAGATGGCTTCTTTCCTGATTCTTGATTATTAACGAAACGTATCTCGAAAATCCTATACATTCAATCCAATGAACATACGTTTGAGAAGAATGAGGACGTGCACTCTCACAACACCAGACCAGAAAGTGATATTTATCAACCTTATTCCCGATTATATGCCAAAATTCACCTAATTATATCGGAACCAAATTGTTTAATAAAGTCAAACTAATGTACAAGAATGATAAACATTGTAATGAGTCATTTGAGACTAAATTTAAAAAATTTCTAACCCATTTCATACAAATGAAGAACAGTTTTACAATTAAAAAAAAAACATAAATAAAAATCTTTTAATCTGTATTATACCTCCTACATTCTAATCTGTTTCTGTTTGCATAGTCATGTGTGTTAAGAATGTATAGATATGTAATGTGATTCAAATTTTAATTGCAATTAATATTTAAATTTTATCTTTTTATATTTTTTTGACTAGTCCAATAAGTATGCGTTAGTCTTTGGTGTGGATCAAAAACACATGTATATTTCTGTGATGAATAAATTGATTTGATTTGAAAATCTATTTTTAATCCTTTCCGTCCAAATTTAAAACTTCCTCTTATCAATTTCTAAAAGGACACAATATTTCTTCTTAATCTGTAAAATTTTCAAGGTGCCTTTTTTCATGTTCTCCAAATTACCAATCTTGAAACCCGCGGTCTTTTATTTATTTTGAAAATTTTGTCCAAGTTTGAAATCTTCCACAAACCATTCTGTAAACATTTCTCTATAGAAATCTTTAATAAAAACAATCGCGGCAACCAGTATATTTTTTCGAATATTCAAATGGTTTTCAAAACGATTCGATATTTTTTTTTCTATTACAACGTGAATATCATACACCTCCAGCCAATCAATGCCAAAAAATATTTTGAATAAAAATAAAATATTTAATTACATAAAATCCTCCCTACCAAATTGATGCCGAAAAATTCATTGATAACTTCACACAGAACGGAAATGAAACAAAAAACACTCATTGAAGAATCACACTGGAAATGGCTCTAGAAAAATCAAATATTTAATCTATTTGAGGATCAAAAAGTACATCTGTAAAAAACAGGCATTCATGAATCCGAAAATGTGCTCGAAAACGTCTAGCACCGAGTGGAAAATTAAAATATTTCCATTCCACGTTGAAATGAAATCAAAATCCCGATAATTCTGCAATAATATGGCCGAAACTAAAGGAATGTTGGTTCTTTGGCTGGCGTCACTGTAAGATAAGTGCATTCGCTCTTACATCCCTGAATGCAATGATAAATTATTGCTTTTATGTTCGTGAAACACAGATAAATTAGTTTCGCAGGCTTGAGGAAATCCATTAGGTATACCCAATTAGTTGATTACAATCGGTACAAGCCTACCACTTTCATTTTGTGTGGTTTTGAATTCCGTCTCAACTACCACGAGTCAAATCAAACTCTTTTGAGTACGAAATTTTCCTTCACCCACAGAAATATTTGATATTCGAGTTGCGTACGAAATAAAAAAAACAAGAATTTTTATGATTACCGATTGATTATATTCATAGATTTTTATCTGCGTGTTTATATAATTCACATGAGTCACTCGCATATATTAGCCAACGTTTGATTGATGATCTTTCTTTTCAGAACCGTGCACACTTATTTTGGTAGCTGCTGAAAAAATTATCTTTGCAGTGAATAAGTCAAACAATATAAGAAGAAAATTGTGCTGATTACAGACTGCACATTCTCACGAAATTTAGCAATAAATAATTATTTAGATTTCCATCTGCAGCTAGAATTTGCAGGGAGGGACCGGCACAACAATACCCAGTTTTCAAAGATGCTCCATCTTTTAGTAGGCACATCAATCAATTTTTGTTAACTAACTTCACATACGATCATATAAATCAAGCATTCATTGATCAAGTCCAGGTAGATAAGAAAAAACATAATAGTTATATTGGACACTTAAAAAAAACTGACATTTTCGAATAGAAAAACAGGTGTTTCTCGTATTGATTTCATATATTGATTTTTCCGATAATTCTGACGAGCTTCCGATTTTAGGATTCATACATATTGAAACATTCAGTTATAATTGTGCTACTGAGTACAGCTATGCTCTGAAATAAAAAAAATAAAAAATCTCGAAGTTGCTTTTACGCGAAAAGGTTCTGTAACCTCGCAACAGAAGGATTCATTTCATATCACGGTTTAAATAGTAAAACACGAGAACCCATAATCGATTTCCTATGACAAATCTAGAAACGTTACTACATTACCGAGCAATAATTTTAAGTACCTACTTCCTCTGAAATCAACTCCAATAAGATATTTTAATGGACTTCAACGTTCCCAGACCAGAATATTCCCAGACGAATAACTGGCATATCTTAGAAGGTTTTTCAGTATTCAATTAATTTCTCGATACCAAATTTGTCATTGATAATTATTATTATGAGTGCCTAGAGAATTATAGCAGTGCGGCGCGAAGAAATAACAAAGTGATTGAAAGATTAAGACAGACCGGGATGAAACGTCTTTATTTTCGAACACAACTATAAATACGTCACGCATAAAATCAGGAATAGAACGGCCACTACTAATTTTAAACATCGGAAAATATTTCACGCTGCATCAACTCCAAAGGTATTGAGGTATCTAATCATTGCGATAGTTTTCGTTAGACCGTACACAAATGGCCGTAATTAATTAAATCATACGGTTCATCATAACAAAAAATATGTAATATAAGGAACAGGAATCAATCGCAGCATACTGCGAAATTATACAATTGTACTTCATACGAACAAAAATTATAAAACCACACATTTCCATGATGCACAGCAGCATAATAAACTTTGTCATGATCAACTGCATCATATTTAACGTTGCAGAAATAACACCAAAACATAGAACCAAAGAGCCATATTCTTTTACATATACGAAACAATGTCATGAAGCAGAAGTAAGGGACAACGATAACCCATAATCCGTATTTTATAGAAATTCGAACCCCCACTTTTTCACTGAAGATGACTTCAACCCAAATACAGTGAGTGATCTACTGTTGACGAACATTTGTTACAACACTATGCAACAGAATTGAAGCCCAAATAGATTATTTCAATTACTCAATGAGAGACTTAAAAATGATGCTCAACTAGCAAATGCATTCATTCATAATTCTTCAATATTACAGATAATCCATCCCACTTATGATTCCTTCTTGGAGTTCATGCTGAAGAATATACAAACATCACTTACACCGACTGATCAAAAACAGATGTAAGCAAGGGGTGTGGGTTTTACACTTCAAATATAAACAATCGCTCAATATATATAGCAGAAGCTGTCACTATCAAGAAAGCGCTGTTACAAGTATATGAACGAAATAAAAACTACTATAATTTCTCTGCAACACCAACGAAAGATCAGACACCTACGAAGAAAAATTATTTCAAGAAACAAGTGTATTTGGACAATTTGTTTTTTTGTTTTTCACGAATCATTCAAGTTTTCGGAGCAAACCCCTCAAAAGCATGGCTTGTGCGAGCAAGGGAGATCCAAGACCTACAGCTTCCTACAAGTGGATTTCGAACTACTTTAGCTCAGTGGCAGACGGTGGGAATCGAACCCGGGCCGCCTGGGTGGGAAGCAAACACTCTAGCATCAATACCAGTTCGCTTCTATTGATTTCGACCAAGTGGCGAGTAGGTATTAGAGGGAATGAACACCTGAAATACTTTCTGAATGAAATGGTCTCAGAAAGACCGAATAGAGACAGTGGGGTTTGTGATTAATACTACAAGCAAAATAATACCATTATTCTATACTCAAATAGAATCTGGGGTGGGATTCCGTGTGCCATAGAATTCAATACTTGACAGTTATGTCTCTTTCTCTCCCATGAATTCAACAATAATGACATCTCACTCATTTGATAGACTATAGAATTCTATGGTCTACGTCCGGTCACAAAGATTGTTCAAGAAACCTACTTGGTTTACAGTACCTTCTTTGGCTAATACCTTATGGGTTCTCGAGCACATGGGGGTATCTGTTACCTTTACGCAGAATTTCTTCTGGCCTTTCTCATTTCTTTGTTGTACTGCGACAGTTTGACCTTTCATGTGGCCCAATTTTGGTTGGATTTTGCTTTGTAGAAAATCTTCCACACCACACCTCTGAGGAATTCCAGGTGCTTATTCCACCAGTCTGTTTTGTTATTCTATTGTCTTGTTTTCTCAGGACAGCTTTCCTCGTAGGCATTGACTATCGCCTTGCCCACTTGGTCTACTGCCCTCTCAAGGCTTGGGTAGAGAGGATAACTACATAGTGGAGGGGGAGAGCTGGACAAGCGCGCCGAAGGGAGGCAAGTTTTAAAAAATACAATGAGAGAAATGTGCATTGTGAGTACCAACTGTTCTCAACCAGTTCTTGGCCTTAATTTTTCAAGGTAAAAAAATATATAAATGGACTTGGAATTTTTCGTTTTGAGCGACAAACCAGGGTTCGGTTCAACATAGAAGGTGACTAGTTTTCATTTGCCACAATCAATCGATATTTTTTCTAATGGAAGCACGTGTTATTTGTTGAAGTGGAAGCGAAAAGCTTCAATTATAAGATATTTTAATTATTATCACTTAAACTCTCACACAAAGTAAACATAAGCTGCTTGCTATCTCTCAATGACGAAAAACATTCGTTTCATTTATATTAAAAAGAGGAATTGTAGATTGGGTACCAAACCACTTCATCACAAACTACAAAAATAATTTATCAAGCTGAATCATATTTGAAATGGAGACGTCCACGGATTCTGTTAAAGCATTCACATATTGTGAAAAGACAATGAAATGTTGGTTGGGTATTTGGCATATTATGGCATTGATGGTTTTCCTGTGAAACTCATCATTCAATATTTGTTTATAATCAAAAGTGCCGACGTTGAAAAACATGGAATCAATCAATTACGTCGAGAAAATTCTGCGAGGCTAGATGAAGACACATGAAATACGAAAATATTTATATAGGAACTATAAAAAAGTGCATCTGATTTATTTTAACAATATTATATATATATATATGTATATATGAAAGTTGGGTAAATCGATTATTCCAATTCTATATGTATATATACCACTATGGGTATACTCATACGGATACTGTCATGCAACCAGGCTTGCAAAATTACTGTAAATCTTATATAGATAGCTGTAATAGAGTTATTCTGGTTGGTTGTTCCTCGATTTTTATTTTTTTTGTAATTCTTTGATCGACGACTCGAGTCTAGATGGCTAGACAAAAGCGAGGTGTAGCCGTCAGGTATGGCTCAAGCTCGTTACAATAAGATGAATACAAATAAAATGCATAAAGCTAAAAAAATTGAGAAAACCTAAATTTGAGTTGACGGCAAGTATTTGTGTATGAAATTAGAAAAAACCTTGATCTGTCCTCGTATTATGAAAGCTCTGATTTTTCAAGAACGATTAGTGAGAAATATTATTCTACTATAAGTGATTTCACATTTCTTATTGAAACTATCTGTTCAAACTCAGCTTTCAAGCGAATAATAATTCGTGAAATATGATCGTTGACAACTGAAAATATCTCAACTGAAACGAGCTCCTCTGACAATTTTCCTCATATTATATAAACCAATCAAATGCCATAATTTTCTCATTTCGAACCAATGAGAAGAGGACTTTTTGAAAACACTTAATCCAGCCCGTGGTATTTTCGAAATGGTGTTTCGTTTCTAGCTTGTGTATACATTTCCATAGTTACGACAATCACGGTAAATATAGGAACGTCAGTTTGACGGTTCAACTCTTCAACTGACATTAATGACACAAGATGAACCGTTCCTGCAACACGCATGTAGTCCATAATAATGTATTGTATTCGTGAAATTGTCTGATCGAAGATCCCTTGAAAATGCAAAATTTTCAAAATACTTTCACCTTGCCAGTCGCTCAAACTGTGTTGCTGTACAAAACACTACTCGAGCAAGCTCTCGTGGTGTTTCTAAGCAACACAGTTTTCGTGACAGCAAGGTGAAAGTATTTTTTGGAAATTCAGCATTTTGTCAGTATATTGCTACTAAAAACTTCCCTATAAAAATTTTCACTTATAATCTCCCTAAAGCATGAATTATTTCCGGAAATTTTCTCGAAGTGCGAATTTTCTTAAAAAATTCGCAACTGAGGAAAATTTCCGGAATATTAATTCATGCTCGCGGGAGATTCGGTAAGAAAATTTTATACCAAAACTTTTTTAAAATAGAAATTATGTCACCCATACTTAGGACATATTATTATCCATGTAACGGACATCATAGTAGGTCGTTGTTAAGACTTTGTCTCACAACAGCCTATTGCAAATTATTTTTTTTGCGGATTTGATATCAAATATTCTACCAAAATCACATAATTTTCTAGTACTAGAGGAAAGGAATTAAAAAGTTAAGGTCTACTATCGGATGCTAATGAATTACATAGGCGGCACCTTCATTTATTAATCTCAGGTTTGTTGTCAAAAGTAATTTTCCTATGCTCTATTAAAATGTGTTTTAAATAATTAAATAACAGATAATAACATGAACCTATAATTAATTAATTAATAAATAAATATCTATCAAAAATATTTTACGCCACTGTGTTTATGACAGCTGTCAAGCCAGAAAGAAATGTCCACTTATTCATTTCCCTCTACCCAGGGAAATTTCCGAAGAAATTAGGTTACTGTCACAGCAACATGTCAAAATGCAGGCATCTGATTGGCTAAAATTAACTGGAATAAAATTTTCAGTAAAACCCTCCCGCAGTACTTTCCCATATACACATCGACTCAGCATACCGTATCCTGTACATCCTACTGAAAATTCAAATGATTATATATTCCAAAGACGCTTAAATTTTCCAACACCTATGAATGATAATGAGAATTTTAATTCAAAGCGAATAATTACTTTCAATTGTCTAGGTTGATACTTTGATTAGCAATTTGTTTATAGGGCAGATTGAATATTAGATTAAATAGCAGGTCTCATTGATTTTTATTATAATTTATGTGGAATTGAGAACTCCATTTCATGATCTCACGGAACAATTTTTTTTTCGGTTTGTTTGTTTTTGGCGATATCAGCAGCACCGATAGTATCAATGACTGTGACTGTTTCTGGGCGTTCAATAATGGTTAAAAGACGGCATGTTAAGTGGCGGACGTTTGTGAAATAAATGATTCGAGTGAAAGTTATAATATTTTGAAAATTAATGATGGCTTAAAAATTTTATTCTTGCGATTTATTGTGTCATATGCCTCATACCAACCATGACAGGTCTCAAAACGGTCTTTGGACGTGTATCTTTTGAACCATAGACTCGAGACTGGGACACACTCAGACGTAGAAATTGTGGAAGTAAGGCATACTTTTCCGGTGAGAAAAGTGTTACTCTACCCAGCAAAGTAACATTTGTCATAAACAGCTCGATGCCATTCAGTATACAATATCCTAAAAAAATATTCAACTCTACACGCAATAAATCGGTCCAAATTCCTCATTGATTTATTACTCCCTCGCGCGAGATAATTAATTGATTTCCTATCGCCGATGGGTAAATATTTAACAAACATCTGCCGATGTCAGAGGTCGGTTAGATCATTGGGCCAAGAAAATTTCGCTACTTCAAAATATCGCCGTCGTTAAATCCACTCTTAATTGTTATTACTTTGTTGATTTCGTTTGCAAGTGTTCGAATCCTAAAAACGTAAACACAGCGATTGCCTTTCCAGAAAATTACGTAGTTTCTACGATAATGCTACAATATCGACTTCATGACTCGATGGGCATAGTGGGGGTAGCGTTATTAAATGTACAGCAAGGATGGAGGAGGTGGGCAATTGTATTGTTTTGATTCAACTCTTTCATGGGACGAAGGTCGACAATTTTTTCGGGTTTTATCGTCAATTTACAGTTCGGCAGGCGATCAAAATCTACAGTCATCTAAAAAACCTTCACGATAATACTAATAACTATGCTGTTTCTTCTCAAGGCAGCATGTCAACCCGTGCAGACGATGTTTGGTATTCGACACTGAACTGAACGTACGATCCTAAACTCTGTCACCGAGTTGGAGCCCGTTCTCTGACACTAGATGCAGAGCGTGTCGTGGGACAGTTGAGACCAAATCTTTTGAAACTACTCCTTCCCTACCTTCAGGAAAATATAACCCAATAAGCCTGATGTAGTCCTCTTCGACCAACAGACTAAGACGATTTTCGGCAAAACGAACATCGTCCGAAAAGAGGAGGAAAAACGGACTAAATATCGAGATCTACTCTATGAACTCCGCAGGCATTACCCAAACCATTCTGGTCAACTGGTGGTTCTGATAATAGGAGTCATTGATGGAATAATGGACACAAAGCTCTCGAACCTAAAAATCACACCGGCTTGCCGTAATTCGGCAGAAATCCGGACAAATGCAGAATGCCGTCATCCTTAATTCACTCACTTCGCCTGCTCAGGGAAGTACTTACATAGTTAATAAATAATAATGAAAATACAAATGGTAGAAGTGTATATAGTTATAAAGTCAGCTAGAAGGTTTCGTTAAAATATCCCTGCAAACTATATTAGGATCTATCGGATAGGAATTTTTGGTCTGCCTTCGTGAATTGGCAGTCAGATCAGCAGATCTAATGTACATGAGGGTAAATGATTATACATTTTCCCATCATTGTGAAATATGGAGTATGGTGATATTTTTGGTCGGTACTGGAAGTTTCAAGAGAGTTGCTGCTGTTGCAGGTGTTATTACCCTAACAGCACAAATAATCCTCAAATTTCAAGTTCTGGTCAATGAACACTCCTAAAACTTGATGTGATTTTTATTTTCCAATGATTTATCTTCAAATTAATGAAAACAAAACAAAACACTTTTGCTCTCAGTATTAGACTTGATATAGGGCTATTCAAATTCAAGTTTATGCAATGGGATCTCAGTAACGACAAAATAAAGGTGGTTAAATGGGGGGGGGGGAGTTAGCGTATCTTAGAGGTCAATTGTTTGAATGAAAAAAAATCTGAAGTAGCATCTTTGGTTTTGGTATCGATAATTTCGAAATTCTTTTTTCGCCTATATCTTTTATTATGTGGATATGTTTTGAAACTTTGCCATAGTAACTTTTTGTAGACTATTCGAATGTGTGGCGAAGGATCGTACAAATTGGGACACCCTTAACTTTTTATTTCTAACATGAACCTGTATTTTTATTGCATTTTTTCAAATGTCAACAGTCATCTTTCATATTGGCGTAGTATCACCTACAGAGTGTTGTTTCGGAAATATTGAACGATTACCAGTAAGATTTTAATATATTTTTTTTTCATAACAGCTAAGATATTGAAAAATATCTGAGAATATGAAGTAAATTAATGACGATTTGACATTTTTCAATGACAGCTGTTATGAAATTGAAACACTTTTGGAATTTACCCGGTAATAATTCAGTATTTTCAAAACACTTGAGGTTCAGATGAAAATACGCAAATTTGAAACATGACTCTTGGAAAAAATGCAATAAAAAAATTCAGGTCCGTATTTTAAAATGAATGGTTGAGGGTGGCCCTTTTTGTACGATACTTAGTATATAATTTTCATTAACATGTTTGGATAGTTTACAAAAAAATACTATAGGTGGGACAGTGCCAAAACTTTTGAAAAATAATTACAAAATGAAAAGATATAGACATAACGGGAATTTCAAAATTTCAGAAGATGAGATTTTTTTTATTCATATAATTTACCACCGAAATACGCAACATTGCCCCCGTTTAACCACCCCTCTATCGCTCACCATTACCGAGATTCCAACACATAGACTCGAATTTGAAAACCCTGTTTATTAACGATTTCTTCATGAAAGTAAAAACAGTTCACTCAGATTTGACAGGATCAGGCGGTTCCATCGGGGCAATGGAAAATAATAGTTAAGATTTCAATGCATTGATTTTAAATTTTTTTTAGAAAAATACCTAATTCGGTGCAAAATTATTTTTTATGAAATAGTTAACAATTTTCTCATGCATTATAGGTAATTTTATTAGTTTTGCGAGGTTCTATATTGTACCTCAGTTGAAAAAGAAATTATTATATCCGTCAACCGGCTGCATTCTGACGAGCACAACCCTCAGAAATCTCTGAGAGACTTGTGCGAGCTAGAGAAGACGTAGCAATTACCTTTTCAAACGTGTGATGCCATGCAAGAGAGCAGTGGATTCGAATCCATGCACCAACGGGTGATTGGATTAAGAAGCAAGAGCTTAACCGGTACGGCAATTCATAGGCGAGCTCGTAATTGGATTTCGTGACACTACGTTGGAACGCCTTGGTATGTCAATATTTTGGCTCTGTGATAACTGGACTTGAAAAAATAATGACAAAAATACGTTTTCAGTAGCCTGAAAAGTTCACAAATGCATCCTTAAATTCCACTGACGTGGGCACAAATATCGAGGATATTTCCAGCTCAGGTGCACGAAGCATAAACATTTTTGGCAGGAGCCACTAACAATAGAATAAGTAATTGAACAATGTCCGTGTGTGTGACTTCATATTTTTAGAAGTCACGCGGGAGGAAGATTGAAAAAAACAGAACAGGAAGTTAACGAATAATTCACAAAATGTTAATACATTACAACAAGTAAATTTTGTTGGGATAATTTTGAGAAAATCTGAAAGCAATTATATACAGGAGTTTTATCAAATTTATTTCAATGACAAATGAGTTCATCGGAAGGGGGGAGGATCTAGATCTAGACACTGCTTGTTTTGTGGACTTTCCTCGTCCGACAGAAACAAAATGAACTTAGTACTGAATATGTGATAGAAAATCAACAAAGACGAAAATTTCAGTTATTATTTTTCTGGTAGATATTATGGCCAGCTAGACTTGACGTATATGTATAAGCTTTCAATTAATATCAAAGTTGTCTTGAATGACCAACTTGGTTCATATTTTTTTTATGGGTGATTGACAAGTTGACTGATTCCTTGGATCTTCCTAAAAGTATCTACAAGTATTAATTGGTCCTAGGATGTCAATGTTGATAGTTTTATTGATATCATAATTTCTGTTGATACATAAATTAAACGATGCGTTATCCTTCCAAAGGGTGAACACAAATTACCTATTACTCCTTTTTTCTTCGATTTACAAAACTCTTGTTTAGGAATATCCAAAAAATCATCAATTCAACTATCAACACTTGTTCAGGAACTATCCTGTACACAAATGTAACACGAAATATCAGAGCAATCGTCAATGTAATAATGAATCATTCTGTCGCACAAACTATGGGTGTAACTAATTATATGAAAACTTGATTGGACCAATGATAGCTAATTTCACTGTTATTAATGATTAATACACCCATATAAGTGGACGTCCCTCTGAATAAGGATCGAGATTCCGGTGCCAGAAAAACTTATTTTAAACATGGCCATAAATGGACAGAGGAATTATCGAGTGTCTACAGCGTTTCTCTTTTGAAACTTCATGTCAAATTAGTTGATGCAACTTCTATTTAAGTGCTATATAAGAGACACGATCTATAATAATGAGCATAAATTGAATGTAAACCGTAATCAAAGAACCGACAACATGTCAAGCAAAAGGTTATATTTTGAGTGACAAACGGTATCAAGGGGTGGTCTTTTTGCCACCGTATTAATTTGTGGGATAATCCAAAGTCACATAAAACAGAATTGAGGGAAAGATTTCTCACTCATCTATCGATTAATGAAAACAAAAATTCGTTTTTGTTTTCGCTTCTGCGTTACTCAAACATCAATATGATACAGGATTGGTATAGATCATTCTATTAACTCTTGCACCTCGCAAAGAAAGAAAAAATTATAACAATAAGAAGGAATAAAAAAAAAGAACAAGAAACATTGAAAATAATTATGAGTATTAATACTATTCAAACAACAGATTTACGAACCATGATTATTCGTATTGAATATTCTACATTATTTCATATTTGCTTTTGAAAACAGATTTTGTTTGAAACAAATTTTGAAAAACGCAACATATTTTGATTGGGGGAGGGGTGGGAGGTCAATATATAATGTAGCAATTGTATAGGTAAAAGATCGTTTGAATTGTTTTGTGAAGTGTCTAAAAATATGAATTATTTTACGCCTTATGTTTACGTGATGTTCATCAGTTCTATACTGTATTTTATCATATAAATATGAGGGTGTAAGGGTGACAATTATTTCAATGGAATAAAACCGCGGAATGAAGTGAATGAGATACCTCTTCTACCTCTTTCTAATACTGAATAAAAATCTCAAACATGAGTTTTGAACATTTCGAATTCTCTTCTGCTCATCAGTATTCAGAAAGTAGTGATAAACCACATTAAAGTGATTAAAAGTGGATAGAATCAGGGAATCGTCGAGTATAATTTAGTTTTCATGATTGAAGAATGCCTGTGGGGATGTAGTGATTTCATTTTACCATAAGCCTTCTGTATCAACAGTGACGTATGCTTATTAAATTTGAGATCGTCATCAATTGTAATTCCCAAGTTTTTCACTCGATTCTTCACAAGAAGATTTACATCACCTATTTTCATATCCCAATCACAAATTTTTAATCTAGTACTCCTGTCAAATTTGATGACAGAACTTTTGTCAATATTTATGTGTAGTGCATATTGATTCGAAATTTAGTTCCTCGTTTATGACGTTAGCACTATACTATTATTTGAATGAATAATACAACTGAGTATCATCGGCGTACATATAGAACTTCAAGCTGTTCAAGCCTACGGTCATTATGATATACAAGTTGGTCCCAAGTATTGACCTCTGTGGTACACCCGATGATATCCATTGTATCATTTGAAATATGATGAATCATTATCAACTTTTACCATTTGGGATATATTCAAAAGGTACGATGCGAAGAACTAAGAGTTTAACCATGAGAGTGTAATATGAAGAGAAGAAGTTGGTGATTTATGGTGCCAAAGGCCTTACTGTAATAAATCAAAATAAAGCGGTAATTTCATCATTGTCCCAAGCTCTGACATTATCATGTAGTTTATTCAGTAGGGCTGAGCAATTTTAACATTTTTTATGAGGATGATTGGAACTTCAGGGATAGGCTCGTGAAACTGACTATGTTCTCCGTTGATATTTTGCAATTGTCATCCTGTATATGACCACCATCCAACACTTCCTGTAAAATTGTGTAAATCATGTGCGGACAATTCTTTAAAACACAAAAATAATGAAAGTCTATCTACACATGTGGTTTTTTCTGTGCATGATGTAATTTGAACATCGTTCTTCACCTCTATTTCCTGATATGATGAAAGATAAAAAAGCGGAATTGAGTCATGATCTAGATTTCGTAAGTTTATTCAGTATGTAATCTCGAGATAACAAAGTGGAAAAACCTCTAGCTGAATACTTGTGATTACAGTGTGTGCACAACTTCTCAAATATTCAACAATGTATTGATTTGAAAAAAAAAATCTCTCATAAGATGTGAGGTTTTGGGGAGATCCAACACAAGGCATTATAATCGAAAACTCACAGCTAAGAAACAGAAAAGGACAGACACTCTCTTTACATCCAATGAAAAACAAGTTTCTGCTGAATTTATTCCAACAGTCCAGGCCGAAATCAATAGGTCAGTATTTCGTGATTTGATGAACAAGAATTAATTATTCATTCGCATAATAAAATGAGTAACTATGAATGGATGAACTCATATACAATTTCAGTGGATGATTATATTTCAAAAAAGTAATAGGCGACTATAAAAAAATCGGAAGATATCGAAAAGCCACATCAATTATTTTGATAAAAGGGTATTTTATTCTCAAATGAATGAAAGTTTGTTTGGACACAATAAAAATTTTTTGCAACCAGAAACCTTTTTTTTCAGAGATACGAACTTTTTCGATTAGTTAATATTAATGGTACTCTTCCCACATCAACAATAATTCAAGTGTGAAAAATTCTCAATCTGCCACATATATTATTAATATTATTTGCTGAGATTAAGACAAGTTTACCTAAAGAAATTTTTCAGCTAGTATTAACCAATCCAGTCAGTTTGGTGGTCTCAGTCGAGAGATCTTTTCTCTTCACAATAAAGAGTTATTATAGGAATAAAATAAGCTAATATCTTCGCGATATTTTTTGATTGCTATAGAGAAACTATACATATATGAATAAGACGCAATGATAAATTTTAAAACAAGGGCGCTAGAAAATACGATCAGCAAATATGTGGAAAATTTGCTCGAGGTCCAGCTTTAACTAGAGTCATTGGAGAGTGAGGATAAATTTTGCCATTGAACATCTTATGCGTGTATATCGACGCTCTATCGAAATTTCTCACATACCACATTATTTGGAAGAGGATCTGTGAAGGTATTGGGAGGCATTTCTTTGACTGGTCGCACGGAACTTGTGATCATTAATGGAAGCCTTACAACTAAAAGGTACATATTGGAGGCTTAAGAACCACATGTAATGCCATTTGCGCCATATATAGGGCAAGAATTCTTGTTGATGCAAGATAATGCCAGGCCTCACGCCGCCCGAGTTGTGAGAAATTATCTAGAGGAAATCCGGTATTGCTACCATGGTATGGCCAGCTCGGAGCCCGGATTTGAATCTCTGGGATATTGTTGGGAGAAGATTACAGGAGGAACGTAACTTGAATACTTTGGAAGACGTACGGCAGAGACTGATTGCAATTTGGGAAGACTTGGACCAAAATGACATAAGGTCTCTTACTTCAAGTATGGGCCGTCGTTGCCAAGAAGTTATTCGTGCCAGAGGTGGAAATACTCGCTACTGACACTATCGTTTAACTTGTCTCTTTTGTTTCGTTTTTTCGTTGCTAAATTTGAATCTTCATTTTCCATAAAATCATGTTATGCTGTTAAAAGTTGTTCCTCGAGAAATAGGAAAGATAATGAAGTGAATCAAAAAAGAAAATGTTGAAAAAAGCTAAGGCTAAAGTGTAAGTTCAATTCTAACTTGATAATGTAACTGTAATACTCTACAGGGTGTTACAAATTTTATAAAAAAAACACGCTACACCCGGTATTTGAAAATAGAGGTTTTCATACGCATACAGTTTACACATTAACGTTCAGACGAAAATAACATGTGATTCAAAAAAAAACGTCCAAATTGGACAAGTAGTTTCAACGAAAATGCATCTTTAACTTTTGTCAAAAAAGTAATAGGCGACTATAAAAAAATCGGAAGATATCGAAAAGCCACATCAATTATTTTGATAAATAGGTATTTTATTCTCAAATGAATGAAAGTTTGTTTGGACACAATAAAAATTTTTTGCAACCAGAAACCTTTTTTTTTCAGACATACGAACTTTTTCGATTAGTTAATATTAATGGTACTCTCCCCACATCAACAATAATTCAAGTGTGAAAAATGCTCAATCTGCCACACATACTATTAATATTATTTGCCGAGATTAAGACAAGTGTATCTAAAGAATTTTTTTAGCTTGTATTAACCATTCCAGTCAGTTTGGTGGTCTCAGTCGAGAGATCTTTTCTCTTCACAATAAACGGGGTTCCCACATTGAAAGCGAGAAAATTTTCCCTGACTTTTCCAGGTTTTCTCTGACCATGCACAAACTTTTTTCAGGACCAGAAGTCACTTTTCATAGAGTGATTAATACAATTAAGTAAATGAAAAACTCGTGTTTATCAAAATTTAATTCTCAATATATAAAAAAATTAAAACCATCGAAAAGGTATTTCAATGCTGCAACAACCACCAATATTTCATTCCGTGAAAAATTCGAAATTAACGATTCGCTTGTATCAATGCCAACCGAAAATTTACAAAAAAATCAAGAAAACATTACCACACTCTGACGTTACTATTTTCTTGAACCTCGGAGCATACATAAAAAAGGGAGCGCATATTTTGCTTTCCGACAAAGGGAAACCGAAAACTCACGAGGTAGAAGTAAACATCGTAGGCATATTCAAATTTCTGCCAATCATGTGCGAATAAAGAGCAGTGCCCGACGAAAGACCGCGAAATTCAAAATTCATGAAGAAGACAACAGGGAAAGCTTAATTAGTTTTTTAATCTGAAATCAACTGACACAGTATTATGTATACCGATTTGGTTTTCCATATACATTCGTTAAATTCCCTGACTTCTGCTGAAAACTCCAAAATTCCCTGACTTTTCCCTGATTTATTCAACACTTTTTGATTTCCCTGACTTTTCCCTGTTTTCCAGGTTTTCCAGGTCTGTGGGAACCCTGATATAGAGTTATTATAGAATAAAATAAGCTAATATCTTCGCGATATTTTTTGATTGCTACTTATAGAGAAACTATACATATATGAATAAGACGCGCAATGATAAATTTTAAAACAAGTGCGCTAGAAAATACGATCAGCAAATATGTGGAAAATTCCGTAATTTTTTATTAAATAATCAATTACTATATTATATTCAGTCGATTCATGAAAATGGTAATTTTGTCACAACCGGCTTTAGGAAAAAACTATTCTAGAAACTTGTTTCCATTTGAAGATAGACCCTCAAAAATACCTGAGGAGTGCTATAAACTATTCAATTTTCTGAGAAGTGTGAAAATCTGGCGGTTCAAACTGGGTAACACTGTATATTTTTAAAAAAAATATTCTGATTAAGTTTGAGTAAGAAACACAAATGATGCAAAGGCATCATGAGTTCTTTGAAAAAAATATTCACCCCCGACTCAGAATCTAAAGCATTAAACATGCGACAAATTTTCAATTTAAATGATGAAAATATAACATTGAAAAATTAAATCAGATAGAATAGTAAGAACCAAGATTGTGTATTCTCCAAATAGTGAGACCCAATTTCAAGTTCAATTTTAAGTATCCCCAAAATTGATACATGAAAGGCCTAATAATACAGCTTATATCATCTTCAACGATGACCAAATTACTATAAAAACTAATTATTCCATGTGCCGTTGGTTTCATGTGGCTTTGGAATTTTAAGCAGTCAATAACGTATTCAGATTTTTGTGTCTTGACAATATGATGGCAGATGACATACTCGTGTTTCAGAAGCCTACTTTTTCCTTCCACTCACGTTACAACTATCCAATGAATCAGATCTACAAAGTATTCTCTCATGAGTGAGTTCAACTACCGTCATCATTATCACATAATCAAACGAAATTAATATAATCTGATTTCAAACGAATTGAGACAACACATTCAATAGTGAAATGTCTAAGTTCAAGGTTACCTTCCAGGAAATTGGTAGCGTTCAGAATAATTTCAGTTACAATGTCAGCGCCAAATAATCATTGTAATTAGCGGGGTCGTTGACAAACAAGATTTCACACCTCATTAATAACGGGAAATGAATGGGTTTTGTGTTCATAGTAAGGAGCTCGTATTCCCTTTCAGAAAAAAAAATACTTCATGTGATCCGTCAACAATTTCAACATGCGTGACCAAAAGAATTTTTATAATAATTTATGGGGGATTTATGAGAACAGGTTCATTTGAATTTTTCGAATGAACACAAAGTAACATAAAACTTGATAGTCCCCCTTCGGCCCCTCTGACACATGCAAACCACATATTTCTCATAACCAAAGGATCTAACTGATTGATTTTTTGTCATGATTCATTGAAAGTAATAAACGATAATATAAAATACAGTATACAGGGTGGGGCACCGAAAACGAAACAGCTCGAATATCTTCAAAATACATGTTTTGTGGAGAAATCGCAACAACACGTCGATTTTTATTCCAAGGGGGACATCTTCCCATCATAACCTCAACTGTCATACCTCTCCGCACACCCCTTGGTCACTATCACCCAAACAACTTGAATAGGGAAAGTAGTAAGTGTGACACATCATTGAAAAGGTAATTTCATAAGGGATTCAGCCATGTCAATTTTCGCTACCTAACTTTCTATTTTGGCGCCCTCTTGCGGGAAAAACAACTTTTCCGTATTCCAAATTATGATACTTCATTTGCGAGCTAATTTGACATAAATTCGGTGACAATGCATTATGCAATTTTTCTAAGGAAAAAAACAAAATGACGGCTCCAAAATGCGGACAAGATTTGAAATTATGGTCCGATTTGATTCAAAATTGGTAAGTGGTAGTTTTCAGGGTCGGAAATTATGAATTGAAGATGGCGGACGAAATTTGTAATTATGGTCGGCTATGGAAAAACAGAGAGTTCCAGTAATTGTCAAATACGCAAATGCCCAGTGTCAGTTTAGTCCTTGCGTATTTTTTTGCAAATCATTTTATTAACGAATATGCAACGATAAACACGAAATCTTACACGCGAAAACTGTGCTCAAACAGTTAGTAATATTGTTTAAGGAAGGTTGGAATTACCGAAAAATTGGTGAACGATTTCTTGTTAGTCACACAAACGTTTCACGAGTCATGCAAATATACAGAGAGACTGGGAGTCATGCAGGCCGGGACAAGAAAGGAATCAAATAATAACTCTGATTCAGGATCGACTTTTAAGACTACCAGCATTAAGACAACGTTTTGTAACAGCTCGGACACTTCAAACTCAGCTTCGAGATGCTAATGGTTTACAAGTTTGTAAGTTTGTCAGCGACTAAAGGAACATAATTCCTAGAATTGCTGCTCGAGGTCCAGCTTTAACTAGAGTCATTGGAGAGCCAGGATAAATTTTGCCATTGAACATCGTATGCGTGTATATCGACGCCCTAACGAAATTTCTCACATACCACATTATTTGGAGGAGGATCTGTGAAGGTATGGGGAGGCATTTCTTTGACTGGTCGCACGGAACTTGTGATCATTAATGGAAGCCTTACAACTAAAAGGTACATATTGGAGGCTTTAGAACCACATGTAATGCCATTTGCGCCATATATAGGGCAAGAATTCTTGTTGATGCAAGATAATGCCAGGCCTCACGCCGTCCGAGTTGTGAGAAATTATCTAGAGGAAATCCGGTATTGCTACCATGGTATGGCCAGCTCGGAGCCCGGATTTGAATCTCTGGGATATTGTTGGGAGAAGATTACAGGAGGAACGTAACTTGAATACTTTGGAAGACGTACGGCAGAGACTGATTGCAATTTGGGAAGACTTGGACCAAAATGACATAAGGACTCTTACTTCAAGTATGGGCCGTCGTTGCCAAGAAGTTATTCGTGCCAGAGGTGGAAATACTCGCTACTGACACTATCGTTTAACTTGTCTCTTTTGTTTCGTTTTTTCGTTGCTAAATTTGAATCTTCATTTTCCATAAAATCATGTTATGCTGTTAAAAGTTGTTCCTCGAGAAATAGGAAAGATAATGAAGTGAATCAAAAAAGAAAATGTTGAAAAAAGATAAGGCTAAAGTGTAACTTCAATTCTAACTTGATAATGTAACTGTAATACTCTACAGGGTGTTACAAATTTTATAAAAAACACGCTACACCCGGTATTTGAAAATAGAGGTTTTCATATGCATACAGTTTACACATTAACGTTCAGACGAAAATATCATGTGATTCAAAAAAAAACGTCCAAATTGGACAAGTAGTTTCAACGAAAATGCATCTTTAACTTTTGTCTAATTTTTGGTGGTGCGTTATTTTCTTGGGGAAGTGTATTTCTAAACTATTTGCAATTGCAATCGCACACTTCTAACATTTTATATGTCCGTACTATATAGTTTTTTGCTTTACTGCATCATCTTTTAGTTTTCTCCTACCCTGTCTTATAGTTAGCGGTTCTTCTACTTTCTTACTTAATTGTCGTAAGTTTTAAACTGTTCTTTTTTGCATCAAACTCATTCTTCATATATTTAAAGCGTATATTATAACTGGATTAATAAATATTTCTGTTTGTTTTTATTTGTTATCTTTGAATATATTTCTGTCACAAACAGAAAGTGGGAGAGAGGATAACTGAAAAAAAAAAGTTTAATTTCCATATCAACCTTATCGCCTGTTTAATTTATGTGCAACCAAATCTTCAATAAAAAGTAATATTCGAAAACATAATGGAGTACAGTTATTACTGTCCGTTTATCTCACTGGGTACTATAGCAAACAGTGCTGTAATAACGCCACCTCTACCTCTATATTCGTTCTCAGAGAAAGCGTCCACGTCGAGTCCCAAGATGTGGGTGAAAAAGCCCTTTCGTCAGGTCATTCACCCTTCGCAACCGAGAATCTACGTTTTACAAGCACCTGTCGCCGGCCCGAGAAAGGTGTGTTACTCCAGCACCCCCGCGCCGATTGAGACGTAACTACATCAACAAACAGCTGATTCGAAGATTGAAAATGAACTAGATAGTCTAGACGGACAGGGTAGACAAATCTGGGGTTGGCATTCCGTGAAAAATGACAATTGCAGGACTACATAATATACAAATAAAATGGTACGGTCAAAAAGCTACAAAAAACAGATAAAAATGTACTGCTAGAGTGATTTAAACATCATTTAACGAGCCTATTTATAATGATGGCCTTTAGTCACGAGAGTCCTAAACAACCCCAATTATATAATACCATTAAATACAATGCTTTGTCCAAGACTGTTTTATAATTTTATATATATATTGCAGGTATCATGACATGACTCAGTAAAATAGTATCAATTTATTTATATTATTTAATATCAAAACAATGTATTGACTATTTTAAATCAAAGAAAAAGTTAAAAAAAAATTATTATTCAATAGGTAGGTAGGTATTATTATAAACCATAGGTTAGTTCTTTACATTTTCATCATGTTTGTTGGCTATAATGATAACTTTATTCAACATATTCGATACACTTGTTATGTATGGTATATTAATTGAAAATAGATTGTTTAAGTATATATGTAAAAAAAGAGCGCAGGTGTACATATACCCACATATTACAACATTCAGAATATTACACCTAAATAAAAATCAGGTTACAAGTTGATCCAAATTTTTCATGAGATTGTCAATGAAAAATTCTTGGTGACTATATAGTGTGTCCAAGATAAGGATGGGATAGCAGTAGGATCTCGAAAACGGTTGGAGTTGTTTAAATGAGAGAAGAGTTGCACAATCCAAAGGTCTTTTATATGAAGTTTCAGAAGTCGGATATCTTTTTTAGATTTCGATATATTTTGAATAAAGTAAAATTTTCGATAAGTATTTGTTTTTTTTAAAGATATCAAAAAATAAAAAATACATTTTCCTTGCCACTTACGTCATATATCATTTATAGTTGTTTAAATAATGTTTTTAGCTTATTTCAGACATTATTTGAAATCATTCAGGAAAAACCTCCGATTACGGCTCTGAATGCTTGAAAATTATTAATTTGAGAATGTCATAATTGAAAGTCAACAGGTACAACCTGTGTTCATCATTAGACTGTTGATAATAATTGATACTATCAATTGTATGGATCTAGGAATAATGATAGTACCTTAATTATCAAAAAAGGGATATAAGTTAAGAATTCAATGAAAATTAATTAAGTGTTTAGTGTATTTATCCTAGTGTTATATACAAGAGTTATTTACGTACGCAGTCTTTTGATTTGTTTAAAAATGGATTCAAATTATACTTTCGAGGAAAAGTTTGACATGTTGAAGCGTTACATTCTGTGCCATTCCAATACTCGATAAGCCGAGCAAATGTATTTACATAATTTTCCGGAAACATTACAGCCAAATAAAAAGATATTTGGGAGAATGGTTGTAAATTTATTAGAATATGGCTCATTTAAAAAAACAGTTGTTAATAGAAACAAACAAAAAGGTACCATAGCATAATAATATATGCTGAGAAAAATACTGAGATCACATATTTAGAATATTCTTCTGGCTATATTCCCCAACTGAATAAAATTTTGAAAGAATCAAGCAATGTGTAAGTGAATTACAGAGGTGGGCACAAAACATCTATAGAGTTAAAATAAGTAACATGAGTACTACTGAAATGAGAAAAAGAACAAGCTTTCCAACGATACTCAACATTAAATATAGTTTACATTTACAAAAAATTTCAATAACATCACTCCTCCACCAACAGCACATAAAAAAATATATTTGAATTCATAAAGAGAGGCAGAGTAATATACCATTTAACTTTCATTTGAATTTTTTTAAATAACTCTTTATTAACTGAGAAAAATAGGCGGGTCCATATATTTGACCATCTCTGTATAAAGTAACTGTGATCTTTTAGCTAGGACATCTCTAGGTTGTAAAATGTATTTGCTAGGTACAGATATTATTTTATTCTACAAGACACGTCCACCGATCTAGTTTTCAAGAATTAGCTACTCTGCAGTACCTTATTTCATCTCCATTAATTGGATTATGATATCAATTTGAAATAAAACGTATTATTATATCATATAAATGTTGTTTTAAACATTTTTTTTGCTCTCATTCCCCCATACATTTTTTCTTCTTTCCGTCCATTTCTTAAATCCCACGATATTCACATTATAGGTACGTTGATTTTAACATTTTTTGTGTAGTTTCTAGTGAGTTGTAGAATTTTCAGCTTTTTTCTTTTATTTCTGCATACTTTTTAATTCCTTCAAGTTACGGAGATCGAATTATTCAACAATCTGAATGAATTATTAAGACAATAAAATTACCACTTTTCTTATAGATAGTTTAGGCTTACTTTGATTCATCTTATAGGTTTGGTTAGTACCAGAATTGGTATTTCCACTCGAGTGCTACAATAACATCTTGTGAAACCAGAAATGACCAAGAAAGAAAGAGGACATGGGACTGGAAAAAATTCTAAAATAAGGTAATTGCATAAAGCGTTACTAATCATTGATATATAGGCAAAGATTCAACAAGGTTGTACAATCCACTCATTTGTGGCACGTCCTGTATATGTAGTAGCACGATCGAGGCCTATACGAGACGCGGTTTCTCTATATTGATCGACATATAGGTGTGGTCAAAATGAAGATAAAATAAAATGTAAACATCCATGTTGGAATAACTTCATAAACAATCTCTAGTGGAATTGACTAATCGAGCATTTGAAAAAACTGTATTAGGTGTTTCTAAGGAAGGGCAATTTGTAGGATCCTCTTCCATATATTGATTGAATTTCCAGACACAACTATCTAACAAAAAACCTCTGGAGTTTTTGGGAGCCTTCATTCTGAGAAAATATAAAAATATACTAGGGCCACTTATGTCGCGTCATAGCGATTTATGGGGGTATTTTCTTTTTAAGTGTTGAAAGGTTTTTTTTTACATACACCATCCAACAGCCGAAACCAATTACAGGATGGGAAAAACAACAATAAATAAAATACATTAAATGATAGTACAAGTCTATAGAATCAAAATCAAAACAATTCACGCTTTTAATTGAAAATAGACAAATCAGTGCATGAACTGAAAAAAAACTTCTCGTGGACAAAGAAAAAAGTTTATGCGCTGACATGCCTAATACCAGTCAATATGACAGGAACAAATACTACATCTCTTCATATCAGCAATATTACAGTGGAGAATATCAAATATCTTGGCAAAGGTGAGAATTGAAGTGAGTTAGAATGAGGTGTGCGAAGATAAACGAAAGATTTTTGTCTCTCCCTGGATAGTAAATGAGGTTATTGAGCCTTTTCTACAGAAAAACTACACCACAATGAGTACGTCGATTCCAAACCTGCTTGGTAGTGTTAATTGGGGCAATCCTCTATTCGGATATATGCCATCGGTTTTATACCAAAGGTTTTTGATAAACTTACGCTGAATGTTTTCAATATCATTCGTATGGATATCATATCCAGGACTCCAGACCACCGATGCATTCTCCAGTTTGGACCTCACGAATTCATTGAAAATCAACTTCAAAGACTCATTCTGTTCCATAAATTTTGAGTTTCTCAAGGTTTTATAGGCTTTAGCGAGCGTTTCAGTTATGTGATCAACGAAGGTTAGCTTAACATTAAAGATTACACCCAAGTCCGTGTGCTGATAACATCTATCTAGTGAATTATTATTAATATGGTAGGCATACTCAATTACATATTTCTTTCTTGTGAGAGATATAAGTTAGAATTAAACCAGATATTCAGTCTTTCAAGGTCCTCTTGAAGTAATGTACAATTCTGAGAGCGGTTTACTGTCGTATATAGTTTACAATCGACAGCATATAATAAAATATTAGACTGCAGAGTCAGGCAGATGTCATTTATGAAGATTGTAAATGAAAGAGGCCCCAGAATTGATCCCTGTGGAACACTAGATGTTTCAGTAGTCTTGAATCCATGGTACTGGACATGGGATTTTCTGTTCGTCAACTAAGACGTGAGTTTACTCAGTAGTAATCCATGATCATGGCGATCGAAAGCTTTCGAAATATCTGCATAATATAACATCTACCCGCCACAGTTGTCCAAAGTACTTGCTAGAAATGAGTTATGCAGACTGAATTAGTGACAGTACTGACAGTAGATTGTCCGCTCATGAAACCATGCTGATTCTTAATGATTTGTGAGTTGACGTGTGCAGATAGAAATTCATGAAGAACCATTTCAAATAACCTACTGAAATCACATAGAATAACAATTGGTATATAATTTTCAATAGGACGCATATTGTCTATTTTGAATACAGCAATTTTTCATGAATCAGGAAAAAATATTTGATCGAAGAGATAAATTGCACAATTCCCAAAGTAAAAAAGACGGTATACTGTCAGGACCCATTATTTCAATCTTCAAAAACCTAAAATATCCAGGGACTTTGTCATCACTGAAGATCATGAGACTACATTCGAGCAGGCGAGAAGTATTGGTTAGTTTGAAGTCCACACAAGTTTCGAAATGCCTTCAGAGCCTCAAAAAACTGACAAAAAACAAGATTACACTTGTTGATGACATACGGATGCAGTCCCATTCGTTATAAGGAAGAGCAAGTGCAAAGGGTTCCCTTTAGAAGCTTTGCCAATTGTTGTTATTGTTATATCCGTCAACCGGTTGCACCCCTACGTGCAACCCTCAAAAGTCAGAGACTTGTGCGAGCTAGGGGAAGACGTAGCCCTTACCTTTTAATACGTGTGATGCCATGCACGAGACCGGTGGCAATGCTGAACTCACGCTCTCTGGCTTATGAGGCGAGGACTCAACCCGCACACCACCGCAGATGCAATTAATCGGTCGTTAGGGGCAGTAGTTGTTTCATGATGGATGCCTGCAGACGAAATGTGTTTGTACTTATACGAATTGGCAATTTGGATGTTGAAACTATTCCATACAATTTGTATGAACAATAATATAATTTACCAACGTTTTCAAGTTAAACTTTCAATCGATCTAGATTCGACAAAAACGCTCACTCCTTCTGCGGCAACGACCTCATTTGCATGAGCCTGCTGTTGTCGGTTGATTTGACGTAACCCGCAACAACGTACCTATACCGTGGACTGATCGTTGAATCGAACAAGGTCGTCAGATGATAAATTGATTGAAAGCTCGGAATGTCTGCCGATGGCTTTTTGGAATTATGTCGCGAATTAAAAGTTTAATTGAACGTATTTCTTACGACGTACACCGTCGATCGAAAACTTGAATGAAAGCGGACGGCGTTCCCAATAAGGTTATACATTTTCTACCAGTCCAGAAGAAGTTTCAAGTTATTAATGTTAATTGACAAGTTATGCGAGGCAGAATTGAAGTGAATGCCGCTTAATTGCACCCAATCTAACGTGGGTAATAATTCAGTTTTCAGAGATTTGTTGGGACAGTTAACAAGATCCATCAAGTTGGTTGAAGATGACGCGAACAAAAGAGACACTACGAGGATCAACCTAAAAAAATTTGACAATGCAAATGCTGATGTTAAAACATATTCTGGGACGACTCAAAGGCAACCCATTTCATACAACAACAAATAAATAGCACGCAGTAATGCCATAATGCAAAATATCAACAATTTAAATACGGCAATGAATCAAAGCTTCTCCGTGTGCGACCCAGAATACAGAATAATTCTCGGTTCCTTATAAGGAACATTAACTCTCACTTTGAGCTCGATTTTTTTTATCTCGTTTGTGAAGTAATTAGACGTGCCATTACGAAACAGGTTAATTTACCTCTGCCAAAATGACTTACAAATTTTTGAATATGTGTCAATTAAATGCGCTTGCATTGTGGTTGCATTGCGTTTTTTTTGTCGCATGCTGTATTGCGAAAGTAAATTTATTACAACAATAAATTCTTTACAGTTGTTCGAATTTTTTATTGCCAATTCATGAAATAATCAAGTCTTGTTTATAGACGACGTTTTATGAAATGTATCTTTTTATGATACCTGTTTAAAAGTATATACGAGTGCGTCCTCAATTTCTGCTCAGGATATGATTTGCTACGGGAAAACATGTCGGAATTATACAGGGTGTTTGGTAAACACATGGCACAAATTCCAACGGTTATTTCCTAGATCATTCCTAGAATAACTTGTCCTATGATGATCTTTAAAACCTCGCTTTAATTTGAAATTACAGGGCGAACAACATTTTCGACAATATATTATCAAAATATCATCTACCACCTAGTGTTGTAGGGATATTTACTATTTAGAATACATTATCACTTTATTGATGTTGTTAACCATATATACAAACTTCGCCCATTTTTTCTTGTTTTTTGCATCTGTTTGAGATTTTCCCTTTTTCTATTTTTGTCTTGGTCTACCTCTTCTCCTTTTTTCTTTTGAATCTTCGTCTGCCATGTTTGTTTCACCGGACATTCTTACTCATCCTCTGTAAATCGACCCCACCATTTGCCTCTTTTCAATAAACTTCAATGTTACTTGTATTGCTAAATCTTTCCCTATCTCCGCATTTTTAACCAACCAAATGTCAAAATCGGCCTAAAAATTGTTTCAAAACCATTCATTTTAGTTTTCTTAGACATTTTCTTTTTTATTTATAAAGTTTTTATCCACTGAGTAGTAGGTATTTTGTATTCTATTATTGATTTCTATTTCTCATTTTCCATTTCCTTGTATTTATATTCCTAAATATTTGTAATGTTCTGCTTGTTCTATTTACATTCTTAATTTGTATATTTATCAATTTTCTTTCTTCCTTAGAAAACACCATCACTTTTGTTTTGTTTTTGTTCATCTTCATCTCGTATTATTCAGAAATTTTATTCCATATCTCTAGATTATTTTGTAGATCTCGTTCATTCTCAGTCATAGTTGTTATCAAATTATTTGCAAAAGCACCCTCTGATATTACTATTCCCTGTAGGTGCCTATATCCAATAAGTACTTTTTCAACTTTTTGTGAATTTTTTTTAATATCTCGTCTACAAATATGGTGAACAGCAATAGACCGAGTCTTCCTTCTTGTCTTAATTCTTCTCTTGCTGTAAATTTTTCTGACATGTTCTTTTGTCGAATCACACAGTTAACATTATTCTTATATACAGGGTGTCCCGAAACTATGGTGCCAAATTGAAACAGATTTCCTGATGTTTCTTTCCTCAAATGTCGTTCGTTGCAGAGATACAGGGTGTTGAATTTGAAAAATTAAAAGTAATTTTCATTCATAACTTCCAGTTTCCAAAATTTTTCAATAAAATTTTAAAGAATGTTTGTGTTCAATAGGTGCTTCATTTCGAAAAATAAAACACATTTTCAGTTGTTACCAGTGGCGTACAAGAAGGGCATTATGGTCCCTTTTCTCCCCTATTTTTTACGCCATTTGTAAAATCAGAAAAATTATACATTTTTCGCATTCCTCATTCAGTTTTCAGTAAAAACGTATATCTGTTTGAATCCGGAAAAACTAACCGTTTTCAAGATAATTGCGCTTTTATGAATGAAAATATACTTTTAATGAAAAATTTGTTAGGCAGAAATTAATTTTACAATCCCAATTACTGGTCCAAATAACATCTAATTGATTTCTTTCGAAAATAGAGCATCCATCAAACAAAGGCATACTGTTACGTTTTTGCTAAATAATAATGTCGAGCACACTACTAAACAGTTCATTTTCTAACTTCACTAAAAACATACAACTACTTCACTGACTAATTAAACACTTAGATCTATACAACAATACAACTAACTAAATATTCCAAACACTTCCATACTTCTTCAAAAACTGCTTATCACTTCTTCATAAAAACTTCTTCATCTTCCCATAAAACTTCGCGTTTATACACTCAAGTGTAAGCAGAATCTTCGCGATGCGACGGTTCGGTTATCCCGAATATTCATTACCGGCAATTATCTGCCTTTTTCTAGGAAACCATATCGACGATACGCGTGCAACTCTATACAGCGGCGTAGCTAGGGGATTTTTATCAATCTCGTAACAATACCTTCAAATTTAATTGTTTCTTTTGTAACTATAAAAGTGACGAGGAAACTGCCGTTTTATTTTCCCGTTTCAACACCCTGTACCTATCCAGTTGTAAGTTTAACCAGTAATTAGGATTGTAAAATTCACTTCAGTCGAACATTTTTTTCATTACCAGTTATGTTTGTATTCATAAAAGCGCAATTATCTTGAAAACAGTTGATTTTTCTGGAATCAAACAGGTATACATTTGTTACTCAAAACTGAAAAAATTATAAATTTTTTTGATTTCACCAGTGGCCTAAAAAATAGGGGTGAAAAGGGACCATGATGCCCTTCTAGTACGCCAATGGTAACAACACAAATATTCTTTCAATTTTTTTTGAGAAACTTTTAGAACTGTAGAAGATATGAATAAAAATCACTTTTAATTTTTCATATTCAACACCCTGTATCTCTGCAACGAACGACATTTGAGAAAAGAAATATTAGGAAAGTCCTGATTTATTTTTCCAGAGGAATCTTCTGTTTCAATTTGGCACCATAATATTTTAGAGTCATTCATTCAGCCTTTTTAAAAAATAAAAAAATGCGAGATAAGCAAACTCATAAAGGATATTTCGCAAAATGATTGGCTCAATTGAAATTTGTTGAATATTTCTGATAATGCTAGGTAAACAAATTATATAGCCAATTACGAATGATTAGCTTCGAATCAAAGGCAAAGATAAAATTATATAAAAATTGGAGGAATATTTTCTCAATTCGACTCGTGAAAAACATATAATTCAATCAATATTCATAATAAATCGAGAAACAGTGAGTGGAAAAGTGGTATGAAGCATAGCAAAAACAAATTTCTTATTTATAGACCATGTTTGGGTATGTTCATACATTTCAAACATAAATGTTAATTTTATTTTTCATTTTCAGATAGCAGGCGATAACATGGAACTCTCATATGATGCCGGACCACGCTACACTCACTACAAGGCCCATTATACGACCTATGCATATGGCAATTTCCTGAGGACACAAGGCTCTCCGACCAACCGTCGATCGAAGATATAATCTCTGTTTTTTTTTGATCTTGCTTCCTGATGGCGCTGTTGTCCAGCGTATCCCTAAATTCGCGGGGATCCGCCTCGCCCCAGCCCAGACGAAGAAATGGGGCTTCGTCGAGAGAAGAGGGGGGGTCTAGGTCCAGGCAACCCTCTACCTTGTATAAATCTGAGCTTGATTGCACGTGTAACGCCAGACTTCACAAACACAAATCAATATTGTTCAATGCACGTACAAACTAGACGGTGGACATCACTATCACATCATAACGAGTTTCTTTCCCACGTAGCATCTTCGTACCATTTTTGTGACCGGACTAATTTGATCACTACCACTGCCCGGACAAAATTTAGATAATAGCATGTCTAAAAAAGAGAATCACAACAACCAGATTGATTAAAGTCGCACGCCCCTCAACATATTCGTTGAGGGAGTGACGTATGTTCCAGAATCTGTAGAATGGAATGGTTCAGTTTGCCCTGCGTTTACAAGGCATTGTCTTGAAAAAAAGATATAATTTAGTCAGTAACTTATCGTCTTCTGAATTTGCCTACCTAAAAATTTAAATTTCTTTCTTTCATTCACTCTCTCTTCTACACTTGCTTAGATTTCCTTTCCTTTAATTTTTCAGATGGTAGAAGGTTAGGTTAGGTTTCAGACTGTAGAAGGTTAAAATCATTTTAAAAAATGTCAAGAACGAATTATCTACACAAAATCCAACTTTCAATCAATACTATGTTCGATCAACATCAAAACAATTGAGTCTATGCACTAGGACTACGGATTATGTTCAAGTAGGATTATAATTGTTATTACAGTTGGTTTAATTGTTTTATCCGTCAACCGGCTTGCATACTTACGAGCAACCTTCAAAAGTCAGAGAGAATAAAGTACGATTATGATAGTATACGATTATAATAAAGTACGATTGTGATAAAGTACGATTGTGTTGAAGTACGATTATGATAAAGTAGGTATGCATTTTCTATGATTGTCGTTTGCTGGTGTAGCATTTTCATTAAAGCAATTTTTAAAAAGTAGGATTTTTCAGAATGTTTACTGTATTATCTTCTCTTCAACGTGATGAAAACGTGATGGAATTGTGTCGTTTCAACAAAATTATGTTCTGATATAATTTCATTATGATTACCCGAATGCATGATGATATCTTATGACAGAGTATACCTAATGCTCCGTGTTGGTGTACGTTATGAAAACGTGTGGCTTATATAGTTATTTTTTCTCTAAGGTAAACAACTATCAATTATCGATATGCTTCAATAGCTTCATAATGTATCATTTCATTATTGCACGTTGTTATTTGGTAAGCTATGCCGATTTGTAACCACTAATACAGTCAAAATTGGCTATCTTCAAGTTATTCAAAACTGCAGTTCTTTGTAATTTCATCGGTTCAGAGCGAGTCGTACCACCTTTACAGAAACGCACGTGTTTTGCTTCTCCTAATGCAAGGCTCTGTCAGTCCGACCAATGAGTACTTACACCGACCAATAAATCAATTAAACATAGCATAAGTTCAATTTTTATGGTGCGACACATTCATTTCTCAACTGTCGTTCGTTAATTAAGCAAATGGATTCATTATCTTTTAATCCATTTATATGGAATTTCCTTTCTCGAATGCGCTGCAACGCTTTGATTCGAATCTTGATTCATTATTCGACAGGCTAGTTTTACAGAAAGCGATGTTTATGGAAAATGTAATAAGGAATATTCAAATGAAACTACCACGCAGAGTTATAACGAACCTTATACAATACTCCAGTACCGAGACATTATGATGCAAATTAACGAGGAGTCTGCAAAAGTACATTTCAATTTGAATAGACTATTGAAATGTGTATAACTCATGGAACATCTCTATTCAAAGCTTTATCCAAGTCGACTAAGACATATATGCAAGCCGATCGAAAAAAATGTTGCATATGGAGTAGTATGTTCTGAAGAGATGAAGCTGTAAACTACGGTGAGTATAAGCAGGTACGAACCAGAAAGTTCTAGTTGAAATATAATTCAGTAGAGCGGCCGCAACACCAAAGATTAACTCAAGCCATCAGTCATAAAGGCCTATGGAAGATCGAAGCCAGCAGGCAAAGATGCGAATGGAAGATTGAAGCCATCCGGTATGAAGGCCGATGAAAGATCAAAGCCATTAGGTATGCCAAGGCCATCAAATATAAAGGCCGATGGAAGGCCCAAACCTTCAAGTATAGAGGCCGATGGAAGATCAAAGCATGAGGTATAAAGGACGATGGAAGTTTGAAGCCATCATGTATAAAGGCCGATCGGGAATTAAGGCCGATGATAGATCAAAGCCATCAGGGATGAAGGCCGATAGAAGATCAAAGCCATCAAGTATGGAGGCCGATGGAAGATCAAACCGAGAGGTATAAAGGACGATGGAAAATTGAAGCTCAGGTATAAAGGCCGATGAACGATCAAAGCTATTACGTATCAAGGTTGATGAAAGATCAAAGCCATCGGATAGCCGATGATAGACCAAAGCCATCAGGGATAAAGGCCGATAGAAGATCAGAACCATCAGGTTTCGAGGCCGATGGAAGATCGAAGCTATCAGGTATTAAGGAAGATCAAACCATGAGGTATAAAGGACTATGGAAGATTGCAGCAACCAGGTATAGGAAAATTGAATCCATCAGTTATAAAGGCCGATAAAAGATCAAAGCTATGTATAAAGGCCGATGGAAGGTAAAAGCCATCGCAGGTATGAAGGCTGATGAAGGATCAAAGCCATTGGGTATGCCAAGGCCATCAAATATAAAGGCCCAAACCTTCAAGTATAGAGGCCGAAGGAAGATCAAAGCATGAGGTATAAAGTTCCATGGAAGATTGAAGCTCAGGTATAAAGGCCGATGAACGATCAAAGCTATTACGTATCAAGGTTGATGAAAGATCAAAGCCATCGGATAGCCGATGATAGACCAAAGCCATCAGGGATAAAGGCCGATAGAAGATCAGAACCATCAGGTTTCGAGGCCGATGGAAGATCGAAGCTATCAGGTATTAAGGACGATCAAACCATGAGGTATAAAGGACTATGGAAGATTGCAGCAACCAGGTATAGGAAAATTGAAACCATCAGTTATAAAGGCCGATAAAAGATCAAAGCTATGTATAAAGGCCGATGGAAGGTAAAAGCCATCGCAGGTATGAAGGCTGATGAAGGATCAAAGCCATTGGGTATGCCAAGGCCATCAAATATAAAGGCCCAAACCTTCAAGTATAGAGGCCGAAGGAAGATCAAAGCATGAGGTATAAAGGACGATGGAAGTTTGAAGCCATCATGTATAAAGGCCGATGAAATATAAAAACCAATAGATATAAAGGCCGATGGGAGAACACGCGATTAGGTATAAAAGCCGATGAAAGCTCAAACCATGGGGTAGAAAATTGAAGCCATCGGGAATTAAGGCCGATGATAGATCAAAGCCATCAGGGATAGAGGCCGATAGAAGATCAGTGCCATCAAGTATAGAGGCCGATGAACGATCAAACCGAGGGGTATAAAGGACGGTGGAAGATTGAAGCTCAGGTATAGAGGCCGATGAAAGATAAAAGCTATTAGGTATCAAGGTTGATGAAAGATCAAAGCCATCGGGTATAAAGTTAGCAGAAGTAAAAACAATTATTTCATACAAATAATTTTGTAGTTTCTAATAATGAGATTTTTATCATTTCCCTTTCAAATGTTGAGCAGTGTATTCCATATGAATTGGGCAGTAGTTGACAATTAAAATCAAAAAGAAATTAACGCGATTCTAGGAAGTGAACGACACTGGTGGAAGCTTCCGGGCAAAAACATTGACCCTAGTCATCCACTAAATGAGAAACATGCAAGTGTTAAAGCTTGCCTAATAATCTATTCGATTATTCGATCGATTCGCTTATCAATGTTTTGATCTTTCAAGTCAATCTATAGTATCACACAATAACATTCATGTGCACACCTATATTGATATATCATTTGTGCCGTACAAACACATTTTATTCAATACTTATTGCTAACTGATTAATTTTTTCAAGCCTGATTTGACTATCATTTCAACTAGATTGTTCGTAGATGATTCAGTCAAAAAGAGAAGACGATGTGAATTGTAACATATCACGGATACCTCGATCAAACATTTCACGGTAACTGATTTGGTCGTCAGTTTAGCCAGCAAGATCTCCTGATCTAACCCAAAAATATTTTTCCTTTTGACGACACAAATGGAAAAGTCTATAGGCAAAAAAAGGATTCAGGAATCAGACGGTCTTTAGATGAAGTTGTGAGAATTGTAAGACTGATTTTTAAAGGTTGCAATTGATCAGATACGTAATTGCATTACGTTTTCCTTACATATCAACACCGCCTATCGGGGCAGTGCCACACCACAGGTCAGATCTGGGTATATATTATCACAAGTTGAAATGAAATTTTCCGAATAATTTAGATTCAGGATCAACAAACAACATTTTGAAGGTATGAATTTATTGATTATTACTTAAACTATACAACAGCCGTTCGAATGGTTTTTAAATGCATTTAAACTTGTTTTGAAACGCTTTGAACACAACGATTATTTCGGATAATTGTACTTTTCAGTTCTTCTCGTGAAAAAGGGGGTAGTGTATGGGTTACTTTACACCGTATTATTATATCTTGATATTCCAACAACTTAGTCCGGTCAAATTAGACCAAAAAATAAGAGTAAAGTTAAAGATTGTTTGAAATATCATTAAAAACAAAATTTGAAAGTTCCTTATCTTTCCCCTGTAAGGAAAAAATTTTATTCAAGGTCAAAGGTAAAAAAAATGAGTTTTTCACGATTTTCAGCAAAACGGTAAGTTTTGTCATAAAAATATTTCAAACAAAAATTGTAGATCATAAAATTATCTACAAAAAATTAATTAATACTTTTTTTTCTACGAGCCACCGTTTTTGAGATATAACGATTCAAAAAGTTGTAAAAGTTGTAATCGTCGTAATATGCATGAAAATATATTGGTAAGACAAGCTAATAATGATGCTGATGTATTGATAATTGAAACAGCAATTGAGCAATTCAATTTGACAAATACAACTATTGTTGTTGCTGAAGATATAGACTTACTCGTATTACTGACTGCTCGAACTCCAACTGAAAAAACTATTTTTTTCTTAAAACCAGGAAAAGCTCAACATCAATCGGAAATGTATTCATCAAAAAGTTTATCTACTTTTGCAAAGTGTCAAAATCATGTACTATTTTTACACGCAATAACTGGCTGTGATACGACATCTGCATTTTACAGGAGGGGTAAAATAACAGTCTTCAAATTATTTGAAAAACAAAATTTAATTGAATGTGCTGAAATTTTTAAAAATAGTAGTTCTACTCGACAAGAAATTATTACTAATGGCATTCGCTTTCTTCTTTCTATGTACGGAGGTCCTAAAAAAACTACCTGCTTAGATAAGTATAGATATGCATGTTTCGTTAAAAACACCAAAAGTAAAAAACAAGTACAATTAGCTTATCTTCCTCCAACCTCAGTTGCTGCTCATCAACATCTTTTTAGGGTATATTACCAAGTTCAAGTGTGGCTTGGTTGTCAGCTAGACCCTACAGACTGGGGTTGGAAGTTGGTCAACAATTTATTAGAACCAGTGCACACTTCACTTCCACCTGCGCCGGAAAAACTGCTGAACTCGATTTTCTGCAACTGCAAAAAGGGATGCAGTGCTAAATGTGGTAGCAAAAAAGTCAGACTGTTCTGTTCTCCGGCATGTGCACATTGTCAAGGCCGATTGTGCTCTAATATTGAATCAGCAACAGTAGAGGATCCGTTTGATGCCAACGAGGCAACATGCGATACATCGCTATTAACGCAGTTTACATGCACTCAGGATGAAGATGAAGAAGAACAAGAACAAGAAGAACAAGACGAACAAGAACAAGATCAAGAAGAAGAACAAGAAGAAGATTTTGAAAGTTACGACTCGGAGGATTAAATTTCACTACTTTTTTTAACTTAAATTGCTTTTATCTTTTCAATCTCTGCTAATATCTATTATTTTTCAATAGTTTCAAATTAAACAGGATCAAAACTGACCCGTGGAATAGGCCTACTGGGGAAACCACAAAAAAAACGCGCTAAGTACACTACCTCATAGGTGGCGAGGAAACGTGGGCATATTATGACGATTACAACTTTTACAACTTTTTGAATCGTTATATCTCAAACACGGTGGCTCGTAGAAAAAAAGTATTAGTTAATTTTTTGTAGATAATTTTATGATCTACAATTTTTGTTTGAATTATTTTTATGATAAAACTTACCGTTTTGCTGAAAATCGCGAAAAACTCATTTTTTTACCTTTGACCTTGAATAAAATTTTTTCCTTACAGGGAAAAGATGGGGAACTTTCAAATTTTGTTTTTAATGATATTTTAAACAATCTTACCGATTTTCAGTTTGGTGGGAATTTAGGTAACTTCGAATGTCTAAATAGACCGGACTAAACTATGTGTGTTTTGATTATTTATTCCTTCAAATATTATAAACCAACTGAATGCAAATCTACGGCGAAAGAGAAAAAGGAACCCTATTAACATATAAAGTATTTGATTTTCAAGATAGTTTTCATGGCTATTCCGAACCTCGAAAAAATTATTGGAAAATATAAATGACAGATGACATCACCAAAAACATGAAACGAACCAATTCAAGTGACTCCGAACAAATTTTGTTGAAAATGAAGTTGTAAATACACTTTGAGATTTTGTGGATGTGCAGCAAGAAATAGTATTCGATAGTGTCAATTTTCCTGAGAATCGAATTGAAAAATATTGTGTAGGTGACCCTAAATTGGAATATCGAGTTATTTCGGTTTCGCGATAATTCTGAATCGATGATGGCAGAGTAACGAATGTAAATGGGTTCTATTGATAAAAGCAAGATTAGGATTAGAAAATCCAACATTTATCAGATAACTTCCATTGTGTAAATAAACATGCTCAATATGAAAGCAATTTGAAAAAGAATAGTTTTGATTGAACAGATAATTTTTCATTGATTGACAGCTTCACACTAAACGACATCTTCAATATGATGATGTTATAAACTAGCGCTCTTCTCAAATCATAGCTGTGAGTCCTTGTAGTAAAATATATTTACCTAGTAGAAAAGGTATAACAGATTTTCCCTAATATCATCGCTTTTTAATTGCAACATTCAAAATCGACACGCGGTATATTTAACCTTCAAAACAACAAACCAAATATTCCAGATGCTCAATCTTTAGTCGCAAAATAACCCCCATTACAGGAACGAATATACGTTATTGACAGATATTACTTTCGATCGCCTTAATCATGATTATTATTGTTTTGGAAGTTTGCATTTTTTATGCATCGTTCAACAAAGTGTAATCGTCAAGTGGGTCATGAGCTTCGTCAGCTCTTTCTGCTGCACACGAAATAGTCGAATCATATAGACAGATGATTAATTGTTGTCACATGATCATGTACCTATGATTCAAGCGTGTGGAAATTCAATGCTCTGGCATGCAGTGGACTATAACAAAAATTTACCATAGAAACGCCGTTGAATATTATTCGAGAATTATCTCAAATGAGATGTTTCATCTCAATCCTAGTGACATTGTCAAAAATGTATCTCCAAAAGATTCTATTCTAGATCCATTTGCTGCAAATAACATGTTCTCAGAATTTCTTCCTTCCATTGTAGTTTGAAACACATCAATGATAACGAAGTTGGCAATGGTGTCGACTCAATTTGGAACACCCTATACACTAGCACATAGCTATATACATAGCTGACTAGAAGAAGGCTGTAGCGAATAAGTCGGGTAACTGTTAATAACTGAAGCAGCGCCGACTTCTTAATTAGTTTGGATTCTCGGATCTAGGAAAAAAAAAACGGAAAAAATACTCCCGGAAAAAAAAAACGAAAAAAAAAAACGGAACAAAAATACCCGCTAAAAAAAATTTGATTCATTTTCATTCATTAATTTCATTCATTTAAGTTTTAACCTATCCTGTGGAATGTTCATCGTCGACGACTAAAAAAGACGATTTTTTTATATTTTTATGACTCGATTGTTCCTGAACGAACTGACCTGGTGACAGATTCGCCTTTTTGCAAGGCTGGAAAATCTGTTGTTCCACCCCTCTGTATTGTAAAATGAATCAAATATGGTCTAGTTTCGTTAAAATTACACACAGTTGAAATTTCATTACTTTTTGTGTAATGGCCATTGTTATCGCATATAGGGGTATTTTTTTCGGGTTTTTTTTTCAGTTTTTTTTTTCCGCTTATAATTTTTCCGGTGGATTTTTTCCGTTTTTTTTCTGGGGGTATTTTTTCCAGGATTTTTTTTGGTTACCGGATTCTCGTCCGCGCAAGTCATCACAACTTAGAAGGTAAGAACCTCGTTTTCCCTAGCTGACACAAGTCTCTCGAAGACATCTGAGGGTTGCTCGTAAGGGTGCAACCGGTTGACGGAAAGAAAAATGTTCAGAACAAAAAAGAATAAGTCTTTATTTGTCAATGCTACACAGCCTGCTTTTCACCTCAAGCTTAAGTTAATTCGTAACGTTCCCCTACCGTTTAGTTACTTCTCTTTCTTGTTCAATATTATCTTCAAATTCACTCGATGAGTATAGTTTCGCTGACGAATCAAAAGTGTTATGAAATCTAGAAGAGGAGTGTATTTATTATACAAACACAGACTTCACATATTCGTTCTTTATCAGATATCGGCACTTAACAGGATGTGTGGTGACACTTCTATTTATTGCCTCATTGAAAGTTTACACTGAAAAAGTTCTCAGAAATTCTCGAATGTACGCAGCTTACATATAGTTTGCCGAAGATTTCCCGTTTATTAAGCATTTAAAGTATTTCTAATTCCACGAAGTGCGAATTTTATCATCTCTTGAACGCTTCGTAGACTAGTGAAGATTAGTCAGCATGATTCAATGAATCGTCATTTCTGGGTTTACCCAGAAATTCGAAAAATTGGGAAGGTACATTGATCTTGATCTCATTCAACTGGGGAGAGTTTTTTTTCCTCAAAATGTACCCCGGCAAGTGTATTGAACAAATTTAGTTTCACACGTGATAAGTACAAAGTGTGTGATAACGAAATGAATGAAATCGAGGGGAGCTTTAGCAATCTGTTCCAGATGGCGTCATCAGAGGATTTTAGGATAGATGCAGAGCGTGTCGTGGGGCAGCTGAGACCATTATTCATTTGCTGTCATCCTGTCTGGAATTGCATTAAAGTCCCTATTGATACAGTTTAAAACTTCTGCGATATTTGAATCAAAGGAGAAATTTATTTGAGAGTCATCCGCGTACAGATGGTAGTTGCAGAACTTGAATTTCTCAGTGAAAGTGAATGTATAAAAGGTATAGAACAAAGGACCCAAAATGCTACCTTGTGGTACACCTGATTTTATTTCCTGCCAATTTGGGGATATATCACTAATAAAATAGTCTAATAATATCAACATTGTTGCTTTGTTTCCATAATTGTGAGAATGGTTTTTGTTGTTTTTAAGTACAAATATTACTGTCACTTTTTCACTGTTGCCCGTAGGTTTTTTAACGCACCTCACATAAACTTTTCAAACGCTGTTTGAAAATGAAATTTCATTACTGATTAATAATATTAACTTAGTAGTTTAAAAACACAAAGAAAAATGATATAACGATGAAAAATATTTTTGGAAAGCAAGTGAAGCAACACAACTGTTCTTCAGGAAGCTTTTTATACAACTCATATTTAACTAAGATATCTAGAAACTCTGGTGTATCGAAAAACTGTGGAATGCAAAGCGAGGCATTTAGGTATCAAGTCTGGTTCAAGATATTCCAGGTATTAACAAATCTTTTTACCGTTTGGATTACAGACTTAATCTTTGGTGTACAAATCAGACTTTTTCGTTATTTTTTAATCCAGCGCTATTATGGTGTATACCTAGAAGAGTAGTGATTTGAGTAGCATTATAATCGCGTCGTTTTTGAAAAAAATTCCTTCACATCATTAACACGTATCTCAAGAAAGTAATAGTAGTTATACAGGCAGAGAAGTTGAAGCCAAAAAAAGTTCATTAAAATCCACTTAATATTAATGGCACTAAAGAAAGTTTCACTTAGGCGGAGCCACGTTGATAACTTCTTCAAAACAAATTTCAATCAATTCACCAAAACGATGGAAAATATCGATTCATTTTCAATAATTCTTCGCACTGGAACTATGTCAAAATCAGTTTTGTATTTAGCACACTCACAACATTTTAAAAACATTATTGATGGAACAAACGATAGCTGTGGCCCGATAGAACTTTTACTCTCCAAATAAGGTAAAACCCCGTAATAGTAACTAGTCGGTTTAATTTATAGCCGACTGTCGATAACTGTCAGAACGTTGCATCACTGCAAGGAAAATATGTATGTTTCTCGTGAAGTATTCGTCCGATTGGAATTGTGTAAGAAATAATATAAATTTCCAAGTTAACATGATGACCTGCAATTTTATTCAAATAAAGTTATAAACAATATTAGCGCAGTTATCAAAGTGGGGTTGTAGAAAGGTGTTAGTTGTGGATAGTAATTTTAGTCTGAGCAGAAAGACATAAGGCCATCATCCTACCAAAGAAGTATAGTTTTCTGAAATTTTCCTGTTCATACAGTGCGGCTTTTAATTGCCCCCCCCCCAACGTTAACTTTTGAACGGTACTTTATGAAATAAACCACATTGTGATTGCTCGATTGATGGCGCGGGGGGCAGATCAAATAAAAAATTATAAAAGGCATGGGGGGTCATGTGTCACATCGTTGAAAAGATAATTCAAATCTCTTTTCAACCATCTATAATTATAGATTTTCGTTTTTACGTTTTTTTACAATATTCATTTGAAATGTCAGAATAAGTGAGGATTTGGCGTATCTGACTGAATCCTTTTTCTTACCTGACCACGATAACTTTTGAATGATTTGATGTGAAATAATGGGACAGAATTTTTTTCAATGGAACAGAATATTTAAAATTATTATTATATTATTATTATTTATATAAAAAATATAAATAAACTATTTTTACAAAAAATAACATGGTTGTTTTTATTTCATTAAGTAAAAACAATTGTATAGGAAAAATTTAATTGTTTATAACGAATTGTATATTGAATTAAACAATAAAAATTTAAACAAAATAAATAATTTCTTTTTTATTTACCAAAGAACAAGATAAATTATGGAGAAAAAAAATTTCCTTAATAATAATTACAGGTAGTATAAAAAAATTGTTAACTAACAAATTCGTTTCTAAGCAATGAAAACATGATTTTAAGAACGATTTTATTTTTAAATTTCATAATTTGCATCAAAGATTGTTAAAAAAAATTATCTTATAAACAACGCATTTGTTTATAACATTTTTAAACAATAGGAAATAAGAATTTTTTAAATTTATTTTGAGGTGGCTTCTGGCTTCTGATCATAATACAAAAAGGATAAATAGTAATACCGGGTGGCTACGGAAGTATTGCCTACGGAATATCTCAGTTATTGTATGAAGTAGGTTTATGAAATTTGAAGCGTCGATATAATGACATAAAAGCTAGAATTTGAGCATATTGACATGTCGAAGTTAACTTCCGGTCTGACCGGAAGTAACATCAACTTTCTTATTTTAAATGGAAATCCTATTTTTTTTCTTTTCGCTTTATTCAGCATTCAATTCCCTTTCTAATGACATATCACAAGTTGGTATCTAACCAGAAACTAGATCAGAAAAAAATTATTATTGAAATTCACCGAGTAGGCCGTGGAAGCAAAATGAAAGCCAAAAATTGAAAAGTTGGCTATGGAAACCATACGTCACTTCATAACAGTTGCTACTACTGTGATATTTTATTTTCATTCGTCGGCGTTATAAAAAGCCGCCAAAAAAAATATTGGAAAAATTGGGAAAAAACAATACTCTGTAGGTCCATAACTTAAATAGGAACATACAACTTTTTCTTGCCTGTACTATTCAGCATAACCATTCCTTTCTAATGATATAATAGAAGTAATTTTTTGGAATGAAATACCAAAAAATCCAATTATTATTATTCAAATAACAAAAAAACAACAACAAAAAAATTCAAATTGATAGGATTAAAGATAAAATAAATTCAAAACAAATGTTCGAAATGCATTCCCTCAGCGTCAATCACATTAAGCTCTACGAATTTTTACTTCTAGTTCATGTAGAGTTGTAGGCTGTGTGGAATACACCCTATTTTTAAGATGTCCCCATAGAAAAAAGTCGCACAGAGTAGGATCAGGTGACCTTGGTGGCCACCTGACTGGACCATGGGTTGTTATAAGTCTCTCTTGAAAGCGATTTTGAAGATAATTTCTCGCTATTCTTGAATTATGCGGAGGAGCGCCATCTTGCTGGAAGTACATTCCCTCAGTTATTTCCGCTGGTAGGTTGTTAATGAATTCCGAAATTTCATTCGTTAAAAAATTAAAGTATCTCTCTCCGGTTAGTTGGCCTTGAAAAAGAAGGTGGCCAAAAATATGAGTTCCAACTATTCCTGCCCAAACATTCACACCAAATCTCTCCTGGAAAACACCTTGTCGAAACCGGTGCTCGTTTTTTATCGCCCAGTACCTGAATCAAGCACTTTACACTTCGACTATCGACAATAATCCAAATAAAGTACAGTACCTACCTTGTATTATTCCTGTTAAATAATCCATTGTTGGTAAATCTTGACTCGTCCGTAAACAAGATATAATAGTTAAATAGGTGATTCTCAGCATTTTGTCGAAGAAACCAATTACAATATTCCAGGCGCCTTTCACCGTCATTTTCATTCAAATGTTGATGCAACTGATACTTGAAGGATTTAAATCGATGTTTTTCAAAATTTTCCTAGCTAATTCGGCGCCAATCTGCCAATCATATTGTACTTAAGCTAATACATTAATTTCAGTTTCCTTATTAATAACAAATGCTTCTTGGTCTTCGTGAACATCAGGCTCAGTTCTTAATTTTTCTTCAAGCCACTGGAAATACCTTCTTGACGGTTGCTGCCTCCCTGGATATCGCTCTAAATACAATCGTTCAGCGGCATAAGAATTTTTTAAACATTCACCATAAATGAGAAGCATGTCAATTTGTTCGGTTCGTGAATAACGGGGCATTTTTTGAATATTCCACTAACTGATTTCGATTTCCAAAACCTTTTAAAATGGCAGAATCAAAAACACTACTTCGAACGTCAAAATAATATGGATAGCAGCGTTCGTGAGAGCTCTCGTTTCTTTTTTGTTTCATTCCAAGATACATCTTAATCAGCCTACTTGTTAATATTTTGGTTCGAATGATTATTGCAATGGAATGATTATTCTGAATAGCACAAACATCGTCCATAGGTAGATATTAGAATATCTATGGACGATGGCGTTTATGTTCCTATTTAACCTAGAACCTACAGGATATAATTTATCATTCCACATTATTTTTAATGTTATTTTTGCGTATGGCGATAATCTGTTTTGTTATTTGAAGAATAATAATTGGATTTTTTGGTATTTCATTTCAAAAAATTACTTTCTATTATATCATTAGAAAGGAATGGTTATGCTGAATAGTACAGGCAAGAAAAAGTTGTATGGTCCTATTTAAGTTATGGACCTACAGAGTATTGTTTTTTCCCCAATTTTTCCAATTTTTTTTGGCGGCTTTTTATAACGCCGACGAATGAAAATAAAATATCACAGTAGTAGCAACTGTTATCAAGTGGCGTATGGTTTCCATAGCAAACTTTTCAATTTTTGGCTTTCATTTTGCTTCCACGGCCTACTCGGTGAATTTCAATAATAATTTTTTTCTGATCTAATTTCTGGTTAGATACCAACTTGTGATATGTCATTAGACAGGGAATTGAATGCTGAATAAAGCGAAAAGACGAGGGGTGCATGCCATTTTTTCCAGAGAGTTTTTATCACTGAAACTTCAGTTCGTTACATCGGCATGCAATTTGAAAACACGGAAGTTCCCTTTAATTTTTTTCAGTTTTTCGTAACCATTTGCGCCCTTTCGGCCGCTGCAGATTGCATGCCATCAACTAGTGGCGTTTCAATTTGTTTGAACTTCCGTATATTACAACGGCAGGCAGTATAATATCGCGGAAGAACACGAAAATTCTCCACATAAAGAAAAGCGCTTTTTCTTATGAAGTGCACACGTGCGGCGTCCAGGAACCCGTTTATTTTTTATATTTTAATGTTGATCAAGCCTTAAAAATGCATGTAGTGTAAAATGGAAGAACGTCACCTGTCACCAGCTCCTGGTCTATTAATTTCTCCCTTCGGTAAACACATTGTTATTTTTTTCGTTTTCGAGCGAAAAAGCAGAAAGTTTGGCGACCGTCGGAGATGGTGACGCGGGGGCGGGGTGTGGCAATGACCCTGAGCGAGAGTCGGCAGTCGTTACAGGCCCGCATTCCACGAGGCTAACGTCGTCAAATGGGAATGGGGCATTCTATAGTCTCGATTCGGACCGAGACAACCACTGGACTACGATTCAACTGGCCAACTAGGAAAATAATGTGAAGATTTTAGGAATCTTATTCGCATCGAGCGAAACAGATATTTCAGTCCCATATTTCAAAACTGGACAGAGCATAAAATGAATGAATTTTCAACAAAAATACTAGTAGGAAACCTACTGTACCATCACATGAAAGACAAGTCCGTATCCATATTCTGTTATGTTTTGGACTCCCAACTGTCATTTATTAATTTGTTATAAACATTTAAAAACAAAAAACGTGTGTTTTTTAGTTTTTTGCTTATAAAATGGTTGCTCCAATGAGATAAGTTGTAGAGAAATACGATTAAAATGAGATTTTTACGACCCAATCGAATCGGTGGGCCAAAGAATACTAGAATTTTTTTCGTAATAACAATAAATGAGAAAACTGTTAATACGTAATACCAATAAAATGGAGAATAATTCATTTATCAGAATAACTTTATAAAAAACAATAATATAGCAGAATGAAATGTATAGAACTGATTTTTGATGCGAAAAGAAATCCATCTAATGTGTATATATGAGAACTGATAAAGCATCATACGCAAAAACGGTAAGAACTATTTTTCATAGATCTGAATTCGCTGATAAACGAAGGTGACTGAAATGATATAACTAAGTAATCGCAAATCCCAATAACCTAAGCTATTCACATCATGAGTCCGTCAAATTGAAAAACTAACGAAACATAATTTCATCGAAAATTTATTTAATAGTATCTCGTAACGTAAAACCATCAAATTATCCGAAAAAAAATGTAGTATCGAAAAATCCAAGAAATCGAAATGTGTAAGATATAAAACGATCAGAATCGAAATCCAGCAGAAATTTTAGCGAATACTTAATATACCAGTCTGGTAGAAATTTGCTCTATTAGCTCATAGATGGCGCTAGCTTCTAGTTGAACAAATCGAATCGTCTGGTTCGGACTTATATTGATTCATTTTTTTGTTCCTAGATTTATTCGAAAATTCAATTGCTGGGTGGTGATTTTCAAGAATATCGAAGAAAACAGCCAATGTTATTCATTGAATTTCACTCAACTCATAATTTCATCGTGCTACTATCAACCTTAGCAAATTGTCAGATCTCAATTATTACCAATATATCGGCATAAGAATTTATTCAAGAATATTAACCGCACGCTACGCCATCTCTGAAAGAATAGATCAACCGGCGTTTCAATACGCCATCTCTGAGAGAATAGATCAACCGGTGTTTCGCTACGCTATAACTCTCTAATTTATGAAAATTTTCGGTTCTTACTTTTCGGTATTAGCATTTATTTGTCTGATGATTTTTGATATGCCAATTTTAGGTGGTATGATTCGACGATTATAATTCCTTTGACTTTCGAATATTACGCTTTGCAGACGATATTCTGTTATTATATATTATATAATAGCCGTTTGCGAAAATTGCAAAAGTTATTAACAATTGACTGTAAAAAATAGGGTTTGGTTTTTTGAAAATATCTCAAAAACAAGTTGACAAGAGGAGTCAATTTCCCGGAGCTGTAGAACCAATATTCATAACTTTTCCAGGGGTTTGCATATTTACTTAAAAACGGGGACTCAGCTTGCGTAAGCCCCGTCCATTGTGGACCTTCAATGAAATATAAAATAAACTTATTAAATAGGAAAATAAAGAATTGAAAATATTCATGCATCTACTGGATATAGATGAATGAGCAATAATCCGCGGTTAAACAATTTTTATCGCGATTTTTCTATCAATTACGCATTAGTCAATTAACAATTTTCTTCTACTTGAACATGAAAATTGCAAATGCGATCATTGTTAACTAACAAATCTGATATTTTTTTCCTTCTTTGGAGCAATTTTTGAGTATATGATGGATCTCAATAAATCAAACAACTTTTTTTCTACAAAGAGTTATTATTATTATTCTCAAGATACAAGATGTTGAAAACCCGATATTTTTCAATAAATCAACAACCTGTATTTTGAGAACGAATAATTTCTGCGAGATCTATCACATATTCAGTTTTTGTCAAGTTCTCTGCAACTCCTTCTGGCGAAAACCCGGTTTTTTCGTTGTTTTTCCGGGAAATCCTTAGGACACTGAAAACCCGATAATAAAAGTCCAATAAGTTCATGTTTTACATACGATCCAAGAAAACCCTCCGCATAACTAGGAAGAGGCGGGGAAGACACTACATGACAGCGTAGGGCCTGCCATTCAGCAGGTATGAGCAGGTTTGCCCAGCCCTCTGAAACACTCAGCCGGACAGGAGCGAACTATCTCTGTAGAATGCAGTCAACCTCCCTTTACCCCATACCCTGTGGCGAAGTGATAGTTTTTCGGTGTTTTATTTATTTATCTGTTGTAATGACGCTATACAATTTTTGTCATCTGGCGACCCCATAACCTGCATCGATACAGAAATTTGCAAATTTCTCAAAAACATAGTGGGCCTAAAATCTGCTGGGAAATTAAAAAATGTAATGAAATACAGGGTGTTCCATTCGAAATAAGGAAGTTGCCCTCTATTTCTGGTATAACAGAAAGAGACCGGAAGTTGAAAATATTTTAATTAAGAAGTCCATTTTATAAAATCCACTACCACAAAATTTCAAGTTTATATTATGAATGGTTCTCCATATATTCCTAACGAACGCTCGTCGTGAAAGACCCTGTATGTATGTACGTATGTATATTTGTAACCGACTCCTTTACACTCGATTTTGACTCATTTTAAACGGACAGATTTAACTGAAACTTCATAAACTTATCAAGAACCGATGACAATACGATAATTTGATGAGTTTGTCTCATTATCCTGATCAGGAATGCCATAATTAGATAATTTGCCCCTCATATACTCTGTGTGAGATCCTTCGCCAGAAATTTAAAAATCCGCGTCGTGGATGGGTAATTAATGCACCTGCTGCCTCCCTTAGATTTATTTTTTTAGGCTCTCTTCGAAGAAAAAACATATTTTTAATAATAAATTGAGAACTAAAAAGTGAAAAATGAATATAGTTTAAAAAAAAACACGCGGTTTATAATACATACATTGAACTAAAAAGTAAAAATTATTTGTTTACATAGAAAATAATAATAATAAACCGATATACGAAAATATGAAACAAAGCGCCCCACGCTTTTTCACTAATATTTTTCATTCATTATTATTTTCTGCCTACATAAACAATTACTTTTTACTTTTTAGTCAATGTGTTTAGAAATATGAAATGTCGACTACTTGTAAAAGTACACAAGTACTTAGTTGGATTCGATGGAGACACAATTCCTGATAAGAATGTCGCCCGGTACACCTCAAGACTATAGATATTCCTTTGTCAGGAAGGATATCATGGTTGGCGATTCAGCAGAAACCACAAGAGGTCGACTATTTTCCGAGAAACTCAGTGGTTTGAGCAAACAAATTTTCGTCTGTCGCGAATGAAATGTTTTCATACTTTTCATCGGACACAAAGCCCAACGGCCAGGTCTGCCAACTTGTTATAGTTTGTTCCGCATTGAGAATTTCAAGAATGCGTATTATCTGTAAAGGAATGGCCGAGAGAACAGCATACCCCGACCCAAAACTCTGTTTTAGCCTGCAATTTTGTTTTGATCGGAAGTGGAAACTTATGTTTCATATTAAGGATTTCAGTGACTTTTTAATGGGGTTTACAAGTTCCCTATAAAATTTTCTATTCGGCATAACATACATTTTTTTATGATTGAATGTATGTTCAATTGTGTGAAAATTTTGTTGACATGGAGAACAAACGAAAATTGACATTTATTTCAATGTATTTCAAATGTATTTTAGGAAGAATACAACTATATTATACAGACAATTGCATTTGAAAAAAAAATTGCGTAGGTAGAGACTGGAAATAACAGAATTATACCAATTACAGGTAGTTTTCCGCTTCAGGAAATTTTAACGTTCCACGACATATTTCTTATATTCATTCGACAAGTGATGATTTAATTTTCAGGCGCGAAAAAAAATAAACTGATCAATTATACGTGTATATTACTGAAAAAATAGACTATTTCTAAGTAGTTCTCCGGCTTTGAAAAAAATGGGAGTTTTGCAACAAACTTGTTTTTGTCATTCGACAATTGTTCAATAACTTCCAGACTGAAAAAATTATAAATAGGCAATTATCATTCAATGCGTAGGTGATATGAAGAGACAGCTAAATTCAACACTTTACAAGAAATTTGTTATGGTCAATCTACAATTATTGAGTTGATTTTCAGGCGCAGAAAACCATTTATGTTTTCGCCTTTAGAGAAGTAAACTCTAACTGAATATGCAGGTGTATCAGTTTTCGATATTTCTAAAAAAATTGGGATATAAAGAACAGGATATCGCAACAGTTCATCTTTCAAAAATCATAGTTTAATAAATTGAACTTTATTGAGCTGTTCAGGTAAAAAGACAAATATCATCAGATGGTCATAATTGGGTCAGACAATTACCAACATTTCAGCTTATACAACTTTGAAAATGACAATAGATAACAACTTTAATGGTTATAAAATATTTTCATTCAATTTCTTTTTTCCTTTAAAATTTCATTAAATAAAATTCAGAAACTTGTACTGGTAGTATAAACACGTAATAACCTACTTAATAGTGATGGAATTTTCTTCCTTTTTTTTCTTTTTTTTTCTTTTTTTTTTCTTTTTTTTTCTTTTTTTTTCTTTTTTTTTCTTTTTTTTTTCTTTTTTTTTCTTTTTTTTTCTTTTTTTTTTCTTTTTTTTTCTTTTTTTTTATATGATTCCTAAGATAAATTGAAGAATGTATACTCTCTCCCTAATTGGTTCACTGAAAAGATATTTTGAAAACTTCTTCAGTTCTTATGTTCCTAAGATTTGCATTTCAAGTTTAACACTTTCTAGGAGGATGGTATTTTCATTTACTACCTACTTTGTGGGTGAATATAAGATTAAGAGTCTGACCTCCGAATTCATTTGCACGGTAGATACTGAAGAAATTTTATTTGAATTGGTATTTCCACATTTCCAAACAATTCTGCTTCAACTTTATGGATATAATAAGGGTCACCAAGTCGGGAATTGTATTCCCTGATTATTGATATCACTTATTAACAATAGATAATTTCTACACTTGAAATAGAAAATCATTTGAGGACCTGAGATTAAAACCAAACTTTCTAAAAGATCTAGAAGTAATGTTATGAAAGCTGTAGAAGTCATATGAGTTTCTGAAAGTAATTCCTGAATCCGGAGTACCTACTTAACTCCTAGATCATTAATTTATTTTGTTGTTTCCAAATTCCATGTTTGATTTCATATGTAAGGTCAAAGGGGATATCAGTTCTGGAAAAGGACATTTGTTACATTCAGCTGCAATAAATCTGGATTGTTCTCAACATCTTCTCAAGTCAAATGCAAATAAGTAACTTAGTATAAATAATATAATTATCTATATCACTTAGGAAGAATTTGAATAGTATAGGTCCAAAATAAGATCCCTGTGGCACACTGAATTAAACTGCAATTGGGGATGACACTCAACCGCCATATTTCATATACTTAGGTATAATTTCTCAAGACTGCATTAGTCAATTCAGTGGTAAAATTCCGTTAACTAATAGCCACAAGGTATCAACAAAATCTCCTCCTGGACAAAAAATCCAAATGAAATTTTTGGCGGTTTCAACTAGTTTCGGAGAAATGGGCCTATTTTTGAGTGATGAATGGACACATTTCTACCGCGGAAAAACACTCAAAATTCTTCCTTCTTTAAACTGACACAATGTGCACACCCTAATTGACCCGTTTCACACTCTTTCATTATTTAAAACGCTACTTTTTAGGGGAAAAAACTCATCCGTCTTTTATGATCACATAACCAACAAATATAGGCAAAATGGTTAGTGAATTTCATTCAAGTCAAGTTTGTTTCTGGAAAAAATGAGTGAATAAATGCATGGAAAAGTTGGCTGTGCAAATATGCAAAGTTCAAAGTTACCAACTTGACATGAATAAATTCACTAAACATTTTAAATAAATGTGTTGTTTTGAAGTTTTCAAAAGAAGGTTGCATATTTTGATAAACAATGCCGTTTTAAATAAAAAAAATATGTAAAACGGGTGAATTAGGATGTGCACATTGTGTTAGTTTAAAGAAGGAAGAATTTCGAGTGTTTTTCCGCGGTAGAAATGTGTCTTAAAAAATGTCAGTTATCAGTAAAAAATAGGCCCATATCTCCGAAATTAGTTGAGACCGCCAAAAATTTCATTTGGATTTTTTATTCAAGAGGCCAAACTACGTAAGTTCCAACTTTGTTGATAACTTGTGGCTATTAGTTAACAGAATTTTACCAAATTTAAGACGAGTTTACTTCAACAGCATGTGAAATAAAATAAAGTAAAAGTTGAAGTTCCAGAGTGTTTATACAGCTGAGTGAGTTGATATATCTTTATTTTATTTTCATTTTACTTGATGAATAAACTCGAGTATAAACTCACCTTTACTTCCATTTAAAATTTCTTGATCAATGTATGAAATTTAATTTCGAATGCAGAAAATTTTAAAATAAATGAATTGAGTAGGTATACAAAACAACATAACCTAACTTCTCAACTTCAGGAGCAGGAACCAGCAACATTCCATACATAACCTCATTTCAAAACCAATGCTATTTCGAATTTCGATTGAAGTGATGGTCATTGATTTGTTGAAATGGGATAAAAATACAGATTTTAAAAAAGATATCTATATTCTTGATGTATCTGTTTGGAGACTTTGAGGGGCAAAGGATAGTATTGTTACTCTCAACTTCGAAAAATGTTAGAATCTTTGATGAATACTATGCAAATATAGAGATTACTTTAATTTTGAAGTAGATAATGAAGTTCAAAAAATGGGCAGGCTTTCATTGACAACAATAATTTGCTAAAATATTCAAATCATTTCCCTTAGAAAATGAGTTTGCTAGTTGACAGTACCATATAAAATAAAAAACGATTCACAGCTAGATATTGGAACTGCAGTGAAATATTCTGTTTAAGCTGTGACAATGATGATCATGATTAATTGTATGTGATTAATAAATTGTTATCTTGTTTCTGATGGTGAATCCGTAAATAAATAAATATGATTGAAAATGGAAAGTCCAGGCAAAAAATGAGATAGCTTGATATCTGATATTGGATCTGACTAAAATCCACCATGATATGAAGAGCTAAGGATGATAATGACTTCATTTTGATAATGTTCCATTATTCAATACATTGATTATTTTCTGATCCTATCAATATTTGAATAGATTTGTTATTATATTGTTACAGTTCATCTTGGTGATATTATTTCTTGGGACTGGTACAAGGCTCTCTGTGAAAATTTCAATCGCAAACTGTATTGAGATTAACCTCAACTAATAACACTTGTAAAAGAATGACCAATGAAAACACAGCTAGTCACAAAATTTAACCAATAATATCAAATATTTTCAAAAACTGAAATGACAATTTTACCGTCATTAATAACATTCAAGTAAATAGGTATTACAGATTGTACTGTTTAGATGCATTGTCACCCCAAATAACATTATCGGTTACAGTGTTACAGTATATTTTTGAACAGATGATTTCTTACAGGTTTATTCTTGTTTTTATAAACATCACTGATGCTACGCACTCCTAGTATTAATATATAAGTAGATAGTGTAAATTTGTGAAGACCAATTGAAAAATATTAGTCTTATACTAATAATTCTCATAGTACTGCGAAATATGATTGTACTTTTGGATTAATTAGGTAACTTCTAGCCAACATTCATAAGATGCTTTTCGATGATACGATATGTCTTTACTTAGTCAAGAAGAATTTCATATGGACCTTCGAAAAGGCATTTGTTTAACCTTCGAAAAGGCATTTGTTTTGTTGTTTTCTGAACTCATTTTAGCAATAAAGAATATATTTTTAGTATAAATATCACTTACATATATGAGTCCGGAGTAGTACCTGTCTTTGAGATTGTGCAGCACACATGCCTCATTCAAACAGGTTAGCTCTGCCATATCCTCAACCTTGTCGAATTTCGGTGGATTCATTTTTTGGATGTCATCCTTGGGGACCGTGGTCCTTTTACCGGTATCTTGAAGTTCAACCTCGACTTCATCTCCTCGTTCGCCCTTTATGCTTGCAGCGACGAAGCCCTGTGCTTCGTGGGGCACCCACACTAACCTTTTCTGGGTCCATTCCGCTTGGGTGGCTGGATCGTTGTAATTATTCCTGTCCACATACAAATATTTCAGTTCTGGATCAAAACGATCTTTTGCATCGGGGTCGGCCATGGTTTAAGTTAAACAATGTGATGAATAAAAAACGCACTCACGCACAAAAAAAAATACCGATAACCGTAAAAATCACATCTAGCGATGCAGTTTCGTAAAAAATGCACTCGGGCCGTTTTTCTTTTATTGTCGAAGCAGGGTAGTGCACTTCTAAACAGTCTTCACTATAATTGCTGTCGTTTCTTGGAAGTTCTGTTGTGAAGTGACGAGAATAAAAGAAATTGCCCATCAGTGTTACCAATGTAAAGTGAACAAAATCCCACATGATCGATTCAGAATACCCGATTTTACCCGAGCTCATTCTTATAAAATATCCGTCGTGCAGAAACAATATTAATTTCAGTGCTATCTGTAACTCGTTCATTCTCCATTTTAGTGTTTGCTAAGAAACGTTATGAATCTGAATATTCTACATAAGGGAAAAAACAGAGCCTCGAAAAACATCATTCAAAAATTCAAATCTCCGGTGATTCCACCAATCAAGAGTAAGACTTGACAGACATCTGTTACTCATTTGTTGCCAATTTTCAAGAACGCCAACTCAATTTTTTATAATCAATTTCCCCTACATAAAAATTATTTTTCTTCGCAAATATCAACATCTGACAATAAGGTATTAGGTATTTCAGTTATGTAAATAAAATGTATAGGTATAGGTACAATGCCATTATCTGCATGCATCTTGAACTCATCAAGATTATTATGCCCAGTTTTATAGGTTAGACTTAATGTGAACCTACAAACATTATTAATTTAATGAATCATTAACATTACTCTAACCATTGGTAAGTCCATCCATAGTTTCACTGTTTCCTGTACGTTTACTAATCTTTGCTCGTAAGCTGACACATAGGCAGGTATTTAAAAAAATGTATTTGGACATTTTGAGAAAAAATTGAGTACGAGCGTTTGTTGACAAAACAGAAGGTAAAGGTCGATTCAGATAAAAGCGTGCCCAACCTTCATAAGATGAAAGATACAGTGAAAAATACATCGGGATCATTTGAAAAACTCCAAAGCATTACTCCAGCATTGAAAAAATTATACCAGAACCGAATAAATTATGTCCTTGTCATAGAAACGTAAGTAAAAGGCGTTTTTCAAAAACCCTGCATGGACATGCATGTATCTCAATGTCAAGATACTTCCAACCAACTGGGTTCTTTAACAGTAGTCGACCTAAAGTCACAGAACTCATAATTCTTATAATAATTATAAGTTCTCTGGTAAAAACGTAACTAAAATAATACAGAAGGTTGCGTTGCGAGTTGCGAACCGTAAAAAGTATACGTAGTATGTATATGGAATATTTTTCAAGAAAAATTTCTTTCTTTCACGAACAATAATGTTAAATGAGTTTCAACTTGAAAACGGATAAAAATAAAATGACAAGTAATAAATGGGAAGTCATGACTAAAAGTCAATCATAATGATAATCCATACGACTGCGATTAAAATAGCTCCTCCCGCCAATAATAATTAGGTACTTAAAATGTAACATGAAAATAATAGTTTCACTGAACTCGAATAAATCCAAAGTTTAGAATTTTTAAAAATTTTGCATAATTTTCAGAATTGTAGTTAGAATTCGAACTGTTCGAGTTATGACGTCATTATAATTTTTTTTAAATGACAATTTTGATAACCCAGTTAACACAAAATGCTCTCAGAGACAAAAGAGTGCTTCACATTCAAGTTTCAAGTCACATGCGTGAAGTGCATTGTTACTCACATTTCAATCTCATTAACTTCTATTTGGGGCCCTCTTGACCGACAAACGTATCATATTGTGATGCCAAATGTCACTCACAATGATGTGAATGTGATATACTATTAAATTTTCGAATAACTAGGAAGCACATTTTTGTGCCTTAGATCGACATCAATGAGAAGATAACTGAGATCTCCAGTTGCATTGGTCACAACAGTCACAGTTAGCATCCTCACTAGGTAACAGTGATGCACAAATGTACCTCACTTTCTAACCGAGTCATGAACAAGGAAGCAATATCGCAGAGATGTTTGTGTTTACTGGGAATACCTTCAAAAAGATCGCATTGGTCTGCGTATATGGATGTCATATTTTTTCCAGGAATTAATTCAGGATACTAATAAAATACGCATGTTTCTAATTTTAATTAAAAAAAATATTGTGACCATAATTCGAACAGTGATGACGTCATCAAAAATATGGGTAGATCAAATGATGCGCAACTGAAAAAGAAAATCGACGTGTCTGAGATTTTTTCTCCAATGGTCATATCAAGCTTTTAACGAATTTGTTCCAACCTTTACGTGCTCAATTATAATCTGATTTCATTATCTTATTGTAGTAAAACTGCACTAACTAATTTTCCTAATTTATTTAAAACACTATTTACAACAATTATTCACTAAAACATTGACTTCAATAACTATTTCAATTTATTTCTACTGTGGCTATCTATCAGCGAACTCTGGAACTGTAACTATCTCTGAATTCTGACTGTTCTCCAGCGGTTATATAGTCGCAAGCAGGTTCCATCTCGACTCTCGATTATTCAGGAGTATAGAACATTTCATCTAGATGGCTCTTCGAATAGTATCGAAAGATCGATTTATTCCAGCTTGTTCTCGGCGATCCGTACGCCAGCAGATATGCTGTTGTAGTTGAACGAGGGTGCATAATTAATTAGATCAGGACCGGTCTCGGGGCCGGTCTCGAAATCATTACATTGCCCCCTTCTTAAAGACGTTTCGCCCCGAAACGTCATTCTTGGAGTGTGAAGATATCTGCAAGATTCTTCATGTCTGCACCTGGACGTTCGATGGAAGTAGCACTCCACAGTCTTCAAGTTGGGTCGAGGAAGATGGTTGCAGCACACCAGAATGTTGATGCCGTTGGATCTGAATATTGTCTCCAACATGCTTCTTATAACTCTCCAGTCCAGCCGATCAAGCCCAATTTTGGGATTGCCAGGTCTACAATATTCTGGTCCAGCATCGTGTCTCTCAATCTCGTAAGGCTCTTCCAAACATCTTCATAAGACGGCATATCTCGAAAACGCTTCTTGGTAACCAGATAGTAGATGTTTCTCTGGCCTTTCCTCAGCTGTAACACCCCTCCAACTTCCGGGTTCTGTTCTCTCAGTTCCTGGATTCGACCGAACTTCTTGGAGAAAACTACTGCAATGCCTCTGGACATTTGGAGATCTTCTGCCACACAGTGAGCTAACGCGTAATCAGCAGGCACCTTGAAAAGATCTCGTGACTCCTCTCGGGTTACCCCATATTGAACTTTCTGTCCGTTCGAGTACAGGGACATCAACCTCTGAAACGTCATTTCGTCCTCGGGTGATCTGAATGTGCGGACTTGATCGTGGTTTCCGGCGTAAGGGGACAACCTATTGAAGTGGACTACCCTAGGTTTTCCTCGTGGTGGCTTATATATGCAGTAGACGAGGTCGTTTATCCTTTTCATGATCTTATATGGACCTTCCCACGAGTTCCGAAGTTTCGGTGATAGTCCTCGGCGACGTTTAGGGTTGTATAGCCAGACAAGGTCACCTGTCTGATATCCACCAGCATCCGCCTTGATGTCGTAGGTCTCCTTCATTCTGTCGCTGGCACTCTGGATGTTCAAACGGACCCGTTCATGGATGTCGTCCATTCTCTGTCGCAGTTTGCTGACGTAGTCATCTCCCGCAGTGTCTTGTCCTGGTGGCGTCCCAAACTTCAGGTCACATGGAAGTCGCAGCTCTCGGCCCATAATATCACTAGCAGGGGTTTGGCCGGTTGACTCATGAACTGCGGAACGATACGCCATCGGGAACAGATGGAGGTACTGGTCCCAATCCTTCTGGAGGTCAGAGACTACCTTGGACAGGTGGCGGTTTATCGTCTTATTCATCCGCTCCACCATTCCATCGGACTGTGGATGTAGAGCTGTGGTCCTCGTTTTCCGGATGATCAGCATCTGACACATCTCCTGGGACAGGTTTGACTCGAAATTCCTGCCTTGATCCGAATGCAGCTCTAACGGGACACCGAATCGACAAATCTTGGTTGGGCAGGGCATAGGCTTCGGCCCACTTGCTGAAGTAATCCATCGCCACAAGGATGTACTTGTTCCCGTGTTCAGATTGTGGGAATGGGCCAGCGATGTCAATGGCGATCCTTTCGAATGTGCTGCCCACATTGTACTGGCGCATCGGGGCCGTAGGTCTTGTTCGATGCCCATTACTGGCAGCGCATACAGCACATTTTCTGCACCAGTCCTTGACGTCAGCTTGACAATTGGCCCAGTAGAACCGTTGCCTAACTTTCTGGAGGGTCTTCCTCACTCCCAGATGTCCTCCGGTGACCCCATCATGGATTTCTCGGAGCACTTCCTGTCTTCTGCTCCTGGGAACTACTACCTGACGTCTTTCTTCCCCGCAATCCTCCGACTCCAACACACGCTTCAAGACTTCATTGTCTAAGGTGAAAGAGTTCCATTGGGCCCAGTAAGTTTTAACGACTGGAGAACAACTGGCTATTTCCTGCCACGACGGTCTTCGCTCACTCTTCTTCCAGCCGGTGACTAAACCAAGATCTGGATCTTTCTCTTGGTCTTTCTGGATCTTGTGGTCATTCCAGTTATCATCGACCGCCGTGGTTCTGCAGAGTGTCGACTCATTTTCCTCTGTTCGTCGGCAGTGCGAACAGTCGTCTGGACATGGTCTTCGCGATAGGGCATCCGCATTCTTATGGCTGGTCCCCGCCCGATGTTCGATCTCGAAGTCGAATTCCTGGAGCCTCTCAATCCAGCGTGCCACTTGACCCTCGGGATTCTTAAACTGTAGGAGCCATTTGAGAGCTGAATGGTCAGTTCTCAGTAGGAATCTTCGTCCGTACACGTACTTGTAGAAGTGCTCAACTCCCTTGACAACAGCCAACAGTTCCCGCCTGGTGACACAGTAATTCCGCTCCGGTTTACTGAGGGTCTTGCTGAAGTAACCGATGACCTTCTCTTGTCCTTCTTGGATCTGAGACAGGACAGCTCCAAGTCCCACGTTACTGGCGTCCGTGTCCAAAATGAATTTCCCGTCTGGAAGGGGGTAGCTCAGGATTAGTGCGTTGATCAAAGCTCCTTTCAACTTCCTGAATGAATCTTGGCATTCATCTGACCACTGGAACTCTGTTTGTCCTTCCGTGAGCCTGGTCAGTGGTTTTGCGATGTTAGCAAATCCCAGCACGTATCGGCGATAGTAAGTGCACAAGCCAAGAAAACTTCGAAGCTGGTGAATGTCTTTCGGAACGGGCCATTCCTCAACAGCTTTGATCTTCTGCTCATCTACTGCCACTCCTTTCCCAGAGACAACGTACTTTGAAACAGATGACATTTCTTAGGGCTCAGTTTCAGTCCGGAGCTTCTCAGTCGCTGAAATACCTCTTCCAAGTTTTTTACATGGTCCTCCAAAGATCTGCCAACCACAATAATGTCGTCGAGATACACCAGACACGTCTTCCATGATAGTCCATTCAAAACCGTCTCCATCAATCTTTCGAACGTGGCTGGAGCATTGCAGAGGCCGAATGGCATAACTGTAAACTGCCATAATCCGGAGCCGATGGTAAAAGCTGTCTTTTCTCGATCTTCCTGGGCCAGTTCTACATGCCAGTATCCGCTCTTCAAATCTAAGGTCGAGAAAATCGTAGATCCAGCCAGCGTGTCTAGCGTGTCGTCTATCCTTGGGAGAGGGTAGCTGTCCTTTTTCGTTACGTTGTTTAGTTGACGGTAGCCTACGCAAAACCGTGTTGATCCATCTTTCTTCTTCACCAACACGACTGGAGAGGACCAGGGACAGTCGGATGGCTCGATGACTCCGTCTTTCTCCATGTCGCAGGCCACCTACCATGTTTGGCAAAGAGCTAGAGCTAGTCCAGTAGATCAAATGCCTGGGGGTGGTCCTGGACTTCCAAACTTTCATGAACGCCGCATATAAATAGAACTATACAAAATTCGGTAGCAATCTTATGGCAACTAAGGAGAATTGTAGGAAGAAATTGGGGCAATAACCCAGAGATTATGCGCGGGCTGTACGCGGCTGTCGTAAGACCAAAGATCCAGTATTGGTCAGCTATGAGGTGGCCAGGCGCAAAGAACATAGCAAGGTTCAGGGGTTGGCCTATTTGGTGATATCTGGCGCAATATAGAACGACTCCACCCGCAGGGTTGGAGGTACTGCTGAGGCACCGCATCCAATCTGGATCAAGAAGGAGGCCATGACAACACATTTGAGGATGCGGGACTCGGGAATCTGGGTAAACAAACGAGCAATGATAGGTTACGCGAAAATCGTGAAGTGGGCGGAGCAGGAGATCCCTCTATCTCCGCCCTCAGAGTGGAAAACGCACAAGACAGACTGCGATGGAATAGAAAGATTGCTCTAACCATTCCGAGCAGAGAACAAGGAAGAAAAATATATGGAGCTTTGCTCAGGAAGCCTAATATGCTATACGGACGGTTCGCGTTTGACCGACTATAACAGAGAGGCCTCCGGGGACCACGGCAATCATCTACTTGAAAGGAAGAGGTGTACGAGAAAAGTACGCAAGATATGCAATACTCTTTCAAGCTGAAGTGTTCGCGATCCTAACTGTAGCTATGTGGCAAAAGACGAGAGAAGGGCCCGAACAGAGAATTTATGTCTGTTCAGATAGTCAGACAGCGCTCAGAGCCATTTGTCATCCTAAATCAAGTTCAGCACTTATACAGGAATACGGATACGCTCTTGAGAAACTAGCTGAAACGAAGGAAGTTCAGCTGGTACGGGTCCCGGGTAACAGGGTGCGTGGAAACGAAATGGCAGACGAACTTGCTAGAACCGGTTCCACGAATAAAGAGTTAGTTAATTTTTGCAAGCCGAAGTTCCAGCGGTGTGTAAATTGTGTTAGTTTAAAGGAAAAATAATTTTGAGTATTTTTCCGAGGTAGAAATGTGTCCTAAAAAATGCTATTCATCACTCAATAGTTGAGACCGCCAAAGATTTCCTTTGGATTTTTTGTTCAGGAGGCCAAACTATGTAGGTTCCAAATTAAATTTTGTTGATAGCTTGTGGCTATTAGTTAACGGAATTTTACCGAAATTTTTTCCTACAAAGAGGTTATAGAAGTTGTAGTAGCGTTCGAAGTTCAAATAAATATATTGGATTGAGAGGTAGCTCTTGAACCGTTGTTCTTGGATTAAAACTGAACCTTTATCTAAGACCATTCAGAGAGATTGTCACAAACTGAAGTTATGTATGACCATTATAGTTCGTGCCAGATCCTCTAGAACATATTATCCTTAGAAACTGAATTATTTCGAATGAAACGCCTTGTTTTTGGATACCAGAAGCTAGTCAGAAAATCATGTTTTGCACATATTACCAAATACTTTCTCTGGAGGAATTTATCCCTACAATATTCATATGTACGGTTTATTCCTAGAATTAGTCTTTAATGGTGTCATTTCAAAATCAATTGAAAAACCAGCACATTTCTTTAAAAATCTAAAAACATTCCTCGATTTTCTAATATTTTAGTTTCTACGGTTTAAAAGGGAGATTACTTACTCTACATTGATTTTCTCGAGACGTGTTTCCTTTTTCAGTTTATTCGCTTGCTGGGTTACCAATTTTTGTTTTGTTTTAGTCTTTTTTTCGAAAATTTGAACAGTTTTTGAAACACTGCCAGATGAAATGTCATCGCCCATACCGAAAAAGCGACATCGTACTAATTAATATCCCAAGTCGCTAGGCAACTCTTGTTAGGCCTGTTCTAGTATAAAAATGTATTATCATTACCAGGGACGTACGCAGAACTAAGTGTATTTATTTAGTTATTTTATAATTTCTGCTTGATTCTCAGCGTTTATATTCTGCACAAGTTCATTTCTAGCTTTACACACTTATATTGGAGTACTGTCATTGGCAAATCTGTAAACTGAACTTGAGGTTGTTATAAACAAGTGAAAAAGTGAAGTAACAACAGTAGTGGAACTCAACTGGGTCCTTGCGGGACACCAAAGTCGACTGACATACCTATAGTGTCAGATAAAATTCTATAAATCGACAGATAAGTCTCTATGAGAGAAAACTATAGTCTAGTTCCTAAATTGTAGATATAGTGACTCATCGGTTGTACGGTTCATAATTCATATAAAGCAGGTCAAAAAAAAATAGAACAGAAATAAGCTAGGTACGTTGGCTTAAAATCAAGTTTTGCTCTGCCACTTTCGTAAATCCCCTCCACACTTTCAAATCACGTAAAATCCAGAAAATTAACGATGAGTCACTATCTACAATTTAGGAACTAGACTATAGATGGGTAGATTGGAAGTTTGACAAAAAAATCCTCGATGCTATATGCGATCTGATGCTTTTGGAGATACCTAATGGGTCGTATGGGTCTTATATCCAACCACAGAAGCTGAAGTAAAAAAGATCATTACATCTTTCAAAAACTCTAATGCCACTGACATCTTTGACCACTCTACGGTAATGTTCAAAAAAAATATGTCAACACTTTTATCTCCAATTACTCATCTAGTGAATTTGTTACTCTTGCATGGCGAATTTCCAAGTAAATTGAAAATTATACCAATCTACAAATCAGGAGACTCAGAAATAATATTCAACTATCGCCCAATTGCCTTGATTCCCATTTTAGCAAAAATCATAGAAAAAGTTATTGCCATTAGAATAACGAATTTTTTAGAGTCACACAATCTATTTACAGAAGCACAGTTTGGATTTAGGAAAAACAGAAGTACTTCAAAAGCACTGTTAAAACTAGTCTCCTACATCCAAGAGGGTTTTGAAAACAAACAGGCTACAATAGGAATTTTTTTAGATCTCAGTAAAGCTTTCGACTGTGTTTCCAAAGATATTCTATTGAATAAATTGGAACACTATGGGCTGAAAGGAAAAACATTAGCACTATTATCGTCTTATCTATCTGACAGAATGCAGTGTGTATCCGTCAACGACAGTTTGAGCGAGTCGCTTCCAATTATTAATGGTGTACCACAAGGAAGTGTCCTAGGCCCCCTATTATTCCTTATATATATTAATGACTTTCCGAACAGTTCACCACTTTTCTCTTGTTTATTCGCAGATGACACTACTTTTGCCGAACGCTTCAATACAGGTACTGATGTGACATCTCTTGTAAATGACATTATAAAGGACACATCAGATTGGTTCAATGCAAATAAGCTATGTCTAAATAAAAATAAAACTAAAACATTAAATTTTGAAATGAAACCAAACGAAACAGAAGCTGTAAAATCACTGGGAATATGGTTTGATACAAAATTAACCTGGCAAACTCATATTGATAATCTGACAATCAACTTGTCAAGGAAAGTATATGCCCTTAGAAAATTGAAAAATGACCTTGGTCAAAATGCGGCTATAGCTGCCTATCATGCAATATTCCATAGTACAATGACATATGGGCTGATAATCTGGGGAATGTCCACTCACATGCAAAACGTTTTTACCCTGCAGAAAAGAGCAATTCGAGCAATCGTAGGTCTTCAAAGGAATGACTCATGTAAACCATGGTTTATAAAACTTAATATAATGACATTACCATCTGCAAACATATTCTGTTATCTCCTTAACATAAAAGAAGATGATTCCAAACATCCAACCAATGGAGAAAATCATTCTTATAATACTCGCCATAGGAACGATATACAGATACCCAAACAAAGACTTGAATCAATAAGAAGATATAATTTGAGTATTAATCTTTACAATTCATTGCCCACTCAACTCAAAAATATGAATATGAAAACATTCAGACTGACCTTGAAAAATCATCTCATAGCCAATGCCTACTACGACATATCAGAATTTAAGTTTGACATTTAGTAAACTGTATTACTATATAATATAACACATTCTATGTTTTTAAACTGATACTGTACTGCTTTGTAACGTATACATTTTGACCTGTCAAAACACTACGGTGTATTTTAGACCAATAAAAATTCTATTCTATTCTATTCTATTCGTAGTGGCCGTGATGGTAGATCGTTCGATTCTAACCCAAACGACGTGCGTTCAAATCCCAGCACCTTTCATATGAGAGAGTATATGGCTTTCATTCCAGCACCCATAATATGAAGAAGAGCAATTGTGCAACTATGCCTATTTCGAAATTCTAATTTCAAACATTTGTGGAATTAGTGTCAACGGATTTTCTGGAAAATAAAAGCTCTCATACTTTGTTACCACTCCACCTCACTTGTCATTAAATTTTTTTTTACTAAAAAACGCTGGAAGCACGGAGGAATTATTTGTTGATATTTGATTACTAAATCAAGCTGTTAAAATTCACTGTCGTATGAGACTTGGATCATTTCAAGCATTTTCATATCAGCGAAGAGAAGAATTATTGAAAAAACTTCATTGAAATACTGAGCAAATCGGTCACCTATTTCTTGCGTAACTATAAATAAAAAGCAATTATTTTTCTGTAAAAGGACATGTTTTTGCAATCCCCTGCCCTGAAAGAAATGAATGAATTCGATTATCTAATGATTGACATGACTATTATATAAGTATAAACACATTTGAATTCTTTCAATCGAATTCAACTGATCGGTCTAGTCAAATTGGATTATTTGCTAATCTGTAGGCGTTTTCATCTAACTGGTTCATTGAAATCCAATGAAATTTCTTATATCTGATGAACACATTTGTAACATATGTTATCACAGACAGAAAAAAGTTGATCACAGTTTTTTCCTTATTTGGCGACTTTATTCAAATTGTTTGGTAATCTGCTAAAACATTGCAGCAATGCTTTTGCGGATTCGAGTTGCCTTCTATACGATGACTCACCATCAATATCATCATGTGTGCTACTTTTTTGCGTGCTACTTCAAAAAAGATAACAAATGGTAGATGATCATGTAATTTTTAGATCAGTGGAGTTATATTTTTGAATCTGAATTTCCCGAGTTCCTTATCTAGGCACATCACTCTTGAATTTCAAGTACAATCTTCGTACATTATTTCGGTCAAAGTGTATTGTTATTAAAATCGTTCAGGGTAAAGTTTATGCGTTATAATAAAAAACAAAAACTGTAATTCTAGGTCACTCAGTATGACAATATAGAGAGATACTAGATATGTGTGTTGGATACCACAAAAGTATTACAAACTTGCATAAACAAATATGATGGGAATGGAAGTCTTCAAATTAACAAGCGCACCCACCAAATATAAGAAGAAGCATCCACCAAATTTGAGGAAAAAAGATAAACTTGAAAATAATGACAAAATCATCCTAAGATTTCGAAAACTTAAATTCTAAAAATGTATGAATCCAGCAGCAATTTACTCTCAAAATTAGTTTTATTGGATTGCACTCAAATGTCAGCACAAATTATTCGTTTTCTATTTACATCACATCACGAAGTTCCACAAGAATCAGTATTGGGTCCTATTTTCGTTTTCGTTTATGAACAATCTGCCCGGGCTGATTTAAATACTTAATGGTTATTCGAGAAGAAAAAGTACCTAAAAATACCTCAGTTCAACAAACACTATACTAACAGTATATTTAAAATAAAGAATGATTAATGTTCATAATTCATACACTATCTGTAATGTTACGAAATGAATAAATGAGCTTTGATAAAATGCAACTCATTAATAGATATTCAAGGTCTACTGTATCTAAAACATCATCAGGGATACCATTTAAAAGCCTCCTTGGTTGCATTGCGTCTGGTGTCATAATGTAGACGATCCCTGCAAGCAGATATACCGGGTGACCACAAGGTGAGGTACGCCCCCCAATTTTTCTATAGTTTTAAAGATACAGATTTCAAATTTTATACGTCGATGTATTATTCAAATACGCATATTTTGATTCCATTACCAAAAATTCACCTCTTCCTGTTCAACCGGAAGTGAACCCAAACCATTTATTTTCAAATGACACAACCCAGTCAACCAGCGAAGTCGCAGTAAGTGGCAGGGAATTCAATGTAATGCCTCTATATGGATCAACAATGCGATTTTACAGATAAGTACCAGCGATTTCGCTTTGCGAACAATGCTATGCAATAAATATTAACCTTGTGATTTCGCAAAATACCATTCAAAAGCAGTTAAAATTATTGCGATCTAGAGAAGTCCTTACGACTTTCACAATGTTACCACCATGCCACATATTTTTGTCTGTTTTACATTAACGTTCATTTCGTGATATTTATTGAATTTTCAATAATATATTACTCTAGAAGTTCCATGGATTATGATCGGGCAACTTTTTTGAGAAGTGAACAGTGCCTCTTTCGACACTGGCGGCAGAGCAGGATATCAACTGGCAACGGCCGGCCCATGGTAGACATTTTGACTTTGTCATTTGATGTTGATGAACTTGTGTTACCGCTGTTCAGTTTTAGAATTGTAAGTTGCTAACAAAACTTAATTATTGTATCGGTACTTTATAAAGTTGTGTATTTTGTAGGTATTCGTTCATAGTTCAGTCCCTTGGTGTAGAAAGTTGCAAATTTTCTAAAGGTAAGTGAAACTTTTTGACTTCGTTTCGTAAAATAAACAAAATTATAAACATATTCGATGAACAATTACGCTATTCATCTTCAAGTGGAAGGTGAGGTAGCAGCAGAGAAAATCAATACTGAAAACAACTATAAATAACTGAAAACGTTATTGATTATGATTAGGTTAGATACAAAAAAGGAATGATGGGCCATGGGCTTCTATATGCAGATGCAAATCGAAATAATAGAGAAAATAATTATAGTAACATTTGATAGACAGATATGTAATATTTTTGATCCATTCTCATGCCCTCAAATTATACAGGGCGACTAAAAATGATTTTAGTGAAAATGAGCAACTGAACATTATAAAAATTCAATAGTTGTTTTCTGTTGAATACTTGCAATCGAAAAATGTATAGGTCTATGAGGATATACCGTCAAGTAGGGTCGTTCACTCTTCTTTGATAAGAGTATTCGATAATTTTTTCCACTCCCACTTCATAATTTTGAAAAAGCTCCATTTTCTGATTTCTGATGCTGTGTTCTCTAAATAATTATATTTTTCACTCATTCAAGAAGGAGTAAAAATATTGAAGATTATGTAGTGGGGATGGCTTTACAGGCAGTGCCTTTAGGATAACGCGCATTAAATGTATTCCCCAAACTACTGCCTTAAAATAGCGCAGCAACTTATCCTCAACTTTTCATTTCAGGATTGTGGAGGCTATATACATGCAATGAAGAATTTTTTTTTTTAGTTGCGACAATTTCTGTAATTGGCCACCATTGAAAATTTTGTTTGTTTTCGTTATATATATATACATTTATTTCATCAATTTGGTAAATAAAAAAAGGAATGCTTTCAAAAGTTCAATGCAGTAATTACAAATGTGTACATTCATTCAATTTCTGTAAGAGGTGCATTTGAATTCCATTTTGATATTTATAATCTTTCAAAAAACCGCTGCTTTGTGAATTCGCTTTAAGGCTGTCAATAGAGACTTAAAAATGTACGCTTCGCGACGTCTTGGGTAGTTACTTGCGATGAGCGTGTTTGCGGACATTATGCACTCGTAAATAATTACTAGTGCCTCTATTTTGTATCCACATTACGAAGTCGCAGATCCCAGTAGAAACTCTTTGCAACTTCTCTGCGATGGATTCTGGTTCACTGGGAATTGAAATACAGTTCAGAGCATTTCTTTAATGCGTACTACTCCGTTTTGAGATTTTTTTTTATAATTGTTGGAAAATATGGTTGCTACAATTACATGAGAAGTTCAATTTTCAGCTGTATCTTACTTCGAACCTTCCTCTCGTAAATGCTGACGCCGTTCATCAGTTGTGATAATTTGAGTTTGATGTTCATGGCCAACTTTGTTCGATTGAACAATCAACTGTATCTCCGCCATTTTTCAAGTGATTTTCAGTTGCGAAGAACAGTGTTATCACAAATTGCGTGTTCTCCCGGATAATGAAAATAATTGTACAGGGTGTCATTCGATCTTTAAAACTATAGAAAAATTGGGGGGCGTACCTCACCTCGTGGTCACCCGGTATGTCCTGACCAACCAAAATGACTGTTATATCATCCACCTTATTTCCCCATTTCGATAACTTACCTCTGCAGTACCGCTAAGACCGTTTCATCGTATATAGGTAGTCCTTTTGAACGTGACGGTGAATTAAACTCGTCTTCCATCTTGTATTGGTACGAACAAAATGTGGTCCAAGTATTTCAAATCTTCAGGTGTTTTCTCGTCCTCTTTCCTTGCCTGAAATTTCGACGTATATCTAATCTGTAGTTTTTTAAACTAAATTCATAAAAAATACGAACAGTCCATCTTTTATTCTCAATTCGTAACAAAATTATAAAAAGGCGTATCTACCTACTATACTACAAACAAGGACATGTGGGACGTTTAAAAAATTTTTAAACGCTATCAGGGTTTTGCTGAAAATGGAATATATAGATCCAACATTCCTATAGAAAAAAGGAGCGTAAACCCAAGAAATAATGTGATAATTGTGAGGTAAAGGTAAAGTTATTGGGATCCGCCATATCTTTTATAATCACAAACATAACCTCCTTTTTCCTAGTTATTTTCATTGCCACGGTAGGTTGGTCACTTGGAATATGTGCGGCCAACTATTCAAATTCAATTATGAACAAATATTTGAAATTCTGTATGAAAGAGGACCGAAAGTGTAATTGAGGCTCTGCCACTGTCTTCAGAATCGAAACTGCTGCGAAGTTTGATGGGTACTTCTGTGAATTTTGTGAAATGAATGCACCCGTAACGGCCGTCACGCAAGAATCCAAGTTGTTTGAAACCTTTTTAGTCGTTTGATCCACTCATCAATGATCAAAGGATACAAAAAGATCGTGATAGAATATATATGATGAAAATTAAATTAGAATAAAAATGAATAAAAGATTAAAATCGATCACTTCAACACATTTTAGTCTATCACGGCTTACCACACTGAATACGGCCAAAGCGTAATTTTTAGGCTAAGCAAGTTCCCACTCCAGGTCTCACTAGATAGTAGTTTCTTCGAGAATGCATTTGCAATGGAACAATGGGCGTATTGTTCATCAGTTCCTAGCACTTATATCTCTTCCAAACAAATTGATATCTTTAATTTAAGATGTATATATATACCTATATGAAACGTTTCCCAATATGAATATAGAGGTACTTTTTTTTTGTTTTTCTATGTATCAACCCTTAGGTAATGAATATGACAATGTCATATAAGCACCATCCTCTTTCTCGTAAAAGTACCATCGTTCATGATTTAGTTCATGACTACGAAAAACAACAACACGTCAACAACTTCCTCAACTCTACAATTATCACGATTTTATTAGTTAGAACGTAATAAAACTACTAGAAGTCACCATCCTGGTTTTATTGTAATTGCAAAGAGAGGAGCAGTTTTCCAGCAACAAAAAGTGTCAGTCCATTTGAAAAGTAAAACTCATACCTACTCACAAAGAACTTACATTTGTTTCTGTTATTCCTGAATCTTACGATTATTTCCACACACGAGGTACTTGTATGGCAAACATTTTAATACTGATCCCATTTTTAAGTACTTGATAATAAAATATGATATCTATCAATAATAAGTCGGTACGATTTAGATAATAGGGTAGAGGTAAGTTTATCGGGCTCCACCTTAAAATAAAGAAAATTGGTTCAACTCACGAATCTAAAAGAATCGAGGGGGTCTCAACTATTTAAAAGTTAATCTACCTGATTTAACAATTAAAAGCACCAAAATCCACCTTTTTACCGTATTCGACCTTTTATAATCATAAACTTAACTTGCTTTTTCTTAGTTATTTTCATTTTTGTCACGGTAGGTTGGTCACTTGAAATATGCGCGTCCGACTATTCAAATTTTAGATATATGAGTAGCAAATATTTACTTCCCCGTAATTTTTATATGTTTTTATATGTTCAATTGTGCCCAAAGCCGAAAATGTGGGCAGTTGGTAATTTATAAACTGCGAGCGCAGCGAGCATCTGTTATATTTCACTTTTTCATACTAATTAGTGATCGGAACTTGGTTAGCTGGGTTAGTTAGATTAGGTTGTGTCCCCTTCTTTTCTTTAAGAAATTAGGTCCATGACAGGAAATGCAGGCAGCCAGAAGAAAGCGAGACACCCCTATGAAATTAATAAAATGCGAGCGCATTTTTGTGAAAAACGACTGTTTTTGGTGTTGTGATTGGGAAATTAGGTAGATTAGCTTCTAAAAAAAGTGTTGTCACAAAGAAGAAAGAATTTTGTTCGTTTTTAATTGAAAATTTTTTGGTTAAAAATTGGTTAGGCCATTTTCAAGATTCAGAAAGGCATAAGTCGCAAAGTAGATTCCGTGTACAACATAATTCCATAGTCGATCAAATAAGTTAGATGTCATTATAGTTAAGTTCATGAGAGAGAAAGAGACATAACTATCGACTATAGAATTGGTTTCTTTTTGTTTCCGTCATCGGCGACATCCCTGGTCCCTGACATAATAAGAAGAAGAAAAAACGTAGAAGTGGATTGGCGATTTGTCACTTTTGTCAGTTTGACAATTTTTTATTTTCGAAACAAACTTAAAACATACTTAAATATTGAATTATGGAATTATAGTATGGATAATAATAAACTTGCATACCTGTTTTATGCAATGAATAATATAAGTCTACAGTGGTTTACCTCAACTAATTTATTGCAAATGAAATTCTAGAATTTTAAAATGAACATGGAATACAAAATGTGGAATATTCTAGTACTTATAGCATGTTTTGGTGAAATACTGCTAGAAGAGGTGAAGACGTTCTTTCATGCTCATATAAAATTGCTCTGAACTTGAAAATGTTTCACATTTCAGAAAATTGGATATGCCAGTTTAGAAGTAGTGCAAGATAGAGATGAACGGTTATTGATATTTTCTACTCTAGACGGAACCTTAACCGCAGTTGAACAACAAAGTGGAAATGTGAAATGGAAAGTGAAGGAAAGTAAGTTTGTGTTGGGGATGTAACCATCATTATAATTATAAATGTAACTCCCATTTGTAAAGAATAATATTTATTTATTATTTACAAATGTCTGGAGACCCATTTTTTATTTACGTAAATGATATACGTTTTTTTAGAGCCTATTGTTCAAGTTCCACTAGATATTTCGAATGCAATTGTTCCTATTTTTCTCCCAGATCCAAAGGATGGGTCTTTATATTTGATAGGAGATATGAGAGAACCTTTCAAAAAGTTGCCATTCACTATTCCTCAACTGGTGTCTTCATCTCCCTGTAGAAGTTCAGATGGTATATTGTATACTGGTAAGGCTATATCAGATATTTGTCTAACCAGTAATTTAAACTCATTTTTCAAGTCATAAAACATAAATTTTAGTACATTCAACATTCAAATCCAGTTCTTTCGAATTAATTGTCAATTGAAATAATTTATTTGCTTGTAGGTAAAAAGAAGGACACATGGTTCAAACTGGATCCAACTAATGGCAAAAAACAGCAAATACTAGGTTGGGATGATTACAGTCCTACATGTCCAATAGATGTGGAGTCGTCAATTTACATTGGGAGGTCTCAGTATAACTTGAGGATGGTGGATGGAAAAAATACTCAAAATAAATGGAATATAACTTTCTATGATTACACTGCTAGGCCAATGACTAAAGAAGAATTAAGTAGCTATGGTAAGTAATGGTTTAGTAAAATATAAAAGAAGGTACTTCAATCTGGATGATACAAATGTTTCTTCTAAAGAAACTGGAGACTGCTTTTGAATCAATCAACATTTCATATTCCTCAATAAATATTATTAGAGGCTTATTGAAAATAATAAGTAATTCATTAATATCAACACTATTAGGAGTAGGTCATTCATGAAATTGTTTCATACCTTCTGTGGTCATCAAAACGGTAACATTCATTAGACTACTAGACAATTACAGTTGAAATATTCCAACTATGTATCTAAATATTTCCTATACAATAGAATATTGAATATAATAGATAAACTTAAAGTTTTGCATATTTAAGTTTTCAAGTGAATGACTTTCAACTACTATGAATCAAAAAAAATAATTAGGGTCACCTATCAAATAATGCTGATCTTTTACCTCTAAGCAAGATCATAAATTCATCAATGAGTCTTTGTGTTTTCTTACACATATTCCATATATTTTCAGATTCTGTTCATTTTACCTCTACTTCAACTGGACGACTTGTAACACTGAATCGAAGACGGGGTAGTTTCATGTGGGATAAGGATCTAGGCAGCCCCATCATAGGAATATATCTTTTAGATTCTGAAGGACTTTTATCCTTGCCGTTTACCTCTTTGGCAAACCATACAATATCAAATTTCAGAGATGAGTTGTTATCAAATGATGGATTGGTATACAACACCAGACATATGAAATTACAGTAAGTACAATTTTATAGTACCATTGATAATTTATGTTTATGGCAGTATTTATCACTGTATTTTCAAAACAAGGTTATTGTTTTGGTGAATCAGGAAAAAATGTTCAATTTATTTCATGCCAACCATATATTATGTGATTTTAGAGCAATGTAATTGTTTGTTGCAACACCGACATCAACAATAATGATATTGACATGAGTGTATTATTTTAATATTTCAGGAACAATCCAACACAGTAATGTACCACTGTTATGTGATATAATGATTTTTTGTAGATGAAAAAACCCACTGTAAGCCATTAGTATCTAACTGTGTAATATTTCATTTGTACTTCATGAACAATATACAGAGGGTCATATACTGGCGGATCTGAGGGGGGGGGGCATGGAGGCCGTTGCCCCCACTAGAGTTTTGAATAAATTGTTGATATTGGTTCAACAATTAGTCAGGATATGCAGCTAAACCTTGATTGATTTTCAACAAGAGGAAAACACACGTTATACAAATCAAAATTATTTGTATTCGTATGTTTCCTATTGAATGTTTCCTCACAGTACTCAAACATTTAATAATAATTTAATAGGAGTCATTCATCATCCAATACAACCATGGACAGAAGTATTCTTCTACAGTGCGAATATGTGAAAAGAATACAGGCGGCCAAATCAAAGGGCGGCAAAACAGATTACGATAGAGGAAAAATTATTATTTTTGAGAACTGGGCTTCAGTAAAATGCATATTACTAGCGGTAAGCCGTGAGCGGTAAGAATCAAAAACAGAGGAAATGAGTAGTTGTTTTTTATCGGAAACCGCACTTGTTTTTGAAGGAAAAGGGTAATTTCACATTAGGTATTCAAACATATCAGTAGGAATCAGTTCATATTCCTGTGGATTTTATTACTTTTGTTACAGGCGCGTATACAAGGGATGGGGTGGGGGGTAATGGGGGTAATTACCCCCTCTCCTATAATCGAAGAAAATGAAGTGTTTCAATCAAAATTTACATTAAGATTCACAAAATGAATTTTAATTCATTTACCTATATATGTGAAAGAATGCATCTGTTAATTTTGTTAAATTATTTTTTCTTTTTTTGCATTAAATAAAACAAACATCCTTTTTTCCCACCTTTATGATACCCCACTGACAAACTTATCAATTTAAAGGCATCTAACTTGAACAAAAAAATATCGCCTGCGGCGCTTTTCTATTTTCTGTCACTCCCGCGTCACAAATTACCCCCCTCCCCCATGGAACAAAGATGTATACGCCCCTGTTTGGTTACAAATTTCCGTTAACTCATGGTCCTCCCCAGTGCCGCCACGCCTTAATTTTTAAATGCAAGTGATTCCTGATTTGAAAGGTATTTTCCTTCTCAATATCAAACTACAATAATAAATAATTTCTATTGATTCGATTTCGTGATATAGGAACTTGAAGTTGAGAAATCACTTTTTATTCACTCAATCAATAAAAACAATATCTGATAAAGCAACTGTCGCAATAATTATTATTGTCAATGACCTAAATGTTCGAACTGTCTACCACCCATTTCCATGCAATAATATAAGTTCTGTTCAAAATGAGACCTCACGTTTCGTAGCATTTCCGGCGCTATTCGACTGCATTCTTCAATAATTCTACTTTGTAAATCTTCCAAAAATTCTGGTTCGGTTGCATAGATTTCGTTTTTCAAGTGACCCCACTGGAAAAAGTCGAGTGGGGTCAAATTTGGAGCTCTGGCTGGCCATTCTATAGAGCCTCTTTTTCCAATCCAACCTCCAGGAAACATTCTACCCAAAAACGCCCTACCAGGCTGTGGGTAATGTGGAGGTGCCCCGTCTTGTTGTAATATCAAGTGGTCTTCATAGTAACGATCGTCATTTTCAATGATGTCGACTAATTGTGCATAAACAAATTCTTTCAATAATTCCAAATAAGTTTCTCCTCTCAGGTTACCGTCGAGAAATAATACTAGCCAATGAAACGATCCTCAAAAATACCGACCCAGATATTTAGTTTTTGGGGAGTTCGAGTATGGACTTCGTGGAAACCATGTGGATTGACATCTGACCAATAACGACAATTATGACGATTCACTGTCGAATTTAAAAAGAATGTAGACTCAGCAGAAAAGTAGATGTTGAAAGGGAAAATCTCATCAGCATGTATATTCTCGTAGTCATATTTTCACAAAAAAGGATTACTTTTTAACATAATTTTTGATACTGCACCAGTTTCATTGAATATTTTATTTATTTTATTTACCGTACAAACCTCTCTAGCACTTCTAACGTCATCTCTCTTGCGCTCAATCTTGCAGCCATGAGACAAAATAATTCGAAGAACTGTAAGGTGAATATTGTTGACAATAGTACACTTAAATCTTTCACAAGTGTCAAACTGTAATGTCATTTCCATGGCAACTAAGATTTAAATTGAAAAATCTATTGGGTCTTAGTTTTAGTTAAATTGCGTGAAAACTTGAATGTAATTCCGTTATTTTCATTAAAAAAATTTACGCTATTTGATTTTTTTTTCATCTGGTGGCACTTTATTGTTGAAATCATAAAAAAAAAATTCTCATGGCTATACCTGTTGATATAGGGTGTTTTTTTGTGACTGTTAGCTGTGTGAATTTTCGAATTTTTGAGTTGTCATAACTTTGTTATTAATGAATATTTTTTTAATGAAATTTTGGTCACACCTGTTTAGAGGCACTCTGAATCGCTAATAAAAAATCCCGATTTTCGACTAAGAAAAAATAGTATGTCCTGAAAATTAGAATAAACAGTTCAAATTTTGTCCCAAGGTAGACCTTTTAGTCAAAAAAAAAATTATTAAAATCGGTTTACAACTTCAAATTTTGGGGGGGTGTTTCCATTAAAAATGGGTCACACTGTATAAGAAGCAGGTTTCGAAAAATTTGTGTGAAACGTCAATATATTTTTATAAATTATTTAGTAAAATTATTATGTGGTCGTAGGAAAAATAGTGTACATTACTCGTGCGAAAGTGAGTTTTAACACTCGTAATGTAATATACTATATTGATTGAGTGAATTAGAGAAAGCGTCAGATTGAATTAAACAGTTGTTTCTGAAAAATCAAAGGTGCACTTGATCTACTCATTTGTTTCTGGTAACTGTTAGAGTAGCGTCGAGGTAAATGTTGCTGTTATTATTCTTAAATATTTTTTTCACGCTTAATTATATTTTTATGAGTAGGAATCAGTTAACACATTTCTTTTGTGTTTGTTTAAACTTTAATCTACCTCTCCATTTATTTCAGTCCAACGCTTTATGTGGGAGAACACTCGTATGGTTTGTTTGCTTCACCTTCTCTGGTTGATCAAAATGTTGTCACCATAATAGGCTCGGATAATGGCCCTCTTCTACTAGGTGGCCCCCAGGGCTTACAAAGTTTCAAGCACAATAATGAATATCCATTACCAGGACACAATTATCGATTTCCATCAGGTTCGTGAATACCTTATGAATTGTTGATTGAAATTCTCTTATTCATCCATAAATCTGCTATTGTGATTATTGTTTGACTGAGTCGAACACTGTTAGGTTGTTGCAGTGTCATAGTTATGCTATCAATATAAAGGGTCATCCCTCTACCTTTCACAAATGAACATAAAATGAAAAATGCTATTATATATATAAGTGCATATATTTATGAAATGAAAACTGAATCATATATTTATTTATTCACGTTATTACAAATAATAATTGTACACTTTTGAAATATGCCCTGAAAATTACTTCCGCCACCGGAAACAATTTCTTCTTTTGTATAGCTGGAGCTTTTATCCACTACTGTCGAGGTACCTGCCTCTTCTAATGGCAAAGTAAGCAACATGTTTTCTTAATTCGATGCTATCCTCTCCTCCAAATACCACTTCGCCAACGTGAAACTTTTCCAACCTCCATGTCTTTTTAATTTAGTCATAGTTGCTCCTGCATTATCTAGAGCAGTAGCAGAAGTGCGACGAAAGGCAATGTCCCGTATGGGAAGATGGGTTTGGCAATCCTAAATACATTGTGATTTTGCTGGGGATTTTCCCAAACATTTTTTTTTTCAATGGGCTGATATGTACATTTATTTTGTCGGAAGCTCAGAAAAAGTCGTTCAATACGTTCAGTATTTAAAGACATATAAAATCTTGATAAAGGCAAAGCGAAGAACAATTTTTCATCTACAACTGTAAATTCCTTCAAAACACCTGTATTATTTTCCGGTACGTTCACTACTATAACGGAATCCCGGTCTTCTATATCCGATATCTTCATATTCAAAAGTTCCTGACTTCTGCATCCTCCAAAATAACCCATAATCCAAACAACCTATATATCTCTCTCTCTCAAATAATAATAATACTCCCTCATAAACACTTATAGAGTGTACCCAGAGACATAGCCTGTGCGGGTAGAGGACGGCTAATATTATCATATGCCGTGGCGCTCCGGGGCGACTGATTTTTGGAGGCGCATTCATTCATTTTTCAGCTGTAGGAAAACCCGGAAAGCCTTCAGCGCGAACTCCAAGCAATCACCAGACGTAATAAACTAGTAAAGAAGATGACTTTTAAATGAAAATCGACATAGTAAAGACTCATTCAACTGAATATTCAGTACTTGGATTCTGGAAAAACTAGATTACCAACTGATACCGTCTATACATAACATGAACCACTCCATTAAAATATTTATTAGATGCAAACAAACCTTCTGTAAAATCTTAATGCAAAAGCTAATATGCAACAAACGATCAATATTACGAACAAAGGAAGATATAATATTAATTTAAAACCAATTCGTATAACAATTAGGCAGCAGGCACACTGAGCAACCATGACCGACCGTCCGCGACCGTCCAACTACGACCAAAATTTCCAAAACGTGTATTCTTATCGGATAACTCACACTGAATGATCGTCCTCAACCAGTTTTCGAAGACCATGTTTAAAATTGCAATCTGCTGAAAATTTTGGTCGATCAGTGTGAGTTTGAAAGTTTTTATTGGCCCCTTTCAATTTTTGGTCGTTGCTGGACGGTCGATGCTGGTCGGTCAGTGTGATTCCTAGCTTACTGAGAAAATAAACTTGTTAAATTTGATTGTTGTTTCTTCGTATAAAAATATAAATATAACTGGCGCATTAATACATTTATATTTTTGTTTATTTGATCTGCAGTTAGGAAAGAGGATTTCTTCTTTCAAAGTTTGCCGACATTTGGAAACCACATTATAATATTTACTGGGCATTACAATGTACCAACGTTCAGTGAGTTCAAACTTCTGGGCCCAAACAAAGAACTGCTGCTAATTACAGACAGGCCAAGAATAAATTCGAATTTGCCAATCAAGGGCATTGAAGAGCTTAAAGAATTGGAAGAAGATTGCAGTGCAAACCCTGGTACAGATTATCAAAAGGAAATAATTCATGGAGAAAGTATGATCAGCTACTCCAAGAAAAAGTATACTAGTTTGAAACTGTGGGTCAACCAGCAAGAAAATAAGGGCTTGAAAATTGCCCTGATCATAATGACAGGGTGTGTGATTACTATGTTTTGGTATTTACAAATTCAGGTTAGTAATGACGATGACAGTAAATATATTTTGATGTCAGGATCATGATATTTTTTCTGACTCTAACAATTGTTAATTGAATCAATTTTCCGTTTTACTTGTTTTAGGTGAAAGAAATACAGAGTTTGTCACAAAACGGATCCCAATCAAATCACAGTGGCCAGAGCAACCAAGTATCAGCTCTATCAGAAGAACTACCTAATGGTTTGGTGAAAATAGGAAAAATAACCTTTCACCCTGATCAATTATTGGGCAAAGGTTGCGAAGGAACATTTGTTTACAGGTAATGTTTAACATGTTGTTATTATAGAAAAATTTGCAACATATCACTAATCTTCCTATTTGTTGAAAAAAAAATCAAGATATTTCGGAAATTATTTAGCTTTCAATGGAAAAAATATAAAAATTCCGAAATAATAAATATTTTGAAATTATCCATTGATGAACAACTTAGAAGCCATATTGGAAATCAATGAATAAACATATTTCCTGTGTTGGTATTTGTTCAAAATTCGAAATAACATTCCATTGAACTATCCAAAAATTATAAATTTCAACCTTATTCTATTTTACGTCCCTTAAAATCTTTACAAAACAAAATTATTAAATGTATTTTCAAATCACCATTCCTTGAATCTACATCCGATTTATATATTTATTTTTATCTATCATATATTAATTATTTGTACAAATTGAAAGTATATGTATTCATACATTCTGTTATCAATGATAGTTAACATACATCTCTGGAATTTCATTCAATCAATACCATTCATAATCTACTAGACAATCCTTTAGTTCCATCACACACAGAATAAAGACAACCTTCGAAAAAAAAAAAAAATTTTATATAATAAAAAGATCATAGAAAAATCATTAAAAATGAGAAAAGAAAATTTTTATGTTTGTTTACTACTTTAATTTGTGACACTACGTTACTACAGTTCTGTCCTATATGGACATTCTCGAACAACTATTTTAAAAACCCTAATTTTATTATTACCTTAAATAATGAACATTATTTATCCTAGAATAATTACATTAATCACAACAAAATTAAATTGACCTGTTATGGATTACTACCTGTATTTTGTTTTTATATCTGACAATGAGGATGAGTTTAGTTAAAAACTGGCAGTAGGTTACATCTATAGTTGTATGCTTATGAATTTCTGAAGATTCCAAAAAATTGCTTACATAATGCAAAATTTCCATATCGTTTGGATTCTGGAACTGGTGATTGCATTGTATTAAAGTGGTGTATAGAAACAGAAAATTTCTCATTTTTTATGATGGTCTCCTACCACGTAGTAACGGCTACATCCATCAATTTAAATCATAGAAAAAATTCGTTTTAAATCACATTTGAAGTAATATTTATTGCAATGATGCTTTTAATACCTTCTTTTTTTCGTTGCGATCATTTCTTTAAATTTTTTTATTCATTATATTAACTAGAGAATAAGAACCCTATTATAAACATTTATGTTTCTTGGGTGAATAAATATTATTAATAATTCAAAATTTAGTGTCGTACTGATTATTACGAAGGCGTAGAAGGATCACAAATAATTGAAAAATATTTTCGAGTTGTGAAGTCGGATTTATACTAATTCTGAGTTGTAAAGTTGAAATTAGGCTAATTTCGAGTTGTAAATTCGGAAATATACTAATTCCGAGTTTCAAAGTCAGAGATATATTAATTCCGTGTTGTGAAGTCGGAATTATACTAATTCCGAGTTGCGAAATCAGATTTATACTAATTCTGAGTTGTGAAGTCGGAATTAGACCGATTATACATTTTTATTCTTTGTGGAAGCGTAGAATTCCGTAGTTTATTTCATATCACATTTTAATATTAACCACGTGCTTCACAGTCTTTATGCTATTTATGTGCTGGTATTGACACAATATGTTGATAGTTCAGACACTGATGGACAGATGGCGCATGTTCAGTTGTCGATTGGAAGTCAGAAAATATTGCCTATTTCTATTTAATATCAGAGTGAACTTTTATGCTATCAAAGTGACAATACGATTCTAGCCAAAGGAATTTTTGAAAGATCTATTATATTATCGAATAAATAGAAATAAAGAACATTTATTAAATTGGCAATTGATCGGTGCATTGTGGGGCCATCTATTTTGAACTAGTGAAAGCTGATCTGTCGGGTTGACTTAGCTATCAAATAAATTTTATGAAGAAATTCGCGACGGAAGCGCTACTTTTAGTCTCCATTTGAATTGCAAGAATTCCTTTCCACAACACTTCCCAATAGGCAATCCGCATGAACCAATCAGAACTATCCTGTCCAAGGCGGTATATGTGAATCGATGCCAAGGCGGTGTAGTAGTCCCAAGTATTCAACTTGGATAGCAAGGTTAGTTTGGTTAGATTAGATCATGTTCCCTTCTTTTTTCATTTTTAAGTCATAAAAGAAGGGAACAAGATCTAATTTAACCAAATTGGACCTTGATATCCAAGTTGATCGTCAACGTAACCTAAAATTATATTGCACTACCACGCAGGCGCAACTAAAATAGAGTTTTGATTGGTCCATGCGGATTGCCTATTGGGAAGTGTTTTGGATAGAAATTCTTGCATTTGAATTATATGACGGCGGTGCAGCTTTAATGCGAATGAAGGTAGCGTAATTATTGATATGTATGAATTATTGGTCAGGTACAAATTGACGATAATTTTCTGATTATATTGATCTACTGCAGTAGAGCCATGAAGATGATAGCACAGACAGCTATCGAAAGCCCTCGCTTATACCATTTAGAAGCCATTAAAGTTTCATATCCTTTTTGTAAATAATGTCAATATTAAAACATTGAAAAAAAGGAAAACCAGTTGCATCAATCAAAATAATATATGATTGTACCCAACACTGCTCGAAAATATTCAATACAATCTTAATGGTAATTGCGGAATGGTAAACAACTGCTATAAAATCATATTAGTGAAAAATGACAATTTGTTTACAAGCTGAAATTATTTTCTTCAATATAGTTTTATTATATATGTATGGATTAAATATTGATCCATTTTTAGAGGAGAATTCGATAATAGACGAGTAGCTGTGAAAAGGTTACTACCAGAGTGTTTTACCTTCGCAGATCGCGAGGTAGCATTACTGAGAGAGAGCGACGCTCATCCTCATGTCATTCGTTATTACTGCACAGAGCAAGATAGGATGTTTCGCTATATTGCTTTGGAACTATGTCAGGCCACCCTCACTGACTACATACAGGGTCATTGTGACATAAATCCTATTAGTCCCATGGAAATTCTCAGGCAAGCCACGTCTGGTCTGTGTCATTTACATTCCCTAGATATTGGTAAGTAATCAACTTTTTGATCCAGTTTGATCAATGTCCAGTATAGTATCAGGTTGCAACAAGTTTTTTCTTGTATTGATTCCTGGTGTTTCAGTTCATCGAGACATTAAACCTCACAATGTACTCATATCCGTTCCCGACAACAAAGGGCAAGTAAGAGCCATGATATCAGATTTTGGACTTTGTAAGAAGCTGCAAGTTGGGAAAGTTTCCTTTTCTAGAAGGTCGGGAGTTACCGGAACTGACGGTTGGATTGCACCTGAAATGCTCAACAGTACAGAACGAACAGTAGGTTCTCTTCCTGAAACAATTATTACCTGTAAATAATTCACGATCTTTCACAGACAAATGCGGTTGACATGTTTTCCCTCGGATGTCTTTATTATTATGTTTTATCTAATGGACAACATCCATTCGGCGATGCTGTGAGAAGACAGGCAAATATTCTCACAGGAAACTATGATTTATCGCAGTTGAATGAGTCTGAATGGATGATTACTGTGCAGAGTACCGTAATATCTACTTTATTGTCGTCGGAACCGGATGTCAGACCATCTTGTAGAGCCATTTTGGAAAATCCGATGTTCTGGAGCTTTGACAATATATTGAGTTTTTTCCAGGTGAGCTGTCTGTAATTTTTTTGATATTTTCGAATAATAATTTCTATCACTATAATTTTATTATCCAAGTCAGCATTGGAACTTTTGTTTTCATACTTGCATTTGTTATGAATAAAAAAAATAACAGGATGCTCGACGTGATTGAAATTTCATGCATAAATTCGTCACATTCAATTCACCTATATGAATGCCATCGGTGATATTAATTTCAGGAAGTAAGCGACAGAGTGGAAAAGGCCGAGTTTGATGATACAGTTTTGCAACAGTTAGAAGATGGTGCCTCACAAATAGTCAGAAATGATTGGAAGCAACATATCCACGAGGAGGTTGCATCCGATTTGAAAAAATATCGATATTACCATGGTGATTCTGTTAGAGACTTACTTCGGGCATTGAGAAACAAGGTGAGTAGTGTTGATGTCATTCAGAACAGAAATAAGTACCCTGTCATTGTATGAGGAAATTTATAGGCGAAAGAGGTTATATTTGCTGCTTTCGTGTATTTATAATAACCCAACTTTTGATAACTCTACTATTTTCCTATTAGCTATTTTTCCTAATCAACATCATTTTATATCCCAAACAATATTTTCCTGTATTAAAGGTTGTGTCATTTTTCATATCGAATAGGTATACTGTTACTTAATATGTAATAACATTTCAGAAACACCACTTCAGAGAACTCTCACCCGAAGCTCAGTTTATACTCGGAAGGGATTCCGAAGCATTTACAATCTACTGGTTAAGTAGATTCCCACTGTTATTAGCCCACACTTGGATAAGGATGCAGTGTGTGGCTGATGAAGATAATTTCAGGAAGTATTATAACAATTCCTACAGGTATTCGAAAAAACATTTAGAAGAATTAATTGGGGCACCAAGTCAATTAAATTCGCAAAACAATAATACTGTAGAGGCCAATAATAAAAGTACATTTTTTAAACAAAAGGTTGGACTCGTCAAATCGGGAGGCTTGTACAGAAATCATGACTCTCCTGAAAAAAGAGGGCTTGTTAAAAAGAAGAAAATGAAAAAGAAGGAAGAGCCCTTAGTTTGGGTTCTGGAGCCCAAATCAGAGCTATAATTTGTTTCAAAACTGTGATACATGCATAAAAATAGTCTCTAAGTTTTATTTTAGACTGTAAGTGTTGTACAATTAATTTTAGAATATTTTTATAAGAATCATCTAATATATTTTTCATAACAGAAATTTTTGTTTTTGTTCAGTTGATCTCTTCCAGTGGCATAATCAAAGAAGGAGAAGGCAGCTTATTCGAAACGTTCATTGTTGAACAGAGAATGTCTGGTATTTTTTGTTTATGCAATGTTGGCAACAAAATTGGGATTGTTCGGGTTTCGTCGGATCTAGTAGGTAAAAGGTAAATTTATCGGGATCCGCCTCAAAATTAAATAAGATCCTTGTAGCACACCTGCGGTCACATTCACCTCCACTCCTTCCTCTACCTTCTGTTTAGCAAAAAACGTCCAACTCAAAAATAGCAATTATTCAAAATGTCAACTTGAAATTGTTATATGTCATATCAATACAAACAAGATTTAGTCACTGAAACAATGATTTCACATTTCAATCAACATAACGATTGTGAGGACGATTTCTGCAAATTTAGTAAACAGGAATTTAATAGTCGCCCAACATGAATTTTTATAATTTGTGGGTGGGATGTTTCCTGCTTAACTACGTTTATTTAGCGTGCTGGGGCCACGTATATTTTCGGATTTTATGATGACGTGCGACTGTGGGCGGAGTTTGTGCTGGCGTTGAGTATGTTTTGTGAAATCGCTTTCCGTATCCGATCCACCCCCCACTCCGCCAGCAGGTCAAATGTCTGCCAGTCCGTAAGGTGGACAGTCGCAGGGCCGTATGTTCGGCGACCGATCCCGCTCACTCGACGTGTAGATGATGGAGTTAGAAACGAATTTTTTTCTTTGATTGGTGGAGGGATGAATAGAATAGAATTTATTGATCTCACAATATCAAACAATGACATAAGACAGGACAAATATGAGGTAAGTATAATCAAAAAGTCTAGCTAAAACTAGAACATTTTCCTTAAAATATGTATGATGTATGAGTGTATAAAGATAAAAATAATAAAAAAAATATTCTTCAAGTATTAAATGAATGAACAATATTTTTCCTAATATTTGGGCTATTCATTGCCACCATCAAAACGAATGAATATTTTGTGTGGTTTTATCTCAATATTGATATCATTTACTTGGTTGTACGATTATCTCAATTTTTTTTTTCGAAGCATTAATTTTTGAGTAAATAATTTAACAAGAATGTCTTGTTCTCGTCAATAACGTGTTAGCAAATTTTTTAAAAGAAATTTTACTACGCCATTAGATTTGCGATACTTTCGAATGGGTGTATTGATTCCTAACATGAATATAGCATAATTATATTTCATATCACGTAAATTACGTTATTGAAATATTTCAAATAATTGTCCTGTATCGAGAAAATTAAGTGTTTCAATCAAAATTAACATTAAGGTTCATAAAATGAATTTCGCCTGCGGCCCTTTTCTATTTTCTGTTACTCGCGCGCCTTGAATTAACCCTCCCCCATGGAACAAAGCTGTATACGCGCCTGGGTATAATGTAGATAAGTATTATAAGTAGGATCAAAATATGATAAGTTGTTCAGTACGCTTTGAGCCTCTGAGGATGCCAACTTTGTTGGCGAAACGCGCGTTTAGTATTGTTGGATAAGTTGGGTTTAATTCTCTGATTGTAAAAAAACAATGTGCATGCAATTTTATTACAGATCTACCAGAATCGAGAATATCCAAGTTAAAATCAAGCAAGATGAAATAGGTTCCTCTGAAAGTACCAAATTCCTTGTAACTTTTGTTGACAGTGATAGAGTGATATGGGTTGGAAAACAAATATAAATGCTGTTTGCAAGAAATAAAGCAGTGGCTATTACGTTATTCTTCAGCTGAAAAGTATTTTCAACACGATTCAACATACAGTGCGGCTTTTTTGAAAGTCCCCCCTGTTAACTTTTGAACGGTTTGACGTAGACTTAAAAAACCCTCCAAACGTTTTTTTTGTACGTCAAACCGTTCAAAAGTTAACTGGGGGGACTATTAAAAGCCGCACTTTATATATTTATTATGCTATCATTTATCCTCATATATCCTGTTATATAAACATTTGCTGCTGTTCCAGCAATTGCAACAGGATATTTGTATTACAAAAAAGAGTTGTTAGACTAATTTTCAATTTTGAAATTAGAGATTCCTGCAAACAGTATTTCAATAAGTTCAACATCTTAACGTTTCCGTGTATATACATTCTGAAATGTATTATTATGTTTCTGAAACATATGAATACATGTATGACACAGTATCTCAATACCAAAATTACTCTTTCAGAAATGGAGATCTTTTCAGAATTCCCACTCATAACTTATCATTTTTCTAAAATATCTTCTCATACCCAGGAGTTAAATTTTTCAACCATTTTCAGTCAAATCTGAAAGGATATCTGCAAGAACATAATTTCTAGCATCTCAGAATTTCAAAACTTGAAATTTTAATATGCCATTTTTTCAATTCACTCTGGTACTTGTATATTTATCTCTGTATTTATTGTGAACTTTATTCACTTTGAACTATATTTATTGTAAACTATCCAAATTTATGTATTGACGAGTCATGTAAACAGTGTGACAAATAAAACTTATAATCTATAGTCCTAACATCATATTAAAATAAAAACTTGTTTTTCACAGTGGAGACAAGAAGTCAGGGTTTTTCAACAACACTACTTATCTGATAGACCAGTTATGACTTTATATTTAATTTATTAATTCCAACATTTTTGGTATAAAATTAATTTAAAATGGGAATGTTGATAAATGTTAAGCTCAATTCGACTTAACTCGCTCGGCAAAAACCTGAACCCTCTTCAATAATTGTCGGTCTCTCCGTTTCGATTACAAATTTCAAGATCAATTTACGACCACTATGTAGGTAAGTGACACGCTACATCATAACAAAGTGTTGAAATTGATAAAAGAAACCATGACAACCAAACAATTGCAATCCGATCCCAAACCGAATAATCGACCAAGGCCTGGGAATATCTGTCAACCATAAAACCTTCCGTAACATCCAGCAGGCTCGAATATGCGAAGGAGCAGGGATGACCTCCCGAAACATTCGGAAGAACAGCATTCGATGAATGCACGCAAAAAATAAATCAAAATCATAGCAAGCGAAAGTCCTGATCAATAAAGAAATGAATGTCTACTGTAACGAAAGTATGTGAAACACGTTCCAGTCAAAGTTTTGCGGGCAGGGAGTAAACAACCTCCCCGTTCGTGTTCGTGCCACGACTGAAACTTTGTTACAATCACCCGTGAATGAGAAGTGTTTACAGTGTTTACACGTGCAACTTTCGCTACGGAAAATATGTTTTTCTACCACGGACATGGCCAATAACAAGAATCTCTCCGCTTTCCGACAGTTATCTCTTAGCTGCGACGGGCCCAAAATCCAGCGAAAATTATCGTTGAAAAAACAATTTTCCGAAGATATTCCCGATCTGCGAGAATGGCCCAATCAAGATATTGGAATCAAAATTTCGCTGAATAACAAAGGTATCAGAAATGCTCCTATCAAACAGGCTTGGGCTGAAAACCCTTGTAAAACCTTCGCAGACGAAGCTGTGATCGTGAACAAATGCAAGGAAATGAGAAGATCCAGCTCTGGGAAATTATCCAAGCAGGGGTCCTTGGAGAAGGACTCCATCCTGCATTCGAAGCAGGAGCTAGCTGAAAGGCTTCGACAAACGCTGAAAGATAGGGGAAGCGAAAAATTCAACTTGAGAATATTTTTAGCGCACGATCGTAAAGACCTACATGAAGATACCCACTTTGATAAAGAAACGGAACCGTTCCAATCTTTAGAAAAGCCAAGCGAGCAGCCAAAGTTAATAGCACCTCTAGTGGCAAATAAACACCCGTTTAGAATACGCAAACCGATTAGCAGATCCAAAACTGTCTCGAGCGAAGCGTGCAGTTCCTATTCACCATCAGCAACTAGGAAAGAGACCTTCGAAAGCAGTACCGTTGTCGTTGTTCCTGTCATAGAATACGGTGATGACAGTATTAAAGGAGTAAATATAGATTCACGATATTGTAGAGAAATAACCACCCCCGATGACGCCGGAATCAAAGCCATAGACTCCGTAATAATCAGGCCAGTTAGTGCCGCTAGCAAAAGAGAGAAGTTCCAAAAAAGAATCAATTCAGCGTTCACATCCACAGTTAAAGAACCACCTAAACCTCGCCGTCCACTGGTACGGTCTTCTTCCGCGCCTTGCAAACCTGACCACGGCAGATCAAAGTATAACTCACCCAAGAATAAATTCAAAGCTTCTAGGAGGGTGAACCAGGGTAAGACGATTTCGATAGATAATGATGATGCCGAGGAAAAAAACGAAAGAAGTCCAAAGAGTAAGAAGGAGTTGAACAGGACAACGGCTGTGAATGGGTGTGATGTCGTAACTATGGTCTCTTTGGTGAGCCCTGCTGGGAGTGACTGCGAGGAGACGGTGGAGCCGAGTACAGATCATTGTAAAGGTGCACCGAAGAAGGAAATTGAAAAAGTCCAAGAAGAAAACAATATACCAAAAATTATGTCTTTGCGTAAAGCTGCCAAATCAGGTAAGTAAGACTGGTGATCAGATTCAACTACACATTCCAATTCCTTTATTCATTTACTTTCTGGCACAGCTGGGTGTGTTTTGAGGCCCCAGCTTGGGCCATTTGTGCACCCACAATTTTAGGTTCAGCCCGTTATGCCAGCTTTCCTGAAGTAATTCAGCATCTTCCGTAGCTGAATTTTTCAAAGTTCTCGAGTTTCAGTATTACTGTCCTCAAACGCGATTAACCTTCGATGCACCAGTGTATCTTCGAGTCACCACCTACAGATGGAATCAGCTGAGTGTGTTGTCCATTGTAGCAACAGCCTGGCTGTTGGGAATTTCCAAGTAGGGTTTGACCCAAATAATGGTTTCCCAGATCCCTCCTTGGCTATTCTATACGCTCCTCGTTTCCAGCGTTATCAGAGTGTCCTGGAACTATATGAGACCGCCTTTTTTCATTTTGCCAAGCTTTCCAATTCTACACCCGGACACCATCTCAGATGTGATCTTTCTTTCATCCCAATGCCAGTATTTCTGCTTTACTGTCTGGGTAGATTACAATAGTTCCAAAATTTTCTCGGAAGCAGAATATGGCATCTACTTTATCTTGGATCGTTTGGGTGTATTCGTCTATACTATCTAGAGGAATAGATATTTCTAACCTTGAGCCGTCTCTATACCGCTGTGCTGCCGGCAGTAAACGTGTTCGTTGCTATACCATTCCGTTCTTTCCCCGTGGGAATGACAATGTTGGTATTTTTTCTGTAGTTCAGATCTGGCAGGGTGCTATCCAATTCCATCAGTAATTTGTACCAAATGAGGGAGCATCCATGGTTTGTTTCTCGTCGGACCCGTCTCCTATAGCACAAGTAAATCCGACCAAGACATACTGCATGAACTGGGGACGTCCAGATTAGGTACAGTTGATGTCCTATTAACAAATTGAGGACCTCCAAATTCTGCGCATTCGTATATCACCAATACGTCGGTTTTAGGTCCTAACTATCAGTAAGTTGTTAGGTTAGACTTAAACAGACGCTTCGTCCGTTACCTCAATGCCTTTGAAAATGTCTACCGCAAATGTAGACGAAACGTCAGGACGAATTACCTCAAGACCACGACTAACCATCCCGAAAACCATCTAACGTTCAGAGATTACCAGTGAGAGTTTACCTTCTAAATATTTTTTCAATATCCATTAATATTTGCCAATTGAAAGTCGACAACATCCAGAAATGAACGTATCAGCATGTTGATTTCGTATGCACCTAGTACGTTCAGAACGGACATTTTCAGTACATCCTGAATAGGTCCTGGGCGTTCAGACCTGAATTGGACCTAAAATGGACGTCTCAGGACGTCGCATGCTATATGGGATTGCTTGCGTCTTCGAGTCTGTAGGCGGAACGCATGGCTGTGTTGTCAATGTACATACAGTTGCAGAGATGCATGGCAGTCCTAGTCAAACTTTAAAGAGCGGGCGCATATTCAGACGCACGTGGCACAGACAGGTTAGCACATTTTCTGACACAAGCTTTGAAATGGAGAACCGCAAACTGAGACGCAGAACAAGACAGAGCAGTACTGTGCCAGACGAGGCCTTCCCAAGGCAAGTTGAGCTTCGTCACGCTGTAACCACCGAGCAGGGCAGAGCATGAAAGCAACTGTGTGGCACAGTTTTCCACGCGTATTAGCAGGTTAGTGCTGCAGTTTGACAAATGTGATCGCGTTTTGTGTCAATATGTTGACGAAATCCCTAAATTTGAGCTCAGTCAGATTCTTCTACAACTCCAGAAATTAAGTTTAGTGAAGCTGGGAAAAAGTGAGTACATATATGAAAACAAGACGATCTTACGGAAAATTTGCACCAATGAGAGAATTCTCCGACGAACCTCTCCTGCCCCACCCTGTGTCGAGTGTCCGAGTGGATAATGATTAGAGTATCTGTTATTGTTGCATCCTCTTTTTTTCTCAACCCTGGTCGACTCTAGTATTACTACTCGATACGTTTCTGCTCAATTACCCATCTCAGAAGCAATATAGATGTGAACAGTTTTGCAGGACAACTAACGAGGGCAATTTCAGGATAATTTGAAATATTTGCATGTTTAATCGTTGCAATAGTTATTCGTTCAACCAAGTAGGCAGCCAATTAGTAGATTAGGTGCCAAAGCTGGCAAATTAACTGCCGAGGCTGGAACTCAGCTACCTGTCAGTCGATCTGCAAAGCTGCTGAGTTGGACATAGGTACAATTTTTTCGTCGATTGTTGAAATATATTTTGTAAGTTATCACAATTTCCACAATGTTCCCACGTTGGGCGCCAATTTACAGTTATAGTTATGAAACGTAAGGGTGAAGATCAGTATATCCTGGTGCATACCAGACCAACAAATTTGGATTGGATTTTGCTAGAATACTAAAATTTTTAATGAAGGGCGCCACCATAAAATTACACTATGTTCAATAACTGACTATATGGATACAGACGATTTGATACACGGCTTTGACGAACAGAATAAACTGCTAGTCCTTGTCTTTGAGATAAGATCTAAAGTTCATACTTTTATGTTATTTTCATGCGTCGGTAAACTTGGGTACGAAACAATAGTTATCTGAAACTTTAGGCATTTTGTTTTTGCGTGTCTTCAGTCACATTCGCGAAGCTCATATTTGAAATGATTTACCCCGTCATGAGTTAGCGGAATATTCACTATCGTGAGCCTCTTTCGCTTTCATGTTCGCGATACACTTACTTTCTAACGTTTTTTAGTTATCTGAACTGTTGAACATATCAAAACAACGACGATCGATGATATAAAATCATCTTTGGAATAATACTTCTTTGATTGACGACTTGTTTTTCACTAAGGATACACTGAAAACAATTTTGTCTATTTTCCCTACTAGTTTCGGTTACCCGATATTTGAGGTTTTGTAATTGTTAAGCCAGGAAAAACGTTAGTTTTGTGTGACGGGAAAATTTTATATATTTTTTCATGACTTTGTTCCTCAAAAAATGTGAAAGAATACAGGGTGTGCAGTTTGGAAGAAGTGAATATGTTCCAAGTGCTAGTTGGTTCTGCGATAGTGACATTGACAAACAATTTAGGGCAAAAGACCACATTTTCAGCTCATTCTGGAAGGCTCTTTGCCTTTTCCGGTATTGATCTCAATCCACCAGAATCTACTGAATAATACCATATTAGAAGCCATAGCAGAAATATGAGGTAGGGGCTACTGAATAAAGGTAAACCACTGATAGGACTGATTGAAGTAGAAAAATGGAATTTGCGAACTACACAACAGGATTAAGTCCCTTTCACTATGAACTCCTTAGGAAAACTTCTTTACGAGCACTTCATCAAGGTGAGACTGATTTGAGAAAAAGAAAGAATAGGTGAGCTAAAAGAAAATCAGTTTGGGCTCCGAAGAAGTTGACCAACAACTGTAATACCTAATATAGTTATAAAATCTCACAGGCGAAGCGATAATATAATTGACAAAAAGATTTGCTAAGATAACGATGTGAATCTGTGACACTAGATTAACAGAACGTTAAGAAATTAAAAGAAAATATATATTTCTACCGATACTGTAGGTGAAATTAGCATTTCCTCTGAAGTTCCTTGAATCTACATTATGGAACGCTAAATACCCGGGTACTAAATTCAACGGCAGATTTATCAGACCGTAGACTATCAATAGATCTCTGGAATACATATCCAGGTGGATGACGGCGAAGCAACTACAGCGTGTTCTTTAGACCTCGGAGGTAGTACCACTGGCATCACAAAGAAAACTAAAGAAGATCACAACAAAACTAGGGGATACGAACATATTGTAACGAGCTGGGGTCGAACCTGTCTACTGTACTGCCTGCTTGTCTCCAGCTCGCCAAGAAAATAATGATGTCACCGCTCTCAGCACGAGAATAGACAAAATCCATCTAACCTCGAGCTGCCGAGCAATGAATTTTTGAGGCGTAGTGAAAACATAATTGCTCTCAATAAGATCTATAACATCAAAGGAGAACAAATAATACACAACTTATTGTTGATATAAAAGAACATACCAAACCGTAACCGTGTAACATACAATATCATAGTCACATTTAGTCGGTGAATATAAATTACCGAAATAATAATTGTAAAATGAATTAGATAGAGTGCATTTTCAATCATCCATTCAATATCTGTGTATTTTGGGTATACAAATCGACCGAAACATGTCTTTATACCATAAAAATTGCAGAAAATGCAGAAAAAGTTAAAGGCAACACAAGCAGTCTCTGCGGCCATCGAGAAGGTAACAGACATGCATGATATCTGCTAATATTTCTCCAAGTGTATATAGCCAAACATCCAATAGTTATTTTTCTTTGTGTATTCATAATTGAACAAATAATGCACTTTGCATCATCAGTAATTGAATGTTCGAAAAGAATCGTAACTCATGGAAAACTGTCGTTGAAATTTTCACTCGATTACAATCTCGTAGCTTTCACTTCTGAAGTGTATCACTTTCCAATCTTTTTGAGTAGTTTAATTCTTCAGACGAGGCCCTTTCGAAAGCCAAGTTCTAGCTAGTTAATTGCAGGATTTAATTGAAGTGGAGAAACTGAAATTCAGTCACGCTATTTCTAGGCAAAGTATTCGACCTTCATTAGTTTGAATAGAGTGATTTTCTTTGAGGAACTAACAGTTCGACTTCGAGTCGAAATTGATAAGGTTTTATTTCAAAGGTGAAGGAATTCTAAACCTCATATTAGATTGATTGAAAATGTTCAATGTTCAATAAATCAAAGTAGATCTATCACTATATTTGAAGTTTAAACTTACTCAAAATATTCGATTCTTGACATGTATTTTGGGTATTTTAACTATCGACAGTCCAAACAAAAAATAATTCAAGGAAATATATATGCAAACGCCACCTCGACTTTATGACCAGTCCGACACCGTCAACAGTATAGAATAGAAGGTGGATTAGCGTGCTTTCAAGTTATCTGAATTTATAGTAGCCTATAAATTTACAATTTCAATATTGTAATAAAAATGCACTTAACTATAATCCCTAATTTATTTCAACTCCAAACATTTTGAATTTATTTCAAACATTTATATCATTGTTGCTGTCTATTTGCGAACTCTGGAACTAGCTATATCTGCGACTGACCATCTGACCCTTTCGAGATTCCTTCATTTATATCGAAAAGGCTTCTGTTTTAACATTCTTGAAATGCCGAGAAGTGTTGCCATCATTTAGCGACTTCTCTAGGTCTTTCTAACCTGGTTCTCTTTCTTTAACGTGGGCAGGTCCGGCTACAGGATTGTTACAATAAGTTCTATGAATGAATTATCTGGTGTGACTGAATTCGACTGATAGTTCGTGTTAAGGTCTCGCTCTATTAGTCAATCAGGGCGATTACTTAATATTTGGTAGTTAGTAGTTTTGCTATTCCTATAAGAATGTATTTCCACCCTAGTTCATTGCTTTGGAGTATGCTACGATTAGAACTTGGCATCGGAAAACTATCTCCGGGCCAACGAGAAGACTGACGATAAGAGACTGAACGGACAGTTTGGTTTTTGTCTCTCAATAAACTATTTTAAAGTGTATGCGTGTGTGGAATTCTGGAACACTGGAACATTACCTACCCTCTATTAATAAGTGTAATTACTCAACATTTAGTGGTTCGTAGTTACAATAATCGCTCAGCAATGCTATTCCTATCAGAAGTAATTTTCTCTCCTAGCTCATTACTTTTGAGTACGCTGTTATCAACGCTTGGCATTGGAAAACTTAATCCGGCCCGTAGCACCATATGTTTCATCATGAAATAGGTATGGCTTTTCCATTTGCAATAGCAATAAATATTCGCTTACCCTGGATCCTTGCGTTCTTACGCAACGCAACGGGTCAACTATCTCTTTTTCGAGAATTGGACTGTATACAGGGTGAAACAGGATCATGGTACACCCCCCGTATCTTCGTTAGTTTCAAAGGTAATTGATTGAAGTTTGGGATATCCCAGCGTACTCAAAAGTAATGAGCAAGGAGCGAAAATTACTTCTGATAGGAGCAGCATTGCTGAGCGATTATTGTAACTACGAACCACTAAATGTTGAGTAATTACACTAATTAACTAGAGCGAGACCTTAACAGTTCAAAAGATCTAGTTAATAACATTTATCAGATGTGAAAAAATGTCCCATTGTCATGAAATGTTTCGTTCACCTGTTAACCGTATCTTCGTGACAAGAAAAATATCTTGGGAACCAAGCCATACACATTAAATTTATATGAATATTGCGATCGACTTCGATTGGCGAACGTAAATCACGGCATCTGTTTGTTGCTACCGATATTTCTTCAATCATAACATCTGTTCAATTCTTGTTTCAGTATCATTCCAGCAATCGAGCATTCATGCTATCAGAAGTTTTTCAGCGAGTTTTCCAGCCAGACGTACCTCAGTTGCCGCCGCTCTCATGTTGGGAAACCATTCCAAGGCAACTGTCTATGCACCGAAGGTACAAGAAAAAAGAAGTACGAACTCGACCATCCCTGATGATAACGAACGAGTGCCAAAACGACGCCTAGTTAGGAGTAACACCGAAGAACCAAAGACTGTCAGGTAAATTTTTTTTTCTTGAAGTACGGACTTTTGGTGGAACAACAAATAAAAGTAAAACAAAATTACTTTTTACAAAAAAAAAATATAATGCTGAAATGGGGAATGCCACGTTTGATAAAAGTTTTTTGGAAATTGAATATATTAAATGAAGACATTAAAATAATGACACCACTGAATTATTTTCCTCAGGCGATGCTTCATTATATACAATAAACAATTTTTACTGCGTGTGACGTCATTTGATGACAAAATCAATATGGCAACGGTGCCTACTAATTTGCGGTTCAGGTTCGTTCGCGCACGCGCATGACATAATTGATCTTTTGATTTGGACAGCTGTCAGAGTGAAGTAACACAGACACGTGTGTTAGTGTCACTCGTCAGCGACCACGGAGCAAGAATTATGGTGTCAAAACTGATGGAATACATCTTTTCGGCATGCGACGTTGCCAAATGTGGTTTTACTACATATGACGTCACAATTTGATTTTTCGTTTTTTTTAACAAAGATCATGAAAAAAGTTATAGAATACAAAATACGTAAGTATCCCTTATTTTTGGAAAAGCTATACATTCATGACGAAATCGAAATATAGTGGCATTGCCCAGTTTCGACACTCAATACCAAACACCATTTTCTCAAATTCGGTTAATAAATACATACCGGGTGTTTCAGCTAAAACGTGTCACCACCCTTATCTTCAAAGTCGTGATAAAATTGAAAATCGCTCAGATCCGTCGATTTGATTTGTGGAAGAGTCCCCCCTCGCTAAAGAGCGTTTCTCAAAACTATAGGCTTGAATATGTTTATACCAGGTAGTTCTGAAGTTTTGGTGATATTTATGACCCAAAATGGGTGCATTCAACACCTAATATCTCAAAATCCATTATTAGATATAAGAAAATGTTCACACCAAATATTTTCGAAAATGGTGTATTTTCATTTCATATTCACGAATTTACCGAATAGCACTTTTCCAATACAGGGGCAACCAAAACTCGAGATCACTTTTTTATCAGTTTGTTCAAATGGAACACCCTGTGAATGAGGCCATATCAGGTCTATGAGCTTCCAGAAAATGTAGAGTTTATCTACTTGATTTCCTTCAGAAATGTGTCTAATTCTTAAGAAAAGTATGAAAAATGTCATTGATGCATTAATAATATTTGTATCCAATGATGGACAAACATGCCCGCTCTCCTAACGGGTTCGGTTTCGTTGTCGTCTTCTGGCTCCAATTCTTCCTACTTAGCTGATACTGAAGTTTCTTCTTCCTCGTTCTCCGACTATCGCTGTTTGTTTTCATGTTCTGCCGGTTGTGTTTTGTGAGAAATACCAGGAAAGCTACCCAGTGCTAAGCCTGGGGACATGCCCAGTCGAACTGCAATAGACCGATAAAGTGCATAAAATGATCACTGATACAGGGCATGATCCAAGCCCAGAACGACTCAAGCCATTTGCTGCAATTGCGGGTGGTTGCACACTTTGTGCAACCACCCCTATTTGCTGCAATTGCGGGTGGTTGCACCCTTTGTGCAACCAGGAGTGCGAAGTATATCTACAACACATACAGGAAGAGAGAAAACGGGAAAATCTCCCGAAGGAACCGAAATACAAACTAGCCCCTCCAGTGAAGAGAAATCTATGGAAGGAACGGAGAGCGGCAAGAGAAGAAGCAAATTAGGGGGTAAGCCACAGTTTCCCATCCCTATCCCAATTCCAATTCCAAAATATAGTCCCAAGAAGTGTAAACCAGCCTAGCACTATAGATGCTGTGAGCGGGTTTATGGAGAGTTAGCCAACACAGAAGGCCTTCTTCGGGCCATGAACAACATTGTCGAGGGCCTTACGAACGCGCGAACATGCAGCAAAAAATTCCTTGCCTTCTGGAGGGTCACGGATGACATCCAAAACAACGGCCCATAAATACCTTTGAAGTATGTATATGCTCAACGTATGTGGGATCATAAATATATACCATCTTGTCTCTGATCTCATACATAAGCATAAAATTGACATGCTGCTCTTGTCCGAGACGGGAGTCCAACAGGAACATAATAAATTCAGGGGATACGCCACCATCAGGACCGCCCGCAGGCAACAAGAGGGGGCGGAATCGCGATCCTCGTCAAATCCGGTTTACCGCATGCACCCTTATCTCAGAAAGCGAGCTCTATAGAACATGTGAGAGTTAAGCTAGAGACTGGATTTAGGCTGTATGCCATAAACAACTCCCCAAGGAACAAATTCACTAAGATGGGTCTGGATGTTCTCTGCTGCAGCAGGCACAAAGTGCTGCTAGCGGGGGACTTCAACGCGAAGCATCCGCTGTGGATCTCACCTGGTCTGTGAGTCGCTAACACGAATGGAAACACGCTCTGGCGGTACTCGATGAATAACAACGTTATCATTGATCACCCGGATACCCCTACCATGTATCCCTGGAACGGTACAACCCCAGCAATCCTGGACTTGGTGGTGAATAAAAACGTAACGGATATATCCGAGCTCTGGACCGCCTCTGAGTTCATCTCAGATCACGAGCCGGTATTCTCCTCAATCGGTGGGGGACAAAACCCGAAAGGGAATAGAACCCTGTATGATTACTCCACTACTGATTGGAAAGAGTACAGGAAGATACTGAATGAGAAAACGATCGTCACTCTGATTCAGGGAAGACGGAGATGTTCGGGGAGTACTACCGGAGCGTTTTTAAAGCTGGAGTTGACGTCACCCGGGAGCACGCTGAAGTATCTAGGGAAGTCAGAGAGTTCAGGGACAAGGTCAAGACCTCAAGGATAACCGAGCCTTCTCGAAGATGATTATCAACTACGAGGAGGTCCGGGAAGTCATTACGGGTCTATCCGAAGTGCCTCAAAATAGCGGAGATCATCCCAATCCTCAAGCAGGAAAAACAGGAGTCGAGAATCGACAGCTACAGCCCCATATTACTGTTCAGTGCAGTAGCCAAGGTGGTGGACCGGATCCTACTGAAGGGATTCGAACTCATCCCAGCGGAACAGTTCGGCTTCAGGAGAGGTCATTCAGCGGCCTCATAGGTGGCACGAATTGTCCATGGGGTGAAGGAGGGCTTCTATTGGGGGCATAACATGGTTATGGTCCAGTTGGACATCCAAAAGGCATTCGACTCAGTCTGGGTCGAGGGGCTCGTCATGAAGATGCTACGGACAGGCATGCCTAGCCAAATGGTAAGATTTTTAGACTCATACCTCGTCAAGCAGGAGTATCGCAGGGATCTAGCCTGTCACCACTCTTGTACTTGCTATATACGCACGACATGATTTAATAATACCCCCTGCATAACTAGAAGGAGGCAGGGTAGATAAGCCCAAAGCAGAAACAAGCCGTTATAGCACCTGAGTGCTTGCAAAACACCGCAGGGTTAGCACAGCAAGCGAAAGCCGATAAAACTCCCTCCTAACCCCTGTAGCTAGTGATAGTTTTAAGTGGTTGAATTCATTCAAGTGTTGTGTGAATTGCATATATTTTATATCGTGAATTAAATTATATTAAACCTTTTTTGCTTTTTGCTTGTGTTGTCTTTTGTGTATCCATTATTTCTTACAATGTGGATGAGTCTTTCTTCGTTTGTGTCTGTCTGATTTTTGCAACGGCCTTTCACTGCTCTCTCATTCTATCACCTATTCACCGGTGAGCATGTCCTCTTTTTTTGTTTGTGTCCTGACGATTTCATTCCTCTGGTTAGTTCGGGGGGAGGGGGAGGCTCTGCAAATTCTGGGTTCGTGATCTCGATGATCTGATTGTCTCGTAATTATATTTTGAGCTCATGGTTCTTTCCTCTATGATATTTCGAAGGTCATGGAAGAAGCCATCAGCATCGACGCGATAAAATATTTATATTTATAATATAGTTTTTGTGATTAGATATCAACAGAACTGTTTGCTCATGCGAGATTATAGTGAAGCCGTAAAACTCCTACTGGTAATCTTTGTTATTTAGCTTTGTATCTGTCAGATTCCTTTATATTTACATGTGGTGGTCCGGGATCTAATAACATGTGGGAATTCAACGCAATTCGTTCCGTCGATGACAGCTCACTCACAAACTCGGTACTTTTCTGGAACACTCCAGAAAAGTTGACAATCTGTCATTGTTCTCTAGATATTTTTATCGAGATTGACTCATCGAGTTCAGCCTTTCACACCCCTTTGAGAATGTCCCAATATTGTTGTCACTGCAATACCTATTAACAACGTGAATGAAAATAACACTTTGTACCATTTCTGTAATATTGACCTAAAATATTCGTCATGCAAAAATATCAGCTAACAAATATATCTTCTGTTTAATGTCTTGTACGTTTAGATACCATTCATTGTTTCCACATAAATTGTTTACCCATGCATAAAATCGACATGATATGATCATCGAACATCAAATAAAGAATAAATTTTATGGAAATTATTTCATCTCATACCATAATACTGCTCGCGATTGGTACCAACAATCGGTTATAGATTATAGATAGTGTTTGATTTTTTTTCTAAATTCATGAAACCAATCAATAAGCTATTATGACTGAAGTATCTCAATATTTCGTTCGTTGTTCGATTCCATTGTATTCGTCGTGAAAGTGGATGAGATCGACACATGTGTGTTTCGTTTCATACTCAAAAAACATAATGCGAGGAAAGTTTTCAAGGATACGTAGTCGCAACTTTCAATAACTTTATTAATGGCTCTTTTGATAAGTTGGTTGAAACAACTCAAAGTCACTGCAGAATACGGAATCGTTTTTCATTTTCCTGGGGCATAAGAAAGCATGTATAGTCTGAAGGGGTTTATTACAAATGGACGGACAAGAAAGCTAGTTAGGACATGGAACAATATACATTAAGGTATATTGTTCTCTGGTTAGCCTCAAGGTTTATTATAGTTATTAATGTATAGTGTTCTAAATTAAGTCGATACCATTGCCAACTCCGTTATTATTGATGCTTAGAATTTGGTTAAATGGACAATCTAGTGTCATTTTAATTGCCCTATCGATGCTAAAGACAAATGAAAAATTGACAGTCGCGTTTTCGAATGATTTCATAAAATGATATTTTTTTAAATGCAACACCCTATATTTTATCATGCATTTTGATTAAAGTTGAAAACGATCGACTTCTATGAACAATTCAAGAAGAGGACAACTAAAAAACATTTGTTATATCTAATAAAGATACAGAAATTGAAATTTTATTTAATTTTTAGGCTGATCCAAATAATTACATCGAAGACTTATCAAAAGAAATAGCTGTTCCACTCAGGGTCATATATATGTATTTAGTGAGTAGGGTGTTTTGAAAGCTCATCATCCACCGACAGCTGTTCTGTAGTTTCCCACTCATTAGAACGGCTTTATGAAATAAAAACGAATGCACTAGTTAATTTTTAATTTAATTTGAAACGAGCCATGGAATCACCGGTTGACCTGGGCCTAGGGGAGGTTCCACTGTCTGTTATTCAACGAATTCTGAAAAAACATAAGATTTCTGCTCATGAGTTACCAGTGCAAAGATTAGAACCTGGTGATCCTGAGAGACGATTGGGGTTTTGTCGGTGGTTTATGAATAAATGCAGACAAGATTCAGACTTCTGTAGAAATATTATATAATAGAAAGAGTGTTCGGTAATGGGGTAGAGATAATCCACTTCTAGTCCATCCCACAATCTGCAAAGACGATTTAGTATAAATGTAAGATGTAGTCTATTCAGTGGCAGATATACAGTGTGACCCATTTAAGATGGAAGCACCCTTATAAAACTTACATTTTTCAACCGATTGGAATTATTTTTTTTTTTGTTAGGTAGATATTCAAAAAGTCTATTAGGACACCAAATATCATGAATAAATCTCAATTTCCAGGGCCAACTAATCTTATTTTTCAAGGTCAAAAATCTAAAAAAATTAGTAGCGATTTTTTTAGAAAAAATCTGACTACACCACTGGATTCGCGACATTTTCAAATGATTTACATGTAAATTACGTTGGAATGCGTCAATCAATAAAAAAGTTATAAAGGAATGAAATTTGAAAAATATGCCGTTTAATCAACCCACCAATTCATGTTCAGGAATTTTATGAAAATTCTGTATACTCCACTGGATTCAGGATGTCTTGAAATATTACTGATCACAGTTTCATCGAAATCTGTTCGGTAATAAAAAAGTTATAAAGGAATAAAATTTGAAAAATATGTTGTTCAATGGAATTTTAGCAACGTTCTTACTACACCACTGGATTAGGGGCAATATTCAACAAAATATTATTCAAATAAAATTCATGAAACGTTTATGGGAGAATCAATTTCCTTTCATATGTATGTCGAACCATATCAATCAATCAGTTTATCACAACAAACTTTAGTGTCAATAATTTCAAATGAATCTACAAAAAAATAACTGTATGTACATTTTTCTAATTGCTACAAACTAGCGGAAAACAATCTTTTATTCACAATCAATGTAAAAATAGAAACCAAGAAGATACCGAATTGAAAAATAAATGAGTGCAATTCATATTCTGGTGGCCTCCACCAAACTTCCATCCAATTCAATGAATGCATTTATCATATCGCTTACGAATATTTTTTAAAGTATTCCTCAATTGTTGTGGAGTAATTGCATCGCAAGCTTGCTGAATTCTGGTGCACAGTTCCACTCGATTCCTTGGTCGTGATTTGTAAACCTTTTGTGTAACATAACCCTAAAGGAAAAAATCGAGTGAAGTAAGGTCAGGCGATCTTGGTGGCCATCCAATTAATGTACTCCCCCTTCCTATCCAACGATTAGGCTAATTTTGATTCAGCCAATTCTTCACAATTCCCGCATTATGTATGGAACAACCATCTAACTGAAAATATAAATTTCTTGTTTCTGCAAGGGGAAGTTCATCTATTGCGTCCGAAAATTCATTCCTTAAAAATTGTAGGAAAATTGCGCCATTCATGTTGCCGTCGAAAAAGAATGGTCCAATTATCCTTTCATTCAGTATTCCACACCAAACGTTCACTTTTTCTGAATACTGCCTTTTACAGTTTATCACCCAGTTAGGATTTTCAGTGGCCCAATAGCGAATATTTTGTGATGAAACCACTCCATTTGTTGTGAAACTAGCTTCATCACTAAATAAAATTTTCTTTAAAAATTGCCTGTCATTAAGATACTCGCCCTGGGCCCATAAGCAGAATTCCAATCGTTTTTCTTGATCACCTAGTTCCAGAGTATGTAAAAACTTTGGTTTAAATGGCCTCAATTTATTTTTCTTCAGACATCGCTTAATATTCTCACTAGGTCAGTTTAAATCTAAGCTGGCAACCCTCAAACTACTATTTGGATTATTTCTGAAGTAATCTAATATAGTCTGGTTATTTTCGTTCCTTCTTCGTATATTGTTCTTTAAAATATATGTGGTTACTGCTCCAGTCCGATTGAAAACTTGGTTTATTTTATGAACCGTGCTGTTATTTATGGCTGGACGATTTGGGTGTCTTTCATTGAATATTCTAGTTACTTCTCTTTCACTCCGGTAATCATCACCGGAAAGACGTATAATTTCGATTTTTTCTTGAATTGACAATTGAGCCATTATCTGTTTTTATTTTGGAACACAAATTATTCAGTTCACTAATGGTGCGTAACAAAATGACAATTCATGCGCAAATAAATAGATGAGAAACTGTAAGTCACAGCTAACTTGTTTATTTCATTAATGCATTCTGAATAACAGGCAGTTAAAATTGCAACTCTCATTTTTTGTTATTCAACAAAAGGAAAAAATCACAGCTGATGTTACCTACTGGAATGATAATAATTATTATCCATTGCATATTTTTTTCGTTATAATTTCTATTGGGAGTACATTAGACTTGTCTTATATTGTTGAAATTGTTTTCATGAAGATTAACCAGGAGTTCTCTCCTGATTGTACTTGTTTATGTATCCACTTCACTTCGAGAAATACCTATAGACTATTTTTACCATCATGATTTTCAGATGTTATAATTGCACGACATTGCAATAATCACCCCAATAATTTTTTCAATAATCAACAGTGGTGTAGTAAGAACGTTGTTAAAATTTCATTTTACAACATATTTTTCAAATTTCATTCCCTTATATCTTTTTTATTACTGAACAGATTTCGATGAAACTGTGACCAGTGATATTTCAAGACATCCTGAATCCAGTGGTGTATTCAGATTTTTCATAAAATTCATGAATTCGAATTGGTGGATTGATTAAACGGCATATTTTTCAAATTTCATTCCTTTATAACTTTTTTATTGATTGACGCATTCCAACGTAATTTACATATAAATCATTTGAAAATGTCGCGAATCCAGTGGTGTAGTCAGATTTTTTCTAAAAAAATCGCTAGTAATTTTTTTTTATTTTTGACCTTGAAAAATAAGATTAGTTGGGCCTGGAAATTGAGATTTATTCATGATATTTGGTGTCCTAATAGACTTTCTGAATATCTACCTAACAAAAAAAAAATCATTCCAATCGGTTGAAAAATGTAAGTTTTATAAGGGTGCTTCCATCTTAAATGGGTCACACTGTATCAGTCCATTTTATGGGTGCTCTTCAGATGATCTATTTTCAGCAGGATGGAGCACGAGCACATAATTTCAGTGGCGTGAAAATAATGTTGCAACGCTCTTTTGAAAACAGATGGATGTTAAGTAGCCCCCCCGTTCACCAGACATGACACTCTAGATTTTCATTTTGGGAATTCCTGTGCCGATTTTTTGAGCATTTACTTCATATTTCATAGCGCTTTTTTAAATCCGATTGTTATAAATGTTTCCTATAAATAAAACTTTTCTTATTTTCAACTTCAGGAAGAGAAGTCATAAAAGCGTTGTTGTTGAGAATGTAATTACGAATCCAAATGGATGATGATGATGATTTAACAACATAATCATTTTAAGAAATATTTGAAAACGCGACTGTTTTTTTTTGTGTCTTCAGTTTCGACCATTTAAAATGCCAGTTTACCCATTTAACCGAATTCATAGCATCAATAATAACAGAGTTGTCGATGGTGCCGACTTAATTTGTAACACCTTATAGAGTGTGTTTCACTTGTCATGGAAACTCCCCCGTATTTTCCGTAATTTTAGATGTAGAATCATGAAATTTTCAGGATCGATAGAAACACTAAAAATGAACTCACTGCTCAAAAGGGGGTCATCTTAGGTGATATACACTGCACGCCAGCAGCGATGGAACTACTAACCCATTATACTTACCCCGGAAAGTTATATTAGGGGGCAAAATTGGCCCGAAATTTTTTCGGACTCGTGTTCAGGATCCCCAAATTACTACTAATACACCTATCTCCTAAAAAATTTTCAGTCTTGAAATATTCTAATTTTTTTCACACACAAATCCGAAAGGATTTCGAACCAATTTTGACCCCTAATATAACTTTCCAGAAAAATAGGTGGTTCCATCGCTACTGTCGTGCAGTGTATATTGTAGGGATGACCCATTTGTACAGTGAGTTAATTTTTAGTGTATCTATCGATCCTGAAAACTTCATGATTCTTCGTCAAGAATTAAGGAAGATACGAGGGTTTTTCCATGAGAAGGGAAACACACTGTATACAAAAAAAATTAACAAATTTTTTTCTACGGTGCAGTGAATAAACGTTTTAAAATGCGTACAAAAATCAACGCTTCGGCGATATTGAAACGATAGAGAAGATTAGCATCGCATGGTGTCGATAAATAGAACTTATACTACTACAACTAACATTTTAAGAATATGAATTATTGATAAAACAAGTATTTTCTTGGATTTTGAAGTATCTCTTGAGGATTTCTTATAATTATTCAGATTGAACATTATTTCCTTATATTTTTTCACTTTTATACCTGATAAATCAACTCCTATAGAAAGGAAACCATTTAATGATGACGTCTTAGTCATTTTGACAGCGATTGCCCAAAGATGACACGCAAAATAGTGAAGCGTTCCACATTTTTCACGGGGTCTCATCTATCAAGCTCTGGATTTATTCCGTGCACGCTACGAAGAACCATGCTCGTAAAGGGCAGCGAAAACTATCATAGCAATTTTTAAGTCCGCTTTTTTGCTGTGAATATTTTCTGGGACTTACGACTTACATCATCCTGTCGGCTACATTGATTATGTTTCATCCAGTTAGTTTCCATATACCGACGACCCAGGCTCGGATTATTTACGGACGTGCCCACTGACATCGTGGGGGTCGTCTCAAGTGTCTTCATCTAGAGAGATTAAGGGGCGACTTAGCGTTGCAATCGAAAGATGGACTGGAGACGGTCTATCGCTTGGTATACGACTGGCTGTCCTGATTCTCTGCCTTCCGATATGATGCGCGAAGGCAAAACAAAAATATATATGTAAATATTTTTTTCAAGTATAGTACGATTTGTACATTTTACTGATAGCTGTTACATTAGTAATAACCATCATTATACGCTCGTTGAATAATATACTATTAACACACTGTTTTTTCATAGACACAATCTAGAAACAGACAGAAATTTGAGTCATGATTTGATTATACGACCAAAATTCAAAACTTCGTTAGATAAAACTTTCAAATTGATACAATTGCTACAATGAAATCAACTATTGAAAAAAAAAAACTTTATACGATAAGTTTTCTTGAAAAACTTGTATACGCGTGTTTGGTTGAACTCTGCTGTGCCTTGTTCAACAAAATTTACACTCATACAAAATAGACCTAGTTTACGAACTTCAATCATAAACCTTTGTGATCTATCAAAAACTCAGTGGCGTACGATATTCCACACAGGCTGCAAAAAACTAAAATATATTTTAAACAAAAGACAATAGCGTTTTATAATACTTCATAATACGTTTTAAACAGATACAGTATGAGTGGATAATAACTATTTCTACTCTTTCCAAAGTAGGAGTCTCAGAACAACAAATCATCAAGCTGACCAGACAATCGAACGCCAATCCTATAAAGCCATACCTTCACTTAAAAGACCTAGATTTCTGAATTATTTACAAGAAATTCTTCTTTCATGTCCCATAAATGAGAAATAAAATTTAAAAAAATATGTGCACAAAATAAGTCTGAAATACCGCAATTATTCGAATTTTTAAAATTATTCCTTTTTTTTTCAATGGAAACTGTTTTTGAAATTTTACTTATTCCAGAAATTGTGCTGTATAATATTTTTCCTACAAGCGTGCGTGATTCACCCTACACCCGCACGCAATTTAGTTTGAGAGGTGTCATTTTCCCGCACTAGTGCGGGAAAAATTTTCCGCACGCTCAAGTCATTTCAAGTGAGTTATTCCCGTACTAGTGCGGGTATAGTTATTATCCTAACAAGTACGGAAAGAGTACTATTCCCGCATGAGACTGTCGTTACCCGAACGACGCAAAGCGGAGTTCGGGTAAGCAGTCGAGTGCGGGATAGTACCTTTCCGTATGAGTAAGGATCAAGATTTTTTCGACAAGAGCATTGAAACATCTTATGTGATGCTCTTGTACAAACTTTCACGTGCGGGAAAAATTATTACCGCACTAGTACGGGAAAAACTCACTTGAAGTGACATTAGCGTGCGGGAAAATTTTTCCCGCACTAGTGCGGGAATATGACACCTCCCAAACTAAATTGCGTGCGGGAATAGGGCGGAACACGCACGCTTGTAGAAAAAAATTATTCCCGAACGCGAAAGTTCAAGAGTTCAAGAGTGCTACATAATTTTATTTAATTCGCTTGTGGAAAAAATATTGATTCTAACTCATACGGAAAGGTACTCTCCCGCACTTGACTGCTTACCCGAACTCCGCTTTGCATCTTTCGGGTAACGGCAATCACATGCGGGAAAGTTACTCTTTCCGTACTTGTTAGGATAATAACTATTTTGTACTCGCGTGTTTGGTTGAACTCTGCTGTGCCTCGTTCAACAAATTTCACACTCATTCACAATCATTTTGATTGATGCAACTGGTTTTCCTTTTTTTTCAATGTTTTAATATTGACATTATTTACAAAAAGGATATGAAACTTTAATGGCTTCTAAATGTTACATGCGAGCGCTTTCGATAGTTGTCTGTGCTATCGTCTTCATTACAATCATATACAATTGTGATCTATCAAAAACTCAGTGGCGTACGACATTCCACGCAGGTTGCAAAAAACTAAAATATATTTTTAGCAAACCTGCATATAATTTGTAGCCATGCATATTATACAACCCTTCCGGAGAATTTTTGGTTTGATTTTTGACGTAAATTTTATTGTTTCCTGAAACAGTTCAAGGTGGAAATAAAAGGTGCAGTGAATGTAAATGGTTGATTACAAACAAAGAAAATCTGAACATGTGTCCTGTAGAACTGTTGAGAAAGCTCCTAGAAAAACGAAATAAATATATTTCTTCAGATTGTTCTAACATCAAATCCGTTTTGGAAAAATGAAAATGTCAAAGGAGGTTACAAAAAATTGTCCATTGGTGTAAACAAAATTTCAAAGTGGACCAGAATTTCTGCAGAAAAAATTGGTCTAGATCTGAAAAATAAAATTACCAAAGGGCTATTTCTACTCTTTTTTTATAATTTTTTTCTGATCTATTTTCTGGTTAAATACCAACTTGTGATATGTCATTAGAAAGGGAATACTTCCGTAGCCACCCAGTATATCGGCAATTAGAATTCTTTCACCATTCTTGAACAGCAACGACTCTACGGTGACTCGTTCAGATGGCTCCCGTTCATTCTCGATGCGGATAGAACGTGGATATCCAAACAGACGCGGTCAGGTCCGGCCTCAGAATCGTTACGATATCCAACTTAATCTCAATTCGACAAACAAAAATGAAATTTGTTAACTGTTACTCGCTCGCTGTGCTCGCTCATACTCAAAGCTATCCTCATTTAATAAAACTCTGCTTTTATAAACTTGTTTAATATACTATTGTCAGGTACGATGTTATTCCAGTAACACAATTTTTCATGAGTTTGTGATCTCATCCACACCAGTACAACTTTTGTTATTTTTCCCAACTACGATTTTTTTTTACTTCATCATCATCATCAAGTTGCTGCTTCACAATCCATTCTTCTTCTATTTTAGATAACTACCAGCATCTATTCAACCTCAAGATGTGCACTGCCATTAAATTGAATCAAATTAGATCAAGTTCCCGAGGAAATCGCGTATTTCATAAAAGTGCATTCTATATTCTTGAGCCACGTTGCGATATCCCTGCAGAGCCTTTCCCATCGTGAAATTGTTGAGACGCCCGATGATTTATTGTTTTCCACGCCTCGCTCACAATGATTTTAAACTTTGGACAACTATCGATAACTATAAAGAAGCAGAGTACGAACGACGAGGCACGGGAGGTGAAGGTGCGAAAGTAGGACACTTTTAGAGTGAAGCTTCCCTCACGACTATATTATTATGAAGGGTCTTCCAAAAAGTTCGATCCATACGTAAAAGTTGTTTATTGTTTTTTCTGGCAATACCTGTAGTCGGGCCTAGGTCTCTGCTTGCTGAATGTTTGACAATGACATTCAAATAAAGTTGACAGGTGATGTCGATGTCTCTCTGGTGTCAAATTATTTATTCAAAACGTGCCTGAAATAGTTATTTTGCAAACAAGTGCGGAAAGTGATACTTTTTCGCACGCGATTGCCGTCGAACCAAACAATTCGAAGCGGAGTTCGGGCAAGCAGTCAAGGGCAGAAAAGACACTTTACGCATGAATTAGGAACACTATTTTTTCTACGACCGCATAATTCTGCAATATGCAAATGAGTCAGGATAGCCGGTCCAGAGTAGTTAGTTGGTGATAACTGGCAGAGTAACACTCGTAGATTTCAAAGTGCATGAAGATGACGGAGACGGCATCGGTTGCAAGTTGTCAGTGCATGAAAAAATTTTGTTCGGAGTACTCCAAATAACCTTCAGTTAGAAACGTTGCCGAAGATCGTCTAAAACTGTGACCTGTGTAACGTTCTAGGTTAGGTGGGCCTAAGTAGGTAGCGACCTCTGCCGGCATCATGCCAAATGTGTTCACGCCTAAGCACTGAACAGAGCATTTGCCTTTTCTATAATTAATGGAAAAAACGACGGTGCGTGGTGGTAGGAGGCCGTAAATTTGCATACTTTCTATAGAGCTTCAAAAAGGATCCATTTTTTATGTCTTAAGATATAATAAAGGATTTTAAAGCATGGTTTTTCGATTCGGAAATTTTCACGATAATTAAGTTTCCTTTATCTTGATTATCGTCAAGCGTGATTTTCATAAGCTTTGCTATGCGAAGAGCACCGGCTACTTTTTTCATAAGATATATCTCAAGCAGCTAGCTTAAACTTGGATATATCTTCTTTGGTAAAAATATGCACTTTCTTTGGTCGAAAACCAACACTTTGCTTTTTTAGGAACGATGTCAACTTATGACATCTGCGACCTTCAAAATTGCTTCTTCTTTCATTCTGATGAATCAAAATTTGCGAAAACAAAAAAAATAGTCTGGGTTAGACTAAATATTAAAACCTACATTAGTTTGAATAGTAATATATATTATTAAAATCAATGAAATGTACATTCAATAACGTTAAATTGACATATTTTACTTTCCCGCACTAGTGCGGGAAAGTGACACTTTCAAAACTAAAATGCGTGCGGGAAAGTGGCTTAAAACGTAATGTCGTAGAAAATAGTTATTATCCTAAGAAGTACGGAAAGAGTACGACGCAAAGCGGAGTTCGGGTAAGCAGTCGAGTGCGGGAAAAACTCACTTGAAGTGACATTAGCGTGCGGGAAAATTTTTCCCGCACTAGTGCTGGAATATGACACCTCTCAAACTAAATTGCGTGCGGGAATAGGGCGGAACACGCACGCTTGTAGAAAATAGTTATTATTCTAACAAGTACGGAAAGAGTACTATTCCCGCATGAGACTGCCGTTACCCGAACGACGCAAAGCGGAGTTCGGGTAAGCAGTCGAGTGCGGGATAGTACCTTTCCGTATGAGTAAGGATCAACATTTTTTCTACAAGAGCATTGAAACATCTTATGTGATGCTCTTGAACAAACTTTCACGTGCGGGAAAAATTATTACCGCACTAGTGCGGGAAAAACTCACTTGAAGTGACATTAGCGTGCGGGAAAATTTTTCCCGCACTAGTGCTGGAATATGACACCTCTCAAACTAAATTGCGTGCGGGAATAGGGCGGAACACGCACGCTTGTAGAAAAAATAAATAATTTTTTTAATTTAAATTATAATTTACATTTTTAAACCAATGTTCACCGAAAAACTAAAAAACAAGAAGTTTCATTATTTTGTGTTATTTTCGAAACACATTTATTTTGATTATTGAAATATACATCTAATAATTTCTTAGCGCCTTATTAATTGTTACTCTTATTGAAAATACTTACGCTAATGAAATTGAATTATGTAAGATCTGTTAAAATTATATGAGCTTTACCGACTATACCGGCTCTGGTCTTTACAAACCCCAAAGAAAAATAAGAGATCATGTAGTTTTTGAAATTGAGCATAAAATAAAGTTCGAGATTTTTCATGGGGGGTCGTTTAGTAATGAAAAATGCCTAAACCCTTTTTCTCCCTATATACTTACATCGTAGGCTTATTGTGGCAAATACCTGCTAGAAAACGACTATTCCCCTGGCTAATGCTACGAAGGGTATTGAATTATATAATATTGAACAGATACTTGTGCAATAATCCTCACTATATCAGAGGGTACAATTGTGTAACCAACAAGCATAATTTGGTATCGATTCGGACATGGGGACCACCTGCAGACTAGTTTGCAAGGGTAGGTCAATACAGACGGCTGTGAAGCTATCTGTTCCCGGTCCGAATCAACACATCACATTCTGGCTATTCAATCACTTTGATCTCATGCGATGAAACGAGCTCTAGGCCGCTCCACCTCGCGAGCAGCACAAGTACACCAGTCAAACTCGAGTCGCCGGGTTGAGAGAATTATTTTTGAAATTGAGCATAAAACTCAGATGGGAGGTCCTTCAATATATACCTATATCGGTTTATTGTGTCAAATAACTGTAAAAAAACAACTACTCCTCTGGCTAATGCCACGACAGGTGTTGAATTATATGCAACGGATAATTGTGCAATGATTATCACTATATCAGAGGATACAACTGCAAGTGTTTCCTGTTACCAACTAGCTAATTTTATTTTGATTTGGATAAGGCAACCATCTGCGGACTAGTTTCCAAGTTTTGCCTCTTATCAGTTCAAGGGTGGATCAATACACACAGCTTTGAAGTCTTGTTCGTCGAAGATGCGCATCTATTAAACTGACTTCACTATCACACTTGCTGTTGCAATGGTCCATATCTTGCAAGTTCGTTCAATTTTTTCATAACTTTTTAAATTTTAAGGCTCGCAATAGACCAATTCTTAGAAACATAATTCTTTTGGTTGAAATAAAAAGAAAAATCTTTTTTTGTTGACGGAACTTTTCCATTTTGTTAATTTTTCTGATGGGGAGAGGTGAGTGGTTGAACAACTTCTTCCCATTATAAAATAGGGAGGATTTGATTTGCGTTGTTTTGGGAATAGGAAGACCAATATTATGTACGAGTCGAGTTTCATATTTATTGTAATACTTTCTCGGTAGTTTTATGTATCAGGCAAAATCAAAATAATGATTTTTAAAAGTAATTTAAGCCAAAGAAGACTATACTCATCATATTTTCAAATTAACTGAAGATCCACCAGAAATGCGATAAACGAGTATTTATAGTTTCATTTATAAAAAATGGTGAAGGAGCCAAGTATAATAGTCGCTTCCGCCATTTTTCAAATAGTTTGTCTTCAACTGCAACGAGGACCTGTGTCTTTTACAAGTCATAGATTTTCATCAGCAAAATTCACCTATCTATCAAAAAACAAGGAACAACTGCCATTACTAGACGTTCTGGTGATAAGAAGTCAATGTGGACGGAAACTAGCACTAACAGATGTATCACATCACTGTGGACAACAAATTACGCACAGACGGAAAGAGAATAGAATAAAAATAAGGTACAGAGAACAGTTTCAACAGTTAGCACATGTAAACTACGGAATAACAGAAATATCAGCAGTCGCTTTTCATGTTTTACAACAAAACCATTCCATAGACTTTAGTTCACTGACAATTGTTGAGCAAGTTAACAACAGCCCTATGAAAGCCTAGAAATAAGTGAACATCATAAGATTGTGAATGATGATGGTGGCCAAGAGCCTAACAGTTTATATTATGATTTGTTGAAATATTCCACCAGTTATCTGATATCACACATATTATTAGTATGTGTCTAAATATAGGGAAAAAACCGGCAAATACCTGCCAGCCACGCACTGGGTATACACCCCTCTCCGGTTTAGGTCTTTAAGGATATCGTGGTAAATTGGAATATTTTTTTTGGGTTTTGGGATCATTTCTCAAATGTGTCAATCATCTGAGAAATAATCCGATTAAATGTAACTCGAGCATAGTTGATTAAATCGTATAGGTACAGGTTTCAATTTTCACTCGGTTATATTTTTTATGGACAATTCAGCTCGTTAAATTCGAAGATTTCTGTTTAAAGAATAAAACACTCGAGTTGACGCTCCCGTTCAGATCTTCAATCCTTGAATTTATCTCGTTACAGATTCAAACAAAGGCTTTGGTTGAAACTGTTCTTTGTATCTTATTTTTATCCTATTCTCTTGCCGTCTGCCCACATTGACTTCTTATCACCGGAACGTCTGGTAATGGCGGTTGTTACCTAATTCATATATGAATGTTGCTGATGAGAATCTTTTATTCAAATAAGAAACAAGGTCCTTCTCATTGTAGTTTCCGATAGTCACACAAAAACTCTATTTAAAAAATGGCGAAAGCGATTATTATAACTGGCACCTTCACCATTTTTTGAAACGATCTCGAAACCACAAAAAATATTTCTTTCCTTATCGCATTTCTGCTGGATATTCAATTTGTAAATATTATTAATAAGGCAGCCAATGCGCCGTTATCACTGTCTTTTTTGGTTATTATAAACTTAGTCTCATTAAAATGAAGTTATTTAGGTTTGTTCCCAAATGCTTCTGCAGAATAATTTTCAATGTTTCTTGCTGTTGCCATGGTACATATCTTACAGTTCCTTTGAATTATTTTACTACTTTTTGAATTTCAAGAGTCACAGTAGATCTACTTTCACGAACGGAACCAAGTTCAATGGAAAAAGAAAGAAAACAATATTCAATTCGGCTGTAGAACGTGGAAATTTAAGATGTCCTTAAAAAAAAAGAGTATGTCTTTATTTCCACTAAGAAAATTGTTTTTGAGAATTGGTCTGTTGTGACCCTTGATATTTAGCATTTGTGATAGTGAAAGCCAGTTTTTTTATTTTCCTCTAGTAGCATTTTTGATCAAACTCAAAAAACTCCATTTAATTGATCAAATAAGTTTATAACAATTTTTTAAAGTTACTTAAGATAAAAAACAGAGTTAATTAATGAAAAAAAAATAGAGACAATTTCTTCTGCTATTGTCGAAATAACCTCACTTCTTGCCCATTCGAAATGTATTTCTCAAAATTGCCGCCATGATGGTTGTTACGGGACATGTCAAAATCGATTTTTAGGTCTTCCGATATAAACGAATCCCTACGAAGAGTTCCCATTTACATTATGACCCATTGTAATAGATCCTCATCTTCTTAATGAGACTGACCTACCCTTGCACTGATGAGATACAAAACTTCGAAACTAGTCTGCAGATGGTCCCTCTGTCCAAATCAAAATAAAATTATACTAGCTGGTTACAGTTTACTCGCAATTGTATCCTCTGATATAGTGAGTATCATTGCACAATTATTTGTTGGATATAACTCAATCGCTAGAGTAATAGTTGTTTTTTTTTACAGTTATTTGCCACAATAAGCCTACGATGTAGGTATATCTTGGAGGAAAAGCGTTTAAACATGTTTCATTACAAAACGACCTCCTATGAGAAATCTGAGCTTTATGCTCAATTTCAAAAAGCTAATACAATTTCAATAAATCTTCCATAATCATAGTTTCGATCATCATGACGTCATCGCTCGAGAATTGCTCTAGCTCTAGTCACCTCGAAGAATAAACGAGAGCCATCTAAGAATCATCTAGACGATGAGAGAAGAGAGCTTCGAATAACGACAACCCCTCTTGAAACATCTAGACTGGTACAAAATGATATGACAACGGGTATAAATACGGGACAATCGACCCGAGATGGTAGTTAGTTAAAAAGTTAAAAAATAAAAATAAAAAAAATTTACTCTCCCATAAACTAGGTCTTGTGTTAACACCGGAAAAAAAATGTTATACACCAATAAATTCAATACAAATCGCAGAAATCAAAGATCCATTCGATAGCTTTTATGAATTAATTCATCATTTTCCATTTTGAGCGAAGTGGCCTTGGTGCTAGGGGGCCATCCATGAACAACGTACATGAATTTAATGATTTTTGGACCACCTCTCGTCCTAGTCAACTGTTTTGTGACGTCACATAAACATTATTGAATTAAAACAACTAAAAAAATTAAAAACCTCAATGAAAGACGGTGTTGGGCGTATGTCAAAGGAAATTAATACGCGACAGTTCAGCGAGCGTAGTTTCGCGCGGCTGCCACTTCCAAAAAAATTATACAACGAATTTAAACCTTATAATAACATTGATATTTTTTTTTATTTTTCGTTAGATTAAACCTTTGGTGTGAATACAATTCAAAAAATTGAAACCACCCAAACAAAACCATAAGTAGGGAATAAATTCGCAAAATCATCATTATTATTTTTATTATTATTCACTACTCCACTTTGAGTTTCATTATAAAGAAACAATCCACAGTTGTCTATCTTATCTTTGTAAAACAGGCGAAATCCAGTCGGGGTCCTATTTATTTTAATGCTCCCTGGAAAAAATCTGTTAGAAAACTGTCAACTGTTGACATAGAATTTTCTTGCCCTCAGAAGTTAATGGACTATTATTTTCTTGCAGTTGCGAAAATCATATGGAAACTAAACTTGTTGAAGATAATGAAGAGAAACCCGTTGCTGGACATTCAGAATCAACCTTAGAGGTAAAGCCAAAAAGTACTATAGGACTTATAGCAGGTGCTGAAAAATCTTGTTCTGATGATTCACTAGTAATTAATGAATTTGCGAAGGCAGGAGTCTTGCTTGAGAATGATAAAGAAGAGTTGAAATCTGTCAAAGAAAAACAGTGTTGGAGCATGTATTGTAAAATGACCGAGAAGGGAATCAACGTTTCCTTTGACACCATTCTGAGAGGGATGTTAACACCTACCGAATATAGGTTGAGCAAAAAACATTCTGAAGCAGTTTCGAATGCCGAGTCTCCTGGTAACTGACTAGAAGGAGAACTTTTTCTACACGCAACATTTTTCGTTTGAGAAAATAAAGTTTGTGTTAGTAATCACAATTGTAGTTTTTTTATCAGTGCGAAAAAAAAACATTTTCCTATTTTGGAACGAAAAAGTGTCATTGACCTGATTTATGGAAGGGATATTAATATTAACAGGTGTATAGAAAATAAAAAGTTCCGATGTTTGACAAGAAACTATTTCTTCAATCAGTTTATCGAAGATCGAGTAGACTAAAGAACACGTGCTCAATAATTGATGATCTATTTATTTTGTGGAAATTCATGTTGAATGTAGGATAGAGAAAAAATTAATAACTTTTGTCTAATTTCCACTACGATTTTTTATTGTTACGACCGGTTTCGGTTTGTTATACCATTAACAAGTAAACTATATTCTTACATCAGGTATTCATTATATATAGATAAAATAAAGTAATTATGTTCGCTAGGTAGGAAAAATGAAACCTTACCTGAGATATCATAAAATTTTTGTACCTGCAATATCATAAACAATTTATATCAAAACATTTCTGGTGTCTGTGGGATGGCTAGTTATCAAAATTCACAAATTCAAAAGAGAAGGTATTTTAATAAATAACTTAGAAATCAAACTTATCTAAAATATTACCTTATGAGCATATTTCATTCGGGTTTAGATATGTAGATGATATCCTCTTGGGATTTGACAGATAAACCAATTTTTAAATTTCCCCAATACTCTCCACGTCAAAATAAAATTCACAGTCGAATTCGAATAAAACAATACAAGAATAAGAATTAATAACTAACTTCAGTTCAACATATATAGAATGAAAACTTTTACTTCGGACCACTGTCACATACATTATCAGCATTCAGATCGATGATACGTAGGGCATTTATGATTCCTTCATCGGAGAAAGCCTTCCAAGAAGAAATTAGAACCGAAGAAACCCGAACAATCCCAATCTCGTTGCCAAAATGGCATAAACAAAATATACGAATCCGAATGCCATGGTCCTAATTTCTTATCGTAAAAGAAGGGGACACTATCTAACCTAGCTATCCAAGTTGCTGGTAATCCCATCACTAATTAGTATGAAGTAGTAGTAGTAGTAATTTGGGGGAGGCCGCTTTCGCAGCCAGGTAAGTAGGCCCACATGGACCCTTTTTCCAATCCCCGGTTTTCCACAAATCTACGTCTTCCTCCTAGGCTCCCTTTTCGAACCTTCGTGACCTCCTGATGAAGGTCAGTATGTCCGTCCATTTCAGGTTAATGAGTTCCTCTTGTTGGAGTTTTTCAACTCCGAAGATTTCAAATCTCAGCCTCCCGTACGGCTCTCACTCGCCGAGGAAGTGAAACGAAGTTTCTTCGTCCTCTTCACATTTGCGGCAAGTGGGGTTGTCCTCTATACCTATTAGTGATAGGTGCCTGCCTAACTTGTTATGCCCTGTCAGTATTCCTATGAGGAGGCGTAGTGCTTGGCGGTTTCTGCCTAGAAGCCATGCCGTCCTTGACTTGCTGGAACCGGCCACGAAGTCTTTCGACTGCCTACAGCCGCTGTTATCCCTCCAAAGTTTGTTCAGCTCTTCTTCCGCCCATTCGTTAAGGGCTGAAGAGGTTTGTCCTCTTGCGATGCCTCGTACGGGCTCCGGCCCAGAGAACGGCGTTGCGGAGCCGGTTCTGGCAAGTTCGTCTGGCACCTCGTTTCCACGTACCCCCCTGTGACCCGGAACCCATACCAGCTGAACCTCCTTCGTTTTACCTAGATTCTCGAGGGCATCTCCGCATTCTTGTACAAGTGCTGAGCTTGGTTTAGGATGACAGATGGCTCTGAGTGCTGCCTGACTATCCGAACAGATGTAAATTCTCTGTTCGGGCCCTTCTTTCACCTCTTGTCTCATAGCTACGGTTAGGATGGCGAACACTTCAGCTTGGAAAAATGTTGTGTGCCTACCCAGAGCATAGCTTTCTCGTACGTCTCTTCCTTCCAGATAGATGCCTGCTCCCGAAGCCTCTTTGTCAGTCATACGCGAACCGTCCTTATAACATATTAGGCTTCCCGTGCAAAACTCCATTGTGTTATCTTCCCATTGTTCTCCGCTCGGAATAGTGAGAGTGAACTTTCTATTCCATCGCAGTCTATCTTGTGCGCTTCTCACTCTGAGGGCGGAAATAGAGGGATCTGCTGCTCCGCCCACTTCTCATGACCTATTATCGCTCCTTCGTTTACCCAGGCTCCCGAGTCCCGCATCCTCAAGTGAGCTGCCATTGCCTCCTTCTTGATCCAGACCGGAAGCGGCGGTGGTCTCAGCAGTACCTCCAACACTGCAGTTGGAGTCGTTCTCATTGCGCCCGTTATTACCAAACAGGCCAATTAGTATGAAAAAGCCAACATCAAAGCAGATGCTCGCTGCGCTCGAATTACCCGAAAAAAGCGTTTCGGCTGTCCACGTTTTCGGCCATGGACCTAATTTCTGAATGCAAAAGAAGGGGACAGTACATCGATTCGTGGAAAGAAATAATTTTCAAATTTGTATTGATAGTAATAAGTTTCAATAATCTGTAACTATATAACAGACATATTCATCAATATATAATAGGACTGGGAATTTGAACAAGTAGAGTTTAGACAATAATATAAAATAGTTCTAAAATCAGCAAATATTGGTGATTATCTTCCCTCTAAGTCAAAATACAATCGCTGATAAAGCGACAAAACTTCTTTCTTTCTTTGCGAATAAACTGTATCATCCTGTTTGACAATTATCTCAATGTATGCAACACCCTATGCTCATGCTTTGAGTTTTGAACGCTGTTACAAAAGTTGTGGAATAAATATTTTAGGTTAACTGAGGCATTTACGAATATTATCAAAATGACTCGAGCATACAAGTTTTTTAGATAATTAAACTTGATAAGTTTGAAGGAATCGGTCTGAAGTTCTCCTCTTTTATCCAGAACATAAACCTCCCAATTCGTATCGGTATTACGGCTTAGTTTGAAAGCAAGTGTGATGTGGGTTGCCTAGGAGCCATCCACATAAACTTTCATATAAATAGGCAGTTGTAAAGTCCACATGATTTCTACTCAAATTTTGGCGAACAACTATTGAGAATAGACATCTGGAGGAAGAATATTTCACCACTGGGGAAAAAGTTTCTGGGTAGTCGATACCTAATTTTTGGGCACAACCCTTGACTAATAATCTCGTTTAGCGAACTTTTGGTGATTTTCGGGTTTGTTGGTCGTAATCTCGAATTAATTCTTCCTGACGTTTCGTGCGATGCGATAACGTTCGTTTCAAGCCTGATTCAGTTTCTTTGCTGATTCCTTCTTTTATTGTGCTCATCCTAATGGGGGCATGACTTCATTATGCTTTGATTCCGTTTTTGTTTTGGGTTTTGATTATTAGTGTTTGTACCTGTGAAGGGTTTAGTTTTGATTTTTCTGATTATCTGCTTTCATGTTCTGCTCAGATCGAGGCCTTCTTCCTTTCGGTTGAAATTATTCAGATGTTTTTGAATTTCAATGGCCTCTCTGAAAATTCGCGGGTAATACGTTTTCATCATACCTTCCAACTTGCCAAAAATCATTAGTTCTCAAAAATAAATATATCTCTCTCTCACTGCCTAACTTTGAACAATGATTGATATAAGACTTCACTCGGTCTTTAACAAAATTAAAACTTTGTACATAAAACAAAAGATGGCACTTTGAAAGTTAAATTAATTGCGATTTATCATTTATTTACAGATTTAATATTTCAATGTACAATAATGATGAAGATGCCAGGATATAATAACATATTTACAATAATCTTTTCAATAAAATATTATAAGTCAACACTATCACCATTAAGTTCGTCAGCTATGAAAGATGTTTCTTCTGAAATTGATGCAACAGCAATAACTTCTTTGACAGGAGTTTGACTTCCATTTGAAGTCGAAGGTTCCGGTTCAATAACAGCCCTTGGTGTTTGAGGTCTTGAAAAAAAAGCAGATATTGGTCACAATAATACATAACTTCCAACATCACATATCCCAAGTCCCCATACAAGTTAGAAATCTTAACTTGCATGGGTGTGTGTGTGTGTGTGTACTGAAGCTAAGATGTATAAGATTCATCTGTGGGATCAAACTAGTAAACCACGCCCCCAAAACACATTCATATGTATGTGTTCTGTGACTACGCCATAGTTATGAATTCACGCGTTAGAGGGCATGCGCTGCCAACGTCATATTTGTACAAAAAGTTCTCATATATTTTAGCTTATTTAGATCCATAGACCCACAGATCCGAAGAAAATTGAAATAAAAGCTATTTCTCCAAAGGACATTTTGAACTTTTTAAGTAAATTACCTATTATGCTAGGAGAATACCCATCGTTAATCGATATCTCCTTGATTGTTTTTATTGGTTTCCAAAAACGTTCATCACCAAGTGGAAAGCTCAATGTCCCATGAACAGGGAAACTGAAACTCGCCATCTTGTACTGAATGTGGTGGTTAGAATCTATTAGTTTTATAGGTTTCCTATAAATGTCTATTTCCACACGTTCTTCGTGCCTTATAACCAATGTGTCCATCTTTTATCTGTTCAAATACTGAATTCAAACTGTTCGGGAAGTGTTCTATATTTTAGTTTTTCGTGTTGTTTAGAAAACACAAAATACATCATCCACATATCTGATCCAAATTTTCGGAAAATAACTATTTCGTAACTTGTGAATTGTTTCAAACCTACCCATAAAGAGATTGGCCATAAATAGTGATGGACAGTTACCCATAACCGTCTTGAAAGAATTTACAGCTACCAGATGCTAATGAATGATTACCAGTGACATTTGATACTATAAGTATGTCAGAATTATAATTCCCATATGAAAATTACTAAACAATAGCTGATTTCGAAACAAATTATCGGATTTTGGTAAGTCATAATTAGCTAACTAAAAACGGATTATGAGTAGGACTTCTAATCCACTGGAAAAACAGCAGATTCAGCTATTTCTAATATTGAAAAAATACGGGGTACCCTTCTCTCTCAGCGTTTCCACCAAGTGGAAAATAAAAGGCAAACATCTGTCAGAAAACAACTACTTCCCTGGCTAATACCACGACGGACATTGAACTACAACTGAGAGATATTTGTGCAACGTTCTTCAAAGAAGGCCCAATTGCAAGTGCTTGTCTCGTAATTAAACAGAAAATTATCCTTTATTTGGCTGGGAATGACCACCTGCAGACATGCATGTTTCGAGGTTTATTGCCTCTCATCAGTGACAGGGTAGGTCGGACAACATTATAATTGTCCTGTCCCTGCCAAATGAATAATAATCAACTGTTGATGATGTCTGCAGGTGGTCATTCCCAGCCAAATGAAGGATAATTTTCTGTTTAATTACGAGACAAACACTTGCAATTGGGTCTTCTTTGAAGAACGTTGCACAAATATCTGTCAGTTGTAGTTCAATGTCCGTCGTGGTGTTAGCCAGGGAAGTAGTTGTTTTCTGACAGATGTTTGCCTTTTATTTTCCACTTGGTGGAAACGCTGAGAGAGAAGGGTACCCCGTATTCTTTCAACTTTGTTGATACCTCTCTGGCACAATATATTCAAACTCGTTCGAATTTTACAATTCATTTGAAAAACAAATGAGCTGGATCAAAATTAATGCTATGACAATTACTCGATAATTCTCTAATTGAATGAAATTTAAATGATTCAAAATTGAAATATTACCTTGGAACTATCGTTATCTTAGGCGCCATGTCAATAACGGAATTAGGTGCTTTCTTGATCAATTCCAGAGGAATTTCTTCCGACCTTGGTCTCGGCATTCGGGGAGATCCTTCCCTCGATCTGAGCCTGTTTGTCGAATTGTCTCTCGACCTAAGATCCTTTCGACCATTGTCTTTTCTGAGGTTAGCCACTTTGTTCGGACTATCAGCATCTCTGTTTCTCCGAGATTCATCTGCTCTGTGTATTATCCCAGGAGAACTTTCTCTTCGGGGTGCCGCAAAGCCCGGTCCTCGGGATATATTGAATAAAGGTCTGTTGTCTCTGCTGACTCGAATAGTTGTTCTTCCAGCATAGGAACCTTGACCTGCGAACGCTGGGCTCGGGGGTCCAGACTGTCCGGGAATTTCCAGCAGACGAGCTATATGCTGCATCTTCTTCTGACGAGCTTTTATTCTCCCCTGAAAATAGGAATGATAAAACTGAATAACTTTCAGTTGTATATGCCAAGTGAAATCTTGTATACTATTTCTATCAAACTGAGTTAAGTACTGGTTGAACATGCAGTACTAATGTTTTATCTACGTTTTCCAGAAAACAATGGTGGGTGAAGTGTGGCAACATAGCAGAAACAGATTATATGTGTTCGACTCTCATATATCACGACTGTGGTTTGCTAATAAATAATTTGACAGACATCAAAGTCATGTCTTACAACTTCTCTCAAAAATTACTGCCCTACTGTATCTGCCCTGGAAGTATTCTTTAATTCAAAGTTTCATATTTCTAACTTCAATTTTACAAAAAGATGCAGTGATAAATATGACAAATTGGAAATAAAATACCGTGAGTGCTTTTTTGTGTGGTGTATGTTTAGTTTGTAGGTATATAGATATAATTTTAAATTTTAATTTGTAATGGTTATTTCGGTAAATAAATAAATACTTATATGTATAATCAAATCAAATTAGTTTTCATTCACTCAAAGATCTGAAACTGGTGGGAGAAAATACAGTGAAATGCAGAATTTAAAATTAATGGGTGCCTTTAATAATTGTGCTACGATTTTATATAATGTGCCATTAAAGCTACTGTTACATCTAGATTGTAGTAAATTGAGATCTGCCAAATCATTTTTTACTGTTTAGTGAAATTTTTTAATGAAATCATGCAACTTGAAAAAATTATTTTATTTTTTAATTTTTAGTTCTAGGTAATCAATGAGAAATAAAATGCAGTATGTATAATTATTGCTTTCGCAACCTTTCCATTTCTAGCAATGCCTCATTATTACAAGATTTCTTTCCTATCAATTTTATAAAATCCAATTCCTCAATCCCTTCAAGTCCTTTGAGCGACCTCACAAGACTCAATGCAACATAAGCTTGCCCTTCCTCTAACACAAATCCAAAAACCGCATCCTCCTATCCGCTATTGGTTGGATATTGAAGTTCTGAATTATTTACCCCTTTACATCACTCACCCACCCTCTACTTCCGTTTTTTTTTTTCATAAAATTGTGTTGTCACCCGATCAAATCATAGATCTGAAAACCGCATGTTCGTATCTGTTTTAGTTCCAAAGTTATGAATGTTGAATGTCCCCCCTTTACACCTACCCCCGCATATCTGATTTTTTTTCATTAAATATTATTGTCACCGCACCAAATCATAAATCTGAAAACTGCATGTTCTGCGTATCTGTCCTGATTCTAAAGGTATGAATTTATCGCCTTTACATCCCTCAACAACCTCCTGACTCCGCAATTTTTTCATAATATTGTATTGTCATCGGACCTACATTACTGTACCAAATTTCATTAAAATCGGTTCACTGGAAATGTGTCAAAAAAAATCGTTTAAAAAGTTCATCAATGTTAGATTTTTGTGTACAAATTGTTTGAATTATGAAATTTGAAGAGGGTAGTTTGATTTTTGATGAATTTAGGTCATTTTATTGGATACTCTCATTCCATATGATGTTATTTGGATGTTATCATGATTTGGGTATATGGCCTGGTTATTATATGTGGTAATATTTGTTTTTATTCATTTCATAATATTGTGTTATATTTTTTTATTCGCATTGCTACAAGTAATTAGCCTGTTTGTATCCAGTATTGATCGATTATTCAATATTTCAAATAAAATTTTCATCCAAAAATAAATAAGGAATGTTTTATGTAAAATTCAATTTCTGTATAAGAATTATTCAACAGAAACATTGACTTCAGTATTAATTTCTACTGCCTCTATCTGTCTTCGGACTCTCGAACTATATCTGCAAGCCTGTGACTATTGCCACCCTCTCATGTCGAGCGTCGTATAAACCCACAAGCAGACTCTTACAGTTCTCGAGCTATCCAGACTATAGGGCGAATTATTTAGATGGCTCTCGAAGCGACGAAGGCATTCGATTTCATTTCTTAGCTAGTTCTCGGCGATGAGTCATAGTTGTTGATCCGTTAGCTAGCATACTTGTTTGCTTACAAGCCGAGGGTAAACAATTAATTAGGTGATCAGGACCGGCCCCGAAATCGTTACATACTGATAATTCAAAAACATCTCAATAATTTTTTTTCGTAATTCAACAATTTATTGTTTGTTTATTGTTTATTTAGCTATAACACTAATTACATGTCGATTTACAATTTTTGTCAATTTACAATTAATACAAGTATAAATTTCAAGATAAAACACTTACGACAACAATATCAATCAAACAAGATAGAATAGAGACAAATAGTTTGTCAATTGACCATCATCACTGCTGGGAGTAGCATTGATTCATCAAATATCTCTTTAACTTAATTTTGAATATATTTACTGAATCAGCACCTCTAATATCATTTGGTAATTCATTATAATGCATGAGGCCTTTGAAGAATACCGAGTTTTGCGTTGCACTTTTAGAAATAGAACTAACATAGAAGTTGTTTCTATTTCTAGTTGGGTAGCTATGCACATTGTAATGAAGCTTTTGTTGTAAGTAAGGAGGTGATAAGCCTGTTTTCATTTTATGCACAAATATCATGGCATTATATAAGAGACATTCCTTGACTGGTAACCACTGTAATGTTAGTTGCATGTCCAGGATGGGAGTATACTTAGAGCAGGACAATAGTATTCTCATTGCCCTATTTTTCATTTTTTGCAATCTGGAGATTTCATTTTGATTCAACAAGAACAGTACTATAGAATAGTAGTTGAAGTGTGGAAGAATTATAGTGTTGAAGATTACTTCTTTAGTCCATTTTGATAATTCATAGGAACACCTAAATAGGTAATTGAGCTTGTATGATACGATTTTAATGATATAGTTTGCACGATCTTTGAATTTTAACTGCCGGTCTATGATTACACCTAGATATTTGAATTTATCGACCATATTTATTTTATTCTTAACTATTTGTATATTGTAGTTTTTATCGATAAATTGTGAATGAATAGGACTATTTCCAATAACCATATATTTTGTTTTATTTGAGTTCACCTTCAGTAGGTTACTAGAGCACCGTTTATTTATATTTTTCAATGTATCATTGACAGTTCCAACTAGAGATTCAGTATCTTTCGATGAGAAGTATATAAGTGTGTCATCAGCAAATATATGAATAATACAATGACCTCCGACATCAACAATGTCATTTATTTAAATAATAAAAAAAGTGGGCCCAATACACTTCCTTGCGGTACGCCTCTATCACAATTTATTTCATCAGATATGATGCTGTTCAGTTTCAGTTTCTGTTTCCTATTCGTCAGGTCGTCTATGCACCATTTTAAAGCCATTCCCATACTTCCTACACTTTGTAACTTTTTTACCAGTATATTTCGATCCACTGTTTCGAAAGCCCTCTGTAAATCAAGGAAAACTGCCAGAGTTGTAATATTTTTATCTAATTGGATCTTCCAGTCATCTAGTATGCATTGGATGGCAGTTTCACAGCTATGTTTCCCCCTGAACCCTGATTGATTTATAGTAATAACTTGATTTTGTTCTAGGAATCTTATAATCTGTTCATATACAATCTTTTCAATAATCTTATCTATTACGGTAAGTTTCTATTTCACTGGAACCAGTATTGTAATTTGTGACACATGAAAATCACGTTTGAAAATGTTCGAGGTGGGATGTTAGAATCAAATTCACTTTCAACCACTTACTTTCGTTAGCCTTTGTTTGGCAGCCATACACCTAATATTATCATCGAACACAAACTTTGCATTCAGCAACGGCACTCTATTAGTGGTCGCTCCAGATATCGGCCTATGGATAGTGATATGCAAACATCGAGAGTCATCTTTGTCTCCAGTTACTTCGATATCTTGCAAAAACCCCACCAGTTTTGCCACTCCCCACCCCAATCGTTTTGTGTCGGGTTCAACAAGAATCAGTTGAAGAATGTCAATCACTAAGAATCGTCTCAATTTGGTGCCATCCTTCCAGACGACCGTACAAGCAATAAGGTCCGAGTTGTCTGCAAAAAGAAACATTTTCATGAGGGATTTTGCTTGGTTTGAAGGCCACAAGATTAAGCCAATCACTAGTTTTTGATTTCGTACTGTATAAGCTATAAGGCAACTATAATGTAATGTTAGACTGTAATATACTGCAGAAAGTGATTATTCTCTAAATAATTCGAAAGTACTTCTTTCCAGAGCATGTGTTTATCAACTATATAAGGAAAAAAAATATGTTTGATATTTATTGTAAATAATAAATTCGGTATCTACGTACATGTTGGAAAAAAATCTTCATTAAAGATCACAGTTCACCTGGGCTGAAATTTTTTGATGAATGGAATTAGCAGGAAAAATTCACGAAATTACAAATATAAATTGACAGTTTTTCGAAAATTCGCCGTTGTTGTTCACACGTTATTCATGAATCAAGGGCGTAAAGTAGGCGTTTATGGCCTGCGGCGTGGATAATGCCCCGAAGGCGTAAGCCGAGGGCCATTATACGCCGAAGGCCATAAACGCATTTTACGCACGTGATACATACAAAATTTTATGCACTAGCGGTTTATAGTGTTCACCAAAATCTTGGAACAGCATGGGAAACTAACTTTTATGAAGAATGACATTTTCTGAGAAACTATTAATAATAAAGTTTTCCATATGGTTCCAAGATTTTGGCGGACACTGTATATATATTTATATCGCAATTATCGTGACAATAGTCATCTCTGTATACTGAAATAGATTCATTTCATCAAATTGTACACAGAATACCCAGTATATACCCACCTAATTATGACGTTGTTAAGCAAGCTGGTTGTTGTCTAGCAACAAATTCAATAAACAACGTAAACGGTCATCTTAATGTTTATCTGAAAAAGTGCGTGAGTGAACTCAACACGAAAATTATGGAATCATCAGATGAAGAACATAATATATACATACCAATGGAAATTTTGGAATCGGCTGAGAGTGCCAAACTCGAACTGCTACCAACAAAGTCAAAGAAACTTTACGAAAAGACGTATAATGAGTTCATAAAATTGCGCAATGAAACTAATGTGAAGGTGATTAGAGGAGATATATTACTGGAATATTTTTTTGAGAAGTCTAAGAATCGAAAACCATCTTCTTTGTGGTCATACTATTCGATGTTAAAGTCTACTTTGAATTTGTATAATAATATAAACATAAGCAAATTTCCAAAATTGATAGCATTTTTGAAACGGAAGAATGATGGATATAAGCCGAAGAAATCCAAAATATTGAATAGGGATGAAATCGAACTTTTTCTAGAAGAAGCTCCAGATAACGTATATCTGAAGATGAAGGTATGTTATACCTACCTATATTTATTAAGTAATTAAAATACTTATTGATTCTTTTATAGGTTGCATTTGGGGTACATGGTGCTTGTCGTAGAGAAGAATTAACAAATCTCAAGCTTGATGACATTCAAGACCCAACTTATGCTTTATTGATTACAATTCGAGAGTCAAAAACTAAAATACAACGAACATTTACCATCTGCAGTACTGAAAACCAGTCAGTTAATTATTTGGATATTTATAGAAAATATGCTAGTCTACGACCCGCAAATACTGAACATGGGCGATTTTTTATATTCTATAAGAACAACAAATGTACAAAACAAGTTGGGAACAATATCCTCGGTCAAATTCCAAGAAAAATTGCAGCATTTTTGAAGCTACCAGGCCCAGAAGAATAAACGGGTCATTGTTTCAGGCGTTCTTCAGCCACTTTATTGGCTGATGCTGGGGAAAGTATCACCAATATCAAAAGACACGCTGGTTGCAAATCAACTACAGTAGCAGAGAGCTACATTGAACAATCGATTTCAAATAAATTGAATATTGCCAAAAAAATTGCCGACGATGGTGATGGACCGATACCAAATAATAATTATTTGGACCTACCATCCACATCTAAAATAAGTGGTGAGGATGTTTCAAAAGGGAATAATTATTTTCAAGAGAAAAGTGAATATCCCACCCTCAATATTCAAAATTGTAACAATTGCATAGTTAATATAAAATTCAAATTTTCAGAGTTATGGAGCAAAAATGTAGATTAAGTACACTTTACGCCCGGCGAACCGGGCGGTAAAGTGTACTTTACCGCCCGCTAGTGCATAAATGATTTTTTGTATTTAAATTCAATGATTAACATATAAAAATTGCTTGGTAGTAGTTTTATAAGTGAAGTTTCCTGATCTTATACAGACCACATTTTTGTAGGCATTAGAAAAGCACTGAAAAGGGTACAAGGTTCATTGATTAGATTCGTTTTTGTAACATTGAAGAAATAAATAAAAACTTGAGAGCATCCGAAAAAAGTGAAAATACAGAAAGTAGATACGGGCCTAGCTAACCATTTCAAGTTTTGTTAAATTTTTGAAGAAAGCAACTAGAACAGCTGTTCATTAAGTTTATTTAAAAAATTGCAGATGATTGACGATTGATTGGGTGCTGCATCAGTAGCAGGCCTGAATCAGAAGTGGATACACCTTTCCTTAACTCTATTAACCAGTGAATAACACAACACTATCATCCCTAGAAAGGAAATTAGTATAACTGATGGGATTACAGCATTGTCGATTTTGAGTAGAATCGGTAATGTATATATGTATTCGCTATTCTGGAATTCCAAATTTCGATTCAAACCCAAAAGTAAAATTAGAGTGTTTAAGCAAAAAAATACGGAGTTCGAAAGCCATCTTGAATTTCTGAGTTTTAAACTCAAATTTATAGCCATAGAGTGCAACATTACCAGTACATCGATTTCGAATCCAATCGAACTTTTAACCAAATTTAAAACAAATGAATATAAAGCCAGAGCCTTCTTCAATACTGCGAGCCATGAAGAAGAAATTTGACAACACTGTTAAGACGACCTATTCTAGTAATTCTTTATACTTGTTTACGTTCCAGGGTGAATTATTTGTGTTTTGATTGATAAATTCACCTACGATTCATGTCAAATGATGTATGAAATGTTAGCAAAAATCTAGTATTTGAAGTCTCTCAAAACGATTTTGTTTCTGGAGGTAATTTTCATCTTATTTACGCGAATATGCCAAGACGTTGATGAATCACGATTCCCAGAAGACGAAGAAGTGGACATCTGCGATACTTCATAAAAATTGGACTGAAACAAATATTTTATAAAACCGAAAAATACCTTTCTCTCTACACAATTCGACAAAGTGGAAATTAAGACAAATATCTGACAGAAAACAACTACTTCCCCCTACGGACATTGAATTATATCTGTCGTCCATTTGTGCAACGTTCCTCACGGACACATAATTGCAAGTGCTAATTGTTAAAATGCCATTGAATCCTATGCTTCATTTTGTTGGAAATAACCACCTGCATACATACATGTTTCGAGTTTTTTTCTCTCATCAATGCAAGAATAGGAGAAACGACAATTTAGTCGTCTTGTTCCACAGTATGAATGATAACATTCAAAAGCCTTATAGTATCCGTGTACGAATCAAAAATCACTCCTTTTAGCACTGTCTCCAGGCAGAGGCCAAATGAAAATAAAATTAACAAAGTTCGAGTGTGCATATATTTGAGAGTCCAATTCAATGAATCAAATATTCCGTAAGAGCGAAAATTACCTGTCGCTTGAAGGCTTTTGAATGATTTCATTCATATTGTGGAACAAGACGACTACATTGTCGTCTGACCTATCCTTGCACTGATGAGAGGAAAAAACTCGAAAAATGCATGCATGCAGGTGGTCATTTCCAACAAAATGAAGGATAATATTCAATGGCTTTATAACAGTTAGCACTTGCAATTATACGTTCGTGAGGAACGTTGCAGAAATGGACGATAGATATAATTCAATGTCCTTAGGGGGAAGTAGTTGTTTTCTGTCAGATATTTGCCTTTCATTCAAGATAATTTAAAAAAAAATGTATATGTAAATTGAAATGTCTAGTGGCCTACAGATTATACATTACTATAATTTTATTCTTCATCCATGAGTTTTCTGTTATACAGTAGCTTCATGCACGGCAATAATATACAACTATATTTCATGAGACTCCTGAAAACTGACTATTGAAATTAATAAAATAATAAAAATAGTTTCAGTGCAAAGTAATTGAAAAATTGATCTATTTTTTATGATATTTTTTATACACCAATCAGGAGCTTCTTGAAATAATAATAAGCTAAAAATCGAAGAAGGACCTCTGACTGAAGCAATTGAAAAAACATTAACCAAGTTATGTCTGGTTGTAGCTGTTATAAAAAATAAGCTAAAATGTAATTCGACAATTGTATCAAAGGATTTATGAGAAAAAATAGACGAAGAAGCATATAGAAAATTAATACCAATTTCTTTTATGGAACATCTGTTAAATACTAAACTTTGACCAAAATATTTTATTATATATTCAACCCTTCAACATATTGTACGATCCTACACTTTCAGTCAAGAGTTCTTGCATCAACTTCCATACTGCATTCCCAACATTAAAACGAAAGCAAAGCAAATATGGCATATAATAAATCATGAAATAAAAAACGACATAGATCGAGGCCATGAAAACTCTCAATAAATCGACTAGTGATTGATCAATGCATGTGGCTTTGACACACAACGAGTTATACTCAGGTCCAGCGCTTGGTCGATCTGCACACAGCTCTGAGGATTCGTCAATGGTAACTGAGTTTCCACGTCACCATTCAACGTTAGCACCAAATTCCTCACTAAAAAGTACACTCTGATAGCCCTTCTGGCTCGTTCAACCTACAATAAAAATAATTCTCCAATAATCAGTTTAATAAACTAAACTTTGGCAAGAGAACTGTTATAAAGAGATATAGCGGAGACGCTTCTCATCAGGGGTGATGTGTAGCTTAGGAGTCAAAGTTTAATTTAAAATATAATTTATTGTTGGAAATTGTGAGAGTTATAGGCGAAGTTTCATGAATATTTTAAAATCAATTGAATTGGGAAGGTGAACCATATATCCACAATGTTTAGCTTTGACGCTACATTACTTTAAGATGGCGTTTATGTTGACATTCCATCACGTGAACGCATTTGACGCTTAAATCCAACGTCTAGCGTCACATGAAAATGCACCTTTATAGTATAACTTGTGAAGAAACAAGCAAGATAATGCGTAGATATCAGGTACATTCAATAATTTCTACTTACCTCTCCGCAAGGCAGTCTTTTAGTAAAATCAATTCCGGTCATGGGGGTTCCGGTAGGTGGCAATAAGATTGCACTGTCCATACATAGCCATTCCACGTTAAGGGAACCTTTAGACATATCACAGTATCTAGAAAAATGCATGCATCATTCTTTAATAAAAATACCAGTGGGCAGTGATAATAGAAAAAAAGGTATCAATACTTTATTGTAGCAGAATTAAATATGTTTAGAATTCCCTACTTACATAAAAACCAACTCAACCAGTGGTCGTGCTCGACCCGGTTCGAGATTATATTATATCTTGTTGAAAAGCAAGTATATACGACGAAGGATCATTAATATGAGATTATTATTATCATTATTACAACATATTTGTCAATCAAGTGTATTAGGGGTTTCTACTTGATAAAATCGTTTTTGTTTTTGTGCCTTCATTTATAAGAGCAATACAATTTTCAAAAACCTACTCTTTTCATTGCATTGTTTGATTTCAATAAAATTTCATATCTACAGAAACTGCAAAGTTTAGATAATTCAATTCTCTTTTCAACCATGTTTTTCTACAATATGCATTCGAAATGTCAGAATAAGTGCGGATTTGAATCCCTTTTCTTACCTGACCACGATACAATTTGAATGGTTTGATGTCAAATTTTGTTGAATTCAAGGAAATTCAAATTTTTATAGATAGTTGAAAAAAGAATTAATTGAATTATATTTTCACATGACATTTAATTTTTTTTAGTTGATCTGCCCCTCACAATGTGTTTTATTTCAAAAAGTAGTACCGATGAAACCCACCATTTTTTTGTACATCAAACCGTTCAAAAGTTAACAGGGGGGTGACTATTAAAAGCCGCACTGTATAACTAGAAGACTGGATAAGTATATAATATTTTTCAATTTACAAAGGTCTGAATGTCAAAGTCATATACATTCAATGGGACATTTAAGAGTAAAATACCATAAAATTTTCTACAGTGTTGGCATCTAATATGTGTAAATTCATCATGATTGATAAATAGAGAGGAAATAAAAACTTCCAAATTTACATTGAAGAATATACAGATATGGAAAAATATTATCGGCATATAGCAATCCTAATACTGTCGCGACTGCGGTTGATATACTGACATTATCACGTAAATTGTGCTCGAGGCAAACAGTTTGTAGGGAGGAGAACAGTAGTTTAGTTGAAAACTTGCTCGCCATCGCGTATATTTGTTAAATTTTGTACTGGTCGACTGACTACACCAACCGTATTGGGAACGTTTTATGCCGATAATATTTTACCATAGACGTATGTAAGTACTATATACTATATTTAAGCTGCCAAATTTGTTTAGACACACAAAGAACTATAAATGTTGCATTCAGAACCAGCAAAAACCCCTATATTCATTCATTAATAACGCGAAGTATGTACGAGAAAAATTCAAGAAGTCAGGAGTTCAAAACTTAAGTGAGAGGATTGCAATGCAATATATATAGGCCAGACTAGCCGTAGTTTTAATTAGAGAATCGCGAAACATTCGAGTAGGTTGAATAAACAGGACTCAAACTACGCCTAACATTAACAATGACAATACCTATACATTCAAACAGAATCCTGAAATTTTGCTTATTCAACCTAAAGTCAAAAATTAAACATATGGCAATTCATAGAAATTAAGAGGCACCTGCGTGACAATAACAATTTAGTACTTAACGAACAGGTAAATTTGTATAGTTCCCCAATAATTAAGTACCTATCTCATTAATAACAACCCATCTATTCCATGATGTTTACAATTATATGGCATTAGTAATATTTATTTTGTACCTCCAGTTATATTTAAGAAGAGAGATTCTCGAAGAACAACTGTTTATAACTCGTCGCTCAGATGATATCACCGTATGACGAAACAATATTGTCGGCTTAAACCTAGTACATACATGTATTCTTTAGTGTAAATTTGGAAGTTTTTATTGCCTCTGTATTTATCTACCATAAATAATAAAACCAAAATCAGCAAACTTGAAATTAAATTGAAGTTTTTTGAGATTTGCGAAAATCTGCTTTCATCCCGTCCTTCCGAAATATTTATATTTATGCATCCCTCTGTATTTCTCACCAAGTTGAACAAAAATCTTTTTTTTAATGCATAATTATATTTCCAATTGTTTTTTGGTCAGTTATTAATGATTTATGTTACAACTTTTCAATTTTGAATATTCATTATGTCATCGTAGATGAACTAAAGCTAAACCAATGAGACTTGTGTCTGAGAAACTCTATTGACTCTATTGTGATTTATTGTAGTAGATCAAGAATACTGAAGAATTTTTCAATAATATTAGACTTCACGATTTATTAAACGGTAAAAACACAAAGTATGAAAAAATTACGAGAAAAATTCATTCAATAAAAGAATGGTTCGAGTGATTTTTGGAAAGATGAATCAACGACAATACATAAATACACTGATAAGGTAGGAGCAGTTATTGAAAACACAATTGATGTTTTTATTTTGTGATTATTTCAGACAAAACCTTCCCAACAATCATAGCTGACAAGAGGGAAATTGGAGTGATTTTTATTCTACTGAAGTTGATTTATCAATGACAAAACAATTTTTTATCATGAAACAACACAGAAAAAGATACTTACTCATGTTCAAACATATCCAAAAAAATCTCTTCGCTTTTGTAGAAATTCCTTAATAGCGCTGTACTTTGGGTTTTAGCAGTTTCTATTGTTAACTTATGAGCTTCCATCAAAATATTCTTTCCATCACACATCACAAGCTGGACGAACAACTTCAGTGATAATTCCAGAGTAACCAGTCTAACTCTACAAGATGGTTGGCACGAAAATATTATGATTTGCAACATCTTTTCCACTAAATAACTATTGTAGGTGTATCGAACATCTTTTGACGAGGTCGATGATTTTGATATGAAAGATTTCTTTGGCCTCAGTACTTGCTCTATGATATCTGAGGTGACACCTAAAAACGTTTCCTATATATCGAGATGTTCCATAAATCGGAACTATTTACCTGAGTTGTTGGCCATTGCATATAATAGACAAAGAGCAAATAAAGAGGTATAATCATTTTCTGTACAGTCCAGAGAGTCATAAACGGTTTCCAAAAACGGATGATCTATTCCCGCAGCTGCGCCATCTGTCGGACTGGTCGCCATCCTTTCCTTTTCTTCGTCGGTTATATTGAGGTTAGTTTGTTCATCTGCGATATTCTCCTTAGAACTACAACTATCTCTAGAACTAATATCACTTGTAGCCTGAGCACCAGCTTCGTCTTCCGAGTGTTTCCTTTCCTTTTCTTTCTCGTAGTATTCCAACAACTTATCGACGCCTTTTTCGAAAACAGTTCGATCTGTTTTTAAAATTATCCAAGCTAGAGTTTGTACTAAGGGCGAATGAGTTAATATAAGAAACACCTGCGACAACAGAAATAACGCAACAACAGAGGACACCTTGCCGTTGTTCAAATCGTGGACTTTCGGGCTACTGTTCTGCGAACCTCTTGGTGTTACTGATACTCTGTCTAGATTCTGAGACAGGGCATCGACGACGGACAATTTTTTTCTATTCGACGATAAAGAATATATATACAGGGGAATGAGCAATTTGTGTAGCAAATGGTCGGTTAACACGTGATTCAAGTCGGTAATGTTCAGACAAAGAATGTCGTTCAAGTAGTGCAGATGATCCAGGTGTTCAGCTACCAGGTCTGACAGTCTGTTTTGAGATTGATGACTGAAACAAGAATCAAGGTAACAGTATAGTTTGCAGCATTTTTGAAAAGATTTAATTTCATATTTTTTATTAATAAACAAATATTCGTTGGCAAGCTGCGACTGTGATCCACGCAATATTTGACTTGGTAAAAAAAATATTTATCGATTTATTGTCCAATAGGAGAAAATCTCAATTACAAGATAAAGAATCAATGTATGGACCCGCCTATTTTTTTTAGTTAATATGAGAGTAAGTAATTGAAATAAAGTTCCTATGAATGTCGAACGGTATATCACTCTGCATCTTTTTGTGAATTCAAGTATTTTTTTGATGTGCTATTGGTGGAGGAGTGACGTCATCGATTTTTTTTTCAAACGGAACTATATGTCATGTTTAGTATTGCTGAAAAGTTTCTTTTTCTCATTTTAGCAGTACCAATATTATTTCAACTCTCTCGATAGATACAGTATGTTTCGTATTTTCAGATCCACCTCTGTATTTCACTTACCTATTGCTAGATTTAGCGTACGTAAGTTTTGATAAAAACAGTTTTTTTATATGCTGCAATAACATTTGTTGAATAAACAATCATTTACCATGATTGAAACGATTTCAAGTTTCAAAAACTGGAATTATTCCACTGACTGTCGATTTCAGTGGGTTACTTGAAGACTCGCTTGCCCTCAGCTAGTGTTCATGTTTGTTGATTTTATGTGTTGTATGTAGTTTTTTAAAACATTATATTTTATTTCATTGAATATTAATGAGTTTTCTCACACTAATTAAAGACGCAATATATTCAAGTCAATTCTATTCCATAACGTACGTTCCTTCATGGAGAGCGGCAGGACGGCACTTAAAGAACATATTCAAATGTCTTTTCATGTGTTGAAGGTTAGAGGGTAACAAAACATTTTCATTTACTTAGCGAAATGGAATTATCTAAGTTACAACAATAGCAGACCTGAAACAGAACCTCTCTATTCGTTATCATTGGTTAACAATTTGTCAAAGGAAAATGCTATGACTGAAATGCTTTCTTCAAAAGAAATCTTTGACAGGTCACACTTTGTTACAGGAGAGGACACTGGGTACTCTACAAAATAAAGATGATTATTTCTTTCGTCTATTAAATATCAGTCATCAACCAATCATACGTTTGTTTCCTGTTTGACAGGACCAATCAACACGCTCTATTAGCGACTATTTACATGATGCACAATAGTCACCGACTATTCAGCATGATACTCATATCAAGGAGCCTGAGCATCTGACAGTACTCTAAATAAATACATATTAAACGTCAAATAGAATCAATCGTGTTAAAGCTGAATAATTATTTGAAAATGAATCGGTTTGGAAAAATCAAAAACGATGAGATATCGAGGCTACAATCCCTGACAATACAGTGTCATTCATATGACAGATATGAAGAAATGGATTCAAGAAATAATCTTCATAAATATAACACGACTTTGATTAATTGTCGACTATTTTATTGCTGCTAAATTTCTCTTGTATTTATTAATTTTACTCGACATTATTTTGGCATTAATAATCAGAGATGAAAGCCCTCGAGCTTCGCTCTCGGGCTCTCATCAGATTATTAATGCCAAAATAATGTCTCGTTAAATTATTATAAAATACAGTCGAAATTTAGATGCAATAAAAATAGTCGACTATTTATCAAGGTCTTGTTATATTACCCTTGATTATATCATTCGCATATTACTACATCTATAAAATTTCATTATTGAAGTCTCATGTGTGATATGAGCGGCTATTTAGGTAAACAATCGGCTATCTAGGTAGACAAGCGGTTATTTAGGTAAACAAGTGGCTATTTAGGCAAACAAGCAGCTATTTAGGCAAACAAGCGGCTATTTAGGTAAACAAGATGATATTTAGGTAAAAAATATGTTATTTAGGTAAACAAGCGGCTATTTACATAAACAAATAAATATGAGTAGCTCTCTTTTTGTTGTATGAGTATCAAAGTTTGACAAAACTCAGTCACTCTAAATTGAAATGTCTTGTGATGGGCCATCTTCTACTACACATATGGATGATGTTATGCTGTTCATGAAATAATCTTTCTGAATAACACTTGATCATGACAAATAGAGACTATTATTTTCTTTAATTTATTTTGAGACAATTCAATCGAAGAATAACTCCCTCCAGCTAAAGGTCTCGGGAGTTATTCAGATTATTAATGTTGAAATGGTCTCATCAAATTGTCAAAATTTTGCTCTTCTGGAGAATACACAATAAAAAAAGCATTTTTGACAAGCTCAAATTAGTTACTCAACTAAACAAAACTCATGTCATTGTTGGAAGATGGCTATTATTATAATAAAATCAATTATTTTGGTGAAAAGTAGTTTGATGAACTACTACAAGTATATAGTGAACAAATCGATAATTAAAAAAATACGAACTTACTCGGCATCGTTCCTCACACAAAAATCCAATTCCTGTATATGTTTACCAATGAACCAAACAATATTTGAGAAATATGGAGCCGCGGTTCGATCTCTGATGAACGCCAACATACTAGCATCTTCAACCTTATAGACATTCAAAGTTAAAGTTCTGACTGCTATCCTAACCATTGACTCTGGATGATTAAAGAACTTGATGGCTTCAGTATATAAAGGAAAGTCGTTTGTATGCTAAAAAATTTAGTGTTAAATAATCCCATTCTAAAAAGGCAAAAATCTTTCTAACTAACCTCGTTGTAAAAAAAGTGAATGGTATGGGCATTGAGCTTCAAGCTGAGTGTTTTCAGAAAAGATATGTAGTAAGCCATTACCTCTTCATCAGAAAAGTCAAATTTATGAACAATTATTGAATTTACATGGTTGTTAGATAGCAGGTAATCTGAAAAAGAGATAACATTTTGCTATACAATCACTGAGTTTACACTATATTGTAGACTTACACAATGAAGTTTCATTTCTTATATTTTCAAACAATATATTGAGAGTTTGTAAAAGCTGGACACACACAAAGCTGGATCCACCACTACGCTGTCTCATTATGCGTAAAAAAAATGACAGCATATTTTTCTCCAAGAAAAAGCTGAAAATAACAAACATAATGAATTTGTAGTCTGGTTAATTGTCGATAATTTTTAAGATTATTTCACTACACTACCTATCGAGCAAAATCAAAACCTGGGGCAAGTATTCTTAAAAAGACAGATTACTATTTCTCTTCCAAAAAACCTCTCAACACATCAATGAAAAATTGGCTTTGGATGAATTTTCTCGAATTTTTTATTAACTGCACTTTGAATTCACCAGTATAGATTATACAGGGTGCTGAAGTTAACTATTCCTCAATCTCAAATGGCCATTGTGAAGGTACTTTTTGAAATATTTGAACCAAATCCACTAAGTTATGATTGTTCATATGGCCAATACAAATCCTCTGTAGAGTACGATAATTTCAGCACTGTATACTTATGATATAGAGGGTGAGTCCAAAGATAGCGAATTTTTTAGTGATTTTCGAAAAATTGAGAGGAGGAATTTTAATCATTTTCAGATAAGTATTTCGTAGGATACCATTGTCCCTCCATTTCTCATGAAGGCATATGCATTCTGCTTGATGAATTATCAATACCTATTATATAGTAGTTCAAAGTTTTTTAAATATTTTGCAATATTTTTGAGATTCCTCCATCACTTGAGTTATTCACTAGATATAGTCTTATTCACACATATTTAAAATATTCCACACTAAATTGTTGAAAATATTTCAGCAAGTTTGTGAACAGAATATATTGATGAAACTACACTAATACCAAATGACAAGCATAACTACTTCAAGGAAATCCTCAACAACACAATTTTTATCAACCCTGTTTATTTCATGAATCTGCAGAGTGAATTTTCATCATAAAATCTTGAGTTTTTCGCAGAGTTCTCCGAAGTTTCAGTAATTTAGAATCATTAAATAGAATAATCGTATTCAATCAAATACCACAAAATGATTGAAAATCCAGCATTAAAGTTTTTGGAATCAACTGAATAAGTCGCTTTTTTTAATCTTGTCCTATATTCTATGGATAAGTGCAGAAATGACCATGCTCTAAAATGCATGTGTATTGGCCATGTGAACAATTGATTCATAGTTGATTTGGATTAGTTTCTCATTTGGAAAACGCATCTTCACAATGGCCATTTGAAATTTTGGAAAAGTTAACTTTAGCACCTTGTATAATATAAATAGTTGCATTTAAAGCTTTAGCGCAATGGAGACATTTATCAGGAGTTTTATAATATATCAGAAATTATAGCAAATTCACAGGAAGCCCATTACTCATTGACAGACAGCAAATTTTTGAAACCTGACTCATTATGGAATACTCATGAATATTGTGAAACCTTACTCAAAAACGGACGAATCATTTTGGTCACCCCATATTAGAATTTCAGCAATTGATCTCAAAGTTTCAACCAACAGGCCTCGATTATGTTCTGAAACCGTTTGGTTTCTAGACAGGACATTGTAGAGATACTTCAGGTGTTCCAGGGAATGCAAATTTTTTGGGCGACCCCAACCTCCACCAAACCAACTTCTACTTCTGAACATTGTTTGCATTTATTATTTTCATAGAGCAAATTTGGTAACATCTGAAATTTGTCCTTGTTCTGAAGGACTTTATAAAATGGCAATTTCGTACTTTTTATTCGTTAATGGCGTTCTTTGTTCTTTCGTATCTTAACATGTAAATAACAAACAAAACGTAAATATTTGCTAACAGATCATTTTTGAAATCTCCAAAAATAACCTACTGCCACAGCTGACATTTTGACATTGATTAGACAGCACGCACAGTGTCGCACAGAGTACAGCGCAACAGCTGACCGCTGCTTTCACTCTTTCAGTCAGTAGGCACAGGGACACAGGAATAGGGACTAGGGAGTAGAACCGAGTGAATCCGGGTAGTTCCTGCGGTGATCTGACAGACCACGAAAAATTGTGTTCTGAATGAAACCTCTTCATAGTCAGGTGAAGTTCAGTTCAGGGGTAACTAGTTCTAATGGGTGCTACTCCTTGTGACAATAGAAAGCAGCTTTTATCATTACATTAAAAGAGGCCTATTCTGCAACACATAACGATGTCGTTAGTGAACGATAATCGGTAATTAACGACATTTGCGATTCTGTAGCTTAATATCGTTATCGTTACTCTACGATAAAATTTATCGTTTGTATACGACGTCGATGGAGGTGTCTTTATATTGTCGTTGGTGGATATCAAACATGAAACATGATATTATTCACAGAACATATATTTATAGGGGATTATCTGAAATTTGAATTAGAATCTAAATATTTGGAAATAGGAAAGATAGAGTGGTTAGCACAAATTTTGGGATATTTCAAAGTGGTGCGATTGTTCAATAAAAAAGGAATAACCAGAGACAACTAGTACAGCTAGTTAGAGAAAATATATTGCGCGGGTGGAATACATGAATTCTACGATATTCTCAGCACTTTATTATAGGAACTTTCAAAAATGATCTGTAAAACTATTTTAGACAACATCGACAGTGACTCGATCAGAATACTGAGGGACACAAGCAACCCGAGTTACCAGATATTCTTTTCGGCAAATGTATAAGATCGAATAAGCACAATAATTACTCAATGAAGTTGTGTTGTTCATGTTGCCAGCACAAAGAAACACAGGAACAGCTCCTGTTAACAGGGTGGGATGAAAATAGATGTCATATTTCGAGTGTCATTTGTATGTTCAGAGTTTTTTAGCACATTATCCTTTATGGCGCATGGCAGCTACCAGAAGCCTGTAGGATCAGACAGACACAACAGTTCATCTCAACCGAATGTCAGCAGATCTGTTTATGAGGTTGTTGATAAAGCTTTATAACAAGTAGTACTTGCAATTGTGTGTCCGTGAGGAACGTTGCACAAATAGAAGACAGATATAATTCAATATTAGTAGGGGGAAGTAGTTGTTTTCTGTCAGATATTAGCCTTAATTTCCATTGTGTGGAATTATGTGGAGAGACAGGAAATTTTCGGTTTTACGAAATATTTGATTCATAAAATTGAACTCTCCTATATACACACTCGAACTTTGTTTCGTTTTATTATAGTAAATAATCTTGCACAGAGATCAGAGATATGTGAAATTTTCACAGACCGCTGATGAAATATTTCACACAAAACATGAGTATGTAGCAGTTGTTTAATAACAAATAATTGATGAATTTACAAAGATTATCTTTATGAAACATGAGATAACAGGAATCATAGGATGTATAGATTACACCCATACAAAAATTGTTTTCATTTCGATGAGAAATGCCTCAAATTGGCTCTTATAGTCGTCTTTTATTCATACTCCGCTGCTTTCTTTGATATCGGTTTGGCTGTGGTCAGTCAAGTCTGGATGAAAACAATCATTATTTATTACAGATGATATTAAAGTGTTTGTTATTTATGTACGTATATTCAAACTGTAACCAAATTTCATTCTGACAGCCGACAACTGCGTTCAAACGCGCACACAAGTATCGACAAACGTTTTTGGTCACAAGACATTAAAGATCAAGTACCAACATTTGCCATTTTTTGTTTTCACGACATCGATACTGAATGTATTTAAGAATTTATCGTTAGGAATGTCGTTGGCGAAAATGTCGTTAGCGCAACGATATCGTATTCTAACGACAATTTACTGAATAGGCCTCTAAAGGCATATTTAGTGGATCAGATATCGAAAGTTGAAATCCAGTTTATCAAACATTTATAATTAGATTAGGGCGGGTTGTACAAAACAAGTTCACCAACAGTTTAAGAAGTGAACTCGCGTCAGTTGCTAGGGATTTGCTTAGAAACTGAACCCAGTCTAGTTGCACTCCTGGTAAAACTGTCTTGCATCTTGTATGTACAACCCGCCCTCAGTCTTTATTGTGGATGCCCAACCCTAAATCCGGTCCTGCCCAGTAAAGCTTTTTATCTCTAAACTTCACCTGACTTTATAAGTGGGTCTAAATGGAATATAATATTTCGTGGTCAGTCCGATGAATCAAATCAGGAAAAGGTTTTACCGGAGTAACTCGGATCTACTCCCTGTAGTAATCGGAAAGCGGTTTTTGTTTATGTATTTGTTTATGACGTTATGCTCTGTGTTATAGTTCTGTGCGTTAATGTTATATTATGAGGTTATGTTTGTGATGTCAAGTCGATAATTCAAAGAGAAATGAATATTTTAGAATTATACAGTGGTATTGGGGGGATGCATTTGGCTTTGCTAGGTAGGGATTATATTTGACAAATCAATGACACAAAATTATTGCGCCTCTTCGGTTGTGGGAATAATTTACTGACTTTTTCAAGTAGCAGCATGTGTTCTTGACAATATATTTTCCTTTCAGAGAGTGGTGTGGAAGGCAACATAGTAGGATCTATAGAAATCAGTAATATTGCCAATGAAATTTACAAATTGAATTTTCCCAATACTCCACTATTCAATTCCAACATTGAGGGATTGACTCCAGAGTTTGTGAAGAAACTAAATGCTGACACAATTTTGATGTCACCACCATGTCAACCATTTACCAGAAATGGACTGAAAAACGATATCAAAGACCCTAGGACTGCTTCGTTTTTGCACATTTTGGGAATTTTACCAGATCTGCATATAAAAAATATACTTATTGAGAATGTTAAGGGTTTTGAAAAGTCCATTATGAGAGATACATTAGTGGAAACTTTGAAAAAAAATAACTTTATATTTCAGGAGTTTATTCTAAGTCCCCACCAGATTGGGATTCCTAACTCGAGGCACAGATATTATTGTTTGGCAAAAAAATCTCCCAGCAATTTCTCTTTTCAAACAGGGCCACTGGTACGTATTGGTGTTAAATTTACTATTCTATATTGTACATAGGTAATTGAAGATAAAATATTACTTGTTCATCATTTTGAAATGTAACTAAGAGTAATATTATAAAAAATATGTCATTTCATGTGATAAGGGGTGAAAATAGGTTTTATCAGAATTAGTTGAAAAAACTTTTGTAATCCACCTAACAAAATTATTCAGTAGTGCTAGTATATAATTATTTTGAGTTCTTTTAGAGTTAGCATTTTCTGCAGAGATAATCTATTATTTTTGAATTAAATATCCAATGTGATACTATTTATAAAAAAGATTCTCTTTCAGATAGAAACCTTTCCTGAATCGACTGTGAATTCTGAATGCTATTGTTTAAAAGATATATTGGAAGCTGATACAAATCAGAAATATTTGTTACCAGATAGCATCTTGAGAAAACGAGCTAAAGTTCTCGACATTTGCTTCGAAGATTCTAGAAGATCCTGTTGTTTCACTAAAGCTTATGGACGATTCATTGAGGGAACAGGAAGTGTGTTCTCCCCTAAAAACAAAAACGAAGTAATAGAAGTGTATGCATTGGTAAAATCTCCAGATTTGAATAGTGAATCCAAATTAGAACTATTGAAATCATTAAGTTTACGTTTTTTTACTCCAAGGGAAATAAGTAGACTCATGTGTTTTCCTAACAGCTTTCAGTTTCCTGTGTCTCTTAGTGATAGAAGGAAATATATGGTTTTAGGAAATAGCATTAACGTTAAAGTTGTATCAGAATTAATAAAAATATTAGACAGTTCAGGTGGAGTTTTTTCATTTCAACGAATACGCACCATTTTCCTTTTTGCACATTTATTACACACTACAATCTATTTATTATTGAATTTCCACTCTTGCCTGCACATGGGACACTGTTGGTTAACAGGCTGAGATTGTAACCACTTTACTATACAATGCATGTGAAAACAATGAGAGCACTGGCCCCAAACCAGGGGGCAATCATCACCAGGTAATTTACAGTCAGGGCAACATCCATCAAATGGCATTCGACAAATTCCACAGTTATCATCATTAGCAACCCATCGCCAGTTAGCCACTCCAGTCCAATTTTTTATTCGCACTTTCATAATTGCTACTCAACACATTACCAACAAAAATCTTTATAATTAATAAAAGCTTTTCTGTTATTGGTCAGACGTAGTGGAAGCCTTTCATTAAACTACTAGAGAAATTAAAGAAAATGTATAAATTTCTTGTTAAAACACCTGTAACACCTTTTGTTTCGGTTTAAAAAATGCAATAATTTAAAATATTGGAAAGAGTAAACATTTCCCTTCTTTTTGTTGTGGTTATTTTATTGGTTATTAGAGCTGCTTTCCCATTGCCACAGGGAGTAGCACCGAGTAACTCCGGGTACATCCTGAAGTGATCTGACAGACAACGATAACTTGTGTTCCAATTAAACTCTGTTTATGAAGTCAGGTGCGGTTCATTTCAGGTTCAGTTCAGGGGTAACAAGCTCCATTTGATGCTACTACCTCTGGCAATTGGAAAGCGGCTTAGGTTATCACAGCATTCACAGCCGCTTTCCGAATGCCTCAGAGAGTAGCTCCGGAATGGGAATTAAGGCTTGTTCTTCCCCTTGCGAATTTTGCAATTTTTCTGCGAATAAAATGGCTCCCAGTCATGCCGGACTAATCGTTGATGCAGAACCATGTCGGCAGCCATTTAATTCGCAGAAAAATTGCGAAGTTCGCGAGGGTATGAACTAGACTTTAATCAGACTGACCATGAAATATCATGTTCCAGCTAAACCCAATTAATAAGGTCAGGTGCTGTTCAGGTTCCGTTTAGGAGGTAACCCAGGTAACCGAGCTAAGAAGCTCTTCGTGGCAACTGGAAAGCGGCTTTTTATTGGTATTGATGGGTTTTGATAGATATCATTCTCTAGCCAATGATCAACAAGAGCCGCTTTCCAATTGCCGCAGGGAGTAATGACGGAGTCCCATGCATCCGTTTATCCGACGGTACGATGATACGAAAGTGTTCATATTGGTCAAAATTCAAATTTAATCTGTCCATATTTGAATTTCGACCAATAAAAACACTTTCTTATCATTGTACCGTCGGATAAACGGATGCATGGGACTCCGGCCTAACAGTAACTCCTGGTAGCACCTGAAGTGATCTGACAGATCACAATTATGTTCCAATTAAACCCCATTTATAAAGTCGGGTGCGGTTCACTTCAGGTTCAGTTCCGGATACCATAGAATTCTAAACTCGATCAAAACAGTGAGATGTCATTATCTTTGAATTCATGGAAAAGAAAGAGATATAACTGTCGACTATAGAATTCTTGATACACGGAATCCCACCCCAAAATTAATTAGACAGGATATGAAAAATCATGTTCCAGTTAAACCCAATTAATAAAGTCAGGTAAGGGTAACCAAGGTAACAAGCTCTCCGTGGCAACTGGAAAGCAGCTTATTATTTGTATTGATGGGTTTTGACAGATGTCATTCTTTAGTTAATGATAAATGAGAAAGCAGTATATGTTGCTAGCCGCTTTCCAATTGCCACAGGTAGTAGCATCCAAGAGCTTTTACACCTGAACTGAACCTGAAGTGAACCGCACCTGACTTTATAAATGGGCTTTGACTGGAACATGATTTTTCACGGTCTGTCAATTGCTTCAGGAGCCGCCCGGTTTACCCCGAGCTACTCTGTGTGGCAATTTGAAAGTGGATAATAACAATGACGTAATGACACTAATGACAGTGACAGATTGTTTCTATGATCTGTGGGAATGCTGGGAAAAATCTAAAATATTGTGAAATTAGAAATTTCAAAATAGTAAGCACAAGCACAAAAGCAGTACCAGTAAAATCTGTTGAAATGGCATCAGACTCAAAGAAATCAGGAAAACTTGTAAGTACTTTGTCTTTGTTATTCATTTGTAGATATTAATATGGAAATGTTTCATTTGCTAGGCCCCTTTATCTCCACCACCTATCGTCGACATATCCGACGATGAGCTGGTTAGTATTTCTGTTAGGGACTTGAATAGACAGCTCAAGCTCCGAGGACTCTCGAGAGATGACATCGTTCGCATGAAGCAGCGAAGAAGAACATTAAAGAATAGAGGGTATGCTGCCTCATGTAGAATAAAACGGATCGAACAAAAAGACGAACTTGAAACAGAAAAGACGCAGGAGTGGAGAGACACAGAAACAATGCAAGATGAAGTTCTCCGCATGAGAGAAGAAATGATTGAAATAAAGGGTCGCTATGATGCTCTCAAACAGTTCGCTATTAGTAACAAAATACATATACCACCAGAACTTGAAAGGTTATAATTAGAAGTGAAGTTGTTCATATGGTATGGAGAGAAAAGCACTGATCACAGAGTATGAGAAGTGCAATTATATTTTTATTTTCTTAGGGTTTGTGAGAAAGTGATAGTACTAGGCTTAAAATCAAAGATATATTGGACCTAATTTTTATACTAAATCCAAGCAATAATTTTGAAAAATATAATTATTATACTTTCAATATATTTAATTGTCCTAAGTCCTCATCCATGCAAATTTGTGGTCTTATATCAACGATATATCTACATGTTTCGTTTCGCATTACTACTGGTTGGATTCAGAAGTTTCTGTAAAGTTTATTTTTCCTACAATCATTTAGGCAGAGCGCAAAAATGTCATGATGTTTAATAATGTGGATACCTGTACTTCATTCTATACCTATTAATGTTTCATTCATCACTTTTCTGTGATCAGGGTAGGTAGTTGTTTTGTTTCAATGTCAGATTTGACTTTGATTAATGATTGAGAAAAACGGTAAAGTTCATGTAAACTCAAGGTAAGGTAATCAATCAATCAATCATTTTATTAATCCTCTGGAACATACAAGTTATAGGACAGGTCAGAAAAACATATCGCAAGAACAGAAGAAATTTTAACTATTCTAACTCATCTAGTTCAAATTATAAGGTTTTGATAATATCATTATTCATTTATTAACAGTCATGTGTAACAAATGAAAAAATTGTCAATACATATAAATATTCCAATTTTATCTTAAAACTATCACATCACGGCAGTTAGTTTTGAATCTAAAACTAAATCAATAATTTTTGTTCTATCAGACATTTCATGGACCATGAAGAACATAGTCTTGTTGACAAAGTATGTATTCAGTTATTCTTTTGTTTTTGTATATGTGGTTACAGGTTCTGAACCATTTCTAAGGCACATATAAAAGTATACAATGTCGCCTACGTTGATTCGAATCTTTTTTAATTTTTCAATCAGTTCTTGCTTGTTTTTTTTTTCATCACTATCAATCTCAAATCATAAGTACGATTGAGACAATCACTACATAAATGAATTAAGATTAAGAAAAATATCATTTATTTTTCCATTGATAGGAAACGGCAATATTAGCAGCTTCACCATTCAGACTCCTGCTGTCGCTTGCCAAATATAAGGAAGCTATACGATGATTTGGCATCGCAAACGTTTTGAATGTGCTAGAAGTAACAGTACCAAAGATCAAAATACGTCCATCTTCCAAAAAAAATTTCAAACCATCAATTTCTCCTTCACCATACGCTGTTAATTTATCGATATACGTATCCTTCAAATCAAATTCATCAAACTTGTTGGTGACCCCACCTAAGTAGTAGATACTGTTGTCTTGAAAATATAGTCCAACCCCTGCTATGACTGCCGTCTCGGATCCCAATGAGTATATCCTTATGGTGGTGATTCTATTGCGCTTACCCTCAATGAGTTTTGGCTTCAAAGGCTCGGGAACTTCCTCTGGTGTGCCTTGGGCATAGAGATCTGCTGTAGGTCTGCCGAAGAAGTTAGAGTAGGAAATCACGTCATTGTAAACATCTGTATCATTGGATAAAGGATTCTTCAATATGTGTCTCCAGAAAGGTAAGTACTCCTCACCGTGCAAAGCTAGGTGACTTCGAACAGTCATCATATTATCAAAAATACCTTCAGCTGCTGATGCGTTGTAGGCATCGTCTACTGGCCATTTGAGCATGGAATTGATGTAGTTAGAAGCACCGATGACTGTTCTGTTCATGTATCTCTTGATGTTTAAAACATCGTCATCTGTTAAGCCGATCTCATTCTTTTGCTGGATACCCAAGGTGTAAAAGTGCAACTTCATCGAAACCACATTTGAATAAAGAGGCAAGATGCGGAAATTGAGCATTTTATGGTCCTCGAAAGAATTCGGCATTGAGAATTTGAGCTCAAAGCCAATCAGTGAGTAAGCAATGTTCATGTAATGTTCTCTGGGTTTTATAATATTATTTAATTCGACTTGAAGACTAGCAATTTGGTCTCGGTAATACAGGACTTCAGTTTGAAGGATACTCTGTATGATTTGAAGTTCCTCTCTCTTCAATAATGGAGATATGTCTATGGTTATGTTTTTCCATACATTTGATTTATTATTAGGCCAGAAGAGAAAGAGTAGTTTGCTAAATGTCCGCCCAAATGGAATTTGCTTCAAGGCAAAGTAGGTAATTTTCCGCAATATGAAATTGACATTGATTTTAGGAATAACAAAAGGGGTGTACAAGTCCCCACCTTCAGCATGAACAATGGCTCTAGTAGTATTGTCATTCAGGATTTTTAATCCTGTGTAATAATATGGCCTTCCATCATTATTCAATATTTTTGTTTCCCCTGGCTTTAGAGTATCTTCAGTAACTATTCCCCACCATTTGAATACTTCATCACCGTACCACAACTGAGCAGTCACAGCAACTCGACCTATATTTTGAACTTCGTAGTCCTCTTGGGGCATCGGAATCCATCCTGAATTGTTTTCCAAAATGAAGGAACTGCTCTTGCCAACCACCGCAATAGAGTGGTCATCATATTGAAATTTACTTGCTATCAGCATTGTGAAAACTGGTAGATACATGGCGAATTCTCTTGGTATTTTAATCAGGGTCAGCGACTTTCCACATCTACGGAGAGGAATTTATAAATGGTAAAAACGGAAAAAATTGAGATGAAAAATAGATAGATGAAGCTATGGCAGGATAAAACGTGACATGCGAAGTCTTTTTCCTAGGAGGAAAACGACTGTGTTGTGCCATCACATGAATATTAATTTGTTATAAAGATTTATATAATTAATTTTTAAGTTTTAAAATTAATTCAGCAAAAAATATTGTTCTTCTATAGAGAGAATTAAAATACGATCATGAGAAACTGTGAAAAATCGTAAAAATTCAGAATTTATATGTTTTTAAATTCATTACTTGTTTTTTTTTCAGATGTAAGGCTAGCTGAAATTGTGCAAAAAAAGGGGCCTATGCATATCTACAAAACCGACACTATTATAGTTTTTGAATTATTGTATGAACCATTTGAGGCGCGTCCGGCCTGAGAGTGGAAAAATTGCTCTACAATTTATCTAAAATAAAACATTCCGGTACAGTGTGGTATAAATGAAGGAACAAAATTTATTAGTACAGGTATATTGAATTTTTCATCGTTGCATCCAATGGGGGAATCCCTTACGCAAGCAAACCAAGTTCAAAATATCACTTCCATTTTTGTTTATTTAGTAGTATCTGAGTATGTATATGAATTAAAAACTTACCAAATCCAAAATCAATGTACAGATGGCCAAATCCCAGACACATGTACACACTTGAGCTTGTGTAATCAGTTCAAAAATTAATCGAATTTAGGCGGATGACCAAAATGTTTTGGTATTTACCAATTTAAATTGTTATTTACCAAAACGTTTTTGGTTATTGGATTGGTTTTCATCTAATGACATCACGAATCAGCTGTTTAATGTCATAGTTGTCACAAAAATTTTGTGGTAATTACCCAACTCCAAAGTTGTTTTTCATTTTCGGTTATGGTTATTATCGAAAAGAAAACTATCCTCATTCTGACCGTGTTTTAGTTGGTCTTTTAAGTAAATATTTCATATTTCACGATATGGCGACAACATATTTACTGAGTTTGAATTATGAAGGGACAGATTACCAGGTGGAAGTACAACATTTGCTGTTGACGGGATTTTATTAGGAGGGATATACCTCTGGTTAAAAGCAAAAATCCTCCCTGACGAGAGTTGATGCCTTATGAAATGATATAAAAGCAATGCTACATTTTCATCGAATGAAAACTCGGACGCTAATAAGCACACAAATCTCAGGTTTTTTCCACACTATTAAAGTTCTCCATTTATAATATAATACTTTTAACAGTTATTGTATACAAAAATACGAAAAACCAGAATAATTAAGATTAAAACAAAGGAATAACATGAAGCAGGCAGAAATAAAACGAATGTTTTTGTTTTCACTTTTTGAATTTTAATAACCAGGAAACCAGAATTTAAACCCAAAGGTTTAGGCGAAAGCAAACGTTGACGTCACGTCTGTCATTTATCATGAAAGACCAAGGTATATTTGCGGTAAATACCAAAGAATTGTGGTTATCCGCCTAAATTCGATTATTGTTTATTTTGATTTAACTTTACTTTTGACCTAAGTCTTGACCAGTTGACCTTAACCCCTCTCCACAATAATACATATATTAGTAATAACAAAGAGTAGGAGGTTCTATTAGAACCTCTACTCTTTGGTAATAACAATAACATAGCCATAAAACGCACGTGGGACGCGGTCTCTGATTGGTTATGCACCACAATTTTGGACAAGGACGGATATAAGGAGTACCCTCCCCCAGATTGATTCGATCCATAATAAAAAAGGGTATAATAATTGAAAAAATAACCTTGTTTCTTCATCATAACTAGAGTAAGACAAATTCCTTAGATCGTCGCGACTTGCATACAGTAAATAAAGTACTTTAATTTTTTTCCAAAATTTATGCGCGACCAACGGATACATTTTACCCCCCCTCAGAAGAGTTGTCCAGATCCGCTGTTGATTTTGAGTGTTGGGCAGAATCGAATGATTTTAAGAATCGAGTACTCGGTTCTCAAGTACTTTTAAGAAACGAGAACTCGGTTCTCGAGTACTTTTAAGAATCGAGTACTCGGTTCTCGGGTACTTTTAAGAATCGAGTACTCGGTTCTCGAGTACTTTTAAGAATCGAGTACTATCCGAGTACTGAGTACTCGAATACAAAGAAATAATTTTCTACCACTATTATAAACAATTTGAACGGAATATATATACTATTTTTATTACTCGAATCCATAACTTCGTACCCCATTTTCTCTTTTTTAATTTTGACCCTGAGGCCTGAGACTCGGTTTACTACTTGATGCGCATTTCTCAATCAGGTTTCAGGATCAGATCAGACTTCACTCATCACAAGCATAATTACAGCTTTCTTTTTGAGGGTTTGTTGCGCTAGGGCTTCTTGTTCTAGCTCAATCATTGGCTAGAAAATGACATCTGTCAAAATCCACCAATAGAAAGAATGAAATAAGAAGCCCCGGTGCTTGAAACTCTCAAATAGAAAGCGGCTAATAATGTAAGGATATGTTCCGTATATCACCTTGGTTGTCTTGGTTGCTGAATTTGCGTCCCGTAAATGTCTTTTATTAGGTTGGTAACTGAAAAAAAGGTTATTTACGGAACTTGGTTCCTGAAAAAGCGGTCGATTGTCTGTCACCAGAACAACCGACGATTTTCTTTGGATATTCTGGTTTGAATACTTTTAATTTTTTAAGTTTAAAAAATTTCGATTTGTTTTGTATGATTTATGAATTTAATTTGAATTGATTGAACAGATCGAAGAGTTTTTAATGATTTCCAGGCGTTAAATAAAAAAACGATGGTCATTATCTATGATTCGAAACAATATATTGATATTAATATAATGAAACAATAAACAACACCAAAAATATAAATGCCAGCTATCGCTAATTGAAACAATTAACAATTAAACATAATTCAACCAATAATTACACTGAAAGACTGAAGAGACAAACGACAGTGACAAACGTCCCGAAAATAAATTGCAACTACAAGTACCAGACAAGAACCACTGTCAAAACTTATGTCATCGGTCCGGTAAGCAGCGGTAACTTTTGTCTATTTACGGAACATATCCTAAGTGAGCCCCTATCCCGTATAGTCCGCCTCTGCCTTCCATGAAAACAAGAGGCTGGCGAAATTTCTAATTTCTACAACATAAGTAGCGAGTACTGAGAGAATTCGAATACTTCACGGAGTGTATTCGAGTACCACCGAGTACTCTTAAGAATCGAGTATATACCGATTTTTTGCATTCGAGTACCCCATCACTATTTGGATGAATGGTCGTTACAATTTTAAAAAGTACGTAAGGTCGAAATAGATCGATCAAACTACCTTGAAGTTACGTCACTTCAAAGAATTTTGAACAAACTATCTGACCGTGAGTCACGGGCTAGTTGGCAAATAATGTATTTTCAACAGGTGCATGCAGCTGTCTTATTTTTCCGATATTATGAGTATTAGAAAGTCTAGTTCATAACCTTGCGAACTTCTCAGTTTTTCTGCGAATAAAATAGCTGCCGACATGGTTCATCTGCATCAACGATTGGTTACAGAAAATTGCGAAGTTCGCGAGGGTATGAACTAGACTTAAGGCGGATTTATAATGCACAATTCAATGCATATGCATAATTTTAAAGTACAATTTATAACATTTCAATACTATGCCGATTCATATGAAACCATTTAGGAATTATAAATTATTATGAAACGAGTAAATGGTTTCATATGAATCTGAGATTTGACATTTTATGAAATTTACATCAAAATTACGCATATGCATTAAAATTGTGTATAATGAATCCGATAAATCCTCCTATAGTGACCAATCACACAGCGCGTTCCCTGGCCACAAGGATGGCAATTTGGCAAAATCAGAAACTGTCTTAAAGTGACGTAATTTCTGGCGGTTTTTTATTTCAAGTTTCGAGTCCAGCGTTTTATTATTCAGCTTCACAAGTATTGTTAAAATTATTTTTTCCGTTAACCAGCTGTCGTCTCCCTACGAACGACAGCCCTCGGAAGTCGAAACTTGTGCGAGCAAAGGAATAACGAGGTCTTACCGTTCAACATGCGATTCCTTGCACGTTAAGTCAATACACCAGGGCTTTGAGGAATTTTACGTGAAATCAACAATAAAAAGATGTTAGATCAAATTATATGACCGTGAGCCACGCAACTTCATGCACTCAAGATGTTTCCTCGATGATAAAAATCAAAATGGTGTTTTATATGAAAATTACAGATCTGTAAAAATCAAATTATGAAATAATTTACATATATGGTTTAAGTGTATCATGAGGAGCAAGCATTCCTCTGCGTTCGTGTGTAATTATGACAACGGAATGGGTCATTCTCATTTAATACCACGATTGAGCAGGTCCATAATAACCTTTCCAGTTCACAGAAGTATAAAAATATATAAAATATTGGAATTTTCTCGAGTATTTCAAAGGTAGCAAAACAGAATACGTTTCACTCTCTGATTGGCCACACTGTATGTATTTAATTTCTTTCTCTTCTCATATATAGACCACACTGACTCCGAAACAACATATTACATTATTTGAATCACAGACAGCAGACAGCCCATACAGCTTATTGTAAGAAGGGTAAATTGTGAAAAAAATTATGTGTTGAGGCGATTAAATAATAAGTGTCCCAGTTCCGATTTTGTTGGTAGTAAGTAATATCGGAACGTATCAAAAGTGAATCTGAATAGTCAAATTTACTAAGCAGTGGCAGTACTGTGAGTTGTGTTCCGTGGTCCGTTATCTGTTATCTGTGACTTTTGTGATCTGAGACGGAGATGAGATTGACATCGACATCCGCTTAAGGTTTTCTTTTTAGGTTCTAGCGTGTCAAAATGGCGAAGAAAAAGCCAGAAGAAAAAAATAATCATAATGATGATAATACGAAGAACGAAAGTGATTCATGTTCGAACGACGAGGAACCCAACTTCAGTGATCCTGAAGGATACGAGGATGATATTTCAGATGAAGGTATTTTTCCGAAAACGTCTAATGTCGAACTAGCCTTGCTTTTCACCCATGCCATTTCACATGAGATATTCAAATAATAATCTCGAAATGCTGTATAATTTGTTTTTTGTCCTTACACAATGAGAGTTTCCTTGAGTATTTGTTGAAATTATAATTTAATAATGTGTGGGTGAAATTTACTTGTTAACATATGTTTGAGGTTATAATTTTATTCCAGAATTGGTAGGAGATATCTTGAAACAAAAACCAAAGGAGACTGATGGGGTTGAGAGCGTAATTGTTGTTGATGGTGTACCTCAAGTTGGACCCAATCGAATTGATAAGTTGAAAACGGTCATCAATAAAATTTTTGCCAAATTTGGAAACATCGTAAACGAATTCTATCCTGTAAATGAGGAAGGTCATACCAAGGGTTACATATTTCTTGAATTTTCTTCGCCTGTCCACGCTGCAGAGGCTGTGAAACTGAGCAATAATTTCAAACTTGACAAACAGCACACTTTCCAAGTAAATTTGTTCACTGATTTTAACAAGTATGAAAAAATCCCCAACAAATGGGAGCCACCAGAGCCTCAACCTTATCAGGGGCAAGCTGATCTTCATTATTATTTGCTGGAACCAGATGCATATGATCAGTTTGGTGTTGTTACTGCACCTGGTCAAAATGTCCAAATTTGGCAGAACACCCAGCCGGACCCATCACTTGTTGAAGTTCGAAACGTAAGTTTTTCAATAAAGTAGTTATTAGTGTTATATTTTCAGGATTCAAACTAGTATCAGATGCATTTATTATAAATGCCTAAATTAACTACATTATATATCAGTGAGAAAGGCATCTCTATTAAAAGATTTTATAAATATGTCAAGACCATGGAAAATTTCATTCTTCAAATTCCAAAATTGAGATTCAAGGCTTTGTAATTATATATACTTCAGTCTTGGTATACTATCAGCAGATAAAATTATATCATAAATGAAAAAATCACAGAGATTTCTTAAGGATCAGTTTTGGCTCCATTATTCTTCATAATGTCTGTCAATGATTTTAGTCATGTATATCAACTAAATGATATGCTGATGATACAATCACAACAAGATGGAACAAAGATTTGTATAAAAATAAAATGACATTGGTATCAACTGAATGAAATCAATAGAATCATGTAATACTATAAAGAATGATAATTACTAAAATAGCAAATGCTAAAAAATCCAAGGCAATAGATAATTGTGGTCAAGACTCTTAGCAGCTTATTCACTGGTTTTGGGACTAGTCACCTAAATCAAGAAACTATACGAAAACTAGCGTATACATTATATTTTCCTAACACACGTGTTAACTCCCATATTACTATTTGCCAAATCACTAATATACAGTAAGAAACTGATAAAACTATCGACACCATAAGGTATATGATTGCCACACTCAAAGGGATAATGAACTGATACTGCCTTTCTCTAGATTAACGCTTGGCCAAGACTCTTGAGTTATCAAAATAATGATCCTAAAATTAATTCAAGGTGATTCTGTTTGACCACCTATTGAAAGTTGCTTTCTACTCCTTTGAAGAACTTCTACTGTTTTGAGCTAATAAAATAAGTAGTGTTTATTCATCATACATAATTTTATAATGGTGTAAATTGAATAAAAAAGATTATTTTGATGAATCGGCGAAGTTCAGCAAATGCTATTTTTCAATTTAACTCGGAGACAATCAAAAAAATGAGTACATATATACATAAACATCGGAGTGTGAAAAAAGGAAATAAATGAGTAAAGTCCAAAACCATTTAATTCATATAACCTAGAAACAGTTTTTGGCTACTCCTTTGACTGTCTGATGATATTATTATTATTCCTTAACTATTTTAATTTCTTAGTGACTAAAAACTTGTAGTATTTTATTATAATTTTGAGTATTTAATATTCACTTTCTCTATGCTCATTGATTAGATGACAAAATTTTATATATTATAAGTTGCATGTATCATTTCTTTCTTATTCTCATGCTAAGCAACATTATTTCATTCATTAACATTCACATTATTATTTTTGTCATCCAGATTTATTCATTTTATACTGTGAAAATTACAAGTTTGAATTATAATCTTTATTTTTATTGAAAATACACCTTCCAAACAGAATAAGTTCTGGTGTAAAGAACCATAATACATTGAATATAAACATTAATTTGAAGAATTTCATTTACTTGAACACAGTTCTTCTATGGATTCTTATTATTTATCACGAATTTGTGCATTATCTTTACAAAACTAAAACATTATTAATATTTTTAGTTTCACAATTGGCTCTGATTCAATGTCATGTATCTAAAGCAACATATTTGTCGATTTTAAAGATTATAATACTTTCAATTATTCTAGCACCGGCTATTTTTGTTATTTTTCATATTCATGATCAATTTGTGTATTATCTTGATGTTTTCATGCAAAATAATTTGAATTTTTATTTTCAGAATTGGACCCAGACTCACATTAAATGGTCACCTTTGGGCACATACTTGTCCACCTTCCATAAACTGGGTATAGCACTTTGGGCTGGACCTGCTTTTTCCCAGTACAAAAAATTCGCACATCCTGGTGTACAGTGGATTGACTTCTCACCATGCGAAAAATATTTGGTTACTTTTTCTCCTCAGGGTGATCCTCATAATCCAGAGATGAAACGAATCATCATTTGGGACATTAGGTGAGTGAATTGCTATATTACCGGTAAATTCTTGAGTGCCATGGCTCATGAACTAGGATGTATTGATGAATCGATAATTTTATTCCAGAACTGGCCTTGAAAAACGTTCTTTCAATCCGGAGGGTACTGCCACCTGGCCCATCTTCAGATGGTCCCATGATGACAAGTATTTCGCCAGAGTTGGTCAAAATAATGACTCGCTGCAAGTGTACGAAACACCTTCATTCGGCTTATTAGAGAAAAAGTCTATCAAGATCTCTGGAATAAGGGATTTCAACTGGTCTCCGACAGACAACATCATCGCGTATTGGGTTGCTGAAGACAAGGATGTTCCAGCAAGCGTAACATTGTTGGAGTTACCCAATAGAAATGAAATTAGAAAGAAGAATCTTTTCAACGTTGCAGACTGCAAAATCCATTGGCAGAAGTCTGGAGATTATCTTTGTGTCAAAGTAGACAGGTATGAAACTTCTGTTCTCAATTATTTATGCATAGGGCTTATCTTTTGAGCGGTAGTTTTGTTTTGGATAGACAAAAGAAATGTAAACTTTGGGAGTCATGATATTGATAATAATCGTTGTCTTATCATCAGTTCATTTAGCTGCTATCTGGTCATCAAGTCTCAGCTGCTCAATTTTTCGGTAGCATTTGACATGAGTTCAAATCCCTTGTATAGATTAAAAAAAAAATTAGCTCGTAAATGTTGACTCAATAATATGTGTTGAATAAGACCGCGAGAATTTTATTTTTACAGAATCATAATATTTTTTAGGCTACAAAAACATTAGGAAAAAGTGTATCTTATTTTTTGGTTGTGATGTGAAATTTGCTACATAAGTGTGTGTAAGGTGAATGACTTCTTTATATTAATTCACTTGTTACATCCTCAGTGTATTTGCTTGAAAAATTGTTTGACAGAATTTATGCTATTCCACTGGCGGATCTAGGGAGTTTTTCAGGGGGGGGGCATGAGTTGATCAAATTTTTTAACCAAATAAGTGCATATACAGCTTTGTTCCATTGGGGGGGTATTTTGTGGTGCGGAAGTGACAGAAAATAGAAAAACGCCGCAGGCGATTTTTTTTTGTTCAAGTTCAATTACCTTTAAATTGATTGTTAGATTTGTCAGAGGGATATCATAAAGGTGGGAAAAAAAGGATGTCATATTCAGTTTGTTTTATTTAATATGAAAAAAGAAAAAATAATTTAACAATATTAACAGATGCATTCTGAAACTGAATACATTTTACTTCAACATATATAGGTAAATGTTAATTTTGTTTGGAACACTAAATTTCATTTGATTGCTTATAAACGCGCCTGTAGAACTTGTGGATTTTCTTATGGGCTATGACTCATACCGTAGCAGATGACACATTTACGTATCGGCAATGAGTGTGAGTGAGATATATTCAACACCATAGCCCATCAGAAAATCCACAAGCTCTAACCAAAGTAATAAAATCCATAGGAATATGAACTGAATCTCACTGATATGTTTGAGGACCTAATGTGAAAGGACCCTTTTCCTTCAAAACCAAGTGGAATAGAATTATACTTCGTTTGTGTGGTTTCTGATAAAAAACAACTACTTAATTCCTTTGTTTTTGAATATCACCGCTCACCGCCACCGCTCATGGCTTACCGCTAATGGTAAAATGCATTTTATTGAAGCCCAGTCCCCTAAAGTGTTTTTCTTCTATCGTAATCTGTTTTGCCGCCCTTTGCCCCCTGCCCCCCCCCCTCAGATCAGCCAGTGTGCTATTCAAGTTGTTTTTATAATAATATAATAATGAATCAACCAAATAACATTGCATGGGAATTGTCAGTACAAGATAAACTGAAAGAAACTGGAATACAACTCAATAAATGAAGTGTAGTGAAAATGTAATTTAAAAAGATACTGATGAAATAAATGAAGATTGGAACCACTGGCCCCCACTCTAGAGTTCTGACTAAGTACTCAATATTAGTTCAACAACCAGTTTGGACATGCAACTAAACATTGATTGATATTCAACAAGAAGAAAACACACGTTACACAAACGAAAATCATTCCTATTCGTATTGAATGTTTCCTCAATCACTCAAACATCTCAAATCATTTTAATTTCATAGGATTCATTCATCATCGAATACAACCATGAAACAGAAATATTCTTCTATGCAGTGCGAATATGTGAAAACAACACGGCTGCCAAATCAAAGTGCAGCAAAACAGATTACGATAGAGGAAAAATAATTATTTTCGGGGACTGGGCTTCAGTAAAATGCATATTAATTACTGCCTACGGTAAGCCGTGAGCGGTAAGAATAAAAAACAAAGAAAATAAGTAGTTGTTTTTTATCGGAAATCGCACAAACAAAGAATCATTCTATTCCACTTGGTTTTGGAGGAAAAGGGTCATTTCACAATCTCATTAGGTCTTCAAAAATATCAGTAAGATTCAGTTAATATTCCTTTGGATTTTATTACTTTGGTTCCAGGCGCGTATACAAGTGGGGAGTAATTTCAGTGTTTCGATCAAAATTAACATTAAGATTCACGAAAGGAATCTTATTTCATTCACCTATATATGTTGAAGTAAAATGTATTTAGTTTCAGAATGCATCGTGTTAATTTCGTTTTTTCTACTCATTAATATAAAAATGATAATTTTTCAACCTGATACCATACAGCCCCTTGTTCATAGTACAGTAAAGAAATAATTGTTTTTCTCCAAATGACATTAAAAGCGGCCTTTTAATGACACTTGGCAGGCTTAGAAGTTGTACTTTTAATGCCTAGGTAGAAAAAGTTCGTTGCTAGGCAACCTTCCAAGTAATAATTTAAATCAAACTGGTTATTAAAATTGACAATGACAAAGTAAACAAACAAATTCAACAAACGTCATCAGCGGTAAACATAGTAACGCAGGGCCCAGTTACCTTTGATGAAATAATTTAGTTATTTGGATATTGATAATGAAACGCAATTTAAATATGAAAAAGTCGATTTTGCGTGGAATTGGAACAAATTTGAAGAAAAAATTATGTTTCACACGGCAGAAAAGCAGATTTAATGCCTTGGCTGGTTTCATAGCCTCGCTACGCTCGGATATGAAACACCAGCCGCGGCATTAAATCTTGTGCTCAAATATCCTCCCTAAAAATCCTACCAACAAAATCTTGAAGCAATCTATTTGAGAAGTGTAATTTTTTTCATCTTCTCAAAAAAAAAATCCGCGGGCGAAGTTACGTCGAGTCCCGCTGCCTACCAACTGAGCTATTGGACACATATTATGACAATAAAATAGAGTGTATGTTGATTAGTAATTATTATCAAAAATAAAAGATGTCTAATTATGATTTTGATCTCGTCGGTATTATATCATAAAGAAAATATTTTTAATTTAAATTAATTATCAAAAATAAATGAAGCCAGAATGGTTCTCAGTCGGATTATTCATTCGATTTTCTTGGACACATGTCAATATCATCTGTATTTCTTGGAGTTTGATTTAAACAAATATCCATTCAAAAGCCTTCTGAATCATCTAAATGAAGCAAGGAATTTTCAAAATCCATGTTTATTTTCGTTAAATATTTTCATATATCAAATCTCTACTTTAGTCAGACAATCTTGTAATCGTCTTGTAAGTTATTTATTGTATATAAGAAGCAGGCTTTGAAAAAATTTGTGTGAAACGTCAAAATATTTTAATACATTATTTGGTAAAATTATTATGTGGTCGTAAGAAAAATAGTGTACATTACTCATGCTAAAGTGATTTTTCACACTCGTGTGAAAAATGCCACTTTCCGCACTAGTAATATAATATACTATTTCTTACAACCGTTCATGAATCACCCTATACCCGCACGCAATTTAGTTTGAGAGGTGTCATGCGGGAAACATTTTCCCGCACGCTTAAGTCACTTCTAGTAAGTTATTCCCGCACTAGTGCGGGTAAAAATTTTCCCGCTCGCGAACGTTTGTTCAAGAGCGCTACATAATTTTTTTTAAGGCGCTTGTAGAAAAAATATTGATCCTTACTCATACGGAATTACGGAAAGGTACTCTCCCGCACGCGACGGCTTACCCGAACTCAGCTTTGCGTCGTTCGGGTAACGGCAGTGATATGCGGGAAAGGTACTCTTTCCGTACTTGTTAGGATAATAACTATATTCATGTGTTCCAATCAACACGGCTAATTTGTCATATTGACAAGGATTAGTGATCATTTATTTGTTTATGTAGACCTTATATAAAATTTCCAATAGGGTCTATTGAAAAAACATATTTTTGAATCATTTTCCAGATACACCAAGGTACGTAAAGAGAAAAACGAGACTAAATACTCTGGAATGTATTGCAACTTCGAGATATTCCACATGAGAGAGAAGCAGATACCTGTCGACAGTGTCGAATGCAAAGAGCCCATTCAAGCCTTTGCTTGGGAACCAATTGGTTTGAAGTTTGCCATGATTCACGGTGAATCACCCAACATCAACGTCAGTTTCTACGAGGTCAGAGTGGGCCAAGCACCCATTCTGTTGAAGAAATTCGACAAGAGGGCTTGCAATCATCTGTTTTGGTCACCTGGTGGCCAGTTTATAGTTCTTGCTGGATTGGGTTCAAACGGAGGTGGATCATTGGAGTTTGTGGACACTCACGAATTTCTGGTCATGAATACAACTGATCACTTCCAGATGTCTGATGTAGAGTGGGACCCTACTGGGCGATATGTTATAACAGGGGTTTCGTTTTGGAAGACCAAGGTTGATACAGGTAAGAAATAAACATTTTACCAAGTACCTACACTACGATTATAGTTATTAACGTTACAAGGCCGATATGTAGCAAATAACGGATGAGTTTGAATATTTTAATCCGAGGCGCAGCCGAGGATTATAACAACCGAATCCGTTATTTGCGTATCGGCCGTGTGTCGTTCAAGACTTTTTGTTATCCCGCTGAAAGATTACATTTTGAACAAGTGATTTCTTAAAATTTCCGTCGACCGTTTATTTACGATGTATTTTAACGCACTCAAAATCATTGATCAATGACCCCTGTTAATGAATGATTTTCTATTAATCAACGATTTACTTATATGCAACCCAACGTACACCGCTCCAATACATATAATTATATAGTGACCTGTGGCGTATGCAACCAAACATATTTATACTTACCCGCTAAAACCAAGTAGTTGAAATCAAGTAGCTGTGTTAGAGCTATCTGTCATTATTTATTTCATTGTTGTAATTTCTAAAAATACTACGTTTATTTTGAAATCAAAAGATGGATACTGACGAAGTTCTGTAAAAAAAATTCAGAAAACATCAAATATATCAGTAAGGTTGTCAGTAGCATTAATAGCTAGATAGTCACGCAGCCGGCTGGTAAAATGCTGGTTTGAGTCGTGAGGTGATAACAAGGTCGAGGGTTCAATCCCCAAGTGGTATCAATTTTAAATTTTTGTTGAAAATCACGGTTAACGGAAAATTTTTGTAACGAACTCGTGAATTAAAATGACGATTACCAATCTCGAACATCTCAATTGTTAATCGCCCTTATTAATACACTTGTTCGTTAAATAAACATTAACGTAGGGAGGATGTGAACATTGATTTTTCAATTGTCATTTGAATACAGTTAAATCAAAATAACAGTATGGGATTACGAAAAAAAATTGCCGTATTTTTAAGCAAGTGTTATTCAACTGGGTCCTTTAATCTGGGAGCATTTTTTTGAACTAATTATGAAATTATTCTGTTACCTATGAGAGTAATAGAAATAGAGGGATTGTTAGTTAGTGTGATGAGTGCATGGGAGTAAAAAATTATTGCATAATGGTCCAAGTATTGAACCTTGTGGAACACCAAAAGTATTGAAATGCGCTTTTAGTTGATTTGCATCTCTTTTTGTGTACTCACATTATTTTTCATGGATTGTTGTCTGGGATCTGTCTGTTTTTTTATGAACATCTTTGAGATAAGTTTTAAGAAGGGTTTTATATTTAAATTTCTTTTATGAAAACTAATGATGCAGCACTTGGCAGGAATAAATAATTTCTATTACACCAATTTAACAAAGTATTAGGATATATTTCAACTAAAAGGTGAATTTTACTTGAAATCAACTGCAAATAATAAACAAATACTTTCTCAAAGGACATCTGAAGTCACTAATGAATATATTTAAAAACAATGAGACAGTCTGAACCCTGAGGAATACTTATAGAGACAGTTTTGATGGTGTGCAATTTTTTTGTATATCACAAGGTAGATTTCCCAGTTACTGTGAGATTACAACAAATAGTGTCATAATGTCATTCCTAGATATTTTTGAGGACATTTTCTATTAGAACCTACCCTTTTAATGTCTCCAACTCAGTAGAAATTTTCTGCCACATATTGCTAGCAGAATCATAACTAGAGCTTTCTTTCCAGGCTATTGGATTTGGTCATTCCAAGGAAAAATCTTGAAACGTATCAATTTGGAAAAATTCGCTCAGGTTTTGTGGAGACCTAGGCCCACCACTCTGCTCACAGATGAGAAACAGAAAGAAATTAAGAAAAATCTGAAAAAATACTATCCTCAGTTCGAGAGCAAAGACAGGATGAGGCAGTCGAAAGCTTCCAAGGAGTTGATAGAGAAAAGGGCAGCTCTTATGGAGAAATTCAATGATTACAGAGAAAAGAGGATACTGGAATATTTGGACAACAAAACCAGGCGTTTGGCATTTAGGAACAGTGAGTTTAATTTTTGTTTTATTTTGATAACATTCACCAAATGAAGAAACAAAGGTTTTTGGATAAAAAATAATAATAATAATACTTAATCAAATCAGATGCATTTTTTTTTAAATATTGCAATTTATACTATTTTGAAAAACATTTAATATTATTCAATGTTCATAGTAGTTTATTATAAACAAGTATAGCTTCATGCATTATACTTTTTTCTCCAATTTCAGTGTTAAATTGGAATATTTTATATTTTTTCTATTGAAAATTAAATGATTTCCGATATGTCTTGATTTTCAATTTGACAAAAGCATAAAGGAAGATGTATCAATATTCATAGTCAACTTATGATTGTTTAACCAAGGCGAAATTATTTTCAACTCAGCTTGAATGTTTTCGATTATTTCATTTAATGTTTCTTGGGTGAATAAAAAAAAAATATTATTCCCAGAATAAATTTATGTTGTGTCATCTGTAAATAATTGAGGTCAGCATGCAGATCAAGATTAAGTATTGAATTTATGTTATGAGAATCAATACAGGTCCAAGAATTGAACCTTGTAGATCACCACATGTTGAAGATGAGATAATTTGTATATGCAGTCGATTGATTTGTTTTGAAGTTTTTGGAGTGATTTGGAAACAAGCATTTAAAAAAAAATGTAACATGTATTTGCTTTGTGTATTATAGAATTATCCTATTTTCCACACTAGTTGCACAATATACCATTGTCATCTCAGTTTGTATAGAACTTTAAATTAACAATAGCCATTTATTGTTTTCCTGACTTATTGCTGTTATGGATTAAATATTTCACAACAGTTAGTCACTCAGGATATATAAGATACTATTTGAGGTGTTTGGAAAACTGCAGTTTGGGCTTTCCATGAATTCTAATAGTGACAATGATATTTTCATAAACTGTTCTAAATATAAAATACTTTCAATGTGAGAAGGGTATTTGCTTAACTATAATTCTAATTTTCAGATATTGACACCGATGAGTTAGACGCAGATACAGAAAATGTTGAAGAAGAGGTTGTGGAATTCTTTGTAAAGGAAGAAGTGACGGTGATAGATTAAAAAAAATTTTGTCTAGTGGTTTTTCCCTGTGTGTGCCAATAGCATATCAGGGAGATTTTTTCGTTCAGAAACATCAATAAATAGTCCATATTTATCCATTTGGTCTCTGCTTCAAATCTGTTGATTATTCTTTTTCTTAGTACTGTACCAAATTTATTTGTTCAGTCGATTAAAGATTTATATTTTCGTCGTTATATATCATTTTTGTAAGGTTGTACTTCAAATTCGTTGTTCATTACCTGGTTACAAAAATAGAATATTTCCTAGGATGCTGCCGTTTTATTTAGCATTCATAGCATCATTTTGTAGGATAGAGTTAGTTTGTTTTTATTTTGGCAGTAATATTTCAATAGTTTGGACATTATTTTTCAGTTTATTGTTTAAGAAATTAGTACATTGCCTCAAAAGGCCTTCCATAATATCTCCAAATACAACAAATAAATTAAATTTGTACTGTGTTATTTGATGCTTAATTTCCCACAAAACCAATCGTTTCTAAACCTCTTTATTTCCATCAAATTCAATTAGCTAAATAATAATCTATTGAAATTAACTATAAAATACTTGGTAATAAGTCAAATCAAAGTCAAAATATACTTTATTGTCGGAAATTATAAAAAACTTATAGACAAAGTTTATTGGTTTTGAGATAATGTTAGAATTGAATTGAACTAATTAATAATAGTTTCCCTTCATATGGGGTCTGGGGTGACTATACAGTAGTTGGCAATTTGATTTTTCAACAGCAGGAAAAACTCAGTACCACTGAAGATTCCTTCATAATAGAATGAAGGGATGCAACAGTACAACGATGAAACAAACAACATGAGCACCCATTGTCACACCAATGACTCCATCTCAGCCACTCCAGTTTGGTCAATTGGAAAACACCAGATGCCTTAAAAATTAAGATTTATGTTCTATAATATTTACTTTTAAAAAGTATCATTATGAAAGTCTTATGTGTAATTCAGTTTTTCTATCAATACATTTTTTAAATGTGGGTTACAACAAGGATCAATTTTGGGGCCAGTTTGATCGGGTCTCATCCACTCAAACCTACAGTATTTGCTTTCCATCTGGAGAACTGCAAACAATTGAGTTTTGAAACCTCTATAAACTACAAACTTGTATAAACCAAGCAGTTTCAGATTTGGTTTATCTCTTATAATGTAAAAATTTGTTCATTCACTTCATTTGAATCAAACAGTTTCAAATTTGAATTTTATTGAAGTAAATAACATACATGCATCACTGAACAAGACAAAAAACTGTTTAAGCTTCAACAATTTTAGAAGTAATGGAACAAAATCACTATACCATGGAAACATCCAGATCTTCTCTTTGAACTCCGCAGGCTTTATCCAAACCATTCTATTAAAATAGTGGTTCTGATAATAGGGTTCCTCGGTGGAATGATGGACCCACTGTTATCAAACTTTAATATCATACCGGCTTGCGTTATATGGCAAAAATCTTAGCCGGAAAATTGCAGAAGGCAGTCCATGGTTTACTCCGCCTGCTCAGAGCACATGATTCTCGGACCCAATAGTCACTTACCCCTCGGCGTGGGGAATGGTTATTGGTGCAAATGATCCAATGCGCCCACCGGAAGTGTCGGAGCATCGGAGACAGGGCCTGACTGAGAAATTCCCGACGGCAAAATTTTTTTTTCAAAATTCAATAAAAAAGCATTTACATCAATTTGCAAATAAAAAGTGAATTAGGAGTTCAATTATACCAGCGGAGTTTAAAATTTTTTGCGGAAAAATTACAGGTAAGAATTACATAGAAAGCGGCTTTTAATATCCCCCCCCCCCTGTTAACTTTCGAACGGTTTGACTTGCTTACAAACATACAAAATCCGTTTGGAGGGTTTCGCCACAGAAAAATGCTCTAGAGAACTTCGCCAATACTACTTTTTGAAATAAAACACATTGTGATTGCTCGATAGAGGGCGCGGGGGGGACATTAACAAAAAAATGTTATGGGGGGTTATGTGTCACATAGTTGAAAAGAGAATTCAATTCAGTCTGAAAATTTTTAGATCGTGAAAAAACGAAAATCTAAGAAATTTAAATGGTTGAAAAGAGAATTGAATTATCTTTTCAACGATGTGACACATTACCCCTTATGCCATTTAAAATTTTTTAATTGATGTGCCCCCCGCGCCATCTATCGAGCAATCACATTGTGATTTATTTCAAAAAGTAGTATCGGTAAAACCCTCCAAACCTTTTTTTTTATGTTTGTACCTCAAACCGTTCAAAAGTTAATAGGGGGGGGACTATTGAAAGCCACACAGTTTATGTTTCACACATTTTTAAAATCGAAAAAATTGATAATATAAAATAAACGAGTTGAATGTAGTGGAAGATACCATGAAATAAATTTTAATAAGACTTTAATTTATTTATTTATTAATTCAATTTAATTTAATCATTTTTATTTTTTATGAAAATAATGACCATTTCTATATGATTTGGAATCAAATCATAGTAAAATAGAAATAAATATTTGAATTTTTCTGAGACCTTGTAGTTCTAACTTCAGTTTTTACTGTTACATTATCTTTATTCCTCGTATTATAATAATATGATCTGTGAATTTAACATTAGTTTTATGTTTATAGATATAAATCGTTATGTTGTATCCAAATAATTATCTTAAGTACAGATATTTAGTTGTTTAGTTAGTTTAATATATGATTATTAAAAACCATTTCTGAAAAACCTCAAGATTTCTGTTGGGATTTCATGACTCCCCCAAGCCAGAATCCAATAATTCGATAGAGGTGAATTAAATCTTTTGGAAATGAAAACACCATTTAAATTCAATTTTTATTAAATAAAAAACTAAATAACATGAATGAAATACAATTATCCAAATATATCATGATGATTATTTATATCTTGACTAGTTACCAGCACACCTATTTGAGGACGATGAAAAATTTTATTTTCACGTTTACTTAGGTGATGATACAAAACTTTTATGATTCACACATGAAAAAATTATTGATATTAATGTTGGAATGCTATAGTCATCAATAATGATTTTATAACTAATTTCACACACTTACACAACTATCTAATGTTTGAAAACCCTAAGAATGAACAAGTCATTACTACCTCCACCATAAGAAAATATGGAACAAACTGCATCCTAACTCCAAAAAGTCGAGTTAAATGCACATAATGATAGAAGCGGAATGGGCGCATCAAACAAAAAGTTGAGATCATGATAATTTTTTTGTGAGATGTGTTAGTGATGATTATTGTTAGGATAACAATATGCTGATGCTAAAGTAGCACACTGTAATTTGTTTACATATTTTTATGACTTCTTGTTGACAAAAAAAAGTTAAAATTTGATGAAAATTCATAATCATATTACTAAATGAGAATCAAGGATGAATACAAGGAGTGGTATTCCGTGTATTCTACCATAGAATTTTATAGTCGACAATTGTCTCTTTCTATTCCATAAATTCAACAATAATGCCATCTCACTTATTTGATTGACTATAGAATTCTACGGGTACACGGAATTCCACCCCAGATTAAAACTGGGAAAAAATCGTCTGTATCAATTTTCTAAACATACACAATTTTGCGTATTAATCTGGTGACTGCATGAGACTACCAATTAGTCAGTTTTGATACCTCTCACAACCAACAACTATAATACATAACCCCAACATCGAATACTCTGCACACTTTCAACGAATCTATGTGTTTTTTATAATTATCTGTACAAAAAAATAATTTAAAACCCAAATTCAAATACTCACTTTTCAACCTAATATATACAATTTTCTAAAATGTACACTATCTTTTATTATGTTTCCTTTTATCGAGTTTCCAAGCATTTTCACTTAGCGATTGAATGTGCTGGATTTTCTTTGCTCCCCACCATAACCACAAAAATCCTAATACTGTACATATTATTGTCTCAATATAAAATCCGTCCAAAATTGTCACGCAGCTGCCCCCTTTGCTGACACACACCTAAAACAAAACTGAATTGGCATTGCAAAATATTACTGGCTCTTTAAAGAGCTGTAATTTTCATGAAAACAACAATAAACTATAAACTATGACAAATTTTAATTTTCAATGACATATTTTTACTCACTTCTTTTTCTATGGCATTTCGGCACGTGTTATCGATGCTCTCCGCACCTCCTTCACATTGTTTCCAAGTAAGAGGATCAACAAAGTAAAGGGATAACATCGCTGGCCAGTTACCTCCAAGATTGGTGAGAGTATTGAGCAATGTCATGTAAGTGCCTCCAACTGAGGAATCGCTGATTTTCGCGAAAAATGCCATAATTGCTACAAACATACAATATACGCACACCTAAAACAACAAATTATAAATAGATATATTCACTTAACCTCCAAAGAGATATCACACACCATAATGTTTTACTAATTTTTTTATAATTTTCTCACCTGGTGGAGAGCGTACCAAACCAGCAGAATTACCACATACAAAAGTGGTAAGCCTTGTGATGCATCAGGTACAAGCGCAGGCGTGAGCCATACTAGAAAAGCTGCCACAAAACCAAAGGCTAATCTGTAAGGAATTGCTTTCAAATATATATCCAGAGGCCGGGGACCTGAAACAAGAAGCTATAATGAAAAAAACATATTTTATTGGTTATTTTCAGAATAGTGGCTCGCAATATAATAGTAAAATATTAAACATTTTAAAAATATAAATTGAAATATGATCGCTTCGCACGCTGTTATATACCTCAAGGAACAAGACTCGCCTATAAATGACACAATATGAAGAAAAGATGCTCGCTTCGTTCGCTATTTACGCCTTCTTATTAAAAAAGAAAACATGCCAATCTGTTGATGACGAAATTAAAATATTCGTAAAATCAAATGAAATAATTGAACATATCAACGAATGGGAAATTATTTGCCAATATTTGAATATTTGAGTAGTCAGCGGCGAATTTTTTAAGTGACCAACTTAAACTTAACGTGATAAACAAAAGTTACCTGAAAAGGAAGGTTATGTTTGTGATTATAAGATCAAAATTTCAGAAACGGTAATTTTTGGTGCTAGTAATAGTGAAATTAATTAGATAAGCGTCTGAAAAAAGTGTCGACATAAAGAATGGCGCATTTTGGGTGACTTCAATAACAGAATTTTGAGGTGTTAAATGGTGAAGTTCCAGAACGTGAATCTTCGAAAATAGTCGTAACTTTCGTAACCGTCATAAATTTCATTTGGATTTTTACAGGAGGACGAAATACGTTCCACAAATATTGACAATATTGAATACATTTGTGAACACAGTCTATTCATTCTGTTGTGTGACATGATTGTGTCGTAATTTTTTTTTCCATCCGGAATATCCCAGTCAGGCCGTGTCTCCAGGGCTCCGATACATCCGGAGGGCGCACTGGTGTGTCATTAACCCCAGTAAACACTCCCCACAACCGTGGGGTGAGTGATTACTGGGTCCGAGAATCATATGCCCTAAGTAAACGGAGTGAACCAAGAATTACGGCGTTCTGAATTCTTCCGGCTAAGTTTTGTGACGCATCAAGGCAAGCCGGTATGATTTTTAGATTCGAGAGCGGCGTGTCCATCATTCCACCGGTGTCTGATCAATACCGTTCGAGTTTCGTAGGTGGTAGTACAACATTCGTAGCGCCGCGTTTTGCCTGTGGATATAGGCTGAGACCGCATAAGCTGAACAGGCTGACAGCAAATGCATTATGGTCTCAGCTGCCCCACGACACGCTCTGCATCCAGTGTCAGGGACCTCTATACCCATCACGCGACTACGGTAGACGAGGGTGTTGAAGACACCATCCTGGCAGGCTATTATGAATCCCTCGGTTTCCGACTTCAGTCCACTTGACCTGAAAGAAGCGAAGGTCAGGTTTCTGGATAAGCTAAGGTCTTCAATGTTCTTGAAGAAGACACCATGCATTGCTTTTTTCTGAACGGGTTCCAACTCGGTGTCCGTTCAGTGTCGAATACGAGACCGAGTTCATCAGCTGCACGGATTGCTGCCTTGAAAAGAAATGCTCCAATCCCTGCTTTTTAATGATTGCATACTGACCAGAAAAAAGGATCTGAACTCCTGATGACATTACAGGCTCCATCCAGTACCATTCTGTTGTTAAGGCACTCCAAGCTCAAAAGTCCACGGCCACCCCGTTGTATGGGGAAGTATAACCGTGGAACAGACGATTTAGGATGCAAGCTTGCTTATATATCCATTCATATACCGGATCAACTGCGGAGAGTATTCGCATGTATAAGATGCGGGTAAATTTCTTATAACATGCCTTCAAGCATGTTATCGGTCTGTAGTTCTTGGAATCAGACAAATCTTCGTTTTTTGGGATTAGCACGGTTCGCCCCTTGACAAACCGATCCGGAATCTACTGCTTCCCATCTAGCCATGAGCTAAAAACTCTTGCTAAATTGTGGTGGGTACATGGACATTTTTTCTACCAATAGTTATTTAGCCTGTGAGTGCCTGGAGCAGCAAAGTTCTTCGAGCGGAACTTCATGTTTTCCGCGATGGTTCTCGCCCGCCTCACTAGTGACTTTTTTGCAGCTACCAGCATTCATATCGTATCAAGACAGTGCTGTTTGATGGTAAACAGCACGCCTTGATTTAGTGGAATCTAGGAAAAAAAAAAAAACGGAAAATATGCACCCGAAAAAAAATCGGAAAAAAAACCCCGGAAAAACTCCCCCAGAAAAAAAAAACAGAAAAAACCCCTATATGCGATAACAATGGCCAGTACACAAAAAGTTATGATATTTCAACTTTGTGTCATGTTAAAGAAACTAGAACATATTTGATTCATTTTACAATACCAATAAAAGTTTTAACCTATCCTGTTCATCGTCGACGATCAAAAAAAACTTTTTTTTCCGTTTTTTTTTTCCGGGGGTATTTTTTCCGTTTACCGATATAGCGTGTGGTGAGCTCGTTTCAAATTTGCGGCAATTTGCCGCACTGCTGGCGTGAAGGGCCTATTGGCCGCCACGTAGTCCGCCAAACACTGGATACGAGACGCGTGTTGTCTCGCCGATTTGATTTTAGCTTCCATTTTGTGAATGCGTCGCTCATGCCTCCCAATCCGAGGGTAGATATCTCTCTTCTCGGCTTAGGACAGGGTCTGAGCGGCGTCATACTCGGCCAGTTTTTACCATCTGAGGAGAGGCTTTGACATAGCCTCTCGTGCCTGAAGCTGAAATACATTTCCTTAGATTTTGGACGGAAAAGGCAGCATGTTCTGGGTGTATTTCATGCTGCAAAACAACATTCTCGTCATGTATCTCATTCGGGCGGGCTCACTGCTCTCATAGCAATGCAGAAGACCAACACTTAGTTCATCCGTCCACTCAAAGCGTCCGTTTTCATTGTGGTCGTTGTGTCCATCGTTTTGGGCCCCACCACCTTGCCTATGAGCCTCATTCCGAGGGAGTCGGTTGTGGTGGAGTCTTCATCGTGCGTCCTGAACCGAGTAGTAGGCTATACCGGGGGGTTAGTCTGGTATACCCACGGCCGACATCAGAAGGAATGAGTGCGGCTTGGCTGCCGGTCCGGTTTTGCACCGGTTGCTCAGAAAAGTGGTGTCGCAACTCACCAAGGCCTTGGGTGGTAATTGGCCCTCTCTGCATGCTTATTATTATTATTGTAATTATAACGTTAGTATTATTATTGTCATTATCATCTGCAGGGATGTATGGAAGCACTCTGTCATGTCCATTTCAATCGGATAGTGAACGGGCAGGTACGCTTTCTAGTTTTTATGCGCATAAACAGATAAAAGGATGACTAAGGTATTGTTCATGGCTTATGTGACTATTCTCATTAAATAAACAGTTGAACTGTTTGCAGTGTATTATTTTTCTCGAGCCGTTATAGTTGAAAGAAATCAATTTCCTTCTTCCTTAGTATGAGGCATATGTAATGAATATGAATTGAAATCGTATTGGCAGGAAATTGATTAGAACATTATTGAAGCTAAATAAATCCTGTCAAATTTTATCCTGTCCGGTCCAAGAAGGTTATCTAGTTTTTGTGTTTAGTATACGGGCATGTTTTTATATTCACCAAATTGGTGTGGTGGATTCTATTCGACCAATAGTAACACTGTAAATTTCAAATTGACAAATCAAAGGGCGAGTTTGCAATCCACCACACCAATTTGGTGAATATAAAAACATGCCCTACAACACTATGATAGAACAAAAGAGGTAAATTAATCTAGTGCATTACGTAATATGTTTCAAAATGATTTTTAATTGTTTACGTTATTCTAAATCTCTGTTTATTGCATTAATTTGTATCCAACCACACATTGTTCTAACTGAAGACATTTAGGCGATTTTAGTGCAAAGTCGACGATAATTTGTAAACATGATGTGAGTGAACAATCTCCTTGTTTAATTTTGAGTATGAAATGTCAAATTTACTTCAAACTGACATATTTCATGTTTTGAATAACGACCATGGTTCGTATCTGAAGCCCTACCAGGAGACTTGGAGATATCCTGCTCAAGAACAACTCTGCACCCTTGACACAACCAAAGGATGTAGATATATTGTGGAGAGGATTCACGAAATTTGTAACGCATATTCACAAAATTGTTATCAGGCTCAAGAAGACAACAAGTCGGCTGAAATTATACAGAATTTTTTCCGCAGTGTAAGAAACAAGAGTATTTTCAAACACTTGAAGGAAACCTTGCTTGCCCTGAGAAGAAGGGACCCAGTTTCGCTGCTCAAATTAGTGAATTATGCCCACTCGGAAATATTCGACAAGAGCAGCTTCCGGCTTATACTCAGATTGGATGGAAGAACGTTCCCGCCAACAATAGTTTACAAATTCTTTCCGGATCACGACAAAATCAGCTTGATAAATTTGCATAGCAGACAAGGCATTGAAGCAAGGATAGGAATTTACAGTCAGAGTAGGTGGTATAATTTTAGCGTTTACAAATGCAATGTCTGCAAAACTACTGTGAAGATCAGACCAAAAACTAAAATCAAACTGAAAAAGAAACGAGCTGGAAACTGTTTAGCATGGATTCAAGAAATGTATGGATGAAGTCAACTTTAGCTGAATTTTATTCTATAAATATCAATAGTGAACGTTTTCTACTATAGATAACATTTAAACTGTTTGTTGTAAGCAATTCAATTTAACTACAGGAGATTCATTAAAATGGTTAGTATGTTAACATGTACTATCCAAGATCAGTTTTTTCTGTGTCTGCTTCCTCAATAAATCAATCAATAGAATATAAAATAGGTAAAATTCCGTTAATTAATACCCACAAGCTATCAACATAACTCTTTTTGGAACTTGCATAGTTTGGCCTCCTGGACAAAAAATCCAAATGAAATTTTTGGCGATATCAATTAATTTCGGAGATATGGACATTTTTTAGGACACATTTCTACCGCGGAAAAACACTCAAAATTCTTCCTTCTTTAAACTAACACAATGTACATACCCTTATTCACCCGTTTTGCACTAATTTTTTATTAAAAACGGCATTGTTTATCTAAAAATTCAACCTTCTTTTATAAACATCAAAACAACACATTTATGTAAAATGTTTAGTGAATTTATTTATGTCAAGTTGGTAACTTCGAACCTTGCATATTTGCATGAGAAGGAAATTATTCACTCACTTTTTTTTTCAGAAACCAACTTGGCATGAATAAAATTCACTAACCATTTTGCCTAGATTTGTAGGTCATGTGATCATAAAAGAAGGATGAGTTTTTTTCTTAATAAGTAGCGTTTTCAATAAAGAAAGAGTGTGAAACAGGTCAATTAGGGTATGTACATTTTGTTAGTTTAAAGAAGGAAGAATTTTGAGAGTTTTTTTCGCGGTAGAAATGTGTCCTAAAAATTGCCCATATCTCCGAAATTAGTAGAGTCCGCCAAAAATTTCATTTGGATTTTTTGTTCAGGAGGCCAAACTATGTAAGTTCAAAAAAAAATTATGTTGATAGCTTGTGGCTATTAGTTAACAGAATTTTACCAAAAATTCATAAACAATTATTAATTAATTAACATGAATGCTTTTTGTTATTTCATTTGTTAATTTGAAATTGTTCACTTCTTTCGATCATTAATGTACATTCAACTTCCTTATACCAAAAGATGTTCTAACCGGAAGTTAGGTCTTCAAAAAATAAATAATAAACATTATATTTATTCACATTTATATTTTAGTGGCTATGCCTGCGACTTTGTTGGTGTTGTCAATCTGGGGGTTCTGTAAGTTTGTCATAATTTTTCTACTCGACAATAGATGACGCTACTGTCACCCTTCTTACAGTGTTGAGTTTCGTGTAAGAAGTTCAATTACTTCAATTATGTATATACATTTTTAACTATGCAGGGTGTAGGGTCATTTATTTTCCAGGATAAAATGCTGACCCAGGATATGTCAGCATCATAAGTTTAATCTCTTTTGAATAAAAAAATACAGTCTTCTACATTCGCCTGTGTCAACCGGTACTACTTTCAATTATGAGATTCATAGTAATTTTACTAGAAAAATACATGCATTTTTATCAGAAGAGCCAACAGGCAAACTTTGATGAACTCTCAGTTTCTGCAAGTTTTGATTTTAGCAAACTCTCTAATGTTTTTTTGTTTACTTTTAAGGCAGCTCATGAATTTTCTTGTATCCTCAATTTATATATGTATAAAATTATTAGAAATCTCTCAGAAAATGTTCAACCTATCACTTCAAACTCAAAATGACCACCACAAAACTTCACAATTTGGACTATTTTCAACTAGATGTTGACAGATACATAACTTACAAACCCCTTTTTTTCAAGTAACATTTGCATGAAAAAATCTGTAAAACTTACCTGTGGTGTATTTAGCAATGACTAGAGGCAAAGCAAGTTGTAGAGGTATCATAGGTATTGCCATTAAACCTAAACGCTCTTTTGGAATTCCAGCTTCTACCAATTTCAAAGCCATAACGCTATCAGTGGATGAAAATCCAATCTGCAAACAACAAAGAAAGGAAACGGAAATTTGCTTTCATTCATTTCATTTGATGACTGTTGAAATAATCAGTGCATACCTTAGCTGTTAGCAAAATTATAACTAAAGTCTGAACAGACCTTAGCTTCAATATTTCTTTCAAAGACTTGTAAGCTGTCTTAACGTTCCTGTCATGTTCGATAACTTGACCAGAATTAAGGGGCTCCGTTTCTTTTTTTAAAACAGCTACAAGAGTGGTGGTGACCAAGAATACCAATCCCCAAAAATACAAGAAGCCTTGTAATGTGAGGATTCCTGAAAAAATATTATACTTCAACTCTCACCTGAAAACCAACCTTATACATGTTTCAGGATGTGCAAGTCTAAGACAAACTGAGTAAACTACTGAAGATCAATTGGTGATTGGTAAAGTGAAGGTTATTTCAACTAATATTTTTAAACAATGTCCTGACATTGAAATTCAATTCAAAGTAGTATGACAAAGGAAAGCACACTACTGGAGTTTCAACAACTCACAAAAATAGAGAAAACTGAACTGTACTATTCTGCTAACCCTTTACCAACACTCACCTTCTTTCTCAGGAATTGTTCTCAAATACTGATTACAGAATGTTGGGGATTCCAATGCCATAAACAGTACATAGCTTAGGAAAAAACCAGTAGTCTGTCCTATACTGTTACAGGTTGAAGCATGCCCAACATTATTTTTTTTCAACATTGTTAACGCCCAGCCATCAACTGCTATATCTTGTGTTGCAGCAAGAAAATTCAGGGAAAAGAATAATAGAGTTAATACTTCAATATTAGGTTGAGTGCCATCATCACCAAGCCATTGATTAACATGGGATGAAAGCAGTAACATGAAACCTCCAATGAGATACTGGGTTGGGATGAGCCATGTTTTTCTTCGACCTATTCTGGTTGAGAATAATGCATCAACCAAAGGTGCCCATAAGAGTTTCAGACTGAATGGCCAAAATACAAAGCTGAATTCTGCCTGAAAATTGAAACATCAAACAATTTTATTTTGATTTCCCTACTGTTTACCTGTTGCTTATAACTAACACCCCTATTTTGTAGGATCATGGGAATAGCTGACGATAAGCCCAAAGGTATTCCTTGTAATGTGTACAGAAAGAAAAGCAGCAGAATATTTTTTTCATCACCTCCAATATTACTCCTTGAGAAAGTTTGTGGTAATTCTCCATTTTCCATTTCTGATGATATGTTTGCAGCATTTTTATTTTTTCTTCTTTCAGTTACATTCATAGTTATAATTATTCAGAAATCAACCCTGAAATGATGCAAAGTTGAATATTTTGGTCACTTTACAGCCACGTCATGCTAAAGATCATATTGAATTGAAATGTGCAATGACTGGTCTCATTGTCATTGAGCGGTTTCATCAGAATACCTACTAGTGAAAATATTATTCAAACTAATTACCGATAATTTCTTATAACTGTTCATACAATTTTGAAAATTTCTATAATCTTGAAATATTAAATGTTTATTATTTACCACTGCCCCATGTTTTTGATGGAAAACCACTTTTATCAGTGACAAGTGACAGTGACATGCCTACATGACATATACGACATACGAGCCGCTTTCCGGGTAGCTCTTGAAGTGATTTGACAGTTCACGACAAATCATGTTCCAATTAAAACCCATTTATAAAGTCAGGTGTGGTTCACTTCAGAGGGGTAACAAGCTCCACTGGGGGCTACTACCCCTGGCAATGGCATGTATTCTGACAAGCATAACGTAGATGGCGTAATTGTTAGTGGAGGTCAGATTGGAGTAGTTGATAAGGGCATAACGGACATGAAAAGTTTATTCCTATCATAATCGAGTAATCTGAAAGAATAAGATTTATAGCCAGTAAATAAATTTCACCAAATATAGACAAGTTAACCTACAAACTGACGTATATGCACCGATTCCATCCACTCATTTTCGTATCAACTGTTCTTTACAGCTGGAAGTTTTTGCTTTTACTTATTTTCAATTCATAAATGAGGCTTTTTGCACTTATAGGGCCGTATTTCTCCATAAAAGCAACTAATTGAAGTGTTATTGTATATTATTACTTGTTATTACTGTCACTCATGACCTCCACTCACACTAGCGCTCTCTGGCGGGAGCGATATCGTCCATGCCTGCCACTGGAAAGCAGCTACGGACATACTACAAAAGCGTTTTCTTCGATTTCGTTTCTTTCGATTCGATCACGAACGAACGAACGATCAACGATTCGAACTTCAGACGACAAGAAGTAATCGTCGGGTATTCTCGCTACTTGATGAAAATGGAGGTAACATGATCGTAGATCGTAGAAAATAAGAATAAATGTAAAAATGAAGTAGCATTAACGTATGTAATTGAATTTAAAATCCAGAATAAGTTTTTGGCATAGCAAACGGAAAGATGAAAATTAGAAGTGAATTAAAAAAATGTGGACAAACCGGGACCTCTTCATTTGATTGGAAATTTCCTGTAAATACCGACTTAAATGACATTCTTGGACGATTCGACTGTAATAATTGATTCCCAATACAGTCAACACAATAAAATCAACATGGAACGGTAAGATGATAAATTAAACCGCATTAAACATAAAATTCTGAATTGATAATTGACATATTCTCAATATATTTTGTTCAATCTGCTAGTTTTTTGTAATTTTAAATTTATATTATTAGTTGAAGGAGTCCAGAGTATTATTGATTGAACATTTTATTCTGTGAATGAAATTCATTTCTTGAATGTTTGTTTTTGCGCTTAATTCTACCTTGTATAGGTAGGTACCTAAGGTAAAGAATATCTACATAATATATTCTTTGCCTAAGGTTTCCTTGTATCTAAACAAGAATAACAAGAGGAGAGGTATTGTACTGAAATTGCAAATGTATTAAATCAGGGCAAGTTTGTTACAACTGTCATATACCTACTCTGCAAGTTTGCTGTAAGAAATTTGTAATCACTGCGCATACCTGTAGGATGCTATAAAGTAAATAAGCAAGTTATATTAGGGGCAAGATTTCATGATAGGTAGGTGTACCTCTACCAATTCCAATTAACGTTGAAAAGATAATCGTGACCGTTGTTTATTGTTTAAGAAGTCAAAATGCATTTATAGAAGATTTGGAAATTTCCGATTGTCTACAATTTCACTGAATTTGTTAGACAAATTGCCTGACTATTTCTGCGTAATCATTCATCCGCTGTTTTTGGAGCATTTTATTAAAAAATAAAGAAATTTGTAATCGCAATAGGTAACCTATACCATTGTTTAAATATTATTTAAACAATGCCTATACCTCTATATAATAGTTTTGAAGTAGCCTCTTCTTTCATTGCAGTGTATAAATTATATTACTGGCATAAAATTTGATATTGCAGTAAACCGGGATAGGTACCTATATATCAAGATGCATAGAAATCCTGGTATGATCACTTATACCTGTGATACCGACATACAAAAGTGTTGATGTACGGCCTACTTGATTCATGTTATTTTTATTGCATTGGTACCGTTTCACTTCTTTAGCACAGATGGCGGCAAAATTACAGATTAATGTTGTCATTGACGATTGACGGTTGGACAAGCGACAAGTGTCATGTCAACATTCAAAAACAATCAAATGACAAATCAAGGTAACGTGGAATGTTGGAAACTTGGCTATTTTCGACTTCTGCGCCATCCATCGACGAATGAAGCCAACGGTATCAATGCAATTACAGTATCAACAACTCTGGTAGAAACAAAATCGAATCTGTGATCACACCAGGGTTTCTATGCATCTTGCTATATACCTAACTAGATAGGTATAAAACTCTATAATAATATTAATAATTATTGTACTGCAGTTATGTATATACACACTACTCCTATTAATTATTATCATTATAAGATGTATATTTAATTGTTAATGTATATCTTTATTGGGAATCCATTCTCGCATATATATTAGTGTAGGTTCCAGTAATTCTGTTGCTTTTTCTGTTGAAATTTAATTCAAAGGAATACGTACATTTGGTGCATACTTATTTGTATATCATTATAGGTACCTACATCCTATTCCTTGAACTCGTTAATAATATTAATATTCCCAAAAAATATTGCAACAGTTGTAATGGTACTTTGAAGTAATAATAAACAAAATGTTAATGTTTCCGTCATCCGGCAGTACCTTTACGAGCACAACCCTCAGAAATTTTTTTCAACAGGGTAATCTATTCGCCACTTAGCTATGCCCTTTTCCCCATGAAATTCATTATCAACTCCCAGTAAACTTTTGGGTTGCTCTGAAAGCCATTCTGAATGAAAAATCCCTACTGCAAAATTATGGATCATAGGTAAATAACGGGATGGAAACAAATACACAAGCAATAATGACCACTAATAAAAAGAGCAACACATATATCAGACCAAGATAGATATACAGACGACAAGAAAATAGTTATCGTCAACTAATCGTAAAATGTAGGCAATTTGCAACACATTTACGATCGTCATATAGCCTCGGAATCATCAAAATCGTCTAGACGACACTATTGAGGCCTAATCGTCACTTCGGAATCCACTTTTCGTCAACTAATCGTTAGAATGTAGGCTATTTGCAACACATATACGATCGGCGTATAGATAGGCTCGGAATCGTCAAATTCGTGAAAACGACACGATTCATGCTCGATCGTGACTTCGGAATCCCGGATCCCGGCCCAGATCCATTAGATATCTCTATTGGAAAGCGGCTAATGTCAATTGTCATTGTCAACTTAGTTTTTTAAAATGTCATTAGTTTGTTGAGTTGTTAATGTTGTTAACGTTTGATATTTCTACAATTAATTTTGAAATATTGGTGTAGTGTACATCAATACAGCAGTTTGTGCACTGAATAACGATACAATTGTTCAAGTTGGTTAAGTTTTGTTGTGTTATAGGTGATTAAAATGTCGAAAAAGAAAAAATCCATCAACAGATGTTCCCCATCACCTAGTAGCTCACCTGAAATGAATATTAATCTTGAATTAGGTAAGTGACATCCATCATTAGATATTTTCATTTCAAAAATGAAGTTGGTGGCGTTGGGGAAATCAATTATTTAACAGGCCGTGTCTACTTCCAAGCTAATGTGTAACTACTTCTGATTCAGTTTGTTGTTTTTCTGTTGGAGAACTTGTAAGAGTGCAACTCTCAAAAGTCTTCGGGAAACTTGTGCGAGCTAAGGATGACAAGGACCTTATTTTTAACGTGCGGTCCTGTACGGACTCTGCTGTTAGTTCTGGTTGAACTAAACCACCGATTAATTATTGAGGAGAAATTGAAATTACTAAATCTTCTGTAAAAATTTTGTCTTGAAAGGAACACAGGACTATTCTATACCCTATGTGGCTTATTGAAATAACCCTTTGAAAATTATTTCGGGTAAAATTCTGTTAACTAATAGCCACGAGCTATAAACATAATTTTTTTTGGAACTTACGTAGTTTGGCATCCTGAACAAAAAATCCAAATGAAATTTTTGGCGGTTTCAACTAATTTCGGAGATATGGGCCTATTTTTGAGTGATGAATGGCATTTTTTAGGACACATTTCTACCGCGGAAAAACACAAAAAATTCTTTAAATTAACACAATGTACACACCCTAACTGACCTGTTTATACTCTTTCTTTATTGAAAACGCTACTTTCTAGGAAAAAAACTCATTCTTCTTTTATGATCACATAACCTACAAATCTAGGAAAAATTGTTAATAAATTTTATTCATGTCAAGTTGGATTCTGGAAAAAAAGTGAGTGAATATTTTCCTTTTCATGTTGAAATTAAATGCATGGGAAAGTTGGCTGTGCAAATATGCAAAGTTCAAAGTTACCAACTTGATATAAATAAATTCACCAAACATTTTACATAAATTGTTGTTTTGATGTTTTTAAAAGAAGGATGAATTTTTGGATAAACATGCCGTTTTTAATAAAAAATTAGTGAAAAACGGGTGAATTAGGGTGTATACATTGTGTTAGTTTAAAGAAGGAAGAATTTTGAGTGTTTTTTCCGCGGTAGGAATGTTTCCTAAAAAATGCCATTCATCACTCAAAAATAGACCCATATCTCCGAAATTAGTTGAGACCGCCAAAAATTTCATTTGGATTTTTTGTTCAGGGGCCAAACTACGTAAGTTCCAAAAAAAATTATGTTGATAGCTTGTGGCTATTAGTTAACGGAATGTTACCTTATTTCGTGTCAAAATCCTATATAATGTATCGACTTAATTTATACAGTGATTTAGAAGTAATATTAATATTTAATAATAAAAGTCTACATTCTTATGAATCCTTGGCAGAGCCCAGTTAAAAACAGTCCACTCAACCATGTACCATTATTTCAAACCATTAATACTGTTGTATGACCATCAAATAAATTGAAATCAACACTGACATGCTATTTAAAATTTCAAAAGGGACATACATTAAAGAAATGCATCAGTTCATTTTATTTCACGACATTACGATATAGGTATAATATACCGGGTGGCTACGGAAGTATTGCCTACGGAATATCTCAGTTATTGTATGAAGTAGGTTTGTGAAATTTGGATCGTCGATATAATGACATAAGAGCTAGAATTTGAGCATACTGACATGTCGAAGTTAACTTCCGGTCTGACCGGAAGTATCATCAACTTTCTTATTTTCAATGGACACCCTATTTTTTTTTCTTTTCGCTTTATTCAGCATTCAATTCCCTTTCTAATGACATATCACAAGTTGGTATCTAAACAGAAACTAGATCAGAAAAAAATTATTATTGAAATTCACCGAGTAGGCCGTGGAAGCAAAATGAAAGCCAAAAATTGAAAAGTTGGCTATGGAAACCATACGTCACTTGATAACAGTTGCTACTACTGTGATATTTTATTTTCATTCGTCGGCGTTATAAAAAGCCGCCAAAAAAATATTGGAAAAATTGGGAAAAAAACAATACTCTGTAGGTCCATAACTTAAATAGGAACTTTTTCTTGCCTGTACTATTCAGCATAACCATTCCTTTCTAATGATATAATAGAAAGTAATTTTTTTAAATGAAATACCAAAAAATCCAATTATTATTCTTCAAATAACAAAACAGATTATCGCCATACGCAAAAATAACATTAAAAATAATGTGGAATGATAAATTATATCCTGTAGGTTCTAGGTTAAATAGGAACATAAATGTACTTGGTCTGTGCCATCGTCCATAGATATTCTAATATCTACCTATGGACGATGTTTGTGCTATTCAGAATAATCATTCCATTGCAATAATCATTCGAACCAAAATATTAACAAGTAGGCTGATTAAGATGTATTTTGGAATGAAACAAAAAAGGAACGAGAGCTCTCACGAACGCTGCTATCCATATTATTTTGACGTTCGAAGTAGTGTTTTTGATTCTGCCATTTTAAAAGGGTTTGGAAATCGAAATCAGTTAGTGGAATATTCAAAAAATGCCCCATTATTCACGAACCGAACAAATTGACATGCTTCTCATTTATAGTGAATGTTTAAAAAATTCTTATGCCGCTGAACAATTGTATTTAGAGCGATATCCAGGGAGGCAGCAACCGTCAAGAAGGTATTTCCAGTGGCTTAAAGAAAAATTAAGAACTGAGCCTGATGTTCACGAAGACCAAGAAGCATTTGTTATTAATGAGGAAACTGAAATTAATGTATTAGCTTTAGTACAATATGATAGCACAATTTCCTCAAGGCATATTGGCGCCGAATTAGCTATAAGTAAGGACTCTGCTAGGAAAATTTTGAAAAAACATCGATTTAAATCCTTCAATTATCAGTTGCATCAACATTTGTATGAAAATGACGGTGAAAGGCGCCTGGAATATTGTAATTGGATTCTTCGACAAAATGCTGAGAATCACCTATTTAACTATTATATCTTGTTTACGGACGAGTCAAGATTTACCAACAATGGATTATTTAACAGGAAAAATACAAGGTAGGTACTGTACTTTATTTGGATTATTGTCGATAGTCGAAGTGTAAAGTGCTAAAAATGTGAACAGTCTTTTGTTTCAGGTACTGGGCGATAGAAAACGAGCACCGGTTTCGACAAGGTGGTTTCCAGGAGAGATTTGGTGTGAATGGTTGGGCAGGAATAGTTGGAACTCATATTGTTGGCCTCATTCTTTTTCAAGGCCAACCGGAGAGAGATACTTTAATTTTTTAACGAATGAAATTTCGGAATTCATTAACAACCTACCAGCGGAAATAACTGAGAGAATGTACTTCCAGCAAGATGGCGCCCCTCCGCATAATTCAAGAATAGCGAGAAATTATCTTCAAAATCGCTTTCAAGAGAGACTTATAACAACCCATGGTCCAGTCAGGTGGCCACCAAGGTCACCTGATCTTACTCCGTGCGACTTTTTTCTATTGGGGCATAAAAATAGGGTGTATTCCACACAGCCTACAACTCTACATGAGCTAGAATTAAAAATTCGTAGAGCTTTCCAAGATATCACGCCCCAAATGTTGAGAAACGTTTTACATGAAAATATCACCAGAGTCAATAAATGTATTGACGCTGAGGGAATGCATTTCGAACATTTGTTTTGAATTTATTTTATCTTTAATCCTATCAATTTGAATTTTTTTTTTCGATAAATCTGTTTTTTTGTTATTTGAATAATAATAATTGGATTTTTTTGGTATTTCATTTCAAAAAATTACTTTCTATTATATCATTAGAAAGGAATGGTTATGCTGAATAGTACAGGCAAGAAAAAGTTGTATGTTCCTATTTAAGTTATGGACCTACAGAGTATTGTTTTTTCCCAATTTTTCCAATATTTTTTTTGGCGGCTTTTTATAACGCCGACGAATGAAAATAAAATATCACAGTAGTAGCAACTGTTATCAAGTGACGTATGGTTTCCATAGCCAACTTTTCAATTTTTGGCTTTCATTTTGCTTCCACGGCCTACTCGGTGAATTTCAATATAAATTTTTTTCTGATCTAGTTTCTGGTTAGATACCAACTTGTGATATGTCATTAGAAAAGGAATTGAATGCTGAATAAAGCGAAAAGAAAAAAAAATTGGGTTTCCATTTAAAATAAGAAAGTTGATGTTACTTTCGGTCAGACCGGAAGTTAACTTTGACATGTCAATATGCTCAAATTCTAGCTCTTATGTCGTTATATCGACGCTCCAAATTTCACAAACCTTCTTCATACAATAACTGAGATATTCCGTAGGCAATACTTCCGTAGCCACCCGGTATATATTGAATCTCATTCAGCAAGGAAAAAATGTGAGTTTCCTTCATTATACAGAATATTTAGGTATTATTTTTGATATATTGATAATCACTGCATCACTGCCAACTTCTATCAGCCATGGTTGAACTTGATTTTGGGGTTGTATTGACATAGATTATTAGAAAAAGCATCAATTATCAGTAGTCTTTTTCAATAATCACTATTTTTATGATTATTAGAAAAAAGTATCAATTATTGGTAGTCTTTTTCAATAATCACTATTTTGATGAATTTTAGAAACCAGGAGAAGCAAAGAATAATATCAAACAACTTTTTCTGATGATTTGGATAGTTTCAATTATCTCTCTTCTGTGAAAAACTAACATGGACATTCCTAAATATTGATGTTTTCAGATATAAAAGCATTGCGGGGAAAGAACAAACAACTAATTCAAGCTGTTGCAAAACTTCAGCAAGAAAAAGCAATTCAACTAACTCAGATGACAACATTACAAGAGGAATTTTTCAAATTGAACTCAAAATATGTGGTATGTTTTTCTACTATGTAGTGAATTTGTAAATTTTTGTTCACACAATATTCATGATATATTTCAGAATTTGAAAAATATATTTTCAACAATAGATGCTACTACCAAAGTGTGCTTTCCGAAACAGCTGGAGCTCGTGAATACGTTTGGAAAGATTATGGAACTTTGTGCTGTCGGAGCTACTGTCAGCAATCTGAATAAAGGTAGATATTTATTGAAAATTGTTATCTTTACTCTAGAATACATGAAGAAAAATCAATCAATCAAAAATTTTGTTCACCGAAAATTCAGTGAAATCAAACCAGCCTCTGAAGAAGTTAGTCCAATTCAAAGCAAGCAGCATTGATGTTTCGGTTTTTGTTTACCAGTTGAAAAAATGTCTCCGCTGACTTTGATTTTTCAATTTCAGATCCCAAAACACAAGCAGTCAAACCCCATAATGTTAACGGTCATGTTTTACAAAACCCTACTATAACCCTATCACGATTCAATGATAGCAAATCTTTAACTCCACCTAGAAGGTCTTCTGAACATAATTCACCCAACAACAGTGCTGGAAATGATTTGCAAGCTTCGCCTATTAGGCGCAGTAATAATTTGAATTTATCCCATAATAATATCAGGCCAAGCACTAGTAGAATACCTTCCAGCGCTGTATCAAATGATATTAGACTGAGCACTCGGGAAAATGATATGGATAGTGATAATTTGGCTGAAATGGTGAGTACTGCAAAATTAAATTGAACTGAAATGTTTCTTACTATTGAAACAACTGAATTCTCATTAACGTTAATATAGAATAAATACAAGCTTTCACCCAACAACACAACCATCTGTAATCCTATAATCATTTGATTTTTGTATCTGTGATTTTATGTATGGCATTGTAAGAACTTGATTGTCAATAAACAGTATGGGTATTACAACAGGGAAGTTATGCAAAACAATCTCCACTCACTTCCACAAAAAGTTGGTATTTCTGATTGGGTGCAAACAGCTCTATAATTGTCAATATCATCTTTTGTCTCCGATCAAGTAACACCTAGATGAGTAATACTCAAATAGAACTGAAGGTAACATCTTTTTATAATGTTATTCCTCAAATCATGACATTATTGCCATGTCGCAATTTTTTAGGGATACAATAAGCACGTCAGCTAGATTTTGATATCTTTTGGGTACATTCATGGCAACGAAAATCCAAAAATAATGTCTTGGATGAAATATATAGCAATAAGAAGTCAACTGAAATGTTCATTGCAGCTTGTTGGGAGCATATAAAAACAATAGTATTTCCATCGCCGAACGGAGATTCTTCGTTGTCGATACTGGTCTGTACGGCAACGCTGAATTTGAAATATCAAATATGACAGAACAACAACAAAACATCTCTGTTTGTTTTCGTCTTTGGCTTATTGGAGTGTTTTTTCGTGAATACAGGGTAAATTATGAGTTAATTTGTGTTAAACTATCATTAGTTTTTATTTCTAAGCAATGGTTGAAGCATTCTGAAATGTGTAAACGACCATTTGAAGCTGGAAATCAAAATATGTCATTTCATAGGTAAGCTACTAGTATCGGAGCTATCGAGAAAGGGAAACCAAGAGAAAAATTATGAATTATGAAAAAACATATCAATTAGAGCATCGGCTGTTCTCAAAATCCTGTGGAGATTATTCCATCATAATTTCAGGTTTCCATTCCATATTGGGTTTACATTATTTCTATTTTATTGAACCTCAATATTTCTGTTAACAACGCACGACACTGCCGTTGGGGGAAAATGTTCCTTACACACAAATTTTAATGCGTGTGCGGCGAGTTACTCATCTAGGTGTTTAATTTCTTCGCGCCCAATGTTAACATTTTTCACATCATTCAAGTACGATAATGATTTTTGTATTTATTTTATAAACTTAAATTTTTTTGATATAGGTACAAGGTTTAGAACCTGTCGTCACTAGAACTATAAACCTAGGGAGGTTAGAAGTAGCAAATATGAATGAAGACGGTAAGCTATCCCGTTTATGATTTTTTTATTTTATTATAAGTGAGCAGTAGCCTTGAGTACAGAAAATTTGCTGTAGAATAAATTTCCCATACTTGCCTATACTTCTGTAGTCTTGGATGGATTTTAAAAAATTGTAAAGAATAATTTTAATTTAAAAGAATAAAGGTTTTACAATAATTTGGTATATTTTCTGAAAATTTGTGAAATAATTCCAAGAATCCATGAAGTTACTGATCATCAGCTCCTAGAATTTTAGGATTTTCCAGAGTTGAAACATTTTCATACTATTGGTTGTGTAAAAAATAATTAAATATTTTGAAATGATAACTCTTCAAATTTCATTCACAGTGGACGACGGTTTGGACACACCAGAAGAAGATGAAGAGGAAACAAGTGATCCAGATTTTCGGTAGGTATTTGAAGTACTAAAGTCTATGAGTTTGAAAAAAAAAAGTTTCATTGACAGTTTTAGAACCAATCAATAGCGCATAAAATGAGTGATTTTTTAACAAAAATATTAGTTGGAAACCGACTGTGCCGTCACATGAAAGAGTAGTGGTAGTAGTAGTAGTTATTTTGTTATGTTTTGGACTCGTAACTGTCATTTATTAATTTGTTATTAATTTTCAATAATAAAACAAAAGATATTGGCCCTACACTTCAAAAATAATTTCATGTTCAGGGTGTGCCAAAAATGGAATAATACCCTGAATATTATTTGATTTTCGGATTTCACGATCAACATAAAGGTAAATTTCATTGAGGTTTTTTTCAACTGAACATGGCTTTTGAAATATCTATTATTGACTTATACAAGGCGTATAAAAATTATGGCAAAATAATAGCAATCTTAAAACGGGAATAACTTGTTTCATTTAAATGGAAACTCCTGTATTTTATGTCAACAGCAGATGTCAAATTTAATTGTCTTTTGAAATACATTCCTAGTCCTAATTCTTTTCAAGTGAAATTCACATTTTCATTTTGCGAAGTGATTTTGAGAAATTTATTTTGACGAATCATAATTCATTGAAATAAACATGGAGTTCTAGTAGTTCTATTAGTTTAAATTATGAAGAAAAAAATGGATATAACATAATACTTCATACCAAGTTTCGAAATGGCGACCACCAGACCTTATCCATCCTGAGAAAAAAAATCGAATAGTGCCATGGTGCTCGTGTACAAAAACGTGAATAATCTTGTATACAATGTGACCCGTCTAAAATGGAAGCAACCATATAAAACATACATTTTTCAATCGATTGGAATGTTTTTTTTCATTAGAGAGACGTTCAAAAAGTCTAGGACACCTTTTATGAATAATTTTTACGGCCAAGTATTCCATTCATAAATATAAAAAAAAGATTAGCGATACTTTCAAAAAAACAAAAATAGACTACACCACTGGATTCAAAGCAATTTCAAATAGTTTTTTTTCAAAATTTCGTTGGAATGCGCCGGTTAATAAAAACAAAAGGAAGAAATTTGAAAAATATGCCGTATACTCAAACCTCAATTTCGGAACTTGTATGAGAATTCTGTCTACACCATTGGATTCAGGTAGTCTCCTAATTTATTCGAAATCTGGTTGTGAATAAAACAATAATATTAATTGATAAAATTGAAAAAATTTGTTGTTTAATGGAATTTTAGAAATATTTTATTTCAAATAATAATAATAATAACTTTATTATTCCCAAGAAACAGGCTGCTTAGGGGGCGTCCATAAATTACGTGAGGTGTTTTTTTTAATTTTCTGCCCCTCCCTCCCCCCCTGGTGAGATGTCGTGAGATTTTATTCAACCCCCTCCCCCATCTCCCAATCTCACGTGAGATTTTTCAAAATGTGAGTTTCTTACGTAAACGTGTTGGATTGTTATTGTAAAAAGAAAAAAACAAATTTGCTTCGTGCTTTTATTTACGACTAGTTATGACTAGTAATCAATGTTGCTGAGAGTAAGTAAATGTATAACGTCGAAGTATGAATGAAATTATTTTCTATTGAACGAATTAGTGAATGATCTTTATCGTATTACGATTACGCTTAAGATTAAATCTTATGCATGTACAATCTGGATTAAATGGACCAAAATAGTATAATTTTTTTTTTGTTTCAATCAGAAAAAAAATTGCGTGATATTTGCCGAGACCCCCCCTCTCTCCAACGTAAGATTAGATGAGATTTGACTCGACCCCCTCCCCCCCTTAAACACCTCACGTAATTTATGGACGCCCCCTTATAATAGGGAAATATCAAAATAAATTCGTAAGTAAATGAAGCAACAAATAAACTGTAACAAAATAATAAATTGTCAAATCATATTCATTTTTTAAAATATTGTTTCAATTTGAACTTGAATTTTAAAGAGCATTTGATATTCTTCAATGTGCTTGGTAGTTTATTATAAATGAGTATACCATCGTGCATTATATTTCTTTTTCCATTTTCAGTTTTGATTCTACTGGTTTGCAGTTCATGAACATTTCTTGTTCCGTGATTATAAATTGCAGCGTGATTATAAATTGCAGCGTTATGAAAATTTAAACTGGTATATTTCTTTTTAATTCTGCTAAGATGAATAAATGAACAAACTCCCAATTTATAAAGTGAATCCAAATTCAATGAATTTTTTGGTCTATATAAATTTTCGGTAGGTTCTAGATGAGGTAATTATGCATTTGATTGACTTGTTTTGAAGTGGTTTTAGAATAGATGCTTTGGCAGATCCCCATATAGAAACCAAATATTGTAATCTCGAATATATGAAACTGAAATAAATGTTCATCAAAATTTTTCTGCCCAAGTATCCTCTAATTTTGTAAAGAATTCCGATTATGGGTGATATTTTTTTTCGGATTATTTTTATATGTTTTTGCCAACTGAGGGTTTCATCAATATAAAGGCCCAAAAATTTTATAGAGTTTTTGTATATTATATGATTATTTTCAAATTGAATTGGTGGAAAGGTGTTTCCCATTTTTTTTGATATGAATATGTATGAGGATTTAGAAAAATTCAATGTTAATTTATGATAAACCATGAGAAGATTCTGGATAGATCATACTTGATATTATTTTCAATGAATTTTAGATCAGGCCCAAAATAAACTACCAACAGTGATGAAATGTTCATTGAATTCTTCACAAATTTCTGCAAGGTTTTCAATGAGTCAACTTGTATAATGAATGAAAGTAGACCTATAGATCCTTGTGGTACCCCTTTCTCAATTATGGCCATTTTTGTTTTTATAAGGTTACCAGATATATATTATGCCAATTGTCTATTAGACATAAAATTTAAGCAGTCTTTGTAAAACTAGATACATAACCACATAAATACAAACATACCGTGGCATATTTATATTAAGATTATTTCTTTATTGCTAGATTGGTAACAATTCAAGAAGAGGAGGAAGAAGCATACAACTCAACTATGAGATCTCTGAACACTAGCCAGAATGCATTTTCAGACAGAGTTCGAGAGGTAACAGTTGCATAAAATACACATTCGTTTTCTTGATATTGACTTTATCATTCAGATAAGGATTTTCCTCGATCCTTTACCTTCAGACTGCATCGGCCCATCTGAAAATATTGAGCAGTTTGTGAACCGCACTTCTTCGCTGGCCGGAGAACCCAGCACGTCGGTGCTAGATCCGAACAGTACGCTTCTTAACGAATCTTTATCTTCTCCGGAGGCCACCATGAAATTTATTAGTTCTACGAGGGAGTCGCGGAATTTTAGTTTCAAAACTTCACCGACGAAAGGAAATTCCAGCTTTTTCGGGGAAGCTAGTTCTAGCAACAGCAGAGTAGACGATGATGTCAATAAGATACAGGTGGTTCGCGGCAAATATCAGAAGTCGGCAGATGTATCTCAGAAATTCGAATACGAATCGACCAGTACACTGTCGGTGAGTAAAATTCATACTATTAGCATGGACTCTGCATTTTAAAGAAAACGGAAAGAGAGATTAGGATAGGGAACGAGAAAGAGGTAAGGAAGGAAAACGCGAAGGAAAGGTTAGCAGAGTGAACGAGAAAAATTTATGGAGAGAGATTAGGAAAGAGTTAGTAGGAGAGAGTAGATAAAATAAGGAGAGAGATTTAGAAAGAGAAATTAGGAGAGAATACAAGAAAGAAATAAGGAGATATTAAGAGAGTTTAGGAGAGAGTATGAGGAGAAATAAAGAGAGATTATGAAAAAGAATGATTAGGAGAGAGAACGAGAAAGAGTGATTGGGAGATGATTGAGAGAGAATGGTAGAAAAGAAATGGAGAAAAGGGGAATGAGGTGTAGATGCTCTCAGTCTTAACTCTCGTCAATAAGGCAAATTTGTGTTTGTTACATTCATGTAAAATTTTAGATGGTAGAAATATATTCGATTTCATTTGAATCTATAACTATATCGAAAAAATTTAAGTTAAAATCTCTTTCAAAAACTAATAGCGTTTTTGTTTACAGACTTTTATAAACATGTAATGGTTCTTGGGAAAATAAAGTTGATTGAAGTATTGAGGGCAGAGTTTGTGGTCCACAAGTTACACCTTTTTTGTGTTTGATAGTGACCATTACTCATAGTCCGAAATGAATTTAGTTCCTTTTTGACATAAGACAAATCAGTTTTGTCAGAAAAATTAAAAATATATCTACAACTGGTTCTTCTGTTGGGTAACACAAATATCATAACTACCTTTTTTTTATTTTTCAAATCCTCTCAACTTTATGTGCTCACGTGATATAACCCCACACAGTTATAACCTTATGCCATTACTAATTAGAAGTAAGTAAAACAGGTTGGTATCTCAAAAAGCAATGTGCATTGTTAGCTTTTTGCACACATCATTTATGTGGTTCGAGCAGCCTTAATTTACATGTATGCAAAGGAATTTTACCATAGAGAGTTCATTGATTATGGTCTGATAATTTATGTGTATGTTGCCTGTTTCTGATTCGGAAGCAAATTGTTTGAGAACTATTTCTGTGAAATATTATTATCTCTGTTATTTGGACACCGACATATAGAAAGGTGAATATAAAATATAAATAATGAAGTAGAGTTTACGTCTGTTATTGAATACAAAATCGAGAATAAGTTTATGGAATAGACGGAAGATGAAAATCAGATCAAAATAAAATATAAAATGGTCTATTATCTAGAGAGGTATAATAGGATTTTTAATATTTTATCAGATGGTAGAATATTTATTAAATGAAATTCACGAGTTTTAATCTTGCCTGGAAAGAGAAATAGTACTCAATTTATGACGAGAAGTTTTGATATCATATAGTAAGTTTCCTTTGAAACTTGAGAAAAAATTAGGAATATTTTGAAAGTGATGTTTTGAAAAAGAACAACAAGATCTTCTCTGATATTTTTTATATTGTTGATTTTTTTTCTAGGAAGATTCATCAGTCATTTTACCTGTCAGGTTGGGTAGAAGAATCACACATTCTGTAAGTTAATTACTAACATATTGTTCATCCAATAATTCCAGATTGATAATGACTTTTTGATGTAGATCTTACCCAACAAATCCTTTCTGTACATTTCCATATAGATGATTGAAATAATCGTCAATTTTGCCTATAGTCAAGTTATCATATAATTTGTTATTCTGAGAATAATCATTATTATTAAAAAAAATCAAATTGAAAAGATACTTTGACATTATTACATAAATATGTGGTTTGATAAATGAAATGTAGTGTAAAATAATATACAAATACTAAATTCAAAACAAATATTATACCATCAAATAAATTTTGTCCAGAATAATATGAAAAACTTTTTTATTATCGGTTTCTCAGACATTTTTATTCCTGATAAAACCTCCCCATCCCAAATCCTAATTGAATTTATCAAAACTTCACTTTCCACGATCGTATACGAGGGAGATTGAAAAACATGATATATTCGCAAGGTTGAGAAAAATTTAAAAAGCAAATATTGTTCAGAATCGAGAATCAAGAATACAGCTACCTATGACCAGACAACTTTTTCTCTTTTTTTCTCCATCGCCTGTACCATGGAAGAAATGATTTGCTAGGCTGATGGATATAACCCCTTTGCATGTTCCCTCCTTTTTTTGATAATGGCAAGACTGTAAAAATAACAAAAGTATTAATTTCATCATGAGATAGTTCAAAATCAATTATTTTTGTTGAACAAAAGAAATAAGTTCGAGTATTGTGATCAGTAATCTTTGCAATAAGCTATATTATCAATAAACACATTTCTCACTTGATATGATGTATCCTCAGTTCTATACTAATTTTTAATTTACATGAATATTTATTTATATAGACTGTTAACTAAAATACATCATATAATGACATGCAACAGTGTGAAAAAGCTGAAACTGAAAAAGTGTAATTGAAATATCACCAAATGAAAGGTACAACTAATTTAGTATAACATCGAAATGAAAAATACTCCTTTTTTTTCAGAGCTGCATTTTTTAAAAGAAGATTGTTGAATGTGTACTATTATAGTACAGTTGTTATACTTATTCTAAGTTTGAGTTGTTTTTCTTTCAGTTTGCCAGTATATCTGCAATACACAATTTGGGTAATGAAAGTACGTTCAACAACTCTACTAATGTGGACCTAGACAACTCGAAAGTGCGTACAATGAAAAGGTCAGTACTGATTATTTAAACAAATATTTTTAATGTTTTTAATTTGGACAGTTCTTTTTCATTCATAAAGATTCGTGGACTGTACCCAAAGGCTTAGCCTGTGCGCGTAGAGGACTGCTATTATTTGCCGTGGTGCTCCGGGGCGACTTACTTACGTTGGTGTATTTACTATTCAACTGTAAGAAAATTCGAATAACTTACAGCCTGTACACATTCAAGAACAATCAATAAACAACCGAAAATGTTTGCGTAACATAAAAAAATAACAGGGGTCTCAGGATAGAGTCTTGAGGTACATCTAGTTTCATATGATAAGGAAGTGGCTGAAATTTACTTTCAGTCTTACAAAATTCATCATGTCATCCATTTAGTATGGTGAATTAGAATTTTATCTGATCTATACACTCCAAAGTAAAAAATGTATTGTTATAATGCATTTTTCATATTAATTTTTAATGCAGAATGCACTGGATATGTCCAAGATGAGCCCATCTAGAAATTGGTCATAAAATGTTGCATGCATTCTTAGTGTTGTGACGATATTTTGCTCAGAAGCGGTAACCAATATATTCGAAAAACTTTTGACTTTACAAGACAAAAATAAAATTGAGTTAATCCGGTTATTCAACAAGAGATCATACGACTTTTTGTCATTATGTCTCAAATTATTTCCAATTTGATATTAAGTCCCTTGCTTGCGGAAATTTTTATGGAAAACCTAGAAAAGTTAATTCATAAACATCCTTCAATAAATTTTTTTTAAATGAACAAAAGCACGATTCAACCCAGCCTTTCCAACATAAAGCTACAGCTTATAAAACATGCCCATCTCGGTAGACAATTTCAATAAAGAGCTAATGTAATAAAACAATCTGCAGTGAACAACGGGTATAAGCCCGATTTAATTGATATGATACTTTCAAAAGAACTGTATACAAAAACTATTCACAATATTTTTCCAGTTACACAAACAAATGAACAGAATTATTGATCTTTGACATACTTTGCCTCATTTTTGAATAAACAAGATAGAAGAATCGCAATAATCGCATATTAAAACGTTGGTAAAGTTTTTCAAACTACATTGTGAAACTTGCCCTAAGGTATATACAGTGTGTCCCGCTTTTCATGAATACACCCTAATATCTCAGTTATTAATAATGCGATTTTCTTGAAATTTTGGTGGTGATTATATGTTAGGTAAATGTAGTATTTTGGCATAGTGAACATTTTCATCGACCATAGGCGTGCGGTGTGGGGGGGTAAAAAAAGCTGTTTTTTGGGAAAAGGATATTAGGGCTCATTTTAGATAACTTTTTTTATCAGAATTAGAATCAGCATCCCCAAAAACCCCCGAATCCATATTTTCGAAATCTCAAGAGCTGATTTGAGGAAAAAAAAAAATCACTTTTTTCGCCAATCTTGAGATTTTGGTGGTGATTTTATGTTAGAAAAATGAAGCATTTGGCATAGTGATCATATTCATTCACCATTGGCGTGCGAAGTTGGGGAGAGAAAAAAGGCATTTTTTGAGAAATGAATATTAATGCTTATTTAAGACAACTTTTCTTATCAGATTCGGAATCAGCATCCCCAAAAACCCTTTAATTCATATTTTCAACATCTCAAGAGCTGATCTGAACAAAAAAAAAAATTTAAGTCTTTTTTTTAATAAGTTCTTTATTTGTAACAGTAGTAACAAAATTACGAATTACTTTATTTTAGATTCTTGTGTTTTCAACATAACTACCTTCTGAAACAATACACTTTTCAACAATTCTTCTCAAACGTACATTCACTTTTCTTAAAGTTTGGGGAGTTATTTCCTGACACGCTTGCCTAATTGCAAAGCAAAGTTCCTCTCTAGTACGCGGCCGAGTAGCATACACTTTATTCTTCAAATGCCCCCACAGAAAAAAGTCACAAGGGGTAATATCTGGCGATCTAGGGGGCCATGGTTCCAAAGGAGAATTTCTACCTATCCACTTCATAGGGAAAATTGCATTTAAAAAGTTCCGAACTATCCCAGAATTGTGTGCGGGGGCCCCATCTGATTGAAAGATTTAGTTTTGTCTTTGTGCTAATGGCAATTCCATGAGAAAATCATAGAGACCATTTTGTAAAAAATTTAGAAAATTTTGTCCGGTCAGGTTATCCAGGAAATAAGGGCCAACAATCCGTTCGTTGAATATGCCACACCACACGTTAACTTTTTCACTGTATTGGTTTTTACAATGAATTACCCAATTCGGATTTTCAGCTGCCCAAAACCTACAATTTTGACTAGACACCACACCGTTTGTTATAAACGTTGCCTCGTCAGTAAACATCATGTTCTTCAGAAAAAGTCTGTCGTTAAGATAGTTACCCTGCAACCATAAGCAAAATTCAAACCGTCGTTCAAAATCACCATTTAACAGAGTATGTATAAATTTTGGTTTAAATGTCCTAATCCTGTTGCGTTTCAAACATCTCCATACTTTGTTTTTCGTTAAATTCATTGTCCTCGCAACTGCCCTTACAGTACCATTTGGGTTTCGAAATTCTGCTAAGATACGTTCGTCGTCTGGATAGTGTCTTTGATTTAAATTGTACCTCCCTGGTCTTATTTTGAAAACCGCTCCAGTCCTTGCGAACAATCTGTTGATTTTGGCAACGGTATCGTGAGAAATTGGTTCTCGATCATGATGCCTTACATTGAATATTCCAGCAACTTGACGCGTAGATCTTTCATTATTACCAAATAAGCGTAATCTCTACTTTTTCTCCAATTGTAAAAACTACTCTTCGGTTGTGTGCCATCTTATTAACAGTTAAGTAACACTGCTTGACTTATTGACATTTCGTACTGATTACCGATGTCAAACAAAAACTTTTGTTTCAAAACACTCTTTCATTAATTTGCATGAAAACTCAAATCGGCAAGCCAACGGTAACAAAGTGTGCGTATCTTCGGAAATACCTAAATTGTAGTATAAGGGCAGTTGCAAACGATACAGAATATAAGGAAACGAAGGTGTGATTAGGGCATTTGAAATAAAAAGTTAGAAATAAACAATCTATTGAAAAAAAGTGAATTTAATTTTGTTTTCTAATCAAATCAGCTCTCGAGATTTCGAAAACATGAATTGAGGGGTTTTTGCGGTCGCTGATTCCAAATCTGATAAAAAAAATTGTCTAAAATGAGCCCCTTATATCCTTGGAGAAGAAGTGGAGATTACCCGATTGTTTGGTAATAATGAAAGATCTACGCGTCAGGTTGCTGGAATATTCAATGGAAGGCATCAAGATCGAGAACCAATTTCTCACGCCAAAATCAACAGATTGTTCGCAAAGACTAGAGCGGTTTTCAAGACAAGACCAGGGAGGTACAATTTAAATCAAAGACACTATCCGGACGACGAACATTTCGAATTTCGAAACAACCAAATTGGTACTGTAAGGGCAGTTGCGAGGACAATGAATTCAACGAAAAACAAAGTATAGAGATGTTTGAAACGCAACAGGATTAGGGCATTTAAACCAAAATTTCCACAAACCGTGTTAAATGGTTATTTTGAAAGACGGTTTGAATTTTGCTTACAAGGACTTATTGAAAAAAGAGTTGAATAATATTTTATTCAAATCAGCTCTTGAGATGTTGAAAATATGAATTAAAGGGTTTTTGGGGATGCTGATTCAGAGACGAAAAAAGTGAATTTATTTTTTTTTCTCCTCAAATCAGCTCTTGAGATTTCGAAAATATGGATTGGGGGGTTTTTAATATCCTTTTCCCAAAAAACAGCTTTTTTTTACCCCCCCACACCGCACGCCTATGGTCGATGAAAATGTTCACTATACCAAAATACTTTATTTACCTAACATATAATCACCACCAAAATTTCAAGAAAATCGCATTATTAATAACTGAGATATTAGGGTGTATTCATGAAAAGCGGGACACACTGTATTTGTCAAACTGGTGAAACATTCAAAAATCGCACTCATGAACATCATTTGAGTTATGTGAACAGGAAAACTAATTCAACATATTCAAATCATTTTTTAGAAGAAAATTGTAGTTTTGAATAATAGTTAAAAAAATTACATATAGAAAATAAAGGACTAAAGGACTAAATTCCAACATGTTACTCAACGACCAAATGGATTTGAATAATTCTCCTTTGTTGAATTTATTTTCTTGGAATTAGAATTAATTAGAATTTAATCCTGTTTGCAGATGTTATTATATTTATGCAGATAATAAGACTATACTTTTGTTTTTTTAAGTTATGAGTTTATCTAACCATAACATATGTTATTATTATTGATGATTAGTCCAGGTATATGAAGGTTTTGCTTATCTTATTTGTACATTCACTTGAAAAAGCTACTGTTTTGGCGAAATATGCCATGAATGTAAAATAAAGTTTGTGAAAATCAAATCGTTCCCGTCCGTATATATCTATAATTACTATGGATCTTCATCAAGTAACCGCGGAATCAATCTGAAACTTTGAACACAATTGAAGATATAAACTGAAAAGATAAAATTGAAATTTTCAGAATTCAAGCACTCAAGCTATGAAAGCGAATGTGTCATCCTTTAAGAGAACAAATATCTTTCTAATGTAGTTAAATGTCCGTCGTGGTAACAGCTCGGGGAGTAACTGTTATATGTGATATATTTGAGTTGTATTCCACATTGCAGGAATGGTATTTTCGGTGCCAAAATTGTTCATGTCACCACAACATTTGAAAAATAATAGAAACGAATAAACAATGTAAACTTAAGTCCAGTGATCGAAACCCATTCAATAAACACACATATTTAAGTATTCTCTAATCTTCTACTTCCAAGGGTTTGATCCCCTTCATAACAATCATCTGAATTGGCGCTTGGAACTGGAAAAATAATTAAAATTAATACAAATAATGGTCACTTTACTATTTTTGATTCCCTTTTAGCTGTAAATGGAAGTTTTGATAAAGAAGACCTAATATTCTTTATGCCTTCACTAAAGTTTGGGTTATTTCTTATAGATTTAAAAATATTTCCAAATCCGTTGACAATGTCAGCAGGCATAATTGTACCATAAGTTACAGCCATAAATAGTTGTGGGCTGTTTCTATTATTGGTACTCTTTTCTCCATCACCAGGAACCAAAAGGTTTGTAAGAGGCTTGAAAGCATTGGATATTCCATCGAAGGGATTTGTATCTGAAAGACATCACCAATAAAATTGAATCTCATAAAAAATATTTAATTTTTTCAATAAAGTGAATATTTTATTAATAGGTACATCTTAAACTTTAGTGATTAGGACAGAGAAAATTGATAAAAATTACATTCCAATTATATGGGGTTTTTCCCGAGAAAAAATTGTGGAAGTTTTTTTTTCAACGATTTTATATATATTGTTGTTTGGAAAATCACCGAGACACGGCCTCTTTTGATACATTTTGTATGAATTGTTCACCCCTTACTGGAGGGTAGCAACTCTTTCGAAAAAGTTAAATAGCATGGGATGGTGAGAGATAGCTTATGTGAAACAAAGGATATTATCCATTCAACTGTGCAAGATATTTGAAATTTGCCTCATTACGTGTTATTATTAGTGTTGAAAATAACCAAAGAACACCCACAAACAGGAAGGCAACTAAAGTAACACTAGCCTTATCTGTTATTACAATAAATGTTCAAAATGTTCCACGTTGATCTCCTGGCAAAAATAAAGTCTAGTTTTAGTTTCCGTCCTAACGTTTTGCAAAGTTTCTCGAGTAATTGTTGCACACACTTCCTTAATCCGCGCTCGCAACTCCCGAATAGAGTGAAACTGAGTCACGTCTACTTTAGATTTCAGGTAACCCCATAGAAAGAAATCCAAAGGGGGTCTTGTTTACGAAAAAAAAAAAAAACAATTTTAAACAAAACAATATTCAAATAATTCCTCACAGCAACTGCAAAATAGAGAAGAGCTTCATCTTTTTGCAAAATAACTTCCATTTCAAATTCATCTACATTATTTTCGACAGTTGCCACTATCAGTGGATCCTATCATTGTTTCCAGCATTTCCAAATAAAGGGCGAGGGCACGAGTCAGATTTTCCTCAATAAACAAAGGACCTATAATGTGGCCACCCAGTATTTATGCCCACAAATTAAATTTTTGTAGAAACTGAAAAAGTCGAGCATTTTCATCGGAGCAGTACCTACGAGAATTTCGAAAGTTAATGTGACTGATATTTGAAAGATGAAATTCGAACATATAAAAATGTTCAGAATCGTGATTTCAAAATTCTAGGAAATAGTTTTGAAATTTTATTTTGAAAAAAGTTTTTAATCATTCATTTTCTATCAGTCGAGTCGTGGTATTAGGTTGGTTTATATGAAATAAATATTTATATAAAATCGCAATCGTAGATTGGTGATTTGACAGTTATAGAACGATATAATATCAATCATAAACTTTTAGTTTCAGTATGCGGGTGCAGTTGGACTTAGGAATGATTCTATGATATTCTTACCTGTTTTTGTATCTCTTTTTTCAAGTACATTATTTTTGAAAGGATTGAATGTGTCAGTAAATGCTTTATTTTCTGCTCTTGGAAAACAGTGTACAAGAACAACTGAAAGTGAAGTTTTGGAATTATTACACAATTGGCTTTTTGGATATAAGTGAACAACGTAAACTCACCAGTTGAACTTAATATAATGTAATGTGATAAATGCATTGCTTCAATCTTCTGCTATAGTATGAAAAAAATTCAAATTGAAACCTACTTATACCTGATTATTGGCAAGCATTTTACATGTAGTTCTACATTTTAATCAAAGCTACCAAGATAAGCTCAATTAGTAGTCTGTTGGGCCTGGCAATAAATTTTGCATTAACAAGTCCAAATTTATGTAATTACTTGCATTAATTAACATTGAAATTTGTTGCATTCATTGGTTCTGAAAATATGGTTTGGGATTAGCTGAATTTATTACTCCTTCATAGTTATTGTAATTGACCAATCATTTCAAGAAAAAAAAAGTTTACTTGTGCTGCCAGAAATTTTAAATAAGTTTTTGTTTTGAAAGAAATAATCAGTGTGATTTTTTTTGAGCGTTGATCACAATTTGAGCTCAGTAGGTATTTGAAGGTTTTGTTAATTTTCTATATCTTACAAGATTATAATTATTGTCCTACTGTTTTTTTACAAATTTGAAAATAAATCTCTTTTTCATAATAGCCTAGATAATTACAAATCAATATCTGAAGAAATAAAAAATAGTTACTTGGAGAAAGAAATTTTGTGCTGATTTATTTAACGAATTTTACCACTTTCTTTATGTATACAGACGGTTTCCTTCAAATAATTGGCATCATATGGGAAAAACGATTAATAATAATTAGTTTTGAAATTTGGCTTGAAAGTCAAGTTTTGTTTTGAAAAATATAGAGATTGTCCTATTTGGACTGGTCATGATACTTTCACTACTGGTCAAAAGTATTTTTTTTCATAATAATCGCTTAAAAAAGACTTATTTGTTTGAATTTCAAGAAAAATTGAAGATAAAAGCACTTGAATGTGTTTATCCCACTTTAAATTTCCATCAATTCGTATTCCTTCACACCCTTTCATGTGAAGTTTGTTTAAAAATGCTGTTTTTGATAAAATAGTGAGAAAAAGCTTCTCATTTTCAAAGATGTACTGATATTTTACTGATATGTATCAATGATATCTACTGATATTTTACTGATATTTAATAGATATGATAATACCTCTGACTCCCATTGACTAAATTGACTAAATATTTTAACCATATTGTTACGTTTTGCTAAATAATAGGCCGAGCACACTTCTAAACTGTTTATTTCTAACTTCACCAAAAACATACAACTACTTAATTAATTAAACACTTAGATCTATACAACAATACAACTAGCTAAATATTCCAAACACTTATATACTTCTTCAGAAACTGCTAATCACTTCTTCATAAAACTTCTTAATCTCCTTAATCAACTTCCCTTAAACTCTCGCTTTATATAGTCCAGATGTGCAACCAAATGCTCCGCGATCCGGTCTAGATTACCCACGACAGAATTCCACCCAAATAATAATCTCTTCTTGGAAATAATTATCGACGATACGCTTGCGAGTCGACCCAGCGGCGTAGCTAGGGGATTTTTATCAATCCCGTAACAATATTATGTGATCAACTGTATCAAAGGATTTCTTAAGGTTCATGGATATTGTAATCACAAATTATCCTCTTTTCTCAAATATTATCAATTACTTGTAATGATTGATTGAGTATCACTGTTTTGTTAAATTACTAAGTGGTTTTCAAAACCGTATTTTTCATGGGCGAAATTACCTCTTGAAGTTTTTAAAGAGTTTTTCATTAATTTTTTAGAAAATACTAAAGTCATGTATGTTATTAAAATTGTTGTTAAAATTGATATATCCGTCAACAGGTTGCACCCCTACGTGCAACCCTCAAAAGTCAGAGACTTGTGCGAGCTAGGGGAAGACGTACCCTTTACCTTTTAAAACGTGTGATGCCATGCACGAGACCGGTGGCAATGCTGAGATTCGAACTCACGCTCTTTGGCTTATGAGGCTAGAACTCAACCCGCACATAAATTACCCATGATTTTGAGGATCACTATTTTTGTATATTCTAAGTGAAATTTCAACTCACCTGAAAATATTTCTCTTGATAAATGTGTTGATAATTTATGATAAAGTTTATATTTTCACCAATAGTTGAAAAATGATTATTCTTCAACTCGGTTATATTATGCCATTTATCCGTATTAATATTACCATTTGAATTTATTACTTCAATATCACTATTTTCATAATATTTTGAATTATCTGTAGTGCCATTAATAGTTTGTCCCATTCCAAATACTGTTATTAGTTTGAAAGCACTATTCAGTTGGTGTAATGTGTGTCTGAAGAGATACAAACTTTTATAAGGAATAGAGATTTCTGATTAATTTCAAATACAAATGTTTCCCATTTGTAGTAAATAGTTAGACCAGGCAGCCAGTCTCGTGGTACTTCCATTTTCCATCTGTTGATCATCAAATAAAAAATAACTAAAGCAGTTGGAAACAATGTTTAGATATTTTTTAACTTGATAAAAATTACAATTCAGCTTTTTATATTGATCTGAACCAAAAACTTGATAGCTTGGATGCATTTTGAATTTTCTAGATTGTTAGTTTGGGATATTTAACAACAATTAATATGGCAAATGTCAAAGTTTCTCTTGGTTATTTGAAAAAGTTTAATTCAAAATATGATATAAAAAAAAAATCCAGTAACTTTAATAAAAATCAACCCATCAATTCATTATTTATCATTGGTCATTTGAATTTCCAAAGAGTAGATTGACAATATTTAACAATTATTTTTCAGTTTGGGTTTGGAGCCAAAGAACCCCCGTTTAACTACGTGAGTATTCAAATTAAGAAAAACATGAATCTTTGTAAAATTGTAGATTATTGGGATGACATATAATTTCCTCAGTTCACCCTAAGTTTCAATTGAATTTTAATTAACTATTTTTTCTACTGTTAACATCTCTTATTGTTGAAATCTAAAAGAAATATTCGTCACATGGTGACTTCAGGGTTGTAAGGCCGACGTTGATTACGAGTTTGACTCGACGTTTCGCCCACACGAGTGATTGGCATTGTCAAGAGAGATTTTTTTTTGTTGATGACAGCTACTCAATTCACTGTCGATTGCTTGACATGTGACAATCGTTGTCGCAATAGACTCCGCAAGCGTGACGTCACTTCACCATCTTTGTTGGGGTCCGGTAGGTTTCGGTTCCAAAAGTGATTTCAAGTGAATGATAATTAATTTTATATTTACATCTTTATAAGCTATTCAACAATAGCAATCGCTATAACCAAGCTCGTTATCAGGTTCACTGCCATATAGGAAACGTTTTTGCGAAAGCTGTTACCTAAAACTGATTTGTCTGGAACGCGTCAAATGATATTTTGACATTTGTGACGTCACCACTTGCGGGGTCTATAGGTATCTGTGAGTTGGCGTTAGGTAACAGATTTATCTGTATGTCCTTACCGACAATTGGCCTTGTGCTCCTAGATTCTTGTTTTAACGGAACGTTTCGTGGTTCCAATATAAACGCTGCCACAGGAACATAGAATGCGGTATATCTCAGAAGAGCTTAGCACTTCTGTTTGTGCTTCGCTGATTTCAAATGGTCTTACAGTTTTTTCGAAGGTTCATAAATAGTTTGGATCTGTAACTTTGGGAACGTACGAAAGAAATGCTGTCGGTGTTAGTTTGACTGCGACCCGGTTTTCTGTAGGTTTCCAAAGTTACAGATTAGATTGGACGTAACCTTAGAAAAAACTTAAAGACCATTTGAAATTAGCGAAGGACAAACGAGACGTGCTGAGCTCTTTTGGGGTATACAGAACTCCATGTTTTGTGGCAGCGTCATAGAAATATATATTATATACTTACGCTAGAATGCTAATACCATAGGCCGAAAGTGCTTTAAAAAGTTTAGAGTCTTTAGCAATGCGCATGTGCGTCATCAGTATAGTTTCTAATGCAAGAATTCCTTTCCACAACACACTTCCCGACAGGCAATCCGCATAGACCAATCAAAACTCTAGTTTAGTTGCGCCTGTGTGGTGTGCAATGTAATTTTAAATTAAGATGAGGAATGAACAATTCGACACTCCCAACGAAGAAAGACGTAACTCATTTTTCATCATATTTCAGGAGAGCCGAAATACTGCGCGGCTTCGTGCACAAACTTTTTCATTTCGTGCGTAATGGGCTTACAACTCGTGTAACGTACTATACTTTTTCTACGCCCATTCATTTTCTTCCATTAAATAAAAAACATCGCAATCATTTAAACTTTATTATAATAGTTGTTAATAACAATTGAACAATTATTGTAAATCGATTGTGCCTTATTATTTAATGGTGATGACCGATACATTTTTGATAGGTAATTTCGTACCTTTCTTTGGATTTTAGCGGTAACAAATTATGTGTGGCAGCTTTTTGAGCTTTTTCTAAAATCTCCTGTGGAGTGCTCATAATTTCTTCACTTTCACTACTATCATACATTCGTAGGTAAAGTTGAGAAAATGTTCGGATACAATTATATTTTGTTCAAGAAATTGACAATATGAATGACATGACATTTATTTTCATACCATGCTACTTAAGAAAACGTGTCCTATTTTTTAAGAAATTGTATAACGTGCTGCCTACATTTAGGGGCATCACTCTTTCAATCCTAAATATATCTCGCTAATGCTAAAAGTTTTTGTTTTTTAATTGACTAAACCAAGAAGTTTTTGTTTTCTTCTCAAAACGCACGTGTATGTTATGAGATCTCATTACGTGCATGTGCATGTTATTGTTAAATGTCATTTACAAGGAATGTTGACAGTGCGATTTTTGACGTTTACAGACATAGGCGTAGAAAAAGATATAAACTTCACACTATGTGTGAAATATGAAAATGTAGCAATTGTTCATTCCTCAACTTGACCTAAAATTGCATTGCACACCACGCAGGAGCAACTAAAATAGAGTTTTGATTGGTCCATGCGGATTGCCTATTAGGAATTGTTGTGGAAAGGAATTCTTGCGTTTCTAACAGACCCGGTTTCAGCCAAATGTTATGGTACCAGTAGTAGAGGTTAATGAAGTATAATTCTCAAAATGTATGTATTATACTGCTACCATCATTTTCGCATAGAGAGATTGTCAATTTTCATATTTAGATAATGTTCTTAATATTTTATTATTTATTTAATTCTTAGTGGTTGGAAATAAGATCGGAAAACTCTATTTACCTAGTAATCAGCCGATTTGAATAAATGTTTTCACTTATTCATGATTCAAGATAGTCAGTGATGACCCTCTAACGTTTTTTCTGTTATGTATACAGAGTGAGTCAAACTGGTTTGAATTATATCTGTAATTTTGGAGTCAGTGCCACGATGTTATAAGCATACTTCATTGCCACCAAAATTGTGGAAAATGATTTCATCTAAAATGAAGTTTTCTGTCAGATATTTTCCTAATTTCTCCACTTTGTGGAAATGTATAGAAGGAGGGGTATTTCAGACCGTAGTTGGAATTATTTATTTTCGTTTAAAATGAAGTAAAGTAAACAAAATTAAGTCATTTATTCTCTATCGAATATTATAGATTTTAATATACTTCCCATGATCGTGATTAATGAATCAGTATGTTTACGAAAAACGTTGGAATTCTAAAGGGTCTCATCTAAATAATTTGATGTTAAATGTTTTGATTCATATTCTAAGAAATATCATACTTTCAAGCCTATTATTTTTATGACAGTCTTTTAATGAATTAGATTTATGCTACGACAAATTTGGTTCAGTTTCCAGCATTTCTAGGTTTGTTCACCCGTGGGAATGAAAATTATTAGTTTTTCAGTGTGAAATGACATGAGCACGTTAGTAAATCTAAACGAAGTTATACATAAGGACAAATTTGCACTTTCAGAATAGTTAAAAAAAAAACAAAAATGCAGTGGACCGAATTCAATCAGTCTGAGAGTTTTTGAGGAAAAATTTCATAAAAATGTTTACATGTCAACATTATCAGTCCAAAATGGGATTGATTTGTAACTGATCCATGAAAAAGACTCAACACCTAACGCCTTGAACTATTAACAACAAAACAAAAATTGAACACAAACATGTACAAAAAATGCCGGTAGTCTCGTAGTCTGTGAATATGAGCAAACCGACCCTTGTCTCTGGCAAGACTTCGTGTTGAGGACAAAGCACTGTTGCACGATCACTTAGATTACTATAACATAGGGTACATTGTTGTATAGAATTAATTTAATTCTCGTCCAAAATTGAGAGCAATCAATTTCTAAAGGTTCATTTGGTTTGAAAATGTCTTGAATGCGTTGAAAAATATCTCTCTTTTAAAGGAAATTATTTCATTGCCTCATTACGCAAAACTTTCATTAGGAAAGACAAATAATTTTCGAATTTGGCAACATTCTACCTGAAATATACTGAAGAAGAAGATGCGCACATCAAAAACAGGGTGTACATGCGGCATGCTTATCGCATTGACGGAAGGTTGGATTATCATTATAGAGTAAGTATATAATATATATTTCTATGGACAGCGTTTATATCGGAACCACGAAACGTTTCGATAAAACAAGAATCAAAGAGCACCAGGCCAATACTTGTCGGTTGGGATACACAGATAAATCTGCTGTCGCAGAACATACTCTCAAGAACGATAATCAAGGAGTAAAATTTAAAAAAAAAACGCAAGTCATCTTTACAACATCTCATTATTACCCAAGACTCTTCCGTAAAGCAATTGAAATCCAGAAACACCACATCAACTTGGCTACCAATTCTCAAAAATACTGCATTAGCTCCCTACCCACATAAAAACGGTATGAACTACCTGCTCGATAATGTTATCCTAAAGTTATGGACCAATCAGAGTTAAGAACGCCAACTAACGGATACCTACTGCGACAACGAATGTCAAACAATTGACAGTGAATTGAGTAGCTGTCAATTGAAAAATCTATCTCGAGAATGCCAATCACTCGTGTTGGCGAAACGTCGAGTCAAACTCGAAAGCCTTTCACAACTTATCAGAAATATTCGTGTCATTTGCGTTAAGAAAATATTGAAAACTGGTTTTTGTATTCAACAGAAAATATTAATAGATCCCAGTATAACATTTTGTTCATTAACATGTCAGTAAATTTCAAATTGAAACATGGAAAATTAATTTTGATTTTGCAGTTCAACTCCTGTGGCAAAGAATCCTCGAACAAGTTCTAGGATTAAGAAATTGAGTATTTCCCTAAATAGTTCAAAAAAGAAGAGTCCTGTGGATTCAAAAGTAACCAAGAGAAGGGGTGGAAGGTGAGTTGGGTAATAAAAACGAGATTACAAATGCCCGAGCCCATAAGCCCCCCTGGGTGCGCTTGTGCTGTCCTCCGTCTGTAGAAACTTCGCAAAGCAGTTTTTAGTTTGAATGACTCTTGAATTTTCATATGGATTGCCAAAGTAATGGATTTTCTTTTGCACTGATGGTTATCATAGAGCTATTTCATTACTAATTACTGAAAATATCCGGTGTGTTTTGGTGTTGAGCCCACCATAATGCAACATGGCGGCTACTAATATGTGGAGATGGTTGTTGTTTGTGATTATATCAGAAAAACTAGATCTCTAAGATATTTATTTCGTTTCTTTATTAGTTTTGTATAACACACTTTTCTTTTTGCCTTGTAGTATACTTCTAATGTAGTAATCATAATAAATGAGACAACTGATTACATGATAAAAAAAAGTTCATCAATCCTCAGGATTGATAACTGATAACTTCTCATATACATTTTAGTGTACAGCTAAGAAAAACTTGTCCGAGTGAAAAAGTTTTATATCCAACCTTGATCAAAACCATTTGCACTTTGTATGTAATGATAATCAAGTATTCCTATCATACGAGGATATATTGAAAAATGCTTAGCCTACTATAGAACTAAACAAAATTTCAATGTCAAAATATTTTATTACTCAACATATACTCCTCTTAAGTGGATACATTTATTACATCGAACGTGCAACGTCTCTAGACCTTTCAAAAAAAATGATTCTTGTCCTGCAAACCAGACCTCCACAGCTTTTATAACCTCCTCGTTGGAAGGAAATTTACGACCTTTTGAACTTTTTTTCGGTTGAGGATAGAGATGATAGTCGGACGGAGCCAAATCTGGTGAATAAGGGGGGTGTTCTAGTAATTCAAACCCTAAATCACGAATTTTTTGCACAGCAACATGAGATTTGTGTGCAGGGGCGTTGTCCTGCAAAAACAAAACACCTTTGGATAGCTTTCCGCGTCTTTTCTCTTAAATTTTTTCCCGTAGAGTGGTCAGTAATGTCGAATAGTAATCTCCAGTTATTGTTCTACCCTTATCTAAAAAATCAATCATGATTACTCTATGGCAATCCCAAAAAACTGAAGCAAGAACTTTTCCAGCAGATTTTTGGACACGAAACTTCTTAGGTCTTGGAGAACCGGAGTGTCGCCATTCCATCGATTGTTGCTTTGTTTCTGGATTGTAGAAATGTACCCAAGTCTCATCCATAGTAACAATTCGGTTTAAGAAGTCTGCATCGTTTTCAAATCGAGCATAGATCGCGGTGCTACTATCCTTGCACGCTTTTGGTCAACATTCAAATATTTGGGGATCCATTTTGCAGCAATTTTTCTCCTGTCCAAATTGACGTGAACTATATGATGAACGCGTTCGTATGAAATATTCAGTGCTTCAGATATCCGTTTTAGCCCAATTCGACGGTCTGTTTCTGGCCTTCCGATAGGTCATCATCTTCAATGGAAAATTTACCTCTTTTGAAGCTTGCAGTCCAATTTTTCATGGTCGCATACGAAGGACATTGACCACCAAGGATATTAAGCATATCTTCGTAAATCTGCTTACCTTTTAACCCTTTTAAATACAGGTACTTGATGATGGCTCGATACTCCAATTTTTCGATTTTCACAATTTCGGTGGACATATTTTTTGTTTTAATTTATTGCGTAACTCTGGTTTACTTTTTTGACGTCAAACTTTACACTGACACTTCTAATAAGTTATTGTTCATTGCTATGGTAACGTAATATTTTGTTTATGCAGGAAACTGGTCTAGGCTAACTAGATATCAATACATCCTCCTATGTTGGCATAAATTTCGTGGTGATAGAGCGTTTGTTTTCCACCCAGGCGAACCGTGTTCGATACCAACCGCCTGCCATTGAGCTAAAGTGGTTTACGTGAGCTGGAGATCCCGGATCTCCCTTACTTGCACAAGCTCTATTTTTAAGGGGTTTTCTCCGAAAACCTGGGATTCGTAAAAACAAATTTTACAAAAACAATTTTTTTTTAGTTTCCATCATCGTCTTTGCAAGTTTTTGTTTCACTCAAGTTCTTTTGTTCTATTGTGTTAAGATATCAAAAAGTAAAATCTATTTAGAAATGTCCCAATTGAATTTTTGACCATTTTTTTAGCGATGACAAAAAAATGGCCCAAGTTATTATCAAAAGACTGAGCTTGGAGAAAAGGCTATCATCAGGAAGTCCCATAAAGAAAATAAGCCAGCTCCTGAGTACTCCTCCTATAACCAAAGCCTCGCAGGTTAGGAGAGGCAGATCAAAGAAAAGTACGCAGCCAAAAACGCAGGATTCTGAAAGCCATATGGAATTGTCTAGTTCTGAAGTAGAAAAAACTCCGGAGTCCAGCACAAACAAGAACATCCGAAACAAAAGTGTCAAAGGCAAGACGAAAGGAAAGGAAAATAGACAGTAAGTTACAATATTTTATTCAGTGTGAGGCGGCGCGATGTCATTTAAATACAAATAGGACACTTTTGTAAAATGAATTTATAGCAAAGTCTCATCCTGAGAGATCAGCTTCCACTATTTCAAAATAGATAACCTCACAATACACCAATCATTTGCCAATTTTATATTTAATTCTTTTTATTTATTCTATAATCAACATGTGTTGAAAATTCCATTATTCAGAATTGTATTGTTACTTTGCTACTGAAGAAAGTTCACTAGAATTTTTAACATTTTGACTTCATTATTTCGACAACTGAACTTGCGCCAGCATCAATGTCTCTAAAATATCAACATTGTAACAAAAGTATACAATGAATAGATAGGAATCATTCAAGAGATTTTATATATTCGATAATATTATTCTTAAATATAGCAAGGGTTTGCGAGTTTTTAATTCTATTAGGTAATTTATTGAACTGATTAAAATCTTTTGTAAAATAATGTTTTCTTGTTTGATTTTGCTAGGTGAATGTTGCTAATAGATCTAGTATTATAATCATGAATATCTGAATTGATGCAAATGAATTCTTGAAAATATATTGGTGCCAACTTATTGACAATTTTGAATATATAAATCATCGCCAAATAGAGCCATCGCTGGGAAACAGACATCCATTGTAGCAAACAATAGCAAAATAACGGCGAATATCGGTGACGTTATTTTTGACGGAAGTGATACAGCATGTCTATCTTTTTGATGTTTACATTGATATTGAGTAGTCCATTTTGGTTTAACATATTGAATTTATATTTTGCTGTAATGATGATTGCTTTGGATTTGGTCACATTATCATGGGCACCCTATTAGGCTAGTTAATTGAGTAATTATATTTGTGGACCGAATATGCTCTGATTACTTTTTTTAACTTTACATATGAAGATACATTTTTTAAGTGATTTATAATTAGTCGAACTGAGTTTTTATTGTTGGTAAGTTTTTATTTCGGCTCATATTATTATAGATGATGTAAAATTTATTTTTGTGTCCAAGTTCCAAACTGTATTATGGAATGACGATATTACTGTACATACTTATTTCAGGAATCAAACTCCAACTCAGCAAGTCAGATCGTAAGTTAATCACTATTTTATAAGCATTGTTTGTGGCGTTCATCATCTATTCCAACTTTCTATAACATTCTGAACAAAATAGTAGTCGTCACAAGAACATAAGATCAAAATTGTGCATTATTGCTAGTAGACTGGAAAATACAACTGACTTTGTCTAACTCTGGCTGCTTTTTCAGCATTCAATACACGACTTTTTGAAATATTCTAAAATTTGTTCACCATAATTTGTGAAAAGTGAAAAATGTCTTCAATTTTCTCCTTACTTTTTTAATTACTTTAATTTTACTAGTAATAGTTCAATACTTCCAAAACACTGTAGTTTGAATTCACTTAGGTAATTTTTTTATTACAATATACTTGTTTTGCAAGATGTATTAATTAGTCTGTTTAATAATGGCACTAATCAATTTCTGGTTTGTTCTAAAAACTGTAAAACATGAATTCCGTCAATCCCTGTAGTTTGGCTGCTTGTCAATTATAATTTAAAATTTTTGGTGCTTGGTGAAATTCATGAATATAAAAGTTGAAAACTCATCTTGGGTATCTATGCTTTTCATTTTTTAAATTTCCAGAGGTTTATTCTGGAAGAGAACTAACTCCTCTTGAAATAATAGTTGAATACAACATAATAACATGAATAGCAACACTTGTTTTCATCACCTTCCGATTTTTGCCATTCAAACTTCAAATTGGTTCAGAATATCACACAACCCCATTCGCATGACTATCTGTTCATTGTTTATTCACGCTGAAAACATTTTTCAGCAGCCCACGGCCTAAGAGAGCAGTGCGGCCGACACAACTGAAGGAGCCAAGTTTGCACAAGTACGTTAATTTATTATTGCGTTGAAATTCAATAATGATGAATTTTTATTTTCAGGAAGATGAGGAGGAGTAGATGAGTAATTTAGATTAACCAGTGAACTGACTTTTATTAACATTGTGAATGTTTATCAGGTATTTTCAAGCAGGGCTATGTACCAGAGATATTGAGTGCTGTTGCTACTTATTTATTTAAGCAATTTTTTTTGAGAAGTAGTTAGTAGGTAGCCCCCAAAGCCAGTGCTTTCGTCTTGTTGATTGTTTTTTATTCCTATGACCATTCTACATATTTATACAAATTTAAAGCTGAAACTTATCAAAAAGACTACATTGATTTTTATTCACATAACGAATGTTAAAGGAATGTAATATATCAGAAATGTCTGAATGTTTTTTAAAGGATTCTGTTCAGGAAATACCTTGTCTTGGTTTATATTTCATAACAGTTCGGTTGACAATAGTGAATCTTCCCCAGTGATTCTGTTGGGTTATTCAAACTACAATATACTCAGTCAAACAACTTTTTACTTGTTCTTAAATTTACAATTGACTGGATATTTAATAAAACTTGACTGAATATCTTGCACCTTTATATGTTTTCAAATTTTTTATAAACTGGAAATTGACAAAATCAAATCATTATTCTGCCTAGTAATTGTAATGAATTATTAAGGTAATGAAACTTTGTCTATAAGTTTTATAACTTCTGACAAAAGTTTATTTTCACTTTGACTAATCACTTTTTTTTTAAATGTTTTTACAGGGAAGTCAAGGATTAATTGGCTATATAATATGTATATAGGATAAATGAATACAAATTAAATTAAATTGTCAAATCTCATAAAATTATAAAAAATTAAGAAACTAAGAAATACTCTTTCAGTTGTAATTTGAACTTCGATAGATGTTTTATATTTTTCAAACGGTTAGGTAATTGATTATAAATTATGACACCATCATGCAAAATGCACCTCTTTCCAATTTCAGATATTGCCTTACTGGGATGTAGTTCATTGAAATTTCTTGTTAGGTGTTTATGAATAACTTTATTTTCTGTAAAATGCAAACCAGTATATTTTTTTTTGAATCGGCTTCAATGAATAAATAAACATACCGATAATTTGTAAAGAGATTCCAAGTTTAATATTTTTTTGGTTTGTACAAATTTTTTGTTGGTTCAAGATGGGGAAGTTTGTGAACAGATTTTATTGATTTATTTTGGAGATTTTTCAAAGGTTTCAATACAGATTTATTCGCGGATCCCCATATTTATGTGTTTGAGAAAGAGAGGGTTGGTGTGAATCACGATACGTATTACAATAATATCACGTAAAAATTTTATGATATCACCTGATGATTAGACTTTTTGTCAACTGAAACGTGAAATAAAAACAAACTCTTATAATGGGAGTTCTGGATAGTGTTACTCAAGAATGGACTATGGTTTTGTGACAGTCTGTTGCCTTTTCTACATCCCACTGCTGAAGAGTTTTATTGAAAGTGAAAATATTTATCGATTTGCTAAACATGACTGAAAATTATTGAATATTCATAGCCAAATGAGACATTATAAAATTCCTTTTTGTTATTCAATCCCAATTTATATTATACTTGTGTCCCTTTGAATATTTATACAGATGCGTTGATTTTTCTTTTGTTCATAACTATAAAATGTTTCATGTGATAAGTTTCTTCAGAGGTACCTTCGTATGGATGTGATACTTTTGTACCTGAAAGTAATCTTTAGTTTCCACATGATCCGAGTTGTGGGAAGCTGACTATCAAAACCATTATAATAGTGTTGAACTATCTTACAACTTTATTTACAATGACAAATGATGTTCTTTAACAATTACTTCAGTCTATACTGAATGCTAAAGTGTTTTTATAGGAATTCCTTGATTTGAAATTCCAGCTTTAAACATATGCTTGACTCAGGTAGGGACTGGTATCCAACTCATGGTTATTTATTTTTTAAATTATTTTAGCGACTTGTACAAAACTCCAGCTTTAAAAATATCCTTGACTCTTTTTAGCACTTAGGCAGGGGCTATTTATTCTCAAAGTGGTAGGTACCTGTTTAGGGTTATTTATTTTTTTTACAGTTTGACAAATGTTTATGTAACTCCTCAAGATTTCTGGATGAAAATATTTTCAGGCAATCAAATCGTTATTGCCTACGTGTGTTTTATTTTCAGTTTATTTGTATATAATAGTATAATAGTGTTGAATATGATTTTACTAAATGTGTCGACATTTTCGAAAATCTTGTATGAAATAGCATTGTTCAAGGTCAAATATATGATTTCGAAATATTTGTTGTTTTATTGACATCGAGTTTCATATTGTTTGCTTTGCAGTTGCAAGATTTATTATTTTAAATCAAAAGATAAAACCTAAATTTAATAATTGCAAAATAGGATCATTTGGCCTCCATGTATTTGTTGCTCCAGTATAAACTCCAGTGAAATGACGAAAGCGTCAGTCATAATGATATATTTTTCAATTAGAAACAATAACCTGTTTATTATATGAAGAATAAAAAACTATCTTAGGTGCGCGTACGTTTTAAGTTATATAAAATAGTAATGAAATTGATGAATCTAGAAGTGAACAAAGAATCTTTCAATTTGGTGTGCCACAGGGGACAGTTTTGGGGCCACTTCTATTTACTATCTATCTCGACGATCTTTTTTAAATTAATACTATAGGTGAAATTCATAGTTTTATAGATGATGAAGTAATATTATTTGGAAAAAGAAAATTGATTGAATTACAAACTAAGACTACATTAGATTTTAAAAAGATTAAAATTTGGTTTGACTATATCCTACTCACAATAAACTTACAAATTTTGAAACCCTCAATGACCAATTAGAACTATGTACCTCTTCACTTTTGAATTTGTGAATTTTGTTTAAGAGGTTGGATAAATTATGTTATTGTTTTGAAATACCAGGTATACACATCTTTGAATTTATGAATTTTAATCGATAGGTTGGATCAATTAGGTTACTGTGTTGAAATACTAGGAATACAAACAGTTACTTTCCTGTATATAAATATATTACGGAATTTCTGTTGTCAGAAGTCGGTAATACTTGAAAATGGAGAGAAAGCCGAACCGCGGTCGTATTAAACAAAATCTTAGTGGAAATTAGATCAAAGGTTCATTTTCACTCTATATTCAACATGAATTTCCATAGATGAAGATGAAGTTTGCAGCATGAGCCGCATAAAGGTGCCGACAAGCGGCGAAAACAAAGCCCTGTATCTAAATTACAGTCTGGTGATTTTTAAATGTAGCAATGTCTTTCTTCATAGCTCCAACTTTATTATAGTGAGTTATAAGTAGTGGAGATATTATAACTCACGTTGCTTGTTTCCAGATACTATCAATTGCTCAAAAATCAGTTGAATAATTAATACTTATATGATTTAATAGGAGTAGATAAAATTGGCTTACCTTTTTGAACTTTTCAAATCTTCCATTTCACTTTCATTTGTATTCAATTTCGACGAAGAATTCTATTACAAATACGAATAATTTGAAAAATCCCAATGGCCAACATAAAATTCAAAAATAACTCAACATTTTCAACAATTGAGGAGCAAACATGCAAGCTGATAAAAAGCACCAATTAACATCAGTAAGTCGGCCCAGAGCGCCAAGGGAAATAATAATAATAGTCGTCTTGTACCCGCACAGGCTATGCCTTTGAGTACACTCTATGAACGTTTATGAGGGAGTATTATTATTAATATTAAATATTGTTCTGAATTTGTATGCACAGTGCCGATGAGAAGCAAGAAATTTGAAACAGCTGTCCACTGTTAACGGGTATGTTTTTGTTTTTAGAATTAGAACATTAGGTCTTTAAAGACGGTGACTTTAAACTTGTTCTTGGGCAAAGAGCATTTGTTTCAGATTGCTGAATTGTCTCGCGTCTGATTTTCCACCAAAGCATTAATTTAAAAACGATTATACATAGCCCTGAAGACTGATGAAAACAGTGTAATCATGAAATAGAGAGAAAGGGGAACATTCCATCAGATTCACGATGCGATTTCTGTATTTGTAACACTGGTTTCCATGTGTTTATATTATTTATTGTGTCAGAGATATTGTTTGAGAACGAGCTCTTAAGGTCTCTTTCTCCATAAGAAAAAAGGAAATTAGAAACGATTTTTTTTTCATTGATGTAGGGATGTATGAGTGTATGAAGATAAAAATAATAAAAAAATATTCTTCAAGTATTTCCCTTATTTTTGGGCATTTTTGTTCATTACCACCATCAAGACGTAAGAATATTTTTGTGTGGTTTTATCTCAGTATACAATTTACTTAATTGAACGATTATCTCACCTTTTTTTGAAGCTTTAATTTTTTAAAACATATACTTGTAAAATATTGATTGAATTTTGATATTGATTGATCTATACAACTCTATCTCAAATGAAGCAGCTACTGTCCACTAAAGCATTATTACATCCCCAGCATTATGACCTCAAATATTGCCTTGATGCATGATGTTGGATCTCCAAAAGAGAAATACTTTTTCCAATAAAAATGATGAGAGAAACTTGTGAAAACCACCCCTGTTCAATTGTATAGAAAAAGGCAGAGGAGATGGAGAGGAAGTTTTGGGAAAAAACAACACTTTATGTTTAATGTTTTTATTACACCAACAATCATATCATATATTCATAAGTTTCAAATAACAAAACTTATCCTAAATAATAAAATTTAAACAAAAAAAATTAATTCCTAAAAAGTAAATGGAAGCATTTTGTATGGATTGTAGCAGCTAAAATGAAAAAATCCCTCAAGCAAAATAAAATATTTTATTTACAAAAAATGAAAAGTACCCATATAACCAATTGCATATAAAAAACGAAAAATGTACACTTATTTTTTCATAATCAGAAATCTATTATTTTCACGGTACACCTCACCATTCAAGTTTGGAACCTTTCGTATGAATACAATTCAAACCATAGAAAATTTTTCTATATTTCTCATCTATTACAATGAATTCTATAAGTTTAATCAACGAGCCCTATCAATTTGAACTTATGCGTGTATTGGAACCTTATGTACAAATATAATTCAACCCATTAAAAAATTACCTTTACTTTTTCTCCAGTTTACACTGTTTCTCATAAAATAATGGTGTATTTTGTGTGAAAAGTATCTAATTTGATCTGTGTATACTTTCTTAATTTTTGAAAAGTTTTACTGTATTTTTCCATTTTTCGGCGTAGCTCTCAAGTAAGGATTCATTTTGACTGCCATAGTGAACTTCCCCGAAAATTGTTCGATTCGTGCAGAAATTCATATAAGAAAAAATATGATAATGGCATTTTATCTCTACCATATTGGAAAGGTTGAAATTTTATAGCAGTAAAGAGGGGTTTTCGGTGTCGTTTTAATTTTCTTAGTCACTACAAGTTTACTCAATTCTTTTTTGGTGAGAGAACCAAACGATAGACTCTGCATACAAAAAAACAAGATAGAAGCATATGATCTATAGCTAAATGTCTCAAATGTTCTTCTTATATTCTAAATACCATACAATATAAGTACATCTGTGGAATTTTTGTCTGAGTATTGAGGTAATACAGTAATTTTCTTGTAATAAACAGTATGTGTTGTACTGGTTCAAGGCATCTTGTTGCTCAAGGTGGTTTTACAACCTAAACAACGCTTTGCAACACATTATGTCTTCTCTTCTAAGTTGTTTGCAAAACGGTCGTCTATTATGTATTCACCTTCATCAAAGGGAGCGGAACATCAACCAAATTTCAATCGTGGGGCAGTGCAAGACATATCTCTAATATTTTTTTTACCTTACCCATCTAACCTCAAATTTCCATCGATTGGAATCCGTTTCCAATAACTCAACTATAGTTACTAAGTTGCTTTCTAAGCCCAAAGAATTGATAGTGATGTATATTAAAATGAGTTCCCTGAGGATCAATTCTAGGCCCAGTTTAACTTGACACTGTAAATGCTAGTTTATACATTATATGGAAGTACAAAATATATTATAATCTGGGAAAATTTGGCAATACTACTGGCAGTAGAAGATATAGGTTGGTTTATTATAGTGATTGCCCTCAGAATATTCTAGATTGATTCACATATGCCAATATGCTTTTATGAACAGTATGAACAAATCATTTCTTAAATTTTCTATTCTCTTGTTATGATTTATGACTTGATTATATGGTGTTCTGATTAAAAAAATATATGAAGCTCTATATGATGCTGACTTTATAGGGAAGATATCAATTGTGGCAAAATTTGAGGGTAAAGAGGTGGTGGAAAATTGAAACTTTTACATTTTAACACCACATACATTATATTCTAGTTCACGCCAATCATCGACAGGTAACAAAATCTACTGCTGAATTTTTCCGGACCAAATATCGAACTTGCTTAAAAAGATAAAATTTTAATATATGTATATATTTTTTCTTTATAAAATATCTAAAAGTGCTACCTTTAGGTACAAATTGTAATACTGTTCAATTTTTTCCATATATATAATTTTTCTCGTAAATTACCCAAATGGTTTGTTGGCATGAATATAGATATGCAATTTTGTTTTTCTAACAAATAATCTTGATTAAAACTTACACCTATTTACTACATGTATATAACAAAAATATTTACAATGGCGACAAACTACCCTACCTAGTTACCTTTCACTTGATCAAGTGTTTTTTAAAGCCGGATGGGAAACTTAACTATCGTATTTCAACAAAGAATTTCTTTCTGTACCGTATAAATAACTAAGTAGGTATCTATCTCCATCAACAACCTGACTCTTTAGGTCAATGATTATTCATATTCAAAATGGCACGTTTAAAAAAATATTTTTGAATCTTTTAGAAAGAAATTTTTCAATGAAATGTCTTTGGTTCGACCGTATCACAAAAACTAAACAAATAAATAATTTTAACCTAATCAGACAATTTTTTTGAAAAGTCACAGCACTAAATATACAGTCAAAATGTATGCTAACGGTTGCCAAATGTAACCGTGCCTTTCAGATCAAACGAAATTATTTTTAATAAGTTTTCAACTCGCCTGGTTTCAAAACAAAGCCCAAATTAAATCTAAACATCACAGAAACGTAAATTTGGTCAACAAATAACAAAAAATAAATTCTATAAACCCAAATAGAATTTCAACATAATAAAAAAGAAAATCACAAATTGGATGTCTCGTTTTAAAAAATATTTCTAGGACATCCAATACTGGCTTTAGGCTGAAACCAAGTGAGGAGAAAAATAGCATACAAACTAACCAATCTAAATTTTTAAATACACAATAGAACAAATGCATAAAGATTGGCACATCATTATTTACAAAATTGAACCCTGGAGAGATATGTAAGTATGAAAAACCATTCACAGCAACACCTTTCTGGCTGTTTTTAACCTAGCCAAGTTTAAATAACATAAATACATAGAGTAACATCTAAGATATCTTTAAGGTTCTCGAAACCTACGAACTTTTCAATAAAATCACATGAGCAAATAGTCAAGATATTTATCACACTCTATTTGACACAGGAAGATTTCCACAACAAAATTTCTCTTTGTATTTTATCAACTGTGTTGCATTACATTTGTTGAAACCTATTGGGCATTGCAAGCATCATAAGGAATAGAAAACAGACAAATAATTGCATTGAAATCATTGAATAATTTCAGATTTTGATTTGGTCGCAGCTCATGATAAGTACCATAGTATGATGATATGTTTAACAATATACCGAAATATTCTGTACAAATTCCACTTAAAAAAAAATCAGTTAATTTCTCCGAGTTACAAGTTTTCACATGGAATTGAATATATTACTCAGAAGCTTCTTGATGTTTCAAAAACATAATTTGCTACCTTGACGAAAAATATTCATCAATAATGAAAGGAAATATTTTCACCTGCCAAAACATATCTATAAAAAATAAGACCTTGAACTCATTCATACATAATTTGAAAACAAATTACTTGCCAAAGATCACTAATTACATTCGATTTCTATCAGATTTTGAGTTGAATAATGTTATCTCTATTTTGAGCTAAGTTTTTGTCTTTTCACTACTTTATATCGGGCATGAAAAACGTTGGAATTGGTGTAAAATTTTGTGGGTACATTTCTGAGAATACCTTTCAAGTAAATGAATTTCAAAACATCTGATGAATGGACGAGTCCTCAAAAATAATTTGGCAGCATGCTGGTTAATATATGTTGACAGTTAAATCAATAAGTACAATAAATCGATTATTTTTTGTAGCTAGTACTCAGAAAAGATAACACATGATTTTGACGATACACATATAAATAGACAATCACATGCATGAATATAGATAGTGCTAACTTTGTTGGCAAAAGATGCGTTCAGTGAAAATGATGTAGTTTTGGTGTTTGGGTTCTTTAAAAAAAATAGTTAATGAAAATACCGACAAGATATTTTCCAGTTTTGATTCCCACTTGAAGTCCGTTGTAAAATATGGTCTATAGTTGAATTCAACAAGAGAATACAGCACAGGCTTCTTATGGCAACGTATTTTAAATGGAGGAACGGTGACAGCGCTGCTAGATTGACGCTTCCACCATTTACGCTTGACGAGTCGTGCTTCTGTTTTGCTGAGCGATTGTGGACAACGTATCGCCTGTTTGGCAACGTTGCCCGGTTTCGCAATATCATCTCTACAGTAATCTCTAGTTGAATTCGACTATGGTTATAGTAGCTGGGGTGCTATTTTCAAATGGTTTCGTAGGCGAATTCGATTAACTATTTCATACCAATACACATGAAATATGTATGTTTGTCTTATTCTCATTCGAATTAAAGCCGAACGATTTAAAACAGCACCTCTGGTGGAATTTAACAAATAGTTCGTTTGAGGTAGGCGTGTATTTGGGTACGATTTAAATATTTGTTAATTATAATATGATTTGATGTAGTGGCTGAAGTCATTATTATGAGTTTTCTGATTGGATTTTCTGCTTACTTCCATCCATATATTTGAGGCCTGATATTTTGTTCACTGCTTCTCTTTGGACACCAAAAATATCTAAGCAATTATTAAATTGTAAGAACCGCTTATGAAATATTGGGGACCGTAATATAAGACTAATTATTATTACAATTGTTGGGGTACAATTGTTTGTGACTCACACCAATGATTTCAAAAATCACTAAATATATTTCGTAAATATATTGATCCCACCGCACTCATCCAACACAAAGTAGTTGAACATAATAGCATGGTTCAGAGTTTAATCAACTTTCAACTTTCTGCATAAAGTTTCAACAACAGCATATTATAACCCCGTAATTCAGTGATGCATTTTGTTTTATTAAAATCAGTTAAGATAATGTTGAAAAATCAGATGAATCAGGAATATACAGGATGTAATATAACCTCGAACACCCTCGTGAATGACGGGGAAAATCATTTTAAAACAGTGGTTAAAAATTTGAAAAAATTTGGGAGCCGCTTTTCTCCGAACCTCTCCGCCTGGGCGAATTTAAAAAAACAGAATGAATTCTTCCACATTTTTTTAACAGTGTAATTCTTTTTATAATGGCATCCTACACCAGTCATCCAGTGCAACATGTCAGATATAACATCCTGTATAAATTACCATGTGAAACTTGTGAGTTTCATATTGGCTGGACAGGAAAAACTAACGAATCACGAACCTTTGCAAAGGAGTTTCATTGTTGTTGTTGAAAAAAACTAATTTTGAAATAACCTGAACACATTCGACCATTATATAATTTTTAGATTCCACACATTGACTCAAACTGAATCAATCACTTTTAAAGTTTGAAAATCATTGAGTCTAAGAATTCTCAAAATTTACGAAATTTCATAAGACTCGCCACGTCCGAACTTTTTTAGTAATGATAAATGACGACTTGGTTTTTCCCAATCCCGTGAAACCAATCAACATTCCCAGGTAACAAGCTGACGTAATTTATACGTCAATATATGCTCATTTATAGTCACTGACGTCACATGACCCGAATATCTCGTGATTTTGACGTACTAAATGAGACGTTATTCGGACGTCACAAATATGACGTTATTCATAGGTCCTTATTAATTTTTGTGGTTGGTTATGACCATAATATATTTATATCCGTACAACATTATTGCATGATAATATCATTAGTCATATGTCATGTCAAAGCTTTGAGCTCCTGATGATGATTCCAACTTTGTTGGCGAAACGCAAGTCGAGTGAAATTGACGCCGTTTTTGGTGTTTTGGGTAGTTTCTATGCCTTTTTCTTGTTCTTTTATTTGTATGTTCTAATTTAGCCATATGATAGAATTTAATATTCTGAAAGATACACACTGACGTCAGTTAAACGTCACACTATTTCCTCTAAGGACTTATTTTTACGTCATTCTGAAATCATTACTTTGAGGTCATCCTGTGTCATCGTCTATGGCTTATAAAGTCATATTAACGTTATTATGACATAATTTTGGAAGTCATTTTGACGTTAGACATGACCAAATAATGACGTTCAGATGACGTCAGCTTGTTACCTGGCTTGTCCCTTCTCGGTGGATATGAATATATGGAATTGAAATAAAGTCATTGCAAAATAAATAGCCTACATTCCATTTTGAAGGAGCCAATATTTTGAAAGAATATACGTTGTGATTCTTAAATATTGTACTCCTGTTTCCTATCTAATTATAAATAAATGGCTAGACTTTATGACGATGATGTAAGATGCCATGATTTGTATCTAAATGGGTCAAGACATGTGTGCAAGTAGGTGTTGATCCATTCCTTTATGAATGAAGCTTTAGAGGAATTTATTTTCAGTCATATATTTTAAATCTGATAATTATTTGGTACGTTACGTTACATCAATACATATTCTCAATTTAAGCTCAGTCCATTAGACAGTTTCGGTAAATTTCCTTGAAGTTTCAGTAACGGTAGACTTTATGGAACCCTAAATTGATCGAAACATTAGTAATGATTTGACTTTTTCGGTAGGTTTGGAATAACGTATCCGTATTTGAATGGATATGGTGTTTACACAGAACTTAATAAAGCTAGTACCAAATCAACAAGACTGAACGAAGGCATGACTGGGTTCCAATTCGGTTCCCCAGGTTCATATCTTTGGGTCTGGATCATTTTATATTGAAGTAGATCAGCCCTCTATGCAAATAAAATGTGATAAATATCTGAGAGAGTTACCGACAGCGTCCCAGCCGTCGTAAAGGGGAATAAAATCTGAACTGAATCACAGTAACACTGGAAATGTCTCGCATTCAATGCAATGGGCAGATCACGATATACACACCGGGATTGAAGTATTTAACAGTGGGTGATATGATGATGAAGATATGTAATCGGAGAGAGGGTATGTATATATGCGGGGATATATCTGGCAGCCGTAGTGAATACAGGTTTATAAAAACTACGTTTGGGCTCTGTGGGGGATTTGTACTTTCGGTTCGAGTAGCTTTTAGGCCTTCACCAAGGCGGCTCACTGGAGGCGCGGAGGCGGCTGTTGGTTCGGAGAGGCGGCGGAGGCGCGGAGGACGCTCTTGATGGCCGTCGTCTTGAGCAGTCGTTTGAGCATGCCGCTGGAGCCGCGGTGCTGGAGACTCTTGTGGGTGGTGAGCGAATTTTTGGTGCGGTAGCGTCTGTGACAGAATTCGCACACGTAGAGCGTGTCCGACTGTTCGTGCTTGTCCTGGAAATGCCTCTTGAGCGAGTAGTAGCAGCTGAAGGTGCGCCTGCAGTACGGGCACTCTTGGGGCTCGTTGATGCCTCCGGAGGTGGGAGGGGGCATCCGCACTGGCCCTGCAACAGCACAGGGCTGTGGTGGAGGTGGCGTGGTCGGTGGGGACAACAACTGGGGCGAACATGCAGGCTGATGGCAGCAAGCGGCACAATTCTTAACTACACAGAGAGCTGCGGTAGCGGCAAGCGGGGTGAGACAGGGGCAATGGGTGGTACCTGGAATTGTGGTCGTAGGCAGCGGCTGGGGCAGGTGCTCTGGCTAAAAGAACTTAATGTCGATGTCCCCGGGGCGCGACTTGTGGTACGTGTAGATGTGCGTCATCAGGGAGTTCCTCGAGCAGTATACGCGCTCGCAAATGACGCACCGGTATTCTTCCTGTCGTTCGGCGTGCTTGTCGGCGATGTGTCGTTTGAGGGAGGCCTTTGAGCACAGCACCTTACCGCACAGCTGGCACGTGAACACCTTCTTGGGCGACGCCCCTGCAACAGCAAAACCAAGCTCGCACTGGTCTAGTTCGCGAGTGTTGCCACCAGCAGACACGTTTTTAAAAACATTGACTCTTTTGACTATTGAATGCCGCGCCATCTTACTGACCGCACACTCGCGATCTGCCCACGCGAACTCAGTATTACTGCTCGCAGTTACAGCACACAAACACCGTTTCGTTACGGAAATTCGAAACCGACGAACGGCAGCTGTGTACGTACGTCTCAGAGCGGAATCATTGCTCTTGTCATCATATGTAACCATTACGAACAGTTCGGAACCTAATCAAACTTATTATACATATATATATTTAAAACACCCTGTATTTTTTTGAATCATATTTTTTACAGGTTTAATGGAGGCAGAACTTCAGCGCTATGTTTTTTGAATTGTCTTCTTTAAAGCTGTGACAAAATAAACAACAAACTAGTTAATTTAATCGAAACTCGAAAGTATACTGGGAACTCAATAGAAAGAAAGTCAAAGGATACTAATAATTTCAACGATATCGAAATGCCCTTCTCTCCACACAGTTCCACAAAGTGATAGATACGAGGCAAATATCTGACAAATAACAGCTACTTCACCAGCTAATTTTCACGATGTTCCTCAAGTAGACACTATTGCAATAAATTATTGTTATCAAACCGTAGATATTATTATCTTCATCTGACTGGAGATGAGTACCTGCAGACATGTTTCGAGATACTTGTTTCTCATAAGAGTTATAGTCGGTGGGCCAACATCTGAACAGTAACAGTTCAACAGCATTTCTCATAAATGAAGCCACGACTTACAAGCCACTCGTATTGCGAGCAAAATGAAGAAGCACCCCTTGATGCACAGGAAGAGCCAATGCAATTGAATCGAACAAAGTTCGAAAAACTCTCTCCTGGAGTCTGTGCTACCTGAAAATGCTTCTTGCTTGCGCTCGCAATGGCACTGCCATTAACTTATCATTGGTTGAGACTTCATTTTTGAGGAAACACCGTTAAACTGGATAGTACTATTCGTCGGCCTGAGGCAGAACAACTCTAATGTTTTCCGACCTACCCTAGCAGTGATGAAACGCAATAATCTCGAAACATGTTTGTAGGTGGTCATTCCAAGTCAGACGAAGGACATCTTCTATTTAATCACAAAAAGAACTTGCAATAGTCAGTTATTTGCCTTCTATTCACCACCGTCGCACAGTCAAAATTATTCTTGTCATTTGGTTGATACTCTCCAGTAAGCTTGTTCGCAATTTATTCGATTTAATTAAACAGAGAAGTATGCAAGTATTTGCATTGTTTGTGAAATGGAGCGAACGTTTTATATTATCTATTGGTCAATGTTAATACCTTAAAATTATATCTTTTTTTTGGTTCTTTTCCAAAAAAAGTAGGACACCCAGTGGGGTCTTTTTTAGGAAAGGACCAAGCCACATCTTATGGGAAAAATTTGGTGAAAATGGCTGGATTTGATATGTTATGGTTGGAGGAGCAATCCTAAGTGAAAGTCTTTATTGGCCTGATTCGATCATGTGACTAGATTCGGCGCTAGAGGACGCAAAATCATGAACTTTGTGATGTTTTGGAGAAAATCAGCTGAATAAAAAATATCATTATCTCATTTGCTTAGCTTTAGGCTCACTAGCCTTTTCACTTATCCGTGTCCTGACACTTTATTCCAGTGAAATATCAATTCATCGAATTCCCAGCGTCGAATCTCTTCAAAGACAAAACTCCTTCTGTGGAGAGTTCACCGAAGGGTTCTGGGCCGGGAAGTGGTGTGATTGCCCCTTCTTTGACGAGGCAGTCTGCTTCCTCATTGCCTTTGATGCCCCTGTGACCACCTGGCATCCACATCAGGGTTACCTGCTTGCCTGCTGCCAGTTGTCTCTGGGTTTGTTTACGGTCCCAAGTCAGTTTAGACGCAAAAGTGCGTGACTTCAGAGCTTTTAGTGATTTCTGCCCTTCGGGTGCCCCTATCAAGGCATTCCTGGGCAGAAATCTCTATAGCATGTACTCCTGCTTGGAAGATAGTTGGGGTTCTACCAAGGGGTTTTTAGAGCCTGAAATTTGACCTTGTATCGCCCACTCCAACCCCTTCGTCCATCTTGGATCCATTTGTGTATCACCATTGCCAATAATTGAATACCATTCTGGGTACATCTGGTGGTTGTTCATGACCACTTCAAACTGCACTTCGTAGTCGTACCTGATCGACATGATATCTGTCGGTTTGGACATGGCTTCTAATCCTTAGATTTCCTGCTTTTTTTAAGTTCTTGTCTTGTGCAGTCAGCATTTGCTGCTTCTTTCATTACGCATAGATGCAATGGCGGAAAGTTCAGCATTGCGTCTAGAGCTGCAGTAGGGCACGTAAATATTGCTCCTGTGGTTCCCAGGTAAGCTAGCCGCTGCACTTTTTGCAGCTTGATCTGTAATTTTTCTTTTTTCTACAGGGTAGTCAATAATATACGCAAATCTTCTCTGAATGAATACGCCTACGAGGTTGTTGGTTAGGCTTATTATTGAGGATCAATCAGAATGGTCCGTTGATCGACCAAAATATAATGAAGCTATGAATACAGACTATTTGGAATAGTTTTGGAGGCGAATTTTTTCACCTGAAGCATAGAAAACTTATTAAATTTTTTTGTATTACAGAAAAATCATTCACTAATCTTGGAGTTGAACAGTTTAATATTGATTACAAATTAGATGGCAATGTTTTACATTTATCTGATTTCACACAAAAATAATAAAATTCGTGATTTGGAGTAATTAGATACGATTAAATAATATGGACCCTTTGTATTCATAGCTCTATTATATTTTGGTCGATCAACAAATAATTTTGATGAATCATCAAGGATAGATTAAATCAACAGAATTTCTTCAAAAATCACAAAATTCGCGGATCGACAGAGACTTTTACCCAGGATGGCTCCAGCTACAATATATCAAAAATTCAGCCATTTTACTGAAAAACTTTTTCACATAAGACGTGTGCGTGCTCCTTCAAAGGGAAATTAAACTTTAAGCATCTATTTATTTGAACAATATTAACTCAAAAATCTGTTACTACATATTGAATTGTTTAAAAATTGATTAAAATAATTTTTTGGTTTTTCATTAACACACTTTTTTGACATAAGACTGTTTTTAGCAATATACTTCTTGGGTCTATTAATGCCAATTTATTGCCGACCATATTTGTAATGTGGAGAACATAATGATGACAAAAAAAATTAAAATGGCAGAAATAAAAATTTCACGATAGCTCGGCGGTATAGTAACTAAATGCGTTTTCTTCATCAGAATTGCATGATGTTTGCTGAAAGTTTCATTGAATTTACTTGAAATACCTCAAGATCACGACCAACAAGCAACGTGGTTCCTTTAACGTAACACAATTGTTGGAAGATTTGGTTACATATGATGACTTGAAACATTTGTATCTACTGATTCCGCTTTCTAATAAAACCGAAAAATTCGTACATTGTTCATTTTCAAATTGTATTAATCCAACCATATACATCATTTTGAAGTTAAAAGTTACCAAAATATCCGAACGTAAGAATCACAATCCATACCGAAGAAGCAACAATGAGTCGTCGAAGCTGTCTTATTCTCACAGTTTTTTGCGTAGCCGAAGAAGGTGTTCTCAGTGTCATTTCAAAATATCTGTGTAACCGAGAGAATACAGAGAAGCGAGGGCTTCTGGAAGAAATGGTTTACCTTTCGGTCAACCCTGAGTGTGCGGCACAGTAGGCGTCGGTTTCGATTTCAGTGTCAAGGAATTATATATGCTCTAATCTCTCCTGGTGGCAACACTGCTGTGTTGATGGGATACATGGTACACACATACATACATATATAGGGATGAAGGCAAAACTATTCAAGCAAAATAAAACCCAAGCTGCTTTTGCAAATGTAAAAATATATTTAAACATAAATAAAGGTTATACAACAGTACATAAAATATGATAAATATTGCATCAAACAACATAAACATGCTTACAATGCAAAAATTAATAAGTTACTAAACAGGACCAAACAATTTTGGATAAATTTAAAAAAATTAGGGGTTGCCAATCTACGCTTTCTCTTACCAAAAATAACAAAATCAGTCAAACGAGTCAGTCTTAACAAATACCGCAAATAATCTAATTTCAGTCTTTCAAAAACTAAGTCCTGTCTCTCAGTGCAACAATTTGATAATTTCTTCATAAAATACAAAATTAGATGCTTAGAGCATAAATAATAACTAGATACTATGGAAAACAACATATATTATGATATTAAGCCTCCAAAATAGGTGAGTACTTGATTGTAGCACATAAAACGTTTCTGACGAGTCCAAAACAAATTGAGAAACCAAAAAAACCATTGCCACGTATTGAATGCATATTGCCGTTAAATTTGACTAGAAATTTTCGAAACAGGAATTTTATTGCACATATCCAAAACCTTTTCTATTTTAGGTGCTACAAAACAGTAAAATTCGCTGCTTAAGCACTGAATTAATAAAGATAAATAAAAGATATATTGCTCTACATATGTTCAAAAATGTATATATAATATAAAATCCCTTTCACCAATTACTATATAAAAAGGCTTCGAATTTCCTCTCACAAACATTTTTTTTGTCCTCGTTACTGGCAAATTCGTTACATTTAAAAGACTTATAAATTCTTCAGGATCATATCAACAAAACATATCACAGTGCCAAAAAAAGAATGCAACGGTCACCAGGCAGTAACAAGTTCATTTCGATCTCCCGGTAGTACAAGTTAGTTATGTTAGCATTATAAAAATAATGGAGATGCGTAAACACTTTGCAAAATACTAGTCAATTTCCAATTCCATATCGTCACAGCCAATCGGTTAAATTTTTGATTATTACTAATAGTTTCGAATAAAATAATTGAAAAGTGAACTACCTACTTTTCCAACAGTATGGAAATTTTTAAATTTCGAATTTTAATAGAAAATGTGAGTACTTATTACTATTTTAAGTAAATTATCACAATGGCCAATTACCAGATTTTAAATAAATTTATAATTTGAAAAAAGACCAACCAAAGAAAGTAATTTTTTTCCTTTTTATTATTTTTGTAAAAGTATGTAATAGGCGAAGAAAAGGGTATTTCAACACTATACTTTTTCTTTTTATTGTATTTAATATAGTACTAATTAGGCAGTTCTCTGAAATACGAAAGAATTGATTAATGTACCCTTTCAAAAAAGGCAAGGGAAAAATATGAATAATAATACTATTTAGTAAAAATTATTTTTTTTAAATAGGTATGCTAAAAATATAATGTATTTGAATGAAAAAAAATCGTCTCGAGTTTTTTTGAAAAGTAATTATCCCATTCTAACTATGTAATTTTCTGGTAAATTACCTTTACATTTACGAAGTAACTTTTTTTTGGCAATTTTTTAATAATTCTTTTTGGGGTCATAACACTGGAAGTTGATTTTTGGTTGTTGATCAAAATATAACTACTCCTACATAGTATTTCTGCCGAAAGTTACATAATTTATATAAAGAAACCTAAATAAATGGAATATAGAAGAATGAGATCAATTCGGACAATCTAATAACCGGTATCGTCCAGTAAAGAAAAACACACTTTCCCTATGAAAAAATGATTTCTGTGAACTCGTCTGAAATTTTGGTAATTTAAACCAAGCAACGATTTGACCTACAAGTGATTTTAACGTGGCACATTCGAACTGGTTTTTCACAATATTTAAATCATATTACATCCCAATCTATATTACTTGAAAACCCGCTGCTTCCATCTACAGGAGGTATGAAAGTTTGGGATCCCACCTATCGTAATCTTAAATAATTCGATTCAGAGAACTTGGCGAGAATTTTAATAGTCCGCATTCATACAAAAAAAAAATTCAAGATAAAGAATCATTGGAGTTAACTGATTTATACTTTTTACATGATGTTTTTGATGAATTTATAATTATTATCGTCGAAGTCATATCATAAATGCCGAACCAAATTTGATATTAAAGAATTTTAGAAATTTTTAAAATAATGCAGACCCTAGTAGGTTTCTTAGTACCAATTTCCATCTATGGTGGCGAGTGTCATATAAACATTTCTTATTGGCCTTTACCTCACCAACCTTCCAAGAGAAGAAACTAGCAAATTCTTCATGAATTTGGTATGATAAACAGGTACCAATCACAGAACGAGATATACTTTTTTTTTAGACATTAAGTTCAATTCCGTAAATGAAATATGTTTCTGGTAAAACTAAAAAGTTCCTCATTCTTAAATCCCAGGGGATCAAACAATGATCCGTCAGTATTTTGCTTCTTAGGAATGTTGACACAAGTGATTTAAGGTATTTTTATTCTATTGAGTGAATCGAAAAATATTTGGCAAATTCCTATTAAATCTACTATCTTCTCGTTCTTCATTTCATCTTCTATGAAATTTGCCAAGCAGTAGCCAAATTCCGGTTAAATTTACAAAAACGAATTTTTAGTTATCGATGAGTTGAATCCAGAAATTTCACCCCTCCTTTATGAGTGAACTGTGAGCCATGTAGGTACTACTTGACTGGGAAGAAGTTTCAATTAGATCGATTGAAACAATGTGAAAAACCAGTGCCGAATATAACTTCCCGTAGGTCCAACCACAGGTCTCAGTCGTGCCATGTACACTTTTGATGAGAACCACCAACTACAAAACTGCAGAAGAACCTACTAGAATCAGTTTTCATTGGGGTATGTGCGTTTTGAGTCACTTTTTCCGGACAAAAAAAAAATTTCGCCTACCTGCTATACAACACGCGAGAGGGCAAGTCGCTACGCCGAACAAGCCACATTACACATTCGTGCTTTGCAACATCTCCATTATCTTTACGTCAAATTAATAATAATAATAATAAGTATATCGACTGCTTGTCACTGGAAATGTCATAGCGGGGGCTTAACAGGATATTCAACGAGAACGTCTTTGTTTATTTCTGCCTCCGATGGTAAATGCTTCGGTGGTTGTTTAGAGAATTGAGAGTTCGAAACACTTTCTGGCACAGGTTGCAGACAGCGTTGTTGAGCGGTTGGAGGTGCTGCTGCTCCTTGTGTCGTTTCAGGGTTAGTTTGGTGCTAAGCAGCTTTCCGCACACATCGCATCGATGACTGGCGTTCAAGGGGAGAGGAAAACTCAGTCGCCGCGCTGTCCACCGAAACCGAGAACAGACAACATCCTATTAGGCCCCCGCTTCAAGCAAGTCTTAAGCTAGGGTGGTAATTCGAAATTAAGATCGAGTTAGTCTCCTCCTTTCACTCAACATCAGGCCGTATTATGTAAGTAAATTTTGGCGCAAAGGCTTGATAAATCGCATAAAGTAATATCATCTAACCTTAATTTTTTTCACGTGCTTGGACTTTCCCAAGACACTCAAATCGTTAATTAAGGCGACAAGTAAATAAGTACCTTATTTTATTTCAAGTATCTGGCTACTTCTCGAATATGTATGTTTGTTTGTCTGAGCAATGAATTGTTTTACCTGACGCGTTGTCAACAGCTGCGGTATATATTATCAAAGGCGATGTGGTAGCGATCAAAGTGCTCACCCAGGGCGATTGGCTCACAAATTTTCCAGGATCATTTTCCATCTTCTCTACTAGTCGTATTGTTCCGAGAATATTCGTGTGATTTTATCTTGAGGTTTGTACTGTATCAATCTCATGATTGTTTTGTGTTGATGTGTGCTCTACAACTGGATTTTTTCCGATAATTCCTCTTATGTTTCGTTAAGTGAGTGTTAAAGCTCAGTTTGGTCATTCCAATATATATGGCAAAGGCTACGGAAAGACTAAAGAATATATAACTCGGGTCTTTGGTAAATCTCAGGCTTTGTCTGATGGTCATTGTCAATTGGTTTGAAAGACGCCTAAATGTAATATTTGTAAAGACGCTTATTTTTTCGATATGAAACATTCTTATGTATGCTAGAAATGCTCCAAGGATGAACCAATCGAAAGACTCGTTTTTCACTCTGGCTGCCACATCGCCTTGGATATTGTCTACCGCAGCAGTAGACGAAGTAGATAGAAATTATCTCAAGTCCACAACTAGGAAGTGTGGAACAACTAATATCTTAAAAATTACGGGCCATGGAAGCCTTATCTATAAAGATATCGTTTAATCGCATTGTGGAAACACGTTTTCATCATGGATTTTTGAATTATTGATTAAACATTTTTGGGGACTCAGATGACAGATGGACATTGACCAGTTTTAAGTTTTCGAACTGTAGAAATTAAAAATTATATGAAAACGTTTTCGAAGTTTTAATTCCAGCGATCGATATATGAATCATTCTCAAGGAAACTGAAAATTGAAACTATTCTGGACGAAAGAATCTTGAGCAAGAAGGGAAATATCTTACATAGTGAATAAATATTAGGTATTCATTTAGTTTTAAAATTGGAAAAAACACTCAAATTTTACAAAATAGAAAATTTGATGAAAGAATTGCAATCCTCAATAATATTATTAAACCTGAAACAACTCGACGACACTAGCAATTGGTCTATATCAGCAACTTTCACAACTAAACTATTACCATCAATTTACCATTATAAGTACTTGAAAAATGATCCTCAACTTGGGTTCATTGGAGTGGAGCCAATATACACCAATCAAATTTGTTCAGATAAAAATTCTGTATGTGAAAGTATTTTATTGTTAGATTGTTCTTTGGCTTCAACGAAATCCAAATGCATATACATTATGCTTAGTTGATAAAATTGTATCAAATGTCTGTAGACTAAAAAAGAAAGAGAGACAGCTGTTCAGGCTTAGGTCAAATGACCATGGAAGACGCAATGCACACATGCAACTAGATGATAAAAAAATTCATTAGGTAATCGAAAAACTGAATAAAAATTCATTTAAAACTGGATGTTATTGAAAAGTGCCTACACATAAAACGAAAAGTATTCCGCTTTTAGAATCGAGCCAGGATCACGTTTGCTATTACCACCAAGGAAAAGGCAACAAATGTCTCGAAGTCGGAATGTTTCTAAAGTTCGACCTACATGTTAATAACAAGTAAAAAAAAACAACAATTAAATATCAGCGAGAAAACTTGTCTCTACAATATCAAAAAGAGTGAATGATATTTAAAAGGTAGATATGGCACAGTAGATTTATGAATAAAGATATATTCCATTACTAAAGAAACTCTGGAGATTCAATTTTTTAACCGCAACCAAATGTTTCTATCAACTGAGTCAGATATATCGAGTTGAATTTTATTGGTTGTCTATTGAATCATCATCTGCAGCATACTAACATTTTCATCATCGTATTCACACGAAAATAGAAATCTTGAAATGTTCGGAAAACATCGTGAGAAATTAATAGCGGCAGGGAGATGAAGAAGAAGGAATAATTAATATTTAGAATGTTGTTAGCTTTTAAAAAACCTCTCCCTGAAATCATTTCTATCGATATGCTTTTAAAGAATGAATTCGAATAGATAGGTATGTTGGTGAAGTCTACAGGCTGATTACAAAAAGGTGGGAAGCCTCAATTAATTGAAACAAAATGTCAGAAGTGGAAATAATAAAAATTTCCAATAATTGAAGAATATTCAAAAAGTACCATGATTGTAAGAAACAACAGGCTTGACAATTATTTCAATATATCAAATTGCTGGAAAGATATCAGGAAAATATATAACGCTATCAACTTAAAAAACATGTCACCGGAGGTCTGTGGCATGAATTATTTGAAAAAACTTCAAGGAAATATTGTTTTCAGGAAATATGAAACTAATGCAGTTTTCTATTATCAGCTTAACACCATAAGAGTAAAAAAAGCTCTGGTGAATTATTTACTTTATATATATTATATTTCGACCGTAATATTGGTGAATGTCACGTTTTAGACTTGTTAAAGTTGTCAATTAAAATTGGCATTAAAACGAAAAATGCGAATAAAGATATTGCTACTTAGTAATTTTTCTATCGAAAATGAAGCCGGAATAATTTTGGTTAAACTGTTATCGTTCAGTGTTCTGATCAAATTTGGAGTTCTGCCTATGTCGATAAAAAAAACAATGATAAACGAGATATTTGCCGTTACTTATCACCTATTTACTTACATAATATTCTGCTTTGTTGGCCGGTTGAGATATTATTGCTAGATATGAGTTTTCAAGCATTTGTACAATAAAGCATATCAAATTTTTATATAAAATTCACATTACGTGGCTTTTATATCGATAATGCCTGGAAAATGGACAAGAATTCAGCACGAAATGATGGCGAAAACGAGGATAAATATACTATACTGGAAAAATAGTCTGAGATCAGTCTTACGGACTCTCCAACAGAAATTTCATAAATAACCAAAGAAGGTTATGAATAAAAAATCATTCAATATTCTAATTTTGGAATCATTAGGAACTTATTTTATAGTTGTGGTTATGATCGATAAAAGTACAAAACCTAATCAGTCAAATGATCGCCAATGATTATTGTTGGGCGAGAAATTGGATATTTAGTAAATACGAACACGAAAGATTCAAAAGAGATTCTGCATTATTATCCTAAACTTAGAAATACAAACGATATGATTTTGAAGAATGGCGGATGTTGATATAGACAAAGGCACATCTTGTTCATTTTCCAGTTCTTTGAAAATAAAGATATTTCAAAACAATAACAACCTATGATTATGGAATAAATAAAAATAAGTTGGAACATAAAATATTTTGTACGCGTCCAAACAAACACATCAATCAATTATTGAAAACGAGAAGGAATTTGGCCAATTCTCTTTCCACTCAAATAAGAAACCCCACCCTCTCCAGCGATAGCGTCGCGCGACTTCGTATATCTCAAAGATAAAACGGATGCGGCGATATCATTTCCTCGGTTTTAATGTTCTTAACGTTGCGATGGTAAATGCTCTTGTGGTTCCTTAAGGAATTTAGGCTGCTGTACACCCTCTTGCATATGTTGCACACCGGTTCTCTGGACGGTCGCATGTGTACGTTCTGTATGTGTCTCTTGAGTCTCGTTAGGGAACTCAGGCTTTTGTTGCAGGGTTGACATCGAAAGTCGTCCAAACCTGACGGCAGAAGAAGCCACATTAGCCCCTCTGAGCCGCATCTTTGATAAAGCTATGTACACGCGGACCCCTCATTGGGGCATTTCCTGCTCAGTGAGGCTATAGATTTTGTCGCACATTCTAGTGTTTGTTTAGTATTTCTTAAGGGAGAATTAGGTTTCTGGACACACTGAAAATACACACACTCGGCGGTTTTTCTTGCTAAGATATTATAAACTAAGTTGTTTCTGGCGCATCCCTTAATCTTTCCGACAGATTTTCAAATCGCGAAAGAGGGTAAGTTTCCCAGCTCGAGAAATCAGCTGAATCAAACAAAGATGCAAGGATTCCACAAAGAACTGTTCTTGGCCTCTTCCGTTTAACTTTATTCAAATAACATGGAACTTTTTGTTTTGTAGAATGTGAGTTTATTAACGTACCTGTTGGCAATGCCCTGACAAATAGGTTAGCCATAAAATGGCAGAATTACTTTATTAGTTTAAAAACAGCTTCAATAGCTGAACCCCGTTCATTCATCATTCGTGTTAAACTTTTATTTGTGTTACATTTTAGATGAAGAATAAAGGCATGTTATTATTATAATAACGATAAAGGAGAAAACCGTTAATATTTGAAACCAATTAAATGGAGGATCAAATAGTTATCAGAACATATTTTTATCAGACTCAAAAATAGCAGAATTAAAGTTATAGTACTGCTTTATAATCCAAAATGAAAGGCAACTAACGTGTATCGTAACCGTAAGAACTAGTTTTTATGGATCTGAATTCGTTATGAAACGAAAGTGACTGAAATGAGAAAACTATATAATCGCAAAACTCAATAAGTTGATGTCATAAATCCGTCAAATTCAAAAACTAACAAAACAAAATGTTGTCAAGACATCATTTAATCCTACCTAAAAACATAAAACCAACAAATTGTCTGAAACCGAAATGTTTCAGATGTAAAATGATCAGAATCGGAATCTACCCGAAAGTGTGGAGGGGATAAACTAATAATGAGGAAGCCTTGTAGAGAACGATCAAATCATTATGAAATTTGCTCTATTATCTCCTAGATGGCGCTCACTTATAATCGTTGACAAATCAAATTATGTAGCAGGAATTAATATCAAATCGTTTATCAAATATGTTCCTTTCACGATTTATTTGAAGATTCATATGTTTCCATGATAATTCTGGTAATGAATTCGATGTGAGCGTTGCAATTTCGGTAATATCAGGCGGTGAGACAGAAATCAAGAAGAATGGAGCAACCCGCGATCCACTTTCTGAAAGTTTTCGGTTCTGTACATTTCGGTTTTACCATTTATTCTTCTGATGACATTCAATATGTCAATCTTGTGATGTAAGTATTCGACGATTTTAATTCTTATGACTTTTGAATATTACGCTTCGCAGAATTACGACATTCTGTTACGATATTTTAAAATTTTAACAAAATGTTGTTTCTGTGGTTTGCTGGTTTGATCGAATATTCGTCTTCACATTTTCGTCTATTCACATTTTATATTATTACAGATTTAACTTGTGATGTTCAGTTCATCGAATTTCGGTTCTTCAAAAGTCTGATGTGATGATTTCGGATTCTGGCATAATTCGTTGTTTTTGATTAAAATTTGTTATTGTACTGTTTTGGTTTTACGAAGTTAATTTTCGATTCTTTTCCATTTCTTCCATAGTTATTTCTAATCTAGTTTGGTTCTCGAGAATATCGTTACTGAACTTTGTCGGTTCGGTACTTTTAATTCCAAGACTGTTTGACCATTTCGGTTCTACATTTTACCATTATGATTGATTGTATGTAATCGACAAATATGCATACATACAGTGCATTCCATTTAAAACGAGCCACCCTTATTAACTTTTGGAACAATGATATTTTTGATATACTTCATTTTGATAATAAACTTCGTAATTTCCTCAACAGCAATATCGTTTGTTTGTCTCATTTTAGATATCTGTCAAGCATAATCCCTAGGTACTTGATACTATCAAAAATGAACTTCTGTACAATCTGTTACCTAGATTTGATGGGTATCTCTTGCCTGGTTCAGTTTTAATTCAGTATTCTCTTCATTTTGTATGTCTCTCATTATACAATAACTATTATCTATCAAGTAAAGTTACAATTGGTGTTTCTGTCCTTGTGAATTCTTGAAAAGCATTTTAGAACGGATTGAAGTTTGTACTACCAGAATGTTTTTCGGATGAATGTACGGTCAGTTTGAATCGGCAAAATTGTCGATATTGGAGTGATACGAATCCTCATGTATACCGTCAAGTTTATACCCAACGACCTCAAAAACTGAATGTTTTATCGACGACAATTTGAATTGGATATGTTGGAGAATCGAATAATACCGTGCATCAATAGGGCAATTGAGGAGGATTTGAATTTATTCTAAAACGAAATAGTTTTACAGCAGGATGGCAGTTTTTGGATGAATATTTTACTGGTTTGGTAGAAGAAGTCCTACAGAATGGCCACCAAGGTCTCCGGATCTCACTCCTGTAGATTTATCTCTATGGGGTTATTTGAAGTCTAAAGTGTACGAGATAGAATCAACAACATTAGAAGATTTGAGGGAGAATATCATGAGGCATTGCAGATAAATAACTCCCGAGATTCTCAACCATGTAAGGGCGGCAATGGAAGCTCGTATGGGAGTTGGCGGAAAAGTTTTTGAACATTTACTATTCAAAAGTCACTTTGAATTAATTTATTCAAGGACATCAAATAAACGTTTCTTCTTCGGTCGAATATATCAGCTTTCGGTAAGTGAGTATAAAATCACCGTTTATAATTTTATTATTCAGCCATTTTTAATTTTTCCTTGTTCATTTTGTACTTGATGGCCACAAAAACTACAAGACAAGAGAATTTTAACAATGATTAACATATTTCTGGCCTCCCAGAAAAGCGAGTGGAAATTTTGGGGATCTTTGTTTGTTCTACTAAGAATAAACGTGAGAGTATATCTTTTAATGAGTCATACAAACACAGAAGCATTTTCTCCAGACAGAAGAATTGGTTTCATTCAATGAAAGTATAATATATTGAACATTATATTAAGGTACTTTATTACAGAAATAAATTAATATCGCATTATTTTTCGATCTAGTGCTTTACAGAGAATTCCTATATGCCTACTAACTCACATTCAGATTCGATGTCATTGGATCATTCCATTACCGAAACATTTTTAGTTTTCACTTTTTTTTGGTGGTAATTGCAAGTGTGCACGACTAGGCTGTTTTTGGTTCTGTAACAGCGATTGCAAATTTTACACCAAAACTCTTCCGTCTGGGCGTAATGAAGATCTCTCACGTGCCTTCTTAGAGTTATCCTATTTCTCAGTGTTTTCCCGCAAATTTTACATTCTTCGCCGACACCTCTCGGTTCTTCTGCACCTGAATATAGAGAAAATAAAAAATATTAGTTGACTGTAGCATACATGAAGCTACTTTACTCGCAACTTAAATAATAACAAAAGCTTTTGGAAGTACAGTCAACTAAAATAATTTATTTTCTCTATAGGAACTACGTGTGCGCTATTGATTAGTAAAAAAATAAAAAAAACAAAGCGGAGGAGAAACTGTCTTTGAAAAATTGTTATTGAATTGCCAAATTGAAAGCAGAACTGTCGATTTGGAATAACTAAGAAAGCACTGACTGAATTCTGCTAGTATGGTTTATTGCCGTCCAAAAATTCACATTTTTCTTTCATGGTCATTAGTGAAAAGGATCATCTAAGTACAAACCTTTACTCAAATAATATCTACACAAAAAAATTGCAGAAATGGAAACATATTTGTTTCTTTTTGTGTCTCATAACATATCAATATTACGAGACACAAGCCTTCTAGGCTTAGGCATTCACACCAAATCAGCTAGCTAACTATGTAATATAATTATTTAACTTAGATTATCAATATAATTTCAATATGTAATATATACCTCATTACTGAATAATGAACTGAAACTGATATCACATATTCTGAAATATGAATATGATGGCCCTAACTATACATAAAAGGTAATCAGACAACTTTAATTTAACAGCCTTGATATAGAGATGATAAAAAATGGTGGAGCGTTTTTTATCAATTACTTTTATTTTGGAATTAGATATGACAGACAATGAAAATTATAAATAGGCTGATGTTAATGTGAATCATTGACCAAACTAATGAGAACTGTTGATTTTAATGATGAATTGCCAAAAAAACAACCCGAAGCTGAAACATGCATTTTTTTATTTGCAAAATTAATTTAGACTTAAACATGTCATAGAATCAATTCTCTCAAAATATATTTGTTATCGTCTTGCTACTCTTGTATGATATTCACCATGGTGATCCAGTTATTTTAATTACTTATCATTTGTGAATATTTCGATTGATGAAGATTTGAAATTCCCATAAACCAATTCATAATTGGTGAAATTGTTCCAGGTAATATAAACAAAATGCGTCATTTAGTTCCATTTCCATTGTGAATCGGATTTTTGTAACCTGTTAATTATTTCATTGTCCATGGCCAACCATTATAAAAGAATAGTTTAAGAAGAGACTTTTTCATTACAAAATTGACAAAACATTTTTGCCAAAGTCACAAGGAATTCTTTTTCTTCATTATTATAAAACAATTTTCATCACTGGCAGTCATTACCTTTTCAACAATTCAAACGGAGTAGATAAAACTAATTCTCTCGCTTTAGTATATTACTATCATTCATTCTTTTGAAATTAAAGAAGTCTGAGAAAAATATAGTGGCCCAGGGGCCAGACAAAAAAAATTATATCTGCTTTATATCAACTTTTTAATTCGCGAAAATTCTCAGTAGTATTTTCCCGCAAAGTCGTTGGGAAAGGTTAACAATTCTTTTTGAATATTTAAATAGACCGATTCTAAAAAAATCTACCGCGAGAGCCTGAATTCAATGACGTCCACAATATGTCCATTACCTACTAGGAATTGCATTAAATATAAGAGGGACATTATTCCGATCTGAAATAAATATCCAACATCGATTTTGGAGTCATGATGCAGGCATAATAGAAAATAACGTAGAATGACTTGTAATCTTAAGGGCACTGAACTCGTTGCACATGCTTTAAAGGCCCAGTTATACACTGTTATCATAATATACTATTTTTATATCAAATTCCCAAGTATGAGACGGATACTGAAGAAAAAAACAGTAAATAATAGTAGAGGAAAATATTTTTTAGAAGTGGGGAAAGAAACAGAGATAGTGCCACCTTAATAATGTAATTTACGTTTTATTAAATCCTTTTCACTATAGTACAATAGATTGGACGAAAAGGTAGATCAAATATGAGTCGAATTATCCTTTTTTGCAATACAAACACTCTTTGTATTTCGCGTCTTTGTCCTCAGACAATAATACTGTAAGCAATTGCAGAATATGCATATGAATAATATACGTTCAATAGAGTATCCCTCTCTAGCCTGGACTATAAGGTAGGAGTTATATGTCACCAAAACAACTCAGAAATAAAAAAAATATTAACCTGTTAAAATAGTATGCAGAAAATAGTGATGAAAACATTATGAAAGAATTTTCTGCGGTACATAAAACGCATGTCCTTTTATATTTGTATCACTGTAACTGCGTGAAAACGTTCTGTCGTGGTGGCATCTAATACGTGTAAATTCATCGTTGTTCCGAGACAATTGTAAGCATTAATTTACAACTATATACTTTTTGTGTAAATTGGAAGCTTTTATTTCCTCTATATATAACAGTCATGTCAGAAAAACGATTTTCATGAGTTTCAAATGGGATTTACTCTGTGTTCAATATACCTACTACAACTGTTATATATTTGTGAATTGCTGAACCCCTTATGATTGAACATTATCGATATGAAACTCTTAGCATTGATATTTAATGTGTATTCATCAAGAATATGTGCCAGAAACCTAACCTACCGTCACTTCTACACCTTGCACGAACAGCTTGAATTTTATTCCTGATACTTGAGTGTTAATTAACACTATTACCTAAATCCCTGTTCGTTACTTATTTCTTTTCATTTTTTGTTCTCGTGCGAAACTCATTGATAAACAATATTTTGCGGACGCGTCAGTAAGATGGCGGCGTAGACCGAGAGAGGGGATTGGTGATAGCCACTTTTGCCTGACGACATGTTCCTCTTCGACTGTCTCATCAAGAAAAACATACGCCAGCCGGTACAATCGCAAATGTGTTGTTATAGCTAAGATTTTCTGTACCTATAAGATGGATGTCGGGAAGTTTCAAGCACAGGATAGATAACATATGCAATTATCCTTTTTTGGTAAAAATTCAGAATGGTCTTGAAGACAGACAGAAGAATGATTGAATTGTCTAAATACTTGTATATATTTGAAAACCAAAATTTGGTATTTTGTAAGAGACATGAACCAAACACACATAATGCGACCTAAATATATGTCGCACTTTTAGTACCAATGTTTACTAATATTTTACCATCTTTCAATTATTTTGTTTAAATATTTGTAATTGTTTTTGAATCACATGGACAGGTGTTTCCTATCTAATTGCCTATTCAAAGAAAATATTGTAACAATTTTCTGTTATGTAATGAAGAATAATGAAGAAGCAAACTTTTTCAACTATTGGTATTCTTTTTGAAATGAAATTATTGGCTTGCAAATATTTGAAATCATTTATAAAAATCTCAAATTTTTTCAACTATTGGTATTCTTTTTAAGATGAAATTATTGGCTTGCAAATATTTGAAATCATTTATAAAAATCTCATTAAAATCACGAAGAAGCACCAATCAAATTAAATAGTTATACATAAACCCATTCATACAGAATCTATTCCAAGTTATATAAAATTGACAAATGTTTAATCTTTTCTGCACTAATCCACTGGAACTTTCTGGAATTTATTCTTTGGTTTGATTATAAATAAAAACTATATAATTTTCAAAACAATTTTTCAACTAGATATTCAAGCAACTTAAAATAACGGAAACATATAATGGTCCATTAATTGCACTTGAATGAACGAAAAAAAATCGAAAAATTTATTTAAATAAAATAGACAACTTAGATTTACAATATATCTAAAAAACTGTCTTCCATATTCCACGAAACCTAGGTTTTTTCAATGGCAGATATTGAATGATATTATTTTATATAAATAAATAGTTACGATCAGTAAGTTTAAGGCTGAAAAATTTTAATAAAATCAAAATTACCTATCAGCACAATAATTCACAGATATTTCAAACAAGTGAACAATAACTCTGAACAACTCTCTTCCTTAAATAATATAATGATAACTGTTAGTAAATATTTATGCTGGAGTGAGGTTTAAATGTACTTATTATTAGGTTTATCAAACATATTTAATTCGTAAACAGGAATACTTGATTTTTCCATATATACTGAGAAACACCATTTCAGTTATCATCTTCATGAGTTTAATATTAATGCACAAAAATATGAATTCTTTTAAATCGAATTTTCGAACATGTCAATAATTTCATGATATTACTAGTTATTCATCACCAAATTATGCGAAATATGCTATTAATAGAGGCAGAAGAATACATATTCTATAAGTTTTCATGTACGTATTTTTTATGTTCGGAATCATTGAAAAGTTATTTTCAAAGTACTAATAACGTTTTTGGGATGATGTTCAAAATGTCAATATTATAGAAAAACGAATTTCAAAACTATAAAAAATGATAGTGTGTGCCTAATGAGATAATATGTTTGTTTTATTAGAATAAAAAGTGGTTTATAAAATACTGAATATTATAGATAGATATAAATAAGTACTTTAAAATATTAATTCAGCTGACCTCTTTTGTTTATTTTAGATTATGTGGACATATCTGAAGTAACCTGACTTTTTTCAATATTCCGAATATTCACTGAAAAACATAGAGGATATAGCCGATCAATTTGAAGAACCCACTGTCTAAAGAACAGAAATATGTTCTTGCCATACATTGACTCTCATTGAAATGATTCCATCTTATGCTTGAAACTTCGTTCACAAATTCCAGATGACTAACTTATGATACATGTAACAAAATTACACAATAATAAGTTATAATAAAGGATTGAAGAGCGAAAAGCTAAGCTTTTTCTTGTACTGTTTAGATGGCTTCCCCAAAATAAAAAAGAAAGAATAGAAAAAACAACACAAAACAGACCAGGGACAAGATAAACAGAAAACACACAATATTAAAACACATTCCGAAACATATAAATAGATTTTGAAAAGAAATTTTCACAAACTCATTCAGGTACTGGAACAATTAGTTTATTTGGAAAATTTTCTTTCGCGTAACTCGCTCAAAGGCTTTAGCTTTGAACAAGTTATTGAAAACATTATCGCACTGGAACAGTTCAAAAGTTGAGTGCAACAATATTTTTTAAAAACCTCACAAGAAAACAGGTCACCTTAACTGACACTACATTTAATGCAACATTCAGTTAAGAAGACAACAATCATAAGATAAAGGTGGTTTTCTTACCTTGAGAGGTACCTGCTAAGCTATCATTTCCTTGTAGAGACTGATTTAAACCTGCAATGAAGGCACAACATTAGTGGATATTGCTCACTCTCGTTATGGAAGGTCATCATCCCAATGGGTTAATTTTTGTCCTGTTTGTAATGACATATGTTCATTATTGATTTAAATTTAATCACAGGTGAAAACCAATAGTTCATTATTTGCATTTACTAATTTATTTATCTATCAATTGAATCCCAAGAAACATACAATATTTATATAGGGACAACCGATAAGAATTAAAAAAAAATATATAATTGATAGGTAACAATTAAATATGAATAGATATATCACTATTGATTAGATGCTATTGGAATTAAGCTACTTCATCTTCAGTAGAAATGGAAAAATTTTCAACTTCCATTTTGAATTTTGTGAGGTAATAAATAGGCTTTATCACAGGTGAAAACCACTAGTTCATTATTTGCATTTACTAATTTATTTATTAATCAATTGAATCCCATCAAGAAACAAACAATATTTATATAGGGATATAATTAAATTTTGCAAAATTTAATGTGATTCAACGGTTTTTGAAATACGATTGATAGCGTAGTTGGTAATGCACTCGGCCGGATTCTGAGAGATCTCGGGTTCGAAACTCGTTTGATCTACAGTTTTTAGATTCATTCAGATTTATTTTCATTTTTCTGTATGTTACGCTATCTACAAACTTATATTCGATTTACTACTTCATTATTAAAAAAAATATATATCAACTGACCTCCAAGACCTGTCGGATCGCCTGCGAGTGCCGCCATGCTGAAATTGAAGCTGCCCGCCGCCGTCGCGAAGAGTTTGCTCTCCGTCGGTGTGAGATAGGGGCTGATGGTGCTGTCATGATCGTCGTGGTCTCCGCCCGAACTGCCCGAGTGCGGCCCTTGAGGTAGATTGTTAGGCCCGTGGTCGTTATTCATGTCTGCGGAGTCGTTGCTGTCGCCGTCCTGATTCGTACTGCACAGGAGCTCCATCGGTTCGTTTTTGACGTTGTTCTCGTTGTTGTCGTTACACCGAGAGTGGAGCATCGTGGGCGAAGGCGAACAAGGTGAATTTTCTCTTTCTGTACTGCTTATGCCGTTACCTAAAAAAAAACAATATATTATTTTCAGTGTGAATATCATTTAACAAACAATCATATACATAAATATGTAAATATCATAGTTGTTATCATCAGTTATCCTGGTCCCAATTACCCGATCTGAATATGTTTTTTTTTTAAGAATCGATTAGGATTCTAAAGAAAAAAACCCTCAAATGTTTCTGAAAGCTTTGCCAGCAAGGAAGAACTAGAAACGTCGTTTGGGTGATAAGCGAACGCTCTACCATCACAATCCGTTAAAAAACTGTTATTTAGCGTTTTTTACAAAAAATATAGATATGTTAATTAGATTTTCTGATACAAATTATTGGCTAAAATACCCGGATAATAGTCGAGCTTACATTTACTGCAATATATTTCATGATAAATATCGTCAAAAAATATCCCTAGCAGCTTCGTGGGGGTCCCAACTTATAATTTTTTAAAAACTTCACAATTCATTTTCAATTTTATGTACTTTACCATTATTTTTCCCTTTCCTAGTTTCTACCAATTGAATCATTCGCTTTTAGTAGATAACTAAACGTTGTCCATGAACAATGAATATGGATATTGTTTTTTGCATTGGCAGAACTAATTCATATACGTCACTTTTCGATTTCATGGATTTGAAGTCACAGTTGATCCAACGGGAGGTGAAGTAAAAAAATAGCTATTTACATACCAAGAAAGGAGAATAATGCTTTTCCTTCCGCGGATAGTTTGATGCCCGACGCGAATCGGAGGGCATTCATATCCGCGGGGGAAAAGCATTTTGCCCCCGAGGTATGTTTATAGTTTTTTCTACTACCTTCAAGGTAGTCATTATAATGTCCTGAAAGTTATAATGCGTTCATACTTATAAAAACAAATACAGAAACTTGCGAAACTATATGCTGCTATACGACAAAATATGAAGTAAATGTTGCGTCGCGTCGTCATCGTGTTGACAACGTTTTGTTGCTATGACATTTTTGATAGTACAAACATAAAAGTTGTCATAAGCTGTCACGTTGTTTACCCTACCCTTTTAAGTTGCTTCTAAGTTTTGGAAATGAGTTCCAGCGAAGACGACCTGTCAAAAGATCACGTTTAAGAGGCAAAATTGATTTCAATGCATCTTCTTCCTGATAAATCGAGAGAGCAACATGAAAAGGAATATAGTGTGTTCAAAAAAGTTGTTGGGAGAGCGCGGAGTAAAAGAAGACTCCGAAGATGCGACCCTAGTATTTTTTTCGCTGCGAGCTAGACAATTGAAACCATCAACACTATGGAGTACTAAATGTAAGGGAAAATATAGAAATCAAGTGTCCAAAATTGATAGCAATCCTCAAAAAAGAAGCCAGCGGTTAGGCGCCAAAGAAATCTCTTGACCTTTGAAAGATATGAAATTTAAATATTTTTGACAGATGCCTAGGATGGAGATTAATGGCATATAAACACAAGCTCTTTTATTTTGTTATTCATTAGGTTTTTTAGAAGGATAATTTATGAAATTGGTTAGTCATGAACTGGTTTTATGAATGGTCGTTTAAATTATATTTTCCTCAAAAATCAAACAAAAGGTCTTTAAATGAATTATAAAATTTAAATTTTTTTGACAAATTGGGTTTTTTTTGCGGAGCTTGCAAATGCGAAGAACTAATTAAAATGGACGTTAAAGACGTTGATGATCGTGGCCAAGCATTATCGCCCTTTTGGATCAGCATTAAATTATGAAACACCCTGTATATTAGGAAAATTACTAATCAAACACCGACATATCAAGTAAAAATATAATAAGTTTGAAGTGATATTCACATTAGTCCGCCAAATTAATAATTTTTGTGTAATTCTATTTTAATACTTGACAGAAAATAAATACTGCCATTGAAATTGTAGATAATCCTTACCAAAGATTAAATGAGGTACTTGTCAGAAAAATATGAGAGCTATGCGTGATGATTTAAATACTTTTTTGTACAACAATGAAGCGTCACTGCATTATAGGAGATGTATAAACACAGCCATGCTTTCGCAAATATGCGGTTCTACGAGTGCAGAATAGAAGAGAATCGAAGATGGTTGTTGTACAGTTTTTTTATTTATCTTGGTTGTGCATAAGTCCTTACTGAGTGTGTAGATACAGATGAAATCATACTATGACCTAACTCGTGTTCTTCCATTGAGAACCCTAATTGTTCTACATATACATTTGATAAGCACTGGCAATCGTGGACGCCCATATGCCAACCGTCGAAAATCTCGTCAGTTGATTAACTGAAAGTTTGATTTTGAAAGATAAAGGGATTTTGGCTGGATGAAAAGTACTTTTTTGGTCCAAATTTCAGTCAGCTTTATAGTTTTTTGGTGGGAAAAGCACATTATATAATTTTCTGTAATTGGTTGTAATTCACCATGTACAGTAGTTTATATTTTAATTTATAAAAATTATGAATCTTTCATCGACTACAATGAAAATATTTGGACGACTTGAGGACCAAAACTGTGCTCTGCAGTTGCAATTAAGTGTTGAAAAACGAAGTGTCAACAACAAATTTCACATACCTTCTATTTCACTTTTCATGGAACTCAGATTGAGGTTGAGCACGTTATTTTTCATGGCGCTGGGCGAAAAGTCCGCCGGTTGCGTTTGTGGTGGGTGCGTGTGCGTCGATAAATTTAATTCGTTATTATTATTATTTCCTATGATGTGTTCTGCCCTAACTCGCTTGTGATCGTTTTCCGGATCTATGGATATCCTTCTTTCTCGTCGGTACTGCATTGCCGCCCGCCTGAGGAGCTGGTTGACGGTGGCGCCGTGAGGAGGGGATGACGGTGATGTGAAGAGGGCGTCCTCTACTAACTTTTCGGTGAATGTCGGATGATGATTCGATACCGGTGTCGAAGGTTGTTGAGATCTAACCATACTTTGTACTTGTGCCAGCTGCAAGAAAAAATACATCATAAATAGTTGCTTCACAATGAAAGGAACATAGAAAATAAATACGTCAATTACTAACTATTGCCCAACTCCTGCTTAATGAATGAAGAAACGCGAAATTTAATATTTTGCCATATTCTATCTATCTAGCCCCCCTCCCTATTTGACGAAATATGAATACAACACTAAAGTGTCCAACTCTTTTTGCTCGTGATCAGTACGCTTTCCACAAATCTAATGTGGTAGTTGAAAAAATAACTATTTAATATTGACATGGTCTGAGTATTTGGAAGGTCGAACAATTTGAAATTTAAGAGGTCATTATGAAGCAGTTACATTAATTGCAATACAGAAATGCGAGATGGATGACATTCGAAGAAAAATTTTAATCAACATCGCCTTACTGATTGCAAACTGGGCTTGGGTTGACGCGAACAAAAGAATAATTGAAACGAAAACAAAATAAAAAAAGCGATACAGGAATGAATATGATTTCTTACTTGGTCGCGACCATCACCGTGTTGTTGAGTGAGGCCACTAACTCTAAGAACTTCCGCCGTTTTGAGAAATGACGATAAGGAACGCTGGTGCACGTTGACTTCTCCGTGGTAGATGAACTCCACCAGGGCGTGCAGGTCCGTCCAGGCGACATCTTGAAGGACTATCACAGGGTGTTTGCAGGGGGTACTCTGAAAAATACGGAAACAAACTTGAAAAGAAAACAAATAAAATCCTTTACGTCTTCTCATTACGTATCGGTTGATATTTCTGGTACTATTTCTTGATTAGTATGGCCAGATTTCCTATTAGTTGTCACATTTCTGTTTGGATTTGTGTAGCTTTTTGAGCACGTTCGTAATATATCCAGGTAATTATTGCGTATGCATGCATCATTGATTTAAAAATCAACCTGACAAATTTCTTCTCGTTTCCTGATTGTTTTTCCATCTTGACGAATTGATTGACATTCAGCTCTATCAAGTGGCCGATTATCAAAATAATAGTAAGCAATTGCTTTAATAATTACTATCATTAATTTTAATTAATGTTCTTGGTGCCTAAATAGCTATTATGTCCTGGACAAAAAGCAGTGCTGACCCAGGACAGATGTTAGTTAAATTTTACATTCCCACGACAGATTTTATAAAAAGTTGATTTATTTTATAATAATGAACATTTTTCAAATTCAAATGAAGAAATGAGGTGATTAAGGTTATCCACTTTATGAAAAGAATGATATCATATAGTGGCAGTTTGCTGCGCTGCGAATATGTCCAATACGTCGAATTTTTTGTGATTTTTTTGTAGCTATACTACTTGAACGGTTTTAGCGAGAATTGACAACATTCATTGTATATGTAACTTCTCTTTCGATATACGTAATTAGTATAACTTATATGTCTAAAACTCTATACTTTCAAATTCTCTTTCGAATCAGTCGGTACTATTTGTCGATGCCTTGGTCTATGACGTCACACTATATGTTTAATATCCTTCTAGTGTTCTGTGTGATGTCACGTACTAATGTTGATGAGATGACGTGGCGGCCAAGTTGGAGCGGAGTGGTGTTGGTGATGAAGGTGGATGAAAGGTACCAGCGGCCATTGTGGAGGACCATAAGAAAGATGAAGTGTTGGACAAGAAGAATTGACAGACGAAGGATGACAATTGCTCTGATTGGTCGGTGGGACGGATGATACGGGCTCTGATTGGCCGGTGGTAGGATAGGGCGGGGCTTAAAATGGGAGTGGAGGGGGTAGTATGAAAGGGCTCCATATCTACTGAATACTTAAGGAATGTTCATATTTTCCAGTGATATTTTGCTCGAGTCTATAGTTTTGGTTAGCGACATGCCTCATCATAGTGTCATAAACTGTGTTAAAATTATAAAATATAAAATATTTTTGTCTGGGAGTGTACTTTTAAAACCAGACACCAAGGGGAGTACCCCTCATGTTTAATTCATAAGGTATTTTTTGGTGAATAAAATTAGGTCGGTCTTTTTTAATTTGTGAAAAATCTATACTTCAATAAAAAAATAGTTAAATAGTTTCTAGTCACAAGGATGAAACTTGCCAATATTTTCTTGTATTTCTTCAAGTTCATCAGTTAGTTCAGCAAACATCAACGGTTTTAAAATAGCTGACAAAACAACAAGTATTTGAACGTTGATCGGATTTCAAGATTGAAAAAAAAATGTATTGAATGTTTCGAATTTAGAGAGTTAGTCGTTTCATATTCAGGGTGACCCGTAAATAGAAAAACACCCATCAACTGTGGATCAAGTCCGAGATTAAGGGCCTCCATATGAAATCCCAGAATAAAACTACTTTTGTTCAAGTGATCTGACTTTTGAATTATTCGTATCCTCAACTATTTTAAAAAACGTGTACACCTTGTACATATTATCGAGTGCTATCCCTATAAATGACAAATTTTTGAATTCAGTTTGTCGAAATAATTTTATGCCTATTGTGTTTTGTCGAAATAAATCAGTTTCAAACACTCTTCACTTTTCTTCAACTTTGAGCCCTAAGAGTTTAAATTTTTTTGATAAAGCTATTATCAAATGTATAGAAAATGTCTTACTTCAACTAGTTTTCAAAATCTCATTGACATTTCTAGAGGACTGAATGAAAAAAGAATCGAAAGTGCGAAAGTGTTTTCTGTAGTGCACTAATAAGACGTCAAAGTTGACTAAAAGTATAATTCGTTTTAAGATCTTCTGGTTGACAAAAAACAAAAAAAAAATGTTTCATTCGTACAAAATATTTGTTTTAGGGAGTTTCACGAATTATTCTAATGAGCTGAAGTCTCGTAATAAAAATTCAGTTGCAAAAATTTGTATTTATGGCAAATCGCTAAACACATATCACAGGGAGACATCGCGGATCTAGCTTATCTTGCATTTTTTTAGTTCAATTTATAACGTCAAACCGCAATACTGGTGAGATAATTTTTATTTTGATAATAATTTAAAAATAGCGCATTGGCCTGGATGAACAGAAACTAGTTGATAGTTTAATAATATATAAATCACTGATATAAATAACATATTTTATGGTAAGCACATGAAAAACATCTATTTGTATGATTTATTGGATTTTTTTGTAGTTTTTTGTCGAAAAGTATCAAATTGCACATCAGCTGATGCTCTGGAAGTGGGAAACCATATTTTTTACACGCCAGGTGCATTTTTATGACAGTGAGTTTATTTCAAGCTGAGGTACATTTTTGAATTGAGACACCCGGTGGAAATGTTAATTTTTTCACACTTTGTTGTATTATTTCACAAAAAAGTGAAAGAGAACTGTGGGAAATTCAAATTTTCAACCCTTTCAATAGTGAATGATTTAGGAAATGGGTTTTCATACACAGGGTGTCCCTAAACTAAAGTGGAAAATTGAAAAGGAATATTACCTTCGAAAAATAATAGGACTCTCCTACTTTTTTGCAGTGAACAAATCAAAGATAAGGCTGATATATGTCGAGGACGCTTTTGTGATGAATATATCCAAGAGTTCCTGAGACACGTCATTGATCATTACCTTCACCAACAGTGCAATCAATCGGACTTTACAAAAAATTAAATTGTCAGTGTATTAGTGAATCAAGCCAAGAATCTTTACAGCAGTGAAGATGCTCTACAAGAAGAACATAAGAAAATTAAACAGTTGAAATGGCTATTCTGAAACTATAGTTGAAATAAGCACGAAGAAAGCTCAAAGACGTTTTCAATGGAAATATGAAGTTCAAGTCAGATGTGGAATCTCTACGACTGAAAGATTAACTTAACTCGCCATTTTCAACTGTTAACAAAGACAATTTGCAAGATCTACAATACCCTGGGGAGCTATTTTCCGAGTATAAAGTCGTTCCAAAACCTGTGCTTGCCTAGTACCATATGAGTGGGAAAAATAATACATCGGACAGACGAGAAGATTGCTGGGCGACAGAATAGCAGAACACCAAACGAAGAAGCTGCTCAAAGAAACATCTGAATTAGAAATGTATTCTATGGAAGGAACATCATGACGTCAAGAGGGAGGAGGCTAGAATTCTCCATAAGGATCAACATAACGACCAAATATAATTTGAAGAAACATCTTAGTTCGGAAGAACTAATAACGTATGAAAGGAACATCATAACCGAGTGGAAAGAAGCTAATAATGCGGGTGTGAAACATTTGGAAATTTGAATTCAACTGAAAAATTTATTGCAAACGGCAATGGAAATAAACGGCTTCACTACAAAAATTTTTAATTTTATTAGACAGTTGAACATTCTGGTTAACCAAAACGCCGATAATTGTAAAGGAAAAAATACAATAGTCGCTTAAGTTTCACCTATATTCAAAAGAGGTAAAAAAATTACATCAATAATTAAATTATCGCCCTATTTCAGTTTCATCAGTGTTTTCTAAAATTTTAGATAAAATAACTAAGTAACGACAGGCTTTCAAATTTTCTTGAGAAAAATAGTTCACTCAGAGTCAATATGGTTCTCGTAGGTCGAGATTTACAGGAGCAGCAGTTTTAGATGTTGTTTCAGATATTTAGATTCAAATGACAACCAGAAATGAGGTCTTTTGTCTCTTGATTTATGCTAGGCATTTGATACTCTCGACCACAAAATTGAATTGGCATAATTATACTCCATTGGAATTTGAGAAAACATTCATAAATGGTTTCAAAATTATCTTATGAAAAAAAGCAATATGTATTAGTTGATGGTTCACTAAGGACATAAAGTGAGGAGTATCACAAGGATCGAGTTTTATTTTCAATTATATCAACTCTATCACAAATTTGGAACTGAAAAGAAAAATTAAACTATTTGCGGATGATACCACGTTAATATATTTTGCAAACGATCCCAACGAGATACGTGAAAATATGAAGAGTGGTCTGAAAGAGATTTCAATTTGATTGCAAGTTGTGAAACTCACTTTGAATTTAGTGAAACCACATTAATGTATATTTTGAAAAAAAAACATGAACAATAATGCCATCGATCCACTATTAATTGGATCTGAATCTATTAAATATAAAAAAGTTGCTATATTATTAGGTCTTTATATGGAATAAACATACTGAAAAATTGAGGAAGAGAATTAATCCAGTCATTGGTGTTCTGTTCAAGATTAGGAAATTCGTTCCTTTCAAATACATGAAGAATATTTACTACTGTCTTATTTACTCAAACCTACAGTATTTGATTTCCATTTGGGGAACCGCTAATACTTCAGTCTTGAGACCACTTGAAAAACTCCAGAATAAATCATTAAAATGTACTGATAACTTGTATAAGCCAAAGAGCTCTGGATTTGAAATCTCTATATAAAGTGAAAATTTGTTCATTCATTCATTTCATTGAAATCAAATAGAGAGTTTCTAATTTGAATTTCACGTAAGTAAATAGTATACACGATCATGAAACAAGTCTAAGCCTGGGAAAATTCAGAACTATGATGGTATAGTAATTCTTGTTTATGGGCTGTGATGGTCATAATGGTAGATCACTTGTCTCTTAACCTAAGGGTCATGGGTTCGATTCCCAGCATGGTCATCGGTCTCGTGCATGGCATCACATGTTAAAAGGTAAGGGCTGCGTCTTCCCTAGCTCGGACAAGTCTTTCGAAGAGTTTTCAGGGTTGTACTCTTAAGGGTGTGCAGCTGGTTGACGGAAATACCAACAATTTTAACAAAAAAAAGTTTTCATGCAACCAACAATGTCACATTCTTACATTCGTCTAAACTATTACGATGAGAGTCAACTAGCTCGAAACACATTACTACGGTTTGCTCTTCAGCCAGATGGTATGCATTCGGTGAAATCCTCCTTTAAATTTACGTTCTCCTCGACATTTCATAATTTTGTATTCATTCATAATCTGGAGTCGCATATCATGTATATAGTGACCTCCAGGTGCCTTGGTGGTGAAGTTAGTTGATAAATCTCACTTTGAACTCACGCTTTCTTCAGTATTTTATCCTCAAATATTCATAATTCTGGACGCATCAAAACGAACAAAGTTCGAAACGTGTATCGGAGAGTTTCAACTTAATGAAACACGTAATATACAGACGAAAATACCCGTCTCTCCATACATTTCCACAAAGCAAAAACTATGAGGCAAATATCTATTACTTCCACCTGACGTCTTCTATTTCAGGTTCGAAAAAATATTTTATATTTTCTGCAGAACCCTCCCCCCGAGCCTTCCCTGCCCGTTACTAGTTAAAACAAATGCACGGAGTCAACAAAAAATCCCAACTCTCAATCATCGTCTAGAGCTATTGCAACACTTAGATAACATTGCGAATAAACGGCAATTTAGAAAAACATGCCTTAGGTTAGTGCTTTATTTTGTTATTCGAATATAAGTTTTTTCTGCTATCTTTCGAGCACATTAATTCCAATAAAAATAAGATAAATCACGAGATGCGAGTTATATTGAATAAGAACATCCGTTATCTGTTTAATAATTAAACTATATTTAGTAATTATCAATAGGACGTGTTATTTGCTACTGGATGCACAATCTAGGGATGAGTATTTGAATTGAGGAATGGAGGTTTTCCCGTAGAAAGATAATGGAACGAAAAAGCAAATTATTATGTCAAAATAAAAGCTACTTCTATTCTAATATGAATTGATGCAGTGATAGAAGAATTGAAATTTTGCATACTGAACCTTAAAGGCTGAAATTAACATATAAGAGTCATTAGAAATCAAGAAACATTAAAAAAACGTATCAATAAGAATTCAGTCCTGAATGACCATGTATAATTCTCCAATAATCATTATCACCATCCAAAATGCCCTTGAAGATTGTAATCCATAATACTTAAGTGTTTCAATCTCTTAACAGTAATTTGTAAAATTTTCTACCTGATTTTAAAATTACCCAGTATTTAATGATATGTGTTGGATGTAATCTAGTTTGAGGATGATACCTACTGTGTGTCGAAAAAATCGTTAGCATTATTGCAGGACATTTTTTTGTAAACTGATCGTTTTTATTGGGTCTCATTAGTCAAATGCCGCAACTCGAAAACATATCTTTTAAAAGGTTACACACGGATAATTTAATAGGACGGAGGAAACCCTGAAACTAAACCAAATCTGGAATTCGACTAATTGAGGATGTTTCTGGCTTCATGTTGAAGTCGACATGTAGTCGGAGTGCATTTTAAACTGGAACCCAGAGATGGCGCTGAATTCATACCTCAGTGTTTGTCTCAGGGATTTCCAATTAGGATGAAAAGATTTTTCGATTCAATTGGGTCGAACTATCCTTCGCTGATGATTGGCAATGACCATGAAACCGGTACGGAGGTGTTCCCCCAATTAAATCGAAAAATAATTTCAGCTTTGATATTTGAAATGCAATGCAAAGTGGTTCTTGTAGAAAACTTTGCCAAGTATTAAACAAATATAATTCAATGGTCGTAGGGGGCAGTAGTTGTTTTTTGTTGAATACTTGCCGACGACTTTACCTATTGTATAGGTTTTATTGTGGAAGATTGGATTATGTAATCCACCATATTTCATTATTAGTTTTATGGTCTTCCGTCAAGTGGTGTCGCCCCTCTTTCATGATGTTAAAAGGTAAGACCTCGTTAATCCTTTGCTCGCACAAGTTTCGACTTCTGAGGGCTGTCGTTTTTAGGGGCAAGACAGCTGGTTGACGGAAAAACAACAATTTTAAAACAATCTGAAGAAGTTAGCCACTAGCTCTAGCAAAATGTTAGATAGCAATTTAAAAAAACGACGGCTTGTAACCCTAGAAAGGAATAGCTATAGTTCGTTCTTGCTATTTTCCCGCTTATTTTAATTTGTTGCCTTGAATTTTTATTTTAAGACCATGGATGGAAAACATAGAGAAAACCATGTCGAAAAACTTGGGTTTTTAACGAGAAGTTTAAGTATCTGAAAAGGATTTCTATTGATCGGACCCCCGATTGTTCTAAAGTGAGAACTTATTTGGAGAAGCTTATTTATAACTCTGAAACAACAGGTGGCGTTAAAAATGCAAAAATATTTGAAGTTAAAAAAATTTGATGTAGCTGCAGTAAAACCTACTCATTCTACAAATCAGTCAAAGGACAGTAAATTAAAAACGTAGTATTATATTTCAGATGACTCTGAAATTCAGTGAAAATACGACCACTAGAATTGACCAAGAGCAGACTGCGAAAACAATTTGCTTCAGAAATACGTTCTATCTGAATAGAAATGTAAACGCTAGAAATAAGAGGTGCTAGAATGACATAAACGCGTTTTGTGAGAAACATAGGCATTACAGTTTCCAGAAAAAGTAAATGATTAGGCAGGTATTTTCGGGATTAATTACATTTTTAACATACGATGGAAATATTCGGAAACATGAAACCACATAGTTAGGCCTACATCTTCGAATGACAACTCAATAGGTCAATTTAGGTGGATATATTGGACATAACAATTGAGCCAGTAATTCTCGGGGACAATCCAGAAAAAACGGTGCTCCACCACAATATGATGCTCTATGAGACGTTATTTGGATAAGAAGATAGAATGGCCAGCTCGGTCACCGGAACTTGTATCTTTAGAATTTTTCTACGATGGTTTTCGAAATGTGACCTTCATAATCTATTGAGACAATACTTTGCCAATGGAAAACGATACTGAAAATTTACATCCTTAACTGTATAATTTTTTAACTATTATTTTGTATTCCACTCTGATTGCTTGATCGGAACAATGAATGAATTATTGTGAAATAATTCTATGAAAAGAATATTTCAAATGGGTTTTCTCAACGTTTTCAACTGGGCTGCATATTTTTCAAAGTTGGAATTAGTTTTTTTTTTGTCAACCGGCTGTACCTTTAAGAACAACCCTCAGAAGTAAGAAAGAGGACTACAGTAGTTGTACATACACCCTCATTATTGTACTCGCAAGTCCTGGTTTGAGATGAGCAGGAAAAAATTGGAAAAGTGGTAAATTTTATATGATTTGACTGCTGCAGATAAAAAAAAACAGCCAGCTAGACCACATGAGTTTAGTTGGGTATGTGCATCTATATCATATTTTCAGTTGTTTGTGCTGGAACTACGAAATTATGAATAATATCAAGTTTATTGATTTATCGAATTTCGTGAGAGATAGAAAAGTTTAACTAAAAAAGAATAACTTGGGTGTGAACTGTGGAATTAACGAGATCATCTGTATTACACTTGGGTATTTTTGTTTGAGAAAATAATGTGAAATTTTCTCTCAGTATATGTACTATCCAAATTAGGCCACCATGGTTGGAAATCGAGCTGAATTCCTGTATGCCATTTTGACCACCATCTGTGCATCAGCGAAAAAATGAAAGAGTCAGAACAGTTATTTCTTAACAATTTTTTATAATATATTCTGATTTTTTGTACGTAGGATCGGAAATTACGAAATGTTATTACATCTTTCAAGCGTTAATAAACATCATCGTTATAAAAAAAAGTTAAGGGACGAACATGCTTGTAAAGATTTTTTAACGTCTGGCACTTGGTTGAAGCAACTTCAAACTATCCAAATAAGCGATTAAAAACTATATATAAAGTATCGTAAAAACTGGGCCACCCTCAACTTTTTAAATTCAAATAAGGATCTGTATTTTTTATTGAATGTGTTTTATATCGTATAGTATTTTCATCTGAACTACAGAGTATTTTGAAAATATTTTTTACGAAAATAGAAAAAGTACAATAAATAAATCTATACTTTATCGTTTTGTATTTTAACAATTATATGAAAGCCTCAACCCTCCTTATCTCGGGTCCCCGCATATTCAATTATTGATAAAATTGCATCAAAACATTCAAACAAATAGAAAATGAATAGCTGAAACTTTTCAAGCCATTAAAAAAACGATGTTGTGTACTGGCGAAAATAACGAATATTTGTGCCAACATTTTTATGAGTCTCGTAAATAATTGCGATAAACTCTAGATCCAATAGGCATTCTTGGCTCGACTATGAAAATATCAGCATTGTGTCGAGACCAACACTTTCCGACCGTTTTCATGATTTTTTTAATCAAAACCACTTTTTACCGTTCATCTTTTCCTAATTGCAACATACTGAAAAATATGAGCTTGACTAGCAGCGCTCGTTCACAGAGAACTATGATTTCAAAATGAATACTTTCGGTATTTTCAATTCTGTACCATTATTACCGTCATAGAATAATTATTATAACTCCATTGATTTTTGCACGCTGTTCAAAATTCCGTATTATAGCGGAGGAGCGCCATACTTTTATTTAGGAATCGGTCAAAAATATGTACTTCGATATTGATGTTTTTCAAATGTTGGCAATTAAAAATACTTCATTGTTTATAGTTTAAAAATGACGTTCTCCTTTTAATATTACTTTTTTTCTAATATTAATGTTGATTTATAAAGTATAATATTTGAATAACGATATCCAATACATTGAATACTGAAGAGTGAAACCGTTCAGAAAACTACTGTACTATACAGGGTGTTTCCTAACTACGGTTCCTAACTGCAAGGGGTGATTCGTTAGGTCATTTTAAGAAGAAATGTTCCTATGAACATATGTCCGGTGTTGCATCGTTTCTGAGATACAGGGCGTTAAAATTAAAATTAAACGGTAATTATAGAATATCACGAATATCCTAGAACCGATTGGGTTGAAATTTGGTTCATTTATTTGTACTGATGAAGCGATCATTTAGACCGAACTAGATTAGAATTATTAGGACCAGTGGCGCCTCAGTGGGCAGTCTCAGTATATTCAATCTTTTGTGATGCACAGCATAACACTCCATCAATATATGGTGGGGAGTTTCTGGATGTTCCCCACAGAATCTGCAGGTGCTGTCCTCCTCTAAGCCTAGCTTCCTTAGGTGTTCTTTGAGTCTGCAGTGCCCCGTCAGAAATCTCGTGATTGTCTTTAGATTAGTTTTGCTGAGGTTTATCAGTGTTTTCGATCTTGCTCGGTTGAAATTGCCGAGATCTTTGGCCTGCCTTAGCCCTGGAAGTCTTTGCCAGTATGTTGCTCTCATTGCTTCTTCACTTCTTGAAAGTAAGATTTTCCAAGTCCGCAGAATGGGTTTGCCCCGATCAGTGGCATTGAAGTCCCTTTTTTTCGTGCCAGGGTATCTGTTTGTTCACTGAGGAGGATCCCCTTATTATTCCTGCCTAGATCATTAAGTTTATCTAGGCATTCCCAGACCATCTTTGAGTTGATGTTATATGAGCCCAACGCTTTGATGGCTGCTTGACTATCAGAGAGGATTGCGATTTCCTTGTTCCGGTAATTTCTGTCGAGATTGAACTGAATGCACCTTTCTATATCGTGAATTTCCGCTTGATTGGGGAACTGGCCCATGGGTTCGGAGTATTTGGTGCGAGGCCCAAATACTCCTGCTCCAGTTCCGTCGGGAGCTTTGGACGGTGTCCGTGTACCATGTTATGATATTCTTTCCCAGTGCTCGGATGGATTGTATGCTCCATTCTCTCTTGGTATTTAATTCTGTTCGACAAAATTTCTCGAAACAAAATTTTCAGGTAATTTCGTCAGTTGGGAGATCGGCAAGGTGTGCACTTTCGGTGGGGGTTGAGCCCCTTACACTGTGTGCTCCCAATACAGTGCTGTGTAGTTTTTGAAATTTGATCCACTCTTTTAGACAATTTGGAGCGTTGAAAGTCCAACAATAATATGTGACGAAATATGCGAAAATCGATTCAATTTTACTTATTCAGGTCAAGTAAATGCTCGAATTGCTCTCCGCCAACCAGTATACAGTGGTACAAGTTATTTTCAAACCGTTGTACATTCTGGAGCATTTGAGGTGTCACTTCGCGACATACGTTAATAATTCTTCTTTGCAACTCTTCTAATGTGTCTGGTAGTGTTTTGAAACAACGCTTTTAATGTGTCCTCAAAAAAAAATCTAAAGGATTTAAGTCGGGTGACCGAGGTGGCCGTTCAATTGGGTCCGTCGTCCTATCCATCGTTAATTGCGCAAATTTTGGGAGTAATGCGAAGGAGCTCCGTCTTGTTGGAAAACGAGTTCCTGTTCATTGTATGCGGGATCGTTCTCAATGATATTTGCTAGAGCTGGGTCGATCAAAGTCGTCTTCATTTAGTTCGTGCACTAGGGATGGAGTTTGTATTTTGTCTTGTACTTAGCATACTATCTACTGCAACTTGCCCCAATAGTGCTATCTCCGTAGGTTAATTTAGTACTCGATTTTCAAGCTGCCTCTTATTTTTATGAACCGAACCTGTTTCGAGAAATTTTATCGCCAATTCGCGAACAATTCTTCCAGAGGTATGTTTGTAAGAATGCCGTTGGTTAAACAACTCCGCGACCCAATTTTCACATTTATCGTTTTCGAAAAAAAGTTGAATAATTTCCACTTTTTCTGTAATTGAATACGCCATTGATAGAATTTAAAGTCAACAATTTTTAAACACTTCAACCACGACAGGTATCTAGCAACTACTGTAATGCCTTGAGGTTCGTTTTCGATGGGCCACCCTGTATATGTAGATATACATAAGTACATGCCGAACTTATGGTACAAACTTTTTCTATCAAACATCAAGGCTTTTTCATTTATTGTCCTACGGTTTTTTTTTAACTGCATCCTCTGTCTCTATTGTCTCTAGTGATGTTCATATATTTGATGTTGATTTTTTGATACATAGAGTATAGTTTTTCTATTTTTTCCTGACCTTCAAGATGTTCATCGAATGCCATTGTTATGGGCAAAAAAAAATTAGGAAAGCAACGTTGTGTACCACTGATTTTTCATTTATCATTTTATCTTTCTATTTTAATTTTTTTTTTTCAAATTATGTTAGCGTGTGTCTAGAACCATTTCGGAAATAATTTCCAACAATACGAATCTTCAAACGAAATATTTCAACGAGTGCCACTGTTGCATTCCAGAAATGACCCCGCACATTTGGTACGTAAAATTGCTTTCGGCTAATTTTGCTCAAATTTGATATATTGTAGATCATGGCATCCTCATTACGTAGACCAATTTACAGATCGATCCTATGACCAGTTTTCGAGGTACAGGGTGTCAAAAATTCGATTTTCGCTATTTTGGGTATTATGCATCGATTTGATTTTTGTGCTCTAATTCGAAATTGAACTGTCTTAGAAATGAACTTAATGTATCTAAGCTGTATCTCATGAGTCCCTCCATACGAATGAAAAATAATATCTAACAAAGGGTGTTGCATTACAGCATGACAAGACAATGTTCATAGAAATAGATAAAAATCAATACCATAATCGTTTTGATTTTCACTCAATCCGTTGAAATTAGAAAACAAACGGCTAGAATTTGACAATTTTTTTATATAGTATGGGTCGTGATCAACTACATGAGGATTCATATGATTGCTTGTCCAACAGTATATAGTTTTCCAGGTACAGGGTGACGATTTGAATGCTTTCAAATGCTACAGCTCATGAATGAAATTATATCATTACTAATCGTCCATAACTGTTACTAGGATATGAAAAACAACTAATTTCGAATTAGAGCACAAAAATCAAATCGATGCATAATACCCAAAATAACGAAAATCGAATTTTTGACACCCTGTACCTCGAAAACTGGTCATAGGATCGATCTGTGAATTGGACTACGTAATGAGGATGCCAAGATCTACAATATATCAAAATTTGAGCAAAATTAGCCGAAAGCCATTTTACGTACTAAATGTGCGGAGTCCTTTGTTCCGAGTAACTGGAATATTTAAAAACAGGCCATCAAAAACCGCAAAAATCAAATATTTTGTACGGTATATCAATCTTAATATTCTTAACCACTCCCATGTGGAATTCCCGTGGTTTCTCTAGTTTTTTAGTTGAGTCAGTCGCATATTATGGCAAACATGACAGGTCAGAGACTTTTCATGGAAATAACGTTTTCACTAATTATTAGTCTAGTTAGAATTGTATTGCGAAGCAAATAACCGCAATATTGCCACACCATTCACCTTCTTCAAAGATAGCGAATCCACAGACAAGATGCATGTTGAAAATATTGGAAGAGATTGTGATGGGGTAGATAATTCGATTTAGTATCGATCTCGTTTTGAACTTTCTGGAGAATGGCAATTTCAGCATACGAATAAACTCAATGTTAAAAAAGATTGAACTTGTTTGTAGAAAATGTATTCAGTTGACGAACAAAGTGATAATAATTTAACTTGTAACGACCCACTAAAGGTCGAGTACATTTTGAAATAATACAATCAAACAAACTGTAATCAACCATATTTAACAAACATAGCTTTTATCTTACCAAACAGGTATCAAATTAAAAAGAATCAAGGAATAGGTAGTTTAGACGTGTTAAAAACTAATAGATACGTAGTATTTTTTTCATTAGTTAAAAATTATGTCAGACTACTAATTTATTATTGATACCCTGATGGCAAATTCAATGATCCTTGAAATAGGGCATCAAGAAAAGCAAGAATACTAAAAAATACATTTGCCATCATGTATGGTTTAGCTCAGAAAGCTTATGCTATTAGAGTGAAGATGGCAGCACCAACAGCAAATTCCAACAAATTTGAATACAATATGATATCAACTCTTGCAAACAGGATATAAGTGCCCCATTATAGCCAATATGTATATATTCATCTATTAATCATGCAAATTATACAGGTTTTTCTAAAATACGAAATTTTAATATAAAAGGGCATTTCTCACTAGAAACTAGAAACATCAACTTGTAGTTCTCCATTTTTACCTTTGTCACTTTTATAATAACAAAGTTTGTATTTGTAAATTGATTAGAAATTAGAAAATGTCGTTGTAGTTTTGTTCAATAATGTAGGAACAAAAAAGAAAAATGAAACCATTCTGATATCTTAAAAACTTTGATTGCTTGTCTGTTGAATGGCTTCTGTTTGAAAGTAGCTCTGAAAAAATTAGAAAAAAAACTCTTGCTATAACGAAATTACCTGAAACTAGTTAGTACATGCAGTTTTGTGTTCCAAAATTCGCATATCTGTTTGTTAGTAAAGCAATGAAAATGTTCTGTTATGATATTTGACTCAACAAACTTCAGGAGGCTCAGATAATAGGTGAATAACAAATGAAATTGTGTTCATGCATAGAAATTTCGTCAACTCAAAGTTTACTTACTATAATAATTGACTTATTATTATACTTCTGTACCCAAATTTTGTCATGATAAAGTTGATATTGATATTTAAATGATAATAGTCTAATCATATTATTTAGGTACGAAAATTTTATTTTTTAATGTTTGCAAAGTTGATTGGTATGGAGCTGGAAGAAAATGAATGTTTTTGCAAATATTTCGCACAAAAACAATATAAAGTTGAAACTTTTCAATAAGGAAGTATGTATAATCAATTTGAAGGTTGTGAAAGCAAAAATATTTTGAGAAATATCGGACATACCTACTTATACTTGCAAATAAGAAATTGACACAACCTTAATATTCAAGAAAACTTCTAATTTACATATTTTTTGAGTGGTGAAAATTATTGAAATCGATATGGAAATGGGAGTACTTTTTTGACACAAAAATGTATGAAAAACATTGAATAAAATCAAAGTCATCATTGATATGAAATACCATTCAATTATATGCAGAGATTAGTTAGATTCTTCATCCTGAATTTTGTTGTTTGAGGGTGAGTGAGGATTACAGTCAGCTGAGAGATTACAAGACACTATTTGTGAGGTATAAACTTATGTATTCTAACCCAAAAGTTGAGATTTTCATTAGTAATTTGTAGATTGAATTTTGAACTACATAGATGGTTGATTTCTCAAACGCAAACAAGTACTTTATGCATATTTTTCCAAACACTGACTAGTGGTTTCAAACACCAGCATTTTTTTATATCACACCTAACAATCCAATTCTAGATAAAAGGAACAATAGTTGTGTTTTTTATTCACAAACATGGTGATAAGAGTAAAAATACTTGGGATAGTTACAGATATCATAATTCAGCAGGAGAATATGGTTGTTGAAATGTAATAAAATAGCTGTGTAATCTCAGGTATTAACTTTGAAACTATATAAATATACCTACACGAAGCAGAGCAACTTTGTAATATCATCAAATTTAGTTAAAACCAAGTCAATAAATCATATAGTTTTTTATGGATAATATATATCTGCAACAAAGTAATGGCATATGGTTGCTCTACTTTCAAGTCACTCATTTTGGTTGTATAAAAAATAATAAGCAGCCTTGATTGTATGATATTTATCCACTATATCAAATGGAGTTTTAGCAAAAATACTTTTAACGGATAGGTATTCAATCTCTTTGCAAATTGCCTGAACTTTGGTAGGTATTTCAAATCTTTTACATCAAAATGATTTGTGCTTTCCATTTCTATTGAGATTTGAGTATTCAGATATCATTATAGGTACCATGCAACAAATTTGTTTGAGTGATTACGAACATGCTAGATAATTTGAGTCTTACCTTGAGTAACTCTCGAAAATAGGGACTACAAGCAGACAGGACTACTCGATGTGCTTTGAGGCTTTTTCCATCACATGCTAACGTTACATCTACAAAGTCCTCATCATCACGGAGGTTTTCGAAGGCTGAGGTTATGCTGCTCTGATAATTGTTCCAACGCAGACAAAAATGTTGTGTATCTACCATCGTAAAAAATATTCACCTGTAAAGAGAAGTGCCGAATAACATTCACACCTTTCAAAAACCTATAAAACGCTCCAAATGGAACACCAGGTACAGTTTTTGAACATCACCGAATAATACTAGATCCTGTTAGGTATTTTTTACTTTAAAATATTCCCTTTTTGTTTTTTTAGTTGGTCGTTTGCAAATCAGGCTACTCCACTAATGAGAAATTGAGAAGAAAAACCGAGTTTCACTGTTAATTTTGTTCTCTTTAACAATTTTCGAGAATATTTGGTCGAAAATATGGAAAACTAAAAAATATTTGGGGTTATGTTCCCTATTTTCGCAAATTTAGCAATAACTAATCGGTCTTGTTTGAAATTCAGTATGAATATGCAAAACAAACTTACTTGAACCATGGTAGTCAACATTCAAACTATAAAAGTTATGCAGTTTCTGTTTATACAAGATAAGTTTATTTACGCCAAATTCTATCTGCATCAATTCAAATCACACTAATAGAAAAAACGCATGCAATAGATAATAGATGGATGCACACAAGATTTCTTAGAAAAGGTTCGCGTCTAGACTAGATCATTAGAGGACAAGTTCATAAAAAATGTGATTGGATAGTGTGTGGATGGTGGGGATAGCAGGAATATGGCTATCTGTGAAAAAAAAGGAACGACGTCCGACTCGAAAGCGAAAGGATTCTGCCCGGCGCTCATCGTCATTCGCAGACGCTCTAGCCGGTCAGGGACAAATTTGTTTTGTTTAAAATACCGTTGTCATCGCTACTAAATACCTAACGAATGATTCCGCACCAGATTCAAAATATGAAAATCGGTGATGAGGCTGTGAACGTGATAACAAAAGAGGAATGAAATCTAGAATTTTTCAGAGGTTAAATCAAGGTATTGTACACATTCTATAAGAAAATTTAAATTATTTGACGATTTGATTCGAAAAATGCACGTAAGAAACGTTAACGAATGAAACGTTCCGAAGAAACAGAAATGTTTACCTGAGAATGATATTAGTCATTGAAATGTTTTTGTTTTTTTCGATGGATCCATTTTTTATTCCAGGAACATTTTTGCGAATCGTCGCGCGGTGCACACAGATGTTTTCAAGGCACTCTAAAAACCCGCCAAATACAAACTCTCCAAACGGTAGTTGTGTGTGAGACACTTCGCGAACTATGCACCCACCGTCAGAGCATCACGACATTCAGGCGAATATTAAAAATTCAGGCGCGCAAAAAATGACGAAGGCCCGCTTATTCTTTATTGGGACATGGCTATGAGACATCTGCTGTAATAAGCTAGCACTAAAAAATAGTGCGTGCCGCCTACCCCTCCCGCATGGAATGAAAATGCGCAGAATAACGAGTCGGTACAGGCCCGCAATTAAAAATATCAAAATAAAAAAATCGAACACTAAATCTGTGCTGTGTACGACTACCGAATGCTCTTGCCATTTGCGGAACGCTATTTACTTTTTACGGTGTTCTCCCCGGACTTGAAACGGGGGTTGGAGTGCTCGTTTGTGTATTACTCGGTCTTGAACTTTTTGTCATTTTTGCTGAGACATGTAGGGAAATGGAAAATTTCTCAACGCGATCAGAAAAGAAGGGTATTTGCATCATTGGCGTCGCGTTGAAGGGGGTTGTCTTTTTTATTTACGCGCGTAACATTTCTGGACCTTAAGCTTTTAGAAATTTTTTAGGAAGTATGAAAGTAGGTATTATTTCGTTTATGGATTCATAAAGAAAAAATGTATTCCCGATATTCATCAGATTTGCAACAAACCTTTTCCTAGACGTTTTTTGAGAAAAGGTATTCCGTGAGACAAAAAGTAGGTAACTGTCAATCTCGCCGATTAGTTTTTTATGTATGTACATTTTATTAGTGGTGCAAGTACTATAATTTCAATATCTATTTTTTAGGAACACAAAAATTCAAAAGCTACTTACTTATACAGTGACGTTCAAAAAGTTCGCAACAAATGGAAAAAAGCGTATTTGTGATTTTCCACAAAAAATTAAAGTTCCCGCACTTTTCTTATGTAAAGTGGCGACCAGTAAATTTTTTTTAAACTTTGGTATGTTGTTGTATTGCATTCGACCTAGTTCGAAAGAGTCAATGAGCCCCACTAAATCTTATGACTAGTTGTCTAGATACGGGGTGTTGAAGCTAAAAGTTGCGATTTTCGTTTTTTTTTAATTGAATTTCTGTTGCATACACAACGTTCATTAAATGTTTTAGTAATACAATGGTACATATGTATGAATTAAAATATTCGTATTTACGATTCACAAATTAATGAAAGTAGTATTTTGTAAAATTTAACTTTTTCTACTGTGACCTTAGGAATGCGTATTTTTGAAGGATATTCCTCAATATGGTATTGTGAGGAAACATCGCTTAGCACACATTTTTCACAGGGTGTTTCATAAAGAAAGAACCACAATGTCAAATAATTTTTTTAAGGATTCATTCAAAACCCTGTGCTTACGGATTGATTTGTGAGAAAGTTAACACCGCTAATATACAGTGCGGTTTTCAATAGTCCACCTCCCTGTTAACTTTTGAACGGTTTGACGTACGAACATAAAAAAACCGTTTTGGTATATCACAAATATTCAAAATACTTTTTTCAATCACTCAATAATTCAATATTTGAACCACAGAGAACTTATTTCTTAATATTTACACGTTCACAATTTCGAGGTTAAGAGATTTCGCTATCATTGGTTTTATACAGGGTGAGCCATACAGCAAATCATACAATATAATTACGCTTGGAAATTATTAAACAGAGAAATTGTAATTTTTTTATTGAGTTCTGAGTAACATAATAATTTCACATTAGGTATACATAACCGTATAATTTTGAAATATACAAGGTGATCGAATTGTTTTATAATCACATACAAAATACAGTGTGTCTTGTTTTTCATGAAAACACCCTAATATCTCAGTTAATAATAATGCGATTTTGTTGAAATTCTGTAGGTGATTTTATGTTAAAAAAGTGAAGTATTTGGCATAGTGAACATTTTCATTTATTGCTTGCGGTGTTGGAGAGGGTTAAAAAAAGGTTTTTTTTTTGAGAAAAGGATATTAGGGCTTATTTTAGATAATTTTTTCTATTAGATTAAGAATCAGCATTCCCAAAATCTCAAGAGTTGATTTTAGCAGAAAAAAAGTCAAGTATTGTTTCAATAAGTTCTTTATTTGTAACTGTGCTAACAAAATTACGAAATACATTATTTTAGAAAAAAGGGCCAATAATTCGTAGTTTAAAGATGCCACACCACACGTTAACTTTTTTACTGTATTGGTTTTGCAATTGATTACCCAATTCGGATTTTTGGCTGCCCAAAACCTACAATTTTGACTAGATACCACACCGTTTGTTGCAAAAGTTGCATTGTCTGTAAATATTATGTTCTTTGAAAAAAGTATGTCGTTAGGATCCCTTGCAACTATATAAGCAAAATTCAAACCGCCGTTCAAAATCACCATTTAATGCCCTAATCCTATTGCCACCTCCATACTTTGTTTTTCACCTTCACATTGTTACTTATTTTTCGAAAAATATAACTTTGAAAATTTAGCAAATTTTTTGCGTTCTTTCAAGCAACTGAAAATCACTCAGTATATCTGATATATAAATATTTTTTTGAATGTCACTGTATATTTTGATACTGTCTGAAAGTAGAGGCCGCATGCCACATCGTCTTGATGGTTTTGATACCTCTGATACCGGTTTCTGAGTTCTGTTAACTTAAAATATATTGTTTACTCCTTTGGCGGGAATCACCATTTGAGCCGCAGGCGAAATAGTAAATTACGCAACGACTATATAAGCAGCACTATAGAATTATACTCAATGAATACGTGTGTCTTAATTTCCAATAATTGTGAGTTGTGTATACACGATTTTTCTTACAATTAGCCATAATAAAAAAAGAAAATGTAACACTTTATTACTTAAAGTTATTAATTACCTAATATAGATTGCACTTCGGGAAATATTATGACAAGTAAACTGAGGAAATATCATGGAAACTATCGTTAATATTTTCAGTTTTTTTTTCTTTAAAGCGTGAAATTTGTAAATGTATAATAAACACCGTAGGTTTCTCAGTTAACTCATTAAAATAACACGTCATGAGACGTTTTCTGAAAAGCTGCTAATTTTGTTCGTGGCTTTTGCGTTCCACAATTTATGGCGAGTTTAAATGTTCCATTTCAATATCACTATCGCACGTGTTTATTGATTTTAATTGCAAGAAGTATAAAGTTTGACAATTTCCTTATACATACACATTATTACTCTCGAGTTAGAGTATTTATTCTGAAACACTTGTGTTTTGCTTGTATTTTCATTTCATAGCAAGGTACGAATGGATAATCCGTAATCGAACTGAACAATATACTTAGATTGCCGTGGATATCAAAACTGTCAGTGACAGAAGCAAACGGTGGCGTCGCCGTCGTGATAATTATTTTCAGAAAAGCTTCAATTTAAACAAAATAATTAGTGAAAATCGAATGAATCGGATATGGAGTTTCACAATACTCCACCTCAAATACAATGTTAATATAAATGTATCAATGAATAACTTGCTTTGTTCAGATTTAATTTAATTGTATTTGATTCATACTTTTTGGTAGAAGACAAAATATACAGTTCGATTATTTTATCTTTACCCATGCGTCATCAATTTATGATAGAAGAAAGCACACACCCTCTATCGAACATATCTTTCTAATAACCGCTATGAACGAATCAAAATTCGTTAACATTTGTCTTCTAAGCTAAGAATTATGGTATTGTGATGATGACGCACGGGTAAAGATAAAATAATCGAACTGTAGTCTGTTACTCGGTTAAAATTTACTATTCTTTTTATCTACACTTCTTTCAGACGCTAATCCAAAAACCTCCGTTTTATACAAAAATTTGTTCACCATATAACTACAAACATAACCTCTTGTTTTAGTAGGTGACTTTCATTTTCGCGGTAAGTTGGAATATGATAACAATGATAATGAAATTGATAACAATTTTGAAATAGTATAATAAACAACAAAGTTTATAAACGACTCTTTGCACACGAGAGAGACAAACTGGTGGACTGAGCCGAAGGCGAGGTTCATAAGTCGAGCGAGTGTGCAAAAAGGTTTTCAAACGAGATTTTTACGATAGTCTTTATATGACTGCAAATATTGAAACCACACAAATCTTTTAATAAAAAACTGCTAAAACTAATTTCAAATAAACCAGTGTGACAATTTTTTGAACTATCCAATTAACAAAACAATATAGGCGTAGCGGTTGCTATTGGACTCGGCCAACTTGAATCAAATATAAATAAAAACGTGCTCGCTTCGCTCGCTCACGCTTTATTATTAAAAAATTAATGAGTGCCCGTGTGATGAATATAATACGAAATGGGAAAACTAAAAATATAAACATATAAATGAAGGGGAAATTTTGTGCTCATATTTGAATTGGAAGACGGTACTGAAAAAGGAGGCTATGTTTGTGGTTATAAGAAGATACATTTTTTGTGTGAAACGGTTGTTTTTGGTGCTAGTAGCTGTGAAATTTTGGATATTCGTGTAAAGTAGGCATTTTGTGTGATTTTTAATCGAAAAAATCGCATTTGGAAAGAGTCGTTTCTCGAGATTCAGAAGGGCATGACACAGAAAGAAATTGAGACCCTCTCGTATTTTTGTCGGATTCATTGTCAAAAATACGTATGTTAAATCACTCAAACTCGATTTGATAGCAACAAATAACTAGAAGTGGAGTGGGAGTGTTAGATAATTGAAAAATTTCCAACTTTTATTCGAACATTTATTCGAAACATTTAGAAAAACACAGTTTTTATTCATTATTATTTTTTACAGAAATAATTTAATTTTGACGAAATTTGGTGAATATTATTTATTTTATTTTTTGCGAATTTTATTTGACATAAAAACTGATTTTTTTTGTTGAATCCTCAACAAGGAAATGTTGTAGAAGAATTATACAGAAACACTGTCACAAATGGAAGAAACCAAAAAATCTATTTATTCAGTAAACTGTAAAGAAAGAAGGAGAAATGAAAAAAAGGAAAATATAAGAAAATTCAAACTTGGTTTCTACAAAGCTACGGATTGGCGGTGAAAACAGCATCCAACCGGAACAATGTCTACATTGATAGAAAATGAATACGCTCCTGAAAGTTTGCTGAAATCTATCTGCTGCAGCTGTGCAACTGGTTGTGAAACTGAAAGATGCGGCTGTCGAAAGCATGTAGTAAAATGCCCCATTATGTATCCTTCAATTGATACGGGGCCGAAATTATTATGAGAAAGCAACATCAAATGTTCAAAATGAAATGAAAATAAGGATTTTGATGATCTTAACGACCTTGATGAAGCCGAAGACCTATTCAAAGATCCTGAAGAAACTGAGAAATATGTTGAGTCTGATGATGTAGAACAGATTACCAAAAAAATTAGATTTCAATAAATTAATTATGCATTTTGTCAATTTATTAATTATATAATATTAAAAACTTATTTATAATGCATTTGTGTCCATGAAGCATAAGACAATATTTTTTCATTCAAGTGTCTGTTGGATATAATTCACTACCCGTCGTGGCATTAGCAAGGAGAGTACAATTACAAACAATGATTTAATATTTATAAAATCATACATCATTAATATACATACTTCAACGAGAGGAAATTTGGCTGTGTTTCTCTGAACCTTTCAGCAAGCTCAGGTGTGCCACAAGGAAGCAATTTGTCACATTTACTTGTAACTTTTTTCATAACCCTGACTCATACTGTACAAGGTGCATATCGAATAATGGTATAGCTCTTCTTATTCTCCATAGGTAGTTGAAATCATAAATGACTTAAAAAAGAACTTGGTAATTCCTCCAGAGTAGATTGTTTTTCAACTAGAATTGTTAAGAGTACTGCTTGCTATATTTCTGAAACTTTGTGTAAGTTGATATATACCGGGTGCCCGATTTTCGAGCTCCCAGGATTAAACTGCCAAACTTATAGGATTGGTTTCTTAGGTGTACATAAGATATTTTTCCTAAAAGCATGTCTTCCAACTTGCTTCGTTTCCGAGATACAGGATGTCGAAGTTTTTAGGAAAAATCAGTTTTTTAATAATTACTCAAAAATCTTTGCTGATTTGTGCTGAATCTTGTTATGATTATCTAAGATAATCAGGGGCTTCTTTTAGTGTACTTAGAACGAAATTATTATTTTCAGTGGCATACCAGGGGGCAATCTAATTAATATTAAGACAAATAATTGTATGCCACTGTCTTTAGAAAAAAGAACAGTTTACAAACTGTTTAACTGCATGTAACGGAAAAAACTTGCTTCAATAAAAATCAGACAAAGCCGGGCACTATCTCGACAACAATTGTGTCAAAGTTTGACAGCCTGTGATATATTAATGACTAAAAGAATTCATCGTCTAAAAGAAACATCACGAGCTGATGGAGTTTTCGGTTCCCTTCAAAATGAAAGAAGAACGCAAAATACCTCAAAGCACTTCGACGAAATTGTATACCCTCTGGTACGCCACTGGAAATAATAATTTTATTTAAGTAGGTATGCCTCAAATAATCATGCAAACTTTTATGAAAATCAGCCTAAATATTTTATAAAAACTTTGAAAAATATTTTTTCAGGTCAGAGATTTTAGAAAAATATTAACATCCATATTGCACCTGTAAATAACTTTTCAGACAATAATTTTGAAGATGGCCTCCTCGTTCGCCCTATATCACTCCATTAGACTTTTTTTTGTATAAAAAATATTGTCTATGCTGCGCCGCTAACAATAAAAGAAGATTGGTAGGAGAGAGTTAGGAATGCATTTCAATCTCCTTCTCCGCAAGACATTTAGAGTGCCACACATGCCGGCTTTTAAAGAAGAATTCATACTTTTTTGGAAGTTGGGGGCAAAACTTGGGGCCTATTTCTGGTATATCCGGGAGTTGTAGACAACTGAAAATATTTTAACTGAAAAGAACTCCTCTGACCAATCCCGTATACAAATTTTCAGAAGAATACTCTCGGTAGTTTCCCATATACATATCGACTTATCATGTGAACATATTTAAAATTTATTCATTGGTCAAAGACAAAGCGATTATTTTAAGTGATATACACTGCACGTCATCACCAATTCACTTTGTCCCTGGAAAAAATCAATTCTAAAATATCCAAATTTGTCCTATTTCCATAATTTTTGACGTGGAATCGTGGAATTTGCACAATCAACAAATATACCAATAATGTAAAATTCTACATCAAAAATTATGGAAGGTGCGAAGTGGTTCCATGATTAGTGACTGAAAATACACTGTATATCTATAGATGCATATTGTTCATCAGACAGATAAGTTCAAACCGAGAAAACATTTTGACATCCACAACTAGCTAACCAAAAGGAATTTTCTACCACAGGACTACTTTTTATGAAAAAGATTTCCCGTAGGTAGGCATGCAGTTTCGTGATAGATTGTCACATGCTATTAAATATAAGCAAAACATTTATAACATGCCTCTGAAATAAAGACACTGAAAATGACACATGAACAATGAGTGTTTTGGACTTAGGATCTGTAATCTAACCTAAAATATAATACACACTTTCACTACATTATGAAATCCTTGATTTCGTCAGTGGAAATACAAAATTAAAAAAGCCTATATGTACTTGAAGTCCATCATCATAAAACTGTACAATGAATTAGAGGAAAAAACAGCGACAACACCTTGAATACCTACCATTAATCTGATTGTTAAGAAATAAAGGACTATTCAACACCAACCAATTAGATAGTTCACCAATATATGACCTGTTACAACGATGTAATATAGTTTTCGAAAAGTTCAATAGCTATTTATTTCTTCAACTGTATGTACGTAATACAAAGAAAATGAGAAATAAGCAATATTTATTCTTTAATTTACTTCAAAGTATATCTATCTGTTTAGATTTGAGTTTAGTTGTAATGCTCTAATATGTAAATACTTCCTGGTTGTGTTTGTATGAGGAAATCTCGCAAGTATATGATAAAATAAGGCAAATTGAATCAATGTCGCTTGTGATTGAAAACAGATCCCACTGCTTTTTAATCTTTTGAGTAACTTTACTGATATAGCGAGCAATACATTTTCCAGAACTACACTCAAAACATCAAATTGTATGGTAACACCCCTGTCCTACGCATCCCCTAGAGGCAAGAACTATTACTAATATTGAAAAGACTTACCAACTATTAGTTGGCCTTGAATGCATCAAGAGTTGTTATGCGATCTCTCTCCTCCTGTTGTGTTGGACCAGCACGAAAAATCACTAAGCGCGATAGTTGGCAATGCTAAAAAAATGCTCGAGGCCAGCCTAGTGATTAGATTAGATACTGATCTGCACGCATTTATATGCATGATTAGTTTCTCTAGGCGTAATGTACGTTTTTTAAATAGAATTTATCTGCTTTGACGTGAACTAAGTGGCTAGTAACTATATCAACTTTTTATCGAGGTTTTTTTCCCTCAGCAATGTTTTATCTAAAATGGAGCTATCTATCTTTGTTAAAAAATCATTATTATTACGTTAGTGGGATAAGACCTCTTTGAAGGTTTGGAAATGTAGCATTTCCTACTTCCACTTCTAACCTTTATTTCCCAACCCAACCTGATCTCTTTCCATAGTTTCTTACTTCAATTTCCTCTCCATTTCTTTCCCTAGAATTTTTTCGACAATAGTTACTTTTATGAACAGTGTTGAATATGAAATGTTTGGCTTCAATTGTTGAATCGTGTTATACATACTATTTTCTCTACTCCTGCTACAAAAAGTCTTCCAAGGAAAGAAATAACATTCCCATTGCATAGAAAATCTACGGCAAGGAAAGTTTGTACTTCATCGAGTAGTTCTAGCCGATTCAAAAGTGAAATTGTCGTTGTAGAAGATAGGAACAAAGAATCCGTTCAGATTTACGAAAATTAAAAGTAAACGTATTTTTATTTAAATGCGCTATAAAAAAGAAAATGAACTTTAATGTGAATCAGACCCATCATTTTGTTACATAAAATTTTATATGACATAAAAGCATGTCGCAAAAACCTATGATTTTTTAATTAATTAAATTTAAAATTATCCATGCCAAGAATTATCGCTGTTTCAAGCTTTTGGATCATATAAAATTCATAATATAACACGATGATGGGTTTTATTTACTCCAAAGATTATTTTCAATTTTTTAGCACATTTACGTGAAAGTTTTTGTAACGTTCATTTTATTTATACATATAGGTCAAGCTACGAAAGCCACTCGACGAATCACAATTTTTACGAATATTTCCGATTCATTTTCTATAGTTTTATCAACTTCGTTCTTAAGGGGATTCGGGGCCTCAACCAACTTTTTCAGGCTCAAAACCGTTGGAAATTTTTTCAAATCCTCACGGTTCTCTATCTAGCCTTCGATGGAGGACAGGGGGGTAATATTTTCTGAAATTGAATTATTCCTTTATCCGATATTTTATATTATTTTTACGAATTTTAAGCTGGCGAGTTTTTGAAACTTTTTTCGAGGAGGTGCGGCCCAAGCCATTTATTTCTGTACCGAGGGCAAGGGGGTGGTAACTTTTTTTTGACATTATTGTATTGTTCTCAAAATTGAGCCAACCTGTAAAATTACAACTCCAAAGATTAAGATGAACTGATTTATTTCAGCTTGCAAGATTTGACCTAAAAAAACTAACACACTAACATTGCAAGTTGAATAAAATCTTCTAAATTAATTCAATTGATTAATAAATATTTAATAAACATGTAATAAACATGTGAATGGTTCTCACATCATCTCTAAATGAGTTCAATTTTGACATTTATTCATTAATTTATTTATTCATTCGAAATTGAGATACGGATAGGTAAGTACCCATCCACTGAGAATAGTGGTTACAGAAATATACGGTGTCCAGCAGTTATAGTTCAGTCGACAGGTAGTTTCAGATAGAAAAAGGTCGGAAGTTAATGAAACTTTAAGATGTTGTTCAGGGATGGTTGATTAATATTTTCTCAAGTTTTGGACCTCGAGGACCCTGTGCTAAAAAAGTAGGGGGGGGGGGGAAATGCAAATTTTTCGACCTTGGTGTGGCTTTTCCTCAATAACTTTTTTCCTTACGTTCTACAGCAAAAACATCGTTTTACCTTCTTGTAGATCATCAAATTCCCTACGAATTTGGTGCCTCAAACATGTTCGTGTGTCAATTTGTTACCGAGATATGGCGCTTCGAAGAAAAGGTAATTTTTCAAATTTCACCACAAAATGCAGAATTCCACCCTATTTCTTCTGTTATACAACAATTATGATGAAATGTAGTTGCTATTATAATTCATACTTGAAATCACCAACTTTAGGTAACCCCCACCCCTGCTTGCCCACCAGGTGTCAAGTCGTTCCTCTCAAGGACAAGAGAGTGTCGGGCCGAGGGGAGTGTGTGATCAGCTACAGCAGTAAAAAGCTGGAAAACAACAGATGCTAGAACACTGCTTCTATGGAACTGCGAAATGCAAACGATGAGCCAATATTCAACATAGAAGGCTGAATATTGTCTATTCTACCTGCGCTACCTAGACCTATTTGTTTTCGATTTTTGAGGTCATATTAGATCACTTTTCATTTTATTCTTTCAACTATTATTCATAAATTCCAAGAAGAAATCGAAAAATAGTAATTATAGAAGGGTATAAGTACCTCAGGTAGAATAGTCAAATTAGGTAATAAGAAAATTAAAATTAGGGATGCTAGGCATCGAAGTGAAGTAGGCATATGAGAACGCCGACGTGATGATCGTCAACACAGCCATATCCAAGGCCAGCGAATTCGACAGCGTCATAATTACTGCTGAAGATGTGGACATACTTATTCTGTTGACAGCATTAGCTAGGTCCACAAAAAACATCTACCTTAAAAAAAGTGGAAGAGGCAGTGGTCCTAGTGTCCTCTACTCGCCAAGTTCCTGTTTCTTTCCTGCCAAGAACATACTTTTCCTTCATGCAGTGAGTGGTTGTGATACCAATTCAGCACCGTTTGGATTGGGGAAGAAGAAAATTTGCAGTACCTACATGAAGAATACCTCCCTCTCTGCAGTAGTGGCCCCGTTTCTCACATCAAACGCTACTCCTCAGCAGATCAGCGACGCTGGAGAAAATTTCCTGGTAGCAGTTTATGGAGGCAACATTGACAGAGACAATCTCGACGACCTAAGGTACCAATTATTCACACGATCAGTGACGAAGGCTCAATTACAACTAGCCCGCCTACCACCAACAAGCGACGCTGCCAAGTACCACTCCCTCCGCACTTACCAGCAAGTACAGGCATGGTTGGGCAATGATCTCCTTCCATCAGTATGGGGCTGGAGCCTAACCACACGAGGGGTACTACCAATCCTCACAACCAGAAATGCTGCGCCGGATGACATCCTCCATATTGTTTCCTGCAAGTGCAGCAAAGGCTGTAGCAGCGGAGCTTGCGGTTGCAAGAAAGCAGTTCTCCGATGTTCAGCAATGTGCAAGCACTGCACAGGCCACTCCTGCGAAAACGCCCCCGCAACTGATTTGATCGAGGAAGACTCACCAGAAATATTCGACGAAAACGACGACAGCGACATCATTGACAGCCTTATCGCTCAGCAGGACGACGAGCTGTTACGAGCAGAACCAGCGGCTAAGAAATCTCGGCAGGAAATATAATGAGTACAAATGAGTACCTACCCACTATGATTAGCTATAATATCTTTATTCCTCAATATAATATATATGCCTTGAGAATAACTTGATATTGTTAATTACATAATTTTTTTTACGAAAGGACTTCGTCTTTTTTTCTTCCTGTCCTGGGATAATTATGTAGGGGAACGGGGGGATATCGATCCGAAAAGTAACTGATATCAATACCAAAATGATGTGAATAAGTATGGTTGGCTTTCATCAGAAAGTTAGCTTTTGAGAATTGGGGTTGGGTGGGGGAAGGAGGAGTGGGGTGTCCAAAGTTGGTGACTTCGACTAAGAACCATAATTACTACAATATTTCATCATAATTCGGGTATAACAGATGAAATAAGCTGTAATTTTTCATTTTTTGTCATTTCTTATCAAATTTTGAAACATGACCATTTTTTTGACGTGCCATATCTCGGTAGCGAGAGAGGTAAAAAAATTTGCAGTTTCCCCCCCCCCCTACTATTTTCGCACAGGGTCCTCGAGGTCCAAAACTTGAGAAAATGTTGATTAACCATCCCTGAAGAACCTCCTGAAGTTTCATTAACTTCCGACCTTTTTCCACCTAACCCCACTTTTTTCAACCTGTCGACCGAACTATTATAAGGAAAAAATAAAAGTCAGTAAATAGATATAAAAAATTAACGTGATAAGTCACGAAAGCATCACTTGTGTGTGGGACAGATATTTTTAAAATACAATTAAGAAAATACGGCAGACATTTTAAAATACAATTAAGAAAATACAATATTAATAATGAAATCAGTTATGTTATTAAAACAAATAATCCCAAAATTAAAAAAATTAACAGACAAAAAATGAATCAATATTTTTGATATTGATTCTACATAATTTTTATTCAACAAGAGTGCAAGTGGAGTATAGTGTGTGACTTAGTACGGGGTTTAGATAAATTATATATTTTCAGTTGCTTTTTGAATGCATTTATGTTTTTTAAGCTGTCTGATAGATTGTTGTATAGTTTCAAATTCTGATATCTGTGGCTTTTCTGTCCAATACTTTTTTTTTATTTGTTTGCATGAATCGATATATCAACTCTTGAAGTTTTTGGACTACGTGATTTTTATGGGTATTCCATTTCAAATTGGAGTCAATAAAAATTCCCAAGTACTTTATATGAGTAACCGGTTTTATTTCGAAAAAGTTAGCAATAGTGATATATTCCGAAGAAGGAAAGTTTCTACCAATTATATATAAAGGTAAATAATGGGTTTTATCGAAATTGATCGTCAAGAGTATATGTGCCAACCAGTTTTTGATATTCAGAAAATCTTTTTCTACTGTTAATAAAAGATAGCAGTGTCATCGGCATATGTAAAAGTTCTTCACGCGGTTGGTATTAAGAATGAAATCATTTAGATATTGATTGGTCCCAAAATTGTTCCTTGCAGCACACCGTATTCAATTTCATTGACGTCGCTTTTCTAGTCTTCAATTCTGACGCATTGATGTCCATCTTTCAAATAGCTACTGAACATCTTCAATGCGGTTCCTCTTATGCCGATATTTCCGAGTGATTTTAATAGGAGTGGGTGACTAACGGTTTCAAAAGCTTTAGACAGATTTATAAAGACACATAGAGCTGCTTCATTGGTATCCAGGGCATTATACATTTCCGTTGTTGAGTTCAGAATTGCATCCTGTGTAGATACCTTTTTGAAATCCATATTGTCTCAGAGAATATTATAATTTTCTATATAGGCAGATAATCTTTACTTTATTACTTTTTCAACAAGTTTTGATAGATTTGTTATCAATGATCTAGGCCTATAATTCACTCTTTCATCACCATTGCACATTTTGGATATTGGAAGAATCATTGATGTTTTTAGTTCTGATGAGAATATCCCTTCAGCTACAAACCTATTTATCAGGTAAGTTAAGGGTTCTAAAATATTTGGTGGGACATGATTCATTATTTTAGTTTTAATTCCATCTATTTCAACTGCTCTTTTGTTTTTCAAAGATTCTATCACTGTTCCTAATTCTGTCGGATTTGTAGGAAATAGAAAAATTTGACTTATGTTTCGGGCTAGCATAAAAGGGCTTTTCGACAATTCTTCAGTCGTGTTACGCTTCTTTTCACAAATTGCTTCTACTATTTCCCTGTATTAAGTATTTGTTCGATTATTTTCAATTTTGACTTTGAAAAATCTAACTTTGTCTCTCTCATGATATCATTAAGTTTGTTTCTGTAGCGTTTATAGTTTTTCCTCCGATTATTATTATTAGGGCTTTGAATAGATTCTTGAAACATTTTGTCTCTAGTGTTAATGGATTTGATAACTCCGTTAGTGATCCAAGTTTCCATTTGTTTTGCAGCCAATGATATTGTGATCATTCAATATTGTTATGAATTTGTCTTGTTGCGACTACTGCGTCTGGTATTCAATATTTTTTTGTCCATTCTACAAGTCGAGTTTGTAATTTCAATTTGGATTAATTAACAGTTTTGTTCACTTTATTTTTTTCATTAGGAATTATTGTAATCCAAGTAATCGTGTTAGTTTTTTAGTTTTGAAAAATATCTAGTATGAGAGCGATTCACACATGTTTAGGTACTTTTCATTATTCACACAAACTGTAATTATTTTTCTCGTCTATGGGCTGTATCTTTATCTATTTGTTATATTCAAGTTCGAATTTCGATTGTTAATTCCAACTCTCATAGTTGTGCCTTAATTTACTTGCGTTGTTGTGAAAGTGTTGTCACTGAATAGTAAATGAAATGAAACTTTTGATGGGGAAAGTACGAACTATATTCTAACAAAACTTCAGTTCAACACACAAATAATTGAGGAGTTTCTACAATAGTAGAACATCACAACAAAGCTTCAATATTTGCTGTCAAGTTACTCTATTATTGTATGCAGATAAAATTATGTTCGTACACACATATGAGATACATCCCGGTTGTTGTTTCGTTTTTTGCTCCAAAGTTTTCCCTAAAACAAACACAATTTAAATTCGGGTATTTTCAATTTATGAAACTCCTCCTTCCATAGGAGAGAGGGGGCGGAAAACTCCGTGAAACAATTCACGATATCCCGTTACATGAAAACGAGTATGAAATTAGCACAAAAGTAGCAGAGGCCTATTGAACCCTTTCAAGGATTTTTCCTAGCAACGGAAGGATCCCACTTCCCCTCGCAGGTAACGATGACAAAAAGTACACCAAGTGAAACAGACAACTGTAGCATGACATCTCTATTAGGCCAGTATAATGTCGTTAAAATCTGCCTTTGGATAAATCGATGAGATTTCTTTGGATAAGTGAGCATGGAAATTCGCTAATTTTCTTAAGGCCTCAAAGGAAAATGTACTAACATCTACATCAGTTGAAGGTTACGGGTATAAAGGTTGAGAAGTTTGCCAGAAAGTGACGTCAAAAGGGCATTTTTTCCAAAAAAGCATAATGTGAGGCAAATATCTGACACAAAGCAACTAGCAATTTATTCAGAAAATTGAGCATGAATCTCTGAGTTCTTATTAAAGATCGCTTAGTAACGATAGTCGATGTCCGAATCAAAACCAAATTCTGCTAATTGGTCACAGTGAACAGATGCAGTTGTATCCTCTGATGCTTTGCGAATCGTTGCAGAAATATCTGTTAGACATAATTCAATACCCGTATTAGCATTAGCGGGGGAAGTAGCAGGTATTAACCGCAATAAGCCTACGATTTAGGAGTATATGTGCGTAAGCATCGACTATCGTTACTAAAAAAAATAGTTTCCTGATTGATAATATATTTTTTTAATGATTAGTATTTATTAATATTACCAATAGAAAATACCCCATTTTCTGTAGTGCCATTCAATGAAAACAAAAGAAGTTTTCTCATTCACCTCACTAGTATTTCATTCCTAGATGCGCATTTCGTTAACCAAGTTAACTTCATCATGGCGGGTTGTAAAATACGAGTTCACCAGCATCAGTTCGAGAAAACTCAGGTTGGTCGCTAAAAACTAGCCAATGAAATTTCTAGTTCTTTAGCGACTGAACTCGGTTTTGTTGAACTTGTGTTGTACAACCCGCCCTAGTAGCATTACTAAACTAACGTTCAGTTCAGTTACTAGTTCTTCTTCTTCTTTCTTCCTTTTGTTCTCAATATTACCAATCATATTATTTACTGAAACTATCATTACAGTGGTATTAAAATCAACCAGTAGTAACAACGCTTCACATTTCAAAAGACATTCGAAATTATGAATGATATTATAACTAGTTTAGGTCAGGTAGCCTACTGGTTTAAAGCTCAGGGACTACAGTATATTTTTCTGATGGTCTGAGAGGAATCGCACGTTAAAAGGTAGGACCTCGTTTATCCTTGGCTCGCACAACATTCGAATTCAGAGGGCTGTCGTTCGTAGAGGGACGACAGCTGGTTAATGGAAAAAGAACGATTTTAGAAACAATTTTTCCAATTAAACAGGTACATATAGTCCGGGAGAAAGCGTAAGATTTTAGGTGCTGATCGAACGCGGATCAATTGATATTATTTCCGATAGCGTTAGCTGACGCATCCGTGGTGGGTGTGGGACACCGCGAAAGCGGCGAAAAAAATTGAAAAATTAAGTAATAGAACGCCGGCTAGAACTTTGGTGATGAATAGTTGAGATAATATACCAAGTTGGAAAAAATAGTCATCTGCATCGTGGAGGAGGGATTATGCGTCTGCTACTCGCACGAACTTAACAATGAAAAAAAAGGTAAGAGAATGCCAGATGAAATTTTACTTGGTGATTGTTTACATAATTAGAAGTACGAAAACAACAGTCAGCTGCGTGTATAGAGGTGGAAAGGCCGTCAGCTCATGCAGTGAAGGTAAACATCATTCGAGCACTGCCACTATGCCTTTTCGCTGTAGACACACATTTCATGATAGATACTAGACATTCAGTGACATTCAGAAAGTACGCAACAGATGTTAAAAATATTTATTTGTGATTTTTCAAGAAGTAAATATTTGTCATCAACTTGGGCTTGTCTCGAAAACTACCTAGCACCTATTAGATATACTGAGTGGTTCTTGAAAAAACTCGCAAAATTAACCCATTCTCATAGGTAACATATTACGGAAAATAAGTAAGACTTGGATTGAAATTTTCAAGGAGATGTTTGATGGAGCTCATAAAAGAATGTGAATATAAGAAAAATTTGAATTTTTCCTGGAATTCTACAATCGATTTTTAATTTTTTTTATTGATGACAAATTCAGTATAGCAGGAATTGATGAAAAACACCGTTAGTTTTTTAAGATGACCTTCAAAACAACGAAAACTGTCACTTAGTCCTTTGCATTTCATAGAACTCATTCAAGAGTACATTTTTTATACAAAAAAGTAAGGTTTTTTGCAAAGCACATTTTTGGCAAAATACCTTTCTAGCTGATTGAATCCCATTCAAATGATTTGTAAAAGCTCGAATCAATCTCTGAAAACAAATATTTCCTTGAAAAATTTCATCCAAATGTTTGAAAAGTGCTTTTTCTCAACAAACTGAAAATCACCCAGAATTCAGTATAGCAGGAATTGATGAAAAACACCGTTAGTTTTTTAAGATGACCTTTAAAACAACGAAAACTGTCACTTAGTCCTTTGCATTTCATAGAACTCATTCAAGAGTACATTTTTTATACAAAAAAGTAAGGTTTTTTGCAAAGCACATTTTTGGCAAAATACCTTTCTAGCTGATTGAATCCCATTCAAATGATTTGTAAAAGCTCGAATCAATCTCTGAAAACAAATATTTCCTTGAAAAATTTCATCCAAATGTTTGAAAAGTGCTTTTTCTCAACAAACTGAAAATCACCCAGAATATCTGATGGGAGCTAAGTAGGTTTCAAGACGAGCCTAAGTTAAGTAAGTAAGTAAGTAAGTAAGTAATTTTATTCAGAAAAACAAAAAAGTTCATGGGTCATCCTCAGTAACGAGGTACAAATTAGGTGTATTCCTGTTGAGTCCAATGCGATTGTAGCAACCTAAGCAAGCTTGTGTTGTAGCGAGCAACCATATAAACTCAACACAACAGATATAATACACAAGACATAATTAACTCAGATCATTAAGAGGAAATGAAACAAAAAAGAGAAAGATGGATAAAAAGAAATGTAGGTAAGGACAATTCATGTAGCATGTGGATCATCTATCGAGTATATCTTCAAATATTTTATAATTATTCTTTATGAATGTCTTCAATTCTCTTTTCAGTTTGAATTTACTGTGAATTTGTTTTTATTGTAATGGTAATGCATTGTAGAGTTTTGGTCCCAAATACGATATAAATTTTTGATTTTGGGTGAGCCTACATCTTGGCACATGTATAGTCAGATCTTCACATATCCGAGTATTATAAGCATGCTGAATAGTTGTACTTGGGGTGCTAATGGTCCATAATATAGAGTTGAATATGTATAGTTTTCTTACACCTAATATACCACTTTCATTATAGAGCAACTGTGTAGAGTGTCGTCTGTTTTTCCCCAACATAATTTTCAACAGGGTATTTTGGATCACTTCTAGGTTCTTTAAAGAGGACTTGAATGTTCCACCCCACACTATAATACAATAACGCATTATGGACTCAGCCAAAGCATCGTAGGCCTCTAACATTAATCTTCTACTCACTATATTTCTAAGCTGGTAGAATTTGTAGATGAATCTACGTAATCTGACAACAGTACAATCAATATGATTATTCCATCGGAGGCATTGATCCACAAGTACACCCAAGTATTTCATTGTATTTGTTTTGTTTATGAAAGAGCAGCCACAATGCATATTAGTTTCATATGATGGTTTGTGTATTTTTATCACATTTTCTATCGGTTGGTCTCTGCTTGTTGACGCGAAGGCGATATATTTTGTTTTTTCAACGTTGACACTCAGTAAGTTATCACTCAGCCAGTTGAAAATCGTCCTGATACCTGTTTCAGACTGTGTTTGTACTTCGTCCCAGGTGTTTCCAATAAATGTAATTGCTGTGTCGTCAGCGAATTGTTATTTTACCCTTGAAATCAGCAATATTAAAAATATTATTGATATACAACAAAAACAATATTGACCCCAAGACCGTTCCCTGCCATACACCCCTGGTTACTGGTAAGGGACCACTTACTGAGTTGTTGATTTTCACGACCTGCATTCTATTACTCAAATAATCCTCAAAAATATCTAATGCGATGCCTCTTATCCCAATGTCAGACAGACGCTGGAGAAGAATGTCATGATCTACTGTATCGAATGCCTTGGCCAAGTCTAAAAACACAGTAATGCATTTTTCTTGGTTTTGGAAGCAATTATCAATTTGGTTGATTATCTGATATACCGATTTTTCGGTTGATTTGTTTTCTCTAAAACCAAACTGGGATTCAGAAAGAATCTTATTTTTATTGCAGAAGTGTACTACCCTATTTTTGATGCATTGTTCAATGATTTTTGTGAAGTTGTTAATAAGTGTTATAGGTCTGTAATTTGTTACATTCTTTTTATCACCCGTTTTGAAAAAACGTATCGTAATTGATTCCGTGAATGAGGTAGGAATTTTTTGTTGACAAATAATTTTTTTCGAACAATTGCCAATTTTAAGATTTACATTTGTTGCATACTCTTTGAATGTCACTATATATCCAGTATCTATCTTGAAATGTGTGTCTACAGAGATAAAGCATAGTGGCAATGCTAGAATAATTTAAACTTCAACCGCGCCAGCTGACGGTTTTTCCACCTCTACACACGCAGCTGACTGTTGTTTTTGTATTATGATATAAACAATCACCTAGTAAAACTTCATTTGGCATTCTATTATTTTGTTTCTGAGTGTCGTTCATTCGAGTAGCTGACGCAAAATTCCTCACCCACGATGCAGTTGACAATTTTTTCCCAACTCAGTATGATGTCAACCATTCATAACGAACGTTCCAGCCTACTACTTTATATGTTTTTTTCACTTCTTTCGCAGATTCCCACGCCCACACCCACTGCTTCTTGTGCAGCTGACGGTTGGTTTACTTAGACATACCAGATCTATTGGAAATAATACCAACTGATCGAGTCACTTTTCAATTTGTGACACTGCCTCCCGGACTAATACATAACATTCAAATTATGTATTTAATATATTCTAGGTGAACTACCATCATTCACCTGTGGAATTTGAGAGCTATCCATAAATCTCTATACAATTTTTGATAATTAATGATAGTCGTGGTACAGTTATTTTTATTTATCTTGGTTGTACACACATTGTACAATGGATACCAAATGGGTGTTAGATACAAAAAAATCATCCTGCGACACAATCCGTGACCTCCAGATAATTGTACTGAGAAAGCTAATCGTCCTAAGTGCAGACATTGGAGAAGCATTGGTAATCGTGCACGTCAAAATGTCACCAGTCAGAAGTATTCGTCAGTTTATTGATTGGAAGTTCGATTTTGCAATGAGGTGTTAAACAATTGTTTTTTTCCTTTATCGCAAGACGATATCGCTAGTGTTTACCACTAGCGATTATTGTGATATGATTCCATCGTGCAGTGTTGTGTTCTGAAAAAGTCAAACCAGCACTTTCATAGGTAAAGGAAGATATTTTGGCAGTCCACTTACTTACATCCAGGGGTGTCGCGTTTCTACACTTATTGAAGGTATTTTTTTTGTCCCAACTCCACTCAATATTTTTTTTGATGAGGAGAGCACACTGCATAGTTTTCTATACATTTTTGTAGTTCACCCCGTATAATGGACCTTGAATGGTTTTTATTTTTATTTTAATTGTTACTGCGTTTTATTCTATTCATTGATAATTTTAATTTTATATTCATTCCGTTTTTATAAGTGGAACTGAAATCTCAAGCAAGTTTGAATTTAATTCTTTGGTTTTACAACTTCATAATTTGAGGAACGTGTCACCGCTTCACCAAAACACCGAAATGCTCATAAAGCTAACATTATCAGGATTGATAATCGACTGATTCAAACATTTCGAACTAATTCTATTCATACCGGGTGACCACGAGGTGAGGTACCCCACGAATGTTTCTGTAGTTTTGAAGATAAATATTCAAAATTGCTATGTCGCTATAGTAGTTGATAATGCTTATTTTGTCCTGAGAATGCGTCACTATCTGACCCTAAATTTTTTATTTCAAATGAAATTATGCGAATTTTTTCAAATTATAAAAGTAGCTTAAAATTTGTGATACTATTAGACATTTTATCTTCTAAGCGAAAACGTTTGAGAAATTGTTGTGAGCATTTCTCAATGGGTCGTTACTATCTCGTTTCGAGGAAATTTTCGACAAGTGTTGTTGAGATGAAATTCCATGAAAACTCCAATCTTCATTTCTATCTTACCCCGAAGTTTCCTCTCGTTCCTCAAGTAGGTGATTTACGTTTGATTTTTATGGCAAAGCTAATAAGATAGAATAATCGAGTGTATTTTCGCCATTTTCAATCAATTTTCAATTCGAAAAGACAGTTTTGTCACAAAATCGAATCTATATCGGATAATCTTAAAAAATGTGCAGGATTTCATTTAAAAAAATATTTTGGTTAAACTCTCGTGAGACCGACACTAGTAAACTCTTAGTTGTAGCGTCATAATTGAAGTCGGTACTCTAGCGACATACCAAATTTGGAAGCTGTTATTTTGTTACACACTCAGGTTTAGGCTTAGTGGGCTCCACCTTGAATTTGAAAAAAGTGGCGTTTCTTACATTTCATCTCCGGAACCCAAATCAGAAGAAACTTCGCGGGTGTCTCCACTATTCTTCGAGTTATGCCCTTCTGAATCTTGAAAATCTATAATTTTCAAACGCCATGTTTTTTAGGCGCTAATCATCTCATATTCCATAAAATTTGGATTCATGGAGAACTGCATTTTTGGAGTGAATCAGTAGTGACATGCTTGTTCTGATTAGAAATCCGTTAACATTTTTTCAATCTATTTTGGTTGCAACCATATTTTTTCGGATATGTCGCTTGTTTCATCGCTCTGGCGTGCGTAGATAACTAGAAATGACCTATTCGAGATCGTTTTGTACATTTTTTGGTGTATCTATTGATTCTGCAAATTTCACAATTATCATGATCTCATTGGAATGGAATGGAACATTAAGATAACACTTTTATATGAAGATTGAAAATACAGTTAGAATTTTTTGAATTTGAATACTTTTCTAGAAGTCACGTGGCTTTATATGAATATTAATCCGGACGATGCGTGATAGCAGAGTATGATTCGAAAAATGTTTTTGATGTTATTTAAATGTGATTAGTCCATCACCGTCACATCAATGAATACAATCAGGTTCTCGTCATTCACGTGTTTGTATCTATAGTTTTGTTTATTAACATTATCATTCGAACAAAAGGTGTATCCATCACTAAAGCAAATCTTTATGTACGGTTTGGATTCCGCTTGCATCCTGGGTCATCATCACACATTTCTGGAAAGGTACATTTTATACGGATGGAACTCAACGTAAAAAACAATTTAGTTTCCGGGTCAACAAAAGCATCAGTGAAAGTTTACATACAGACCAATGCTGAAGAAACAGTTGCAGCAATTTTTTGTGACCTGTCTGAAGCATTTGACTGCATAAACCATTGCATTCTCTTGGAGAAGCTGAAACACTACGGTTTTTGTAACTCTGCAATGGTTTCACTCCTATTTGAACAATCGCAATCAAGTAGTGAATAATATTATTCATTCATGCGAGTGTTAGAACTAAGATGTGTTGCTTTTTGATGATAGGTACTATCATAGAAAAGTTTCAGCGTTGTTTTCTTTCTTGAAGCTATAGTCATAGTGGAATTTTTAGTTTGAACAGGGTTGTTATGTAATCACTAGCTCCAATACCTACCCGGCATTGCCCGGGTAAGAGCATAGTCTTAGATAACTTTACTTGAATGTATTTTTAGTATGTTCTAGAACCTTCCGGAGTCTTTGGTCAGGTTCATTCTACGGTTTTTTCGAAATTTCCAGAAGCTCTGAAAATATCATTTTCTCTCTTTTATTCTAGAAATTTCCAGACAGTTCCAATCACAACGCCCCTTCACTGATGGCTGAACTTTCCAGAATTTCACTCCGGTGTTTCTTCAGTGCGTTCTAGAACCTTTCGGAGCATTTATTTTGGTTCATCCCACTGTTTTTTCGTATTTTTTGGACTTTCCAGAAGCTCCAAGGACATTTTAGACATTTCTGTTTCATATTCTAGACATTTCCAAATAATTCAATCCGCCAGATCAGACTTTCCAGAATATTACTTGAGTGTCTTGTCAATATGTTCTTTAACCTTCCAGAGCTTCTGTTCCTGTTGTGTATTTTCCGTATTTTCTAGAAGCTTCGGAAACAGCTTTTCTATACATTCTAGAGATTTCCCGAGAGTTCCATCCATCACGTCCTCTCAGTGGTGGCCGAACATTACTGAATTTTACTTCTGTGTGTATTTTCAGTACGTTCTAGAATGTTCCGGAGTCCCTGTTCTGGTTTATCACACGGTTGTCTTGAAATTTTTGACGGTTTCTAGAAGCTCCAAGAACGTTCTAGACTTGTCTCTAATATATTCTAGAGATTTGCAGAGGATTCTACCTACCACACTCCTTGGCATTTGCAGAATCGCTCTATCTTTAACCGTCCTCGAGTTGAAAAGTTCACTTCCAGTTGAGAGGTGTAATTTCCCTTCAAAGAACTTTTTTTCCAGTCATATTCCTCAAACTTGATCTTGAGTCAGTTGAAGATTTCATAGACTTTTTACGGCACTTTTGCATTTTTTATTTAAAAATGTTCTGGTGACCGAACTTTCCAGCATTTCACTTAAGTGTCTGGTCAATGCATTCTATAACCTTCCAGAAATTCTATTCTGGTTCATTCCATAGATTTCTCGAATTTCCAGCACTTTCCAGGGACTTTGAGAACATTCAAAATTATTTTTTCTCATCAATATTAGAAATCATTCTAGACCGTTTTAAAACTTGTGAATATATTAAACATTCTCGGATATTCTATATTATCTATAGATAATTTTAAAATATTTCAGATAATTTTGGAATATTCAAGATCACTCTTCGTTATTGTAGAGATTATTCCACCCATTAGCCCCGTTTACTGGTAGCCGAATTTTCTAGAATTTTTCTTCAGTGTTTTTTTGGGAATGTTCTAGAATTTTCCGGAGTCCCTGTTCTGGTTTATTACAGTTTATTGAATTTTCCAAAACCTTCGTGAACATTCTGAACTTTTCTCTCTTATTGATATCAGAGATCATTTTAGATCGTTTTAGAATTTTTGAATATATTTCCGAACATTCTAGAACATTCTCGAACATTCTGAATTATCTATATCATTTTAGAACATTTCAGATAATGTTGGAACATTCAAAATTACTCTTCATTAATGTATAGAGCGTTGTTTATTATTTTGGAACATCATAGAACATTTTAGATTATTCTGGATTCCTGGAAAAACTTAGATTTCTATTCATAAACACAATGTGTGAGAAAAAAATAGAGAGATATATCTCATTAAATTTATTAGAATCCCAAAAAAAACATTTCTATGCAGCTTTCAACAAATGTACCAAATGACTATTATTTACAAAATCGTACGTTGAAATGTTATGGTTGTTATGTTTACTGTATTTTTGCGCGCAAAATCATGGCTTGTATTTGAAGCACGTATCATGGTAGAGTAAAAAAAAACAAACAAAGTTTGAAGTGTTTAAACGGAGCGGTATTAACTAAATTAAAACAAATACCTCTCCCTATACTTAACACAACGGAAAAGTTTCGTAAAGAGGTAAAAAAATCCTTCTTCAGAGAGTTTTTTACAGTTCAGAAGAATTCCTCATTGAAGACTTCACAACTTTGAATTTTTTATTATAATTGAAATGAAAATTCTTGAATGAATCTTGGCGATTTTTGAATGAATTTTGGGAGTGTATGGGTGTAAACATAGGTATATGTATGGGTGTATTTATGGGCAGCAGTGGTGATGGTAGAGCGCCAGTCTATCAATCAGAGGGACGGGGGTTCGATTCCCAGCATGGTCACCGGTCTCGTGCTAGGAATCGCACGTTAAAAGGTAAGACCTCGTTAATCCTCAGCTCGTACAAGTTTCGACTTCTGAGGGCTGTCGTTCGTAAGGAGATGACAGCTGGTTAACGGAAAAAACAATTCTAAACAACAAAATATTTTGTAATATATGTTTGTCTATATGTAGATGTGTATGTATATGGTCAGTATACACTGGCTTATCTATCAATATTTATCCCAATGCTGACGGACTCTGCTATTGCCATAATTTTATTCGTGTTTTATATTGTATATGCTTGAAGTTATTTATATTTTTATTAATAATACCTAAACTTTGTCAACAAAATTCAACATTTTATGACAAGAAAGTATTTCTGATTCTGATTTCTGATATTTGCTTTCATTTATCTGATACCTCTTCGTTTAGAACTTTGTTCGATTTATTCATTGATTTCACTCTTCCTGGAGATCTGTGGAGTGCCATTTTGTTTCCCTCGCTCATCGCGCTTCGACTGACTTATTATAAGACGCGGCTTTATTCATAGGGGAATACTATAAAGCCGCGTATCGATTTTGTGAGGCAGCCTCGCGCGGCGGCCTCGCGAGGCATGCTTCGAGAGGCTGCCTCAACAGTTGATTTTGAACGGAAATGAGGCAAGCACGCGAGGCAGAGCGAGCCGTCAGTCAGTGCGAGGCACTCCACCATGGCGCGGCAGAAATAACGACAAAGCATGGTACAAACAGCGCGAGTCGAGAGTGTCGAGGCGCCTTTGAGCACGACCAAAAACTGACTGTCGATGGCTCACCCTGAGGCCTGAGGCTGCCTCCGGGTGAGGCAGCTTCAGGTGCGAGGCAGGTATCGATTTTGCGAAGCATGCCTCGCGAGGCTGCCTCGCAAAATCGATACGCGGCTTAAGACTTGAATGTTTGTATGCAGGTGGGCATTTCCAACCAAATGAAGGATAATATTCAATGACTTTATTACAATCAGCACTTGTGAGGTTGCTTGAGGAACATTGCACAAATAGATGAAGGATGTCCGTATGGGAAAGTAGTTGTTTTCTGTCAGATATTTGCCTCAATTTTCTACCTTGTAGAAATGTGTAGAGATGAGGGTATTATAATTTGTTTTCATTTATATTATTTATGGTATTTTCACTGGGATTTAGAATTTTACAAACAAGATTGTTTATGAGGCGTGATCAGAATAATAATGGCAATGATGGTTTCGAGTTAAGAAGTATCCAAAGTTATGTGTATAAAGATTCCCGAACGGAAATTGTTAAAAAACAAATTAGAAAAGCGTATTGGGAAGTGTCTTCTAATTCTGAACGGAATAATTCAAATGCAAATGAAGTCACGAATATATTCGTGTATAGAAAATTTGAGTTTTCAGATCCGCCGTTTTTCCACTTGACGATCATGAGCCGCCTGGGGCTTTTACCACCGCAAAAAACTACACCATTATCCAGGTTAACATGTCATTTCTCCCGGCCTATATGTAGGGTTTCGAGGAATAGCGTGGATGCTGGAAGAAATAAAGATGAAAACATTGCAGGTTTTATTGCGGTATTGATTATAAAATCAATAAAATATGGCCAGGCAAAACGAAACGGGAAAAATATAGCTGATTCACACAACTGTATATTTATTCTATGGGAATTAAAATGTTCATGCGCAGCTCTATAACGTCCTATCTACCCGCGAAGAATGTAATGATTTTTTGGGGGTAAATTGGCGGAGAAGGGTGACAGGGGAGCCCTCATTAGCATAGGCGGCGGCAATTAAAAATAGCCAACCCTCGCAACTATAGAATCAGGCGCGGAAAAATATTCTAATTCGCCTCGCGGATCGATAGAGGTCTCAATTAAAAAAATAGTATTGTTTCTTTTTCAGTCGGAATCTAATGGGGTTGGTTGGGTGATCTGTTAATGTATGCAAGGCTTTCATATGTTCAAAATTATTATTCTTATCTGTATTCAGCAATATTTTCATCACAAACAGAAGAGTGGTTTGTATAAAATAGAGAAGGGGTGACTATGAAGTCCTAGATATTCCATATTATGGTTTGAAACTATTAGGATAGTAGGAAGTGTATTATCAAACTACGCTGCTTGTGATTTTACAATTAATTTGAATGTTTGTTTTGATAAGCACCATTTTCAGTGATTACCGTGGTAATTGGACCTAGTCTTTGGTTTGAAAGTAATTTTATACAACGAAACCTCCATATCTTGAACTAGAAACGCCATAATATTTGCAGTGGATACGATAGTAATGATAATAAGGCTGTTGTTCATAAACTGAATGCAAATCCTCGTATGCAGTTGTTTTAGTCCTCAATATTTCGCACTATACGGAAAAATTTAAGAACATTGTTTTGTGAACCCAAATTCCATTTGAATCAGAAACATTGTTGAAATTTTTGTGATTTGTTGAAATGGTTATTTCCGTTATGTGGCTGCACCCTTACCAGCGCAACCTTGCCATGCAATATGTCGATATTAGACATATGCATGATGATAATCAACAAACTGAGTTCTAGATCAAATTCGATCCACAACATTACAATGCCTCAGGGTTCAGTGATAGGTCTGGTCCCTTCCTCTCATCTATAAGAATAATAAGATGATACTAATGCACTGATAAATTTGTATTTTCAAGTAAAAAAACAAAAGGAAAATAACTGAAAGCAAATAATGAATACTTACGATTGTTACAAATTCTGACATTAAGTCTTGATAGGCGATTAGTCAGTTAATTATCAGTTTCAGTTTCATTTCTATCATTTCCGTCAACCCCTATCAATCTAGCTGTTATTGCAAATCGAATCAGCACTTATTTACATCTACACGCAAACTAACTTGCTTTTCATGTTTGAAGTTGTTGGGTGGAGAAGGAAAGTTGTACCGATGGAATCATACAAAACATTTTTTCACTCAATATTTTGATTTTATTTAATTGAATTTTCATTTATATTTTTTACTCGAATATATTTAGAATGTTGTTTTTGGATATATAACTTAGTTGATGACATGAATTTGAGTGAATCTAGGGATATCTAATGTGAGATCGGTAGTGATTCTCGTAGTTCTAGATTGTTGGGAACGCTGTTTACTTTCTTGCTTGTAAATCCAACTTAAAGAGTTTCTGAATAAAGTTGCTGTGTAGATAATAACTAATTTTTCTTAAAGATCTTCTTCTTCAGAATGGAGTTTTGTGATGTTTGAAGTCTGTTAATCACCTACCTTTTGGAATTCCTCACCCCATTTAATGTAATTTTGTAACTGATTATATTAAAGAATTGTAGACCATGAGTAAAAGTTGCTTTCTCATGATTTCTCAGAGGAAGTAAAATTTACGTAGGTTTTGGACTGGATTGAAAAAAGTTGTTCAGAACTATAAACTACGTTGAAATATGCAAAAGTTGAAAAAGTTTTCCATATGGTTTCAACTTAGTGAGATATACTGTATACGGAATTCAGTAATTTCATTCACTAATGCTGAATAGTGTTGAGGAAAAATTGTAGTACAACAGAGTCAGCATTCAGGATAGTGACGAGTGATATAGTGGAAGCTTTAGAGAAAAACAAAAGTGTATAATTAACATCATGTGATCTCTTCAAGGCCTTCAACAGTTCCCTCATGAAATACTTACTGGTCAAAATGCTGAGGTTTTTGGAATGAGGGGTTTGCCGCTCTACTACTTCAGATTATATCTGAGTAATAGAAAATAACGTGTAAACATTGATCATTGGTCAACTAATTATAGATAAGTGATACATAGAGTACCGCAAGGCTCCGTGCTAGGCCTCTATGTTTCATTAGTAGTAGTAGTGATTGTATTTATCGTCGACATGTGTTGATAAACCGCAGCACCACATCATCATATTTTTATTAATTTTTATATGAAAAACTTTTTTCACAACTTGTATCTCTAGATATTTTGAATACCTATAGAATATTTGAAGCTAAACAGTCTTATAACTACTACCTACTCGAGCTAGAAAATGGATTACTTCCAATAATCTAGAATTTCATCTTGTCAACGAACAATGAACCTTGTTTAAAGTCATAGTGTGAAGAAATCAATAAAAAAAAAGACAGCCTAGAGACAAAAGCAGATGTCCATAACTGACAAGGCTCATTTGGATTTAATTCATCATAAAATCGACAAAAAAAATTCTTCAGATTTGAATTTATTACTCCTGAACAATCCTTTGCTCGGTTCCAAATTGTGTCATTCATGCTGATGTGAGAGCGAACCATAGCAAAATATATGCTGAGCGTGTCAAGTTCGACAATACAAGATATGATCTGCTTCATGGCATGATAGAATAGAATAGAATAGAATAGAATAGAATAGAAGAGAATAGAATAGAATAGAATAGAATAGAATAGAATAGAATAGAATAGAATAGAATAGAATAGAATAGAATGGAATAGAATAGAATAGAATAGAATAGAATAGAATAGAATAGAATAGAATAGAATAGAATAGAATAGAATAGAATAGAATAGAATAGAATAGAATAGAATAGAATAGAATAGAATAGAATAGAATAGAATAGAATAGAATAGAATAGAATAGAATAGAATAGAATAGAATAGAATAGAATAGAATAGAATAGAATAGAATAGAATAGAATAGAATAGAATAGAATAGAATAGAATAGAATAGAATAGAATAGAATAGAATAGAATAGAATAGAATAGAATAGAATAGAATAGAATAGAATAGAATAGAATAGAATAGAATAGAATAGAATAGAATAGAATAGAATAGAATAGAATAGAATATAGTAGAATAGAATATAGTAGAATAGAGTAGAATAGAATAGAATAGAATAGAATAGAATAGAATAGAATAGAATAGAATAGAATAGAATAGAATAGAATAGAATAGAATAGAATAGAATAGAATAGAATAGAATAGAATAGAATAGAATAGAATAGAATAGAATAGAATAGAATAGAATAGAATAGAATAGAATAGAATAGAATAGAATAGAATAGAATAGAATAGAATAGATTTATTTGACCAAGTTACAAATATGTTTTTGGCAAGTCAGTGTAGTACAGATCAAAAAAGGTTTAAAACGACATCAAAAGAGTTAAAACGACATATAAATAATGAACAATAATAAAAGTGAATAAACATACTATAACACACTGAAAATATCCTAAAACTAAAAAATAATGAAAAGTGGCATAATATTATTTTGTTTTTAGGGGGGTCAAGAGGCTATGCTGTTGACACAGAAGGGGGTACTCAAATACTCGTCAATTGAATAAAAACAGTGGCTAAGAGTGCGTCGTTTCAGTTTCGTTTTGAGACAATTGCAAGTCATAGTCTTAAACTCGTCCGGCAAAAAGTTATAAAGTCTGACATCCAGTGAATTCATCTTGGTTTTATTGAGTCTGAAGCGGAGAGGCCTCAACTCTGTGGCTCCGCTAGTTTGGTAATTGTGATAATCAGTATTTGCTGAAAATGAACTTTCATTTTTGTGTACCTCTAACACTGTTGTGAAAATGAATAATGAGGCATAATAGATAAATCTCTGAAGATATTTTGACAGTGATCCCTGTAACCAGCATTGGCGATAATTCTTACTACTTTCTTCTGCATCTTGAAAACCCTAAGTTATATGAGCATGAAAAAATGAAAAATAACAGGTTCGAACTGTGTTGAAACAAAGGTGGTTTTTCATGTTGCGTAGCAAAGAAAGCGAACTTGACAATCTATTACATAGTTGATCAATATGGGCTGACCAAATCAGTTTGTCATCTATGATAACTCCAAGAAGTTTTACACTGTTGCCATCACTTGCATTTTTCGTAGAGAGAATAAGTTCTTGTGTTTTGTCATTGTTCAATTTAAGATTGTTAGCAATGGTCCAAGTACTGAGCCTCGAGACACACTAAGTTTTATCGCTCGAGAATTTGAGGACGATAGATGTACTATACTTTGATACACAAAGGCAGTAGGCTTGGTTTTAAAAGCAAGCTTATGTTATACGAAATGGCCCTTAAGTAAAAAAAATGTAAAACTTGTTACGAATCACCCAGATTTTTGGAGAAAACCCCTCAAAAGCAGAGCTTGTGCGAGTAAATGACTTGTCAAGCTCTGTCTCTCAAACAGTTGAATGGAGTAAACAGTATTCCAAACCATTGTTTCAGCCAACTCATACGCTGAGCTGCACCCAATCGCTGAACTTCTATGCTTGTCAAGAATAGTTCGGATTATCTAATCTCTAACCTACTTTTTGCATCACCTAATCAGACACTCCAAAAGACAACTAAAAGGATTTACATACTAAGGAAGCCATGATTGGCATGGGTATGGAGATTCAAGACTTGATAAGGAGTCACAGAAACGAGGTGGGACGGATCGCTGTGGCGGATGTTCAGACTGATTAAACAACGTCTCGAAGATATTCCGGCCATCTTCAGCGGCTTCTCACGAGCCGCTAGCTATACCGTTCATAATAACGGGGGTAACCTTGCCGCTCTTATGAGACCCTTTCCCAGCAAGGATATTGGGTGTAATGTGTCTTGGGATTTCTTGCGTATTTGCTCGAAATTTCGCCACTAAAAGTCTAGGTTGTTATTGAATATTACACCAACTCAATTAACTCAATAACTACATATATTTTAATTGAAATCAACTGGTATAACAATGTGACGTTTCAACAAATTATTAAAAAATTATTCTGACGTTTCTTCTTGTCACCTCTTTTCCCAGTCTGAAAACTGGATATCTTGATGTAAATTGATAATTGTTTCAATATTGGGGTGATCCCCAACATTGGGTAAGGGTAATTACCCCCCTCAGACTGATTCGATCCATAACAAAAAAATGCTATGATAATTGAAAAAATATCCTACAAACTCTCTGCGTCGAATATGATACAGAGGGTCATAGAAACCTTAAAGACAATTCGAAAAAATGCTATTTTAGCATTACAATCTACATTCCTATTTTCAGATTTAATAATAAATGATTTGGACAATCGATTTGATGGTGATTTTTATAATATACTAAATTTAAATATAGTTCTGCCAAGTACATTAAAAAAAATATATTTCAAAAGTTGAAGAGGATGCTATATTTTAATCAATTTAATATCTCAAAAATATTTTATCTGATAAAGAAAATTCCGCCATGTTAAAGTTAAGGATAGAATCAGAGCTAAAATTGTGGCAAAATAAATGTAAAAACGAAAATCTGTATTGGAGTATTTAATTTTACAACTTTTGCCAACTTTGCCCTGCAGAAAGGTCCTTTTCGGCGTTAAAACAGTTAAAAACATGGCTTACATCAAACATGACTGAGACGTTTAGCAGGTTTTGCCCTTTTGCACATACATCGATATATTTTATTAGATACAGAGGAAGTTAAAAATTGATTTACAAATTTAAAGAAACGCAAAATTGAGTTTGTCCTCTAGTTGTGATTTTAATCTTTTCAACTAAGATTTTTTTAATGTACTTTCTTATTAAGATTTTATTAAAGTAATGTTGTTTAACTTTGCCTCTTGAATTACGAGTGTTGTTTCGTTTCGTACTGAATTTGTTATTGATTTATTGTTTTAGTTTAATGATTTTCACTGAATACCAAAGTTAATGAGCAATTTTTGTATTCTTAGTTTGCTTCAAAATGTTTTCAATATTAAAATGTAGCAGACACATATTTTGTAAACTCCAAATGCATTAACTTGTGTCAAAATTATTTTGGTGTTGGCCTCTCATATTTGAGCTAGCATTCCAGGTTCCAGATCCGATGCGGGAGAAATTTTTTTCTCAGTTGTATCAGTGAAGAGAGACGGCCATATGCCTTGAGGAGAGCAAGTGTGAAGTAGCGATGTGGGTTGCCAAGATGTCAATTCTGACATCTAATGTTTGCTTGGCATCACACGTTAGAAGGTAAGAGCCTCGTCTTTCCTAGCTTGCACGAGTCTTTCGAAGACTTCTGCCGGTTGACGAAAAGATGGTCATTGATGAAACTTGAAATTTTATAGATGTTAGTGGGTTGCCACCTTTAAATCGATCGGACATAAATAGAAAAGATACATAAATGACCTTCCCCTTTAAATGCAAGGGTTTCCAATTCACCCTCGCTAGTGGGAAAAGATAGAAGATGCAATAAAAATTAACAGGACCAAGCGTTACTTTCAAAGTGACGATAATTATTGAAGAATATGGCTTTTTTGTTTTGAACGGTCGGCCCTGTACGAAAACATCTTGGAGAAACCGAATTTATTAAAACTTATTAATAAAGCTGTCCAAAGACCCCAAGTGTTGCAGATGAATGAATAGGGGAATACGATAATTATTTTTCCTTATTTCCAGATATAAAATATGCCTTGACCGGCTTTTTAAAAATGTTTCTTTGGCAATTCCCGAAATTGAATTCAGTTTAGAAATTGAAAAAGATTTACGGCAGGCCGTTTGCCGAATACTCGAGTTGTATGCTTGTTTCGAGGAATCAAAGCAAAATTGATAATTAACATTTCCCCGTCCCAAACATTTTAGAATTTTCTTTAAGGAATTTCTTCTAATTAAAAATGTTTTAATTCAATATTAAAACTCTGCAAACAAAATGGGAGAGAAAGCTACCGAAAGTCAAACGAAGTGAATTATTGACAAGTCGGTTGATTTCGAGATATTTATGAAACAAAGTTCGGTGTAGCGAAGTTGAACACTCTATGTTAATTATTAAATAACCGGGGTGGATATTTTTTTTATCGATCGGGAAAAGTTTAAAGCAGCATTTATGGAGGCGTAATCAAATATATACCAGATGACTATGAAAGTCCTGCCCGCGGAAAAGTGCGATTATTACGAATGGAGTCGCCTGAAATACAGATTTGAAACGATTTCCTCACAGAAATCAGTCAGATCACTTTGATGGTTTTTCTGATTTCTGGATCCTGTATGATTATTGATATTTGGTTTATTTGTGCTCAATGACTACTTTGAATTGTTTATGCAACAGTTTGAATGGGCTTTAGATTTAAAAATACGACTAAACAGATCATACAAGGTGTTCATTTTAGGACTTCCCACTCTAATTTTCTCGAAATGTGTGTATTTTTTTAAATCCCGGGACACGTCAACAAATGTATCGTAGGGGACAAGTTTTCATCAGAAAATGAACGCGCCCTCTTTCATCTCCTGCAAGGGGAACCTACCAACTTCAAAATCTTAAATCAATGTGCCCGACGAACTGCTGTAATATTTAACGAAATGCATCCAGATGAGAACACCTCTCATAGGTATGTCCTAAATATGAACGCCAATTTTTTTCAGACAGGATCTGTTGCAAATTTAAAACATGATCAGCCAAGAGTTTTGCCTGAAGCCACTTAAATTAAAGTTGAAGTGTAACTGGAGTTTCCATAGGCTCTGTTCACAAAATTACAAAAATTAATAAATTCCATCCCTAAAAGTAGCTTTACAGTTCGCAATTTTCATTGCATGCAATTAATTGCCAATGGATAAGGCTACTCAGCTGTCAAATAGCATCTCATTGGTTGAAAACTCCCGCAATTAATTGCATGCAATGAAAATTGCGAACTGTAAAGTTTACTTAATAAATGAAAATATGTCAAGAGTTGAGTGAAGACGATTTTGACAGACAAATTGAGTTTTGTGAACAAATGACAACAATTATCAATAATAATAATATAATAATACCGAATTTTCAAAAAGTATATGTTTTTTTTATTGGTGCCCCATTTTAGCCATTTCAAGCACGCCTATGCGTGTTTAAATCGAACTTTCAAAAACTCGAGAAACAAGAAGTCTAAATGACAACTTTTGATGAATGATCTGACAGCAGTACCTTCTAACGTCTAATAAATATCACTAACCAAACAACCTTTATTCAAACATTATACAACAATTTTAATTTTATAAATGAAAATAGAAAGTACAGTTAGTATTGTTTGATATATTGATATTTTGATTTTTCAAATCGTAGGAAATGGCATTTAAATTGATACTGCTAACATTCTGAGAACTCAATGAGGTTGAACTTCCATTAGAGCGGCTTTACATTATGCAATTTTCATGCAATTTTTGTGCAATGCAAGACTAAATTTTACATTGCGCTTGCGCCCATGCAAGTTATATGCAAGCCCAAAAAATTTCGACTGGTTGAAATTTTCACGCAATTCGTGAGCAATTCTAATGAGTTTTCTGGTGAGAAATTCAATGCCAATAGCACACCAAAGTACCTGTAGATATTGTTTTTCGAATGTCTCCTAACCTTTGACTCCAACTCAAAAAAAGCGTTAGTGATAGGTGGAATGTAATTTTTCGAATTTCAGTTAAGTACAAACCAACAAAATATCAAAATATTTTATTGAGGTTAGATTTTCTCAAAATATATTTTGTTGGTATAAACTGCTGGCAACACAACAATAATTGCATAAATGTAAGACACAATTTCTACATTGCAATTAACAGAAAAGACACTGTACCGAAATTAGTAATTCATTTGTGAACTATTTCACATCTAAATTCTCAACATAAGGTGCATATCGGCTATTTCAGCGTTAGTGTAATTATTCATATTAAAGATTTAAAAGGCACAATTGAACTTTCAAATACCACATGAAAATCAAAGTGACTTTACAGCCACTTGCTAGATTTTTTTGATTCTATTTGCAATAGAATTTTTTTTATAAAAATAACACAACCTAGATGAGTAACTTGTCGCTCACGCCTTTAAATTTGTTTGTAAGGAGCATCTTCCCTCACCGGCAGTCTCGTGCGTTGTTCACAGAAATATTGAGGTTTAATAAAATAGAAATAATGGAAACCCAATATGGAATGGGAACCTAAAATTATGATGGAAGAATCTCCGCATGATTTTGAGAACAGCCGATGCTCCAATTGACATGTTTTTTCATAATTCATTAATTTTACTCTTTTCCAATTCGGTTACCCTTTCTCGATAGTTACGACACTGGTAGCTTACCTATGAAATGACATATTTTGATTTCCAGCTTCAAATGGTCGTTTACACATTTCGCAATGCTTCACCATTGCCTAATAATAAAAACTAACGATAGTTTCACACAAATCAACTCATAATTTGCCATTCATTCAAGAAAAAACACTCCAATAAACCAAATACGAAAACAAACAGAAACGTTTCGTTATTGCTGTCAAATATCAAATGCAGCATTGCCGTACTGACCAGACTATATTGACAACGAAGAATCTCCGTTCGGCGATGGATATACTATTGTTTTTACATGCTCCCAACAAGCTGCAATGAACGTTTCAATGGCTTTCTTATTGTTATTTATTTAATCTAAGACAGTATTTTTGGGATTTCGTTGCCATGAATATACCCGACAGAAATCAAAATCTAGCTGATATACTTTTTGTATCCTCAAAAAATTGCGACATGATTTGAGGGATTACATTATGAAAAGATGTTACCTTCAGTACTGAGAGAAGATATGAATCTCTCTATTCAACACATATTTTATTTGAGAAATTTTGTTTCTTTGAAGAGTTATGGTAAAGAATCGAATAGGGATTGCGTGTTTCACCCCTTTAAAACATCACAAAAAAAATAAAAATAAATCATAGTTAGGCTTTTTATTGTTAAGAGTACACAGTGCCATTTTTTCAACTCTTCAGCAATTTCAAGAAAAAAACAAAAACGATTTTTTTCTCATTTTATGAAGCGTATCATTTTTCAAGGACAGGTCTAAGAGATTTTATTTATGTAAAAGACGTCGCTGTAAATTTTGACAAGGAATCACCTCCTAAAATCTTTCGCAAAAATTTGGAAACATCTTGAGTTAATAATGGTCCTTCGGCTCTCATTTTTTATAAAACTACTTGAAGGACCACCAACATCTAAACTTCTTGGAAAATTGTATTCCTGTACTACTGGATGATATTCCAGTTAAATAAAGGCAACAAATATGGTGAAGTGTTGGAATGGAAATACTATACCTGCACTGGGACTTCGACGATTAGAAATGTTTTATAGAATCGAAATGTGACGTCATATTGTCGCCACTAGGGCCTTAGTGCCGAAATATCGGTATTCTGCCTCCCATTTCTAACGTAATTTCCATTTTCCGTCAACGATATGATTCGTCAACTACAAATTTTTGTTTTGAATCATTTTCACTCACGTTGATGAGGAAGGGAAATTACGTTAGAAATGGAAAAATCAGAGTATCAAGATTCTATGAAACATTTCTAATCATTGGAGACCCACTGCTGTTCGATGGCCTCCACGTTCTGCAGATCTCGCGCTACTGGACTTTGCGAGGGTGTGGATTCAGCTATGTTGTATGGAAGAGCTTATGTTTCCCTACGACATCTATTTTTTTATTGCAAATAACTGAAATATCTGATGACCTCAATGCTTGGGGACACCCGGTCTAGACTGGTACGTGGCACAGTTATAGGTTGGTGGGGTGGAATAAACACTATGGGAGCCACATTTACACTACTTACAGACGGATGCCGAATTAATTATGCTTGTTATTATTATAGAAAATACTACCTGATGAAAGAATCAGGAGAGTATTGCTGTTTGAAATGGGACACACTGTTAATGGAAGTTATCCGAATCGTAAAGCACGAACTGGAGAGAAATAAAGTTTGCGGATAATTTACTCATCCTATCTGAAATGTGTGTCTAATCGTTCTGGCAACATTTATAGATACTCGGGCATTTTCGTTAATAATTTCATAAAGATAGTAAGTTATTAGTCTCGCTAGTAGTATGGGTATATTAGGAGATGTTGATCTAAAACCTCAAATTAAATTGGGCCCTTTTGATTTTTTAGATTCTAGGAGGTTTTGGAATACCGAATAAGTCTAGCAACTCTTCATAAAAGTACGAGCACGGATTTTCGAAATTTTGGGACTTGAAATTCAAAAATATTTTGAATCGCGAATAACTCGAAAACCATGAGGAATTCGAAAAAAACTGCAGTGACAAAAAATGTAAAGCACAAAATTTTCTACAAAAAAGTATTTTTTCCTAACCTCAAAATTTTCACCTTAAACCGGTTTAAATACTCAATAATAGTTTGAATCGCGAATAACTCGAAAACTACGAGGAATTCAAAAAAAAAACACGAAGCAAAAAATGTAGAGCACAAAATTTTCTACAAATTGGTTCCTAAACCTCAAAATTTTCATCGTAGAATGGGTTCATGTACTCAAAAACACTTTGAATTGGATAACTCGAAAACTATGAGGATTTCAACACAAAATGCCGGCACAAAAAATTTAGAGCTCAAAATTCAGTACAAGAGAGGTTTCTCTTTTGTCCTAACCTAGGAAAATATTTTGATTCAATTAGATTTATGATCAGTTTGATATGGCCTGTTCAAATTGCATAAAAAAGTATTATATGATAGGAAGATAAGGAAGATCTTGGAGTATTGTTTGGTAATAAAAATTCTCTTTATTTGAATGAAATATTATATAATGTTCTCAAAGCCTTTAAAAAATATGTTTGTATACAAAATGTTTTCCAAAATAATTCAAGGGAAAAGAATGGATCAATCAGAGTCTTCATTTTCGTCGTTCTCTTCGTCATAATCAAGCGACTCTTCATCCGCTGCCGATTTCCTTGTGGCCCCCTCATCACTCAGGTCATTGTCATTTAATAAATCTGCAGTAATATCAATATTGTTACACGATTCTATGAGGCATGTCCCGCAGAGAGAGGTACATGGTAGCCCTGCTTTAAATAATAATCAATCGAGAACGAAGATCGTGTTCATGATCGCGTTTTTTGAACGGTAATTCATTTGAAACCAAGAAGTAAGTCATGTATGTTATATGCATAAAAATATTGATAATAATACGAACGACAAATCTCTCGTTGGATTTGCTTGTTTATATTGCGAGTGATGGAATATATTCATTGAAACTTCAAGTGCTTGTGTTTTCGAAAATGTCCTAAGTCGAAAATTATGCTACGTTACCGGAGTACAAAATAGAGAACTCACCCATCATTATGCATTTTGATTCTTTGAAAACGGAGTAGTTTTCAACGAGTTAGAGCAATTTTTATTTGCGCTTGGGATGTAAATTTGCTTGAATTCGCACTGGCGGGAATTCGCGAGCGGGTGCTCCGGCTTTCGGCTTTGAGAGAGAATTACTCAGAAATAGTGGCTCCAACGAAAAAATGACTGGGGACGTTTTTTGTAGAAAATTTTGTGCTTTACATTTTTTGTCACTACAGTTTTTTTCGAACTCCTCATGGTTTTCGAGTTATTCACGATTCAAAATATTTTTGAGTTTCAAGTCCCAAAATTTCGAAAATCCGTGCCCGTACTTTTATGAAGAGTTGCTAGACTTATTCGGTACCCCAAAACTTCCCACAATATAGAAAATCACAAGGGTCCAATTTTTTTTTGGGTCTTATCCTATTTAGCCTGTACTATAGTGTTTGTGAGGGTTATTATAGCTGGGATTGATAAAACGTGTTGAAACGAGTTACAGCTTCTGTTCAATTCAACGGCTGGTTTATCAAGCAGTGTTCACACGCGATGTGGATGGAACTCGGGTGTCGTATTCATGAGGACGATTGTTTTCAATTTGCCTTTTCTAATTAACTGTTCCATGAATGACCTGAATATGAGGTAAAAAAACTTTTGCCCATAGCCATTTGAAGTAGAATGAAGTTTTGTGTGTGTGATGATGAAAAATCGTCTATTATTTCGAACAATGTTAATAGGAAAGTGTTTTTTGACAAGTTGGCCTGATGTTTGTTATGAGCCTCATACAAGAATTCTGTAGGGTCTGAAGCCTTTTTTTGTCCAAATGGAGCAAATCAGGGCGATAGACAGATATGTATGAGATAAGGAATGTAAAAAAATTAAAAGTGGTTCAGATGAAATTTTCCATTTTAATTTTTCTGTGTAATTTCTGTGTAACGTACTGTCAATATAAACATCCAAACATTTGGTTGTATCACTTGTTTGAATTGTAACATTGATGACTGAAACGTGTAATATAGTATTCATAAACAGACAAACATTCAATTTAATTCAAGTAATTTAACTTTTCTTGCATTTCTGACAGCATCTTATGAAAATATTCAACCTCTCTTCGACCTCCTCAGGATTTTGGCTGCTGCCAACATAGATGTGTCATCAGCAAACAGAACAATCGAGGATGTTCCAGTATATTCAGACAGGCCATTATCATATGGCAGGAATATCAACAGCCCCAAAATGGATCCCAGGGGAACTCCAAGCAAAGTATTAAACATACTGAATCAACACTATTCCATCCAACGTATAGCGTTCTCTGCCTTATATGAGGCAATGGATCTAGGAGTCACATTAGGTTCGGTTTTGGGTCCAATAATTTTCATATCCTTCATTATCGATGGGCCAAATCATGTGAGGACAGATCATACTATTCCATATGCTGATGATTCTACACAAAAGCTAAATGACCTCTCATGAATTTATGACCTGGTGTTGAAAGAACTCTTGGACCGTGAATTATTGGCTTGTATTTGCCTGAGAGTGGGTAATGGGTAGTTCCCATAGAGTCGGCACTTGTCATTCTCGGCAACAGACTCAATAACCCCCGAAACACAAGGCAACACCGTTCAAGGGTCGTAGATGGTAGTTTAACACTCGTAGCGCCGCGTTATGCGCTATGTGCTATGCGTTATGAAGGAGACCACATGAGCTGAGTAAATGCATTTTGACCTCAGGGGCTCTACGACACTCTCTTCATCAAGTGTAAGAAACTTTTAGGGCGATCCTAGCCTTGAATTTTTGGGGTTCGCTGTTATGTGCTCAAAAATCTTTGATGGAACCACTCACAAGTCCCAGATTATACCGATATCAAGTCCTAACCTGTCAAAAAATCAGATGTTAATTACGTAACAGTGGTGCCGGAAGTAGGATATTAGTTAAAAGCAAAGTAGAAGCTTTTTATAAATTATTTATGATGAACACGAGGACTACATCGAATGATATGATGGAGGACATTGTAAAATTTATCCGAAATCAATTTGCGGATTCGAAAAAAGGCGCCAGGAGGAAAAACAAGAAGAGAAAAAGCGGCGCCAGGAGGTAAAATTAGAAGAGAAAACGCGACGGTTGGATGAAAAGGAAGAATGAGAAGAGGCACTCCAGAAAATTCCTGAAGAACAGAGAAAAGAGCGAGAAGATTAGAAACGAGAACGATACAATGAAAAACAAGAACAAGAAAAAGCATTCCAGTTTTTTTTTAAAAAACAAAAGAATGACTTAGAACGAATATAAAATCAAAGGAAAACAGACTTCCAGAAGGTACTAGAACATCAAGACATGTTCTTCCAACATGCATTACAGAAAACCGAAGTACTAATGGAGGACCTGAAAGAAGAACTAAAGGAAGACGTCAAGAAAATCGACTATGAATTCAATAATGAAGTGGATATAGTGTAAGAGAGATGAAAGAACCAAGATAATCGACACAGGGTTGCCACATCAGAAGTGTCCGTAAAACCACCGACTTTTGATAGACAGTCCTCTTGGTTCATGCATCGCCAGCAATTTGAAGCTGCGGCAGTGGCTAATAGATGGGTGAAAGGGCCAGCGGGTATGTTGCAGACGATTTCCATCGAACAGCAAAATAAATATGAGACCTGATTACTGCATTAGAGTAACGGTATGGCGATCAATATCGAGAACAGCTGTATTGACCTGAAATAAAAACATGCACTCCCAAATCGGGTGAGTGTTTTCAAGAATATGAAGCAGATAGATGGACTGAACGACACCCAAATCCAAAGGATACTGCGACCAACACACTCCAAGAGGAGTTGCGACGCCTTGATGCGTTCTCTAGAAATACACCTCAAGGCCGAAAGTACGAGACGTTTCAATAGAAGAACCCAAACAACGATATGGCACAGGAAGTAGTTAATTCGATAAGGTTTTAGATGATTAAATCTTTGATAAGCGGATTGAGCACTCAGAAGAACAGGGCATGCTATACATGTGGGAAATTGGGACATCTTATTAAAGACTGCAGGGTGAGAATGCCACCACGTTCGCAATCACCTGTGAGGACAAGGTGTTCGAGCAAGTTATCAAATGGGCGGCAGGAATACTAAAATTAGTCAGCATATCGAGGCGTACTTATGCTGGCTAGCAATAATACAGCACTTAGGTTTGAGAAACTGAGAAGAACAACTGAATTGCAAAACAACGCAGATGTCTTGTCCAGAAGACTTTGGTCGGATACTTGTGAACATTGTGAGCGAATTGAACGTCGCGAAGGAATCAACCAAGTGAGATTAATGGTTGACGACAGTTGGACCACGCCAAAAATGAGACAAGACCAAGAAAGTAATCCAAGCGTTATAAAATTTCTAAGATGGAGAAAAGGCGGAGCAAAAAGACCCACCTGGAAGGAAATCTCCGTTCGATCACCAACTTTCAAGGCATTGTGGGCACAATAGGATTCCCTGGTTGTTGAGAATTTTCTAATGAAGAGAGCTTGGGAATGATCTGGTTGTGCCTAAGTCGAGAATAAGCGATGTCTTAGAGGAGATTCATGGCGGCAAGTAAATGTATATAAAAAAAAAACATTATGTTTTGTACTCCAAACTCGAAAGTGGAAGGCCTCCTACTGATTTGGCGAATTGTAACCATGAAATGAACGATTCAGGGCGCTGAGTTGTCGCAACTCTTCTTGAGTCCATTTCACCAGTCCAAATGGGGTAGAGTAGGATCAAAACGGTAATCATATTAGATACAGCAACTTTATCTTTCCCGATAATTCTGATGACCGGATTTGTCAGATCTTATGCTGATACTTTTTTAACTGTAGTTATACATCTTTTCGGCATCAATATGTGGGATGCCACCACCTTCTACGAGATGGACATCATCTCCGTATTCACAGCATCGTCCTCTTTTGAGATCCCGAATTCGATTCCAATAGCATGCGTGTACCCTTCCAGTATTCTTTAGGACTGATATAGATCTTTTTTTTCTGGAGCATATAGTTTACGATCATCCATGTGAAGTGAATGCGTAACCTTATGCAGGTTTTGTTGAGTGCAACAAACAATGGAAGATGCAGGGACGGCTGAGGGACTCCCTCTGAAACCTTCCTCTTCTAAAGATAACTTGCTCTGTCCTCCAGAGCGGCATCAGTTGTTTAATGCATCTCGCTATTTGATTGGGTACCGCAAGCAGATGCATGATGAGTTCATGCGATGTGGTAACAATGTAACGAATGCCTTATGGTAGTCAATCCAGGCCATCAAAAAGTTGCGATGATCAGGTTCTGCTTGCAGCTAGCGATTCAGTTTTTTGACCCATTCTGCTCAGAATAACAAGTGTTCAGGCATATGATTGCTGCTATTATTATTATCACTATTCGGCGTAGCTATGCATCGGCCAAAAGTGGTTCTGCACAGAACCCCTGCTTCCTGCTGACTGGTCCATCTCATGAGCACTCTAGATCTGCTGATGAACTCCTGGTGATTTCTAAAGAGATTTTCCTGTGATGTATTCTGCTCTATACTGTTCGGAGCTATACATCCTCATCCTAGACAGAGTATTCGAAGAGTATGTGAGAAGCTGGTTCGTTCTCCTCATCACAGAACCTGCTTAGAGTGGTGTCTTGGTGTATCCCCATATTCAGATGTTTCCTGACAGTACCTACACTCTTCTTTCTGAGAGACCTCCAGCTCAGTTCGAGGTGCCTAGATAGACGGTCGGTTGGCTTCATCTTCATCATTTTTTTGTGTGAGTATTGGCTTAGGTATTTTCCTGCTTAATGCCTCGAAACGGAATTCCAGAGGCTGGTTCTAGGCCAACGATAGTTTTTGCTGCCCGCTTTCGCAAGGGCATCTACGCTTTCATTCTCTGGCATCAGGCACAGACAAGTTCAACTGTGTTTTGTGCTTCTTGAGATTTTTGTGTGTCGCTTGAAGTAATTCGAAAGACAACCTGCATGGTCGCAAGGCCTTTACTGCCGCCTGACTGACAGAGAGAATGACTAAGAATATATCTCTTGCAATCGTAAATAGCTATTGGCTCGGCTCGAAATATAGATGCTTGAGACTAATGTCCTGCCTCAGTCTCTCCCCGTAAACTCCAACCCCTACCACATTGCCTGTCTTAGAGAAATATGTCGCTCACTGTATATCAAAGAAGGGGGAATGATCAGAAAAAAGACTTGTGACCCGCTAGTGACGCACTAAATGCTCGAAATAACTTATAAATACCACTCCTTAATTACCAGGTATTGAAACTATCACATACAATGTCGTTTCGCTTATTCAACGAGTTCAAGCTGAAGTACTGCATCCTTTTATCTATATTGGATTTTCCTTATCAATCACACTCGAGTTTTCAAGGATACCATGAAGCGTGCAAAATAAAATAATATAGTTTTGCAATTTTTTTTATCAGTTTTATCAGATTACCGTTGAACAAGTTTTGCTTATTGATTATTACAATGAGTTTATCTACATTAGGATAACATGATACCAACTCGACTATTCAAGTTTACGGTAATTTCTCGAGATTTTAATGAGTTTCATTTTCTTATCGATGAATTAGAACTACATCAAGAAAATGAGGCTGATCAAGATAGTACTCTTATCAGTGGTTTGGCATTTTACCTTTAAGTTGTGAACGTCTGCTCTGAAAGATATTTTTTTCATTTAGATAGACGGGAGATTTTTTTGCAAATAATTTTATGAAAAAGTGTAGCTGCATGGTGTATTCTCATGATCCATGTCCAACAATCCGATTTCCTTCGATTTGTATGATATTTTTCATCGACGTCTTATACCGTATATTAATCTAAATTATGCAATTTGTACTTTTTGTATTTTTTTTTGAGAAATTGTTAAATTTGGTCCATATACAGAGTCCGCATAATTGAATTTTGACATAACGCGGCTTTGATGTTGTTGAAAGCAAAAAATGTCTGTCACCATAAAATAATTTCAGTGAACAACCGTTAAGTTTTCACCGTCAATTGGTCAATTTTTTTTTCTATAATTTTCATTCCCGAACAGTAGGTATATCTTTGATTTTTGCTGGGCTTATAATTAAACAAAGATTCAATGCTGATTTCACAAATGCAGCTCTCTCTGTTAATTAGCTCACATGAATCATCAACCATTTGAGCAGAAAAACTATATTTGGGTATTATACGCATACAGATGGGTTTGGCAGCTCTGAAGATAACGTAGAAGGTTTGAGGTGTAAATAGAAAACAGCAGGGGACCTAAAATGAACCCTTGTGGGACCCTGGACTTCAGTGTTATCGTCTTTCAAAAAGGGTCCATTCTCAAAGGTATTTCCGGATTTTTTCAGTGGAAAATGCATCGATCCAGTTGCAAAAAGACATTTTATAAGTTTTTAAATTTGTTCAAAAATTGATGACTTGAAGTGATTCCTTGAATACTTGGCGTGGAACGAATGCTGATAATCTCAATAAAAACATTACTCCTGATCTTTGTAGAGCTAAACAGTGCATGGTGTGATTCAAACTCATTATGTTTCATTTCAAATATAACAAACATAGTTTGCTTCAAGTTTAGTTTCAATGACCTAGTCATAGAAAATCATACAATAGATAATAGAACCTTCATATAAAGTTTTTAGGAGTATTCATCGATAATAAATTGAAATTCGACAAGAATGTAGTGAACTAATGCAAAAGAAGAGCCTCTGGCTGCTATGCAGTTTGAGTTAATTCAAATGAACTAAATCAATCCTCAGCCAAAATTGTGTATTTGTCTCTGATCGAGTTGCACTTCAGATATGGAATTGCCTTCTGAGGCTTATGCAAGTAACAATTATTCGATTCAGTATTCGTTTTGCAAAACAAAATTACAAGATCACTGCAAACCACTCTTCATCGGTCAGAAAATTTTAACTGAACCCTGTTTGTCTAATGCACAAAAAGTATTCCAATTCAGCAGTAGATAATGATGGACGATACCATACAAGAGGAAGTCAAATTCTACACTTGCCGATCCCGACACTAGCAATTACACGATGTTCTTTGATATATGAAAGCAACAAGTACGGAAAGAGTACCTTTCCCGCATGCGACTGCCGTTACCCGAACGACGCAAAGCGGAGTTCGGGTACGCAGTCGAGTGCGGAAGAGTACCGTTCCGTATGAGTTAGGATCAAGATTTTTTCTACAAGCGAATTGAAAAAATGTATGCAGAACTCTTGAACAAACTTTCGCGTGCGGGAAAAATTTCATACGCAATAGTGCAGGAAAATGACACCTCTCAAACTAAATTGCTTGCTGGTATAGGGTGAATCACGCACGCTTGTAGTAAAAAAGTTATAACCATCTTCAGATGCACTACCGGGTGATAACAAATTTAAAAAAGTTCAGAAATTTTTTTTGAAGGGGTATTTCTGCAAAAAGTTTACTATGACAAAGGAATATTACAATGATAAATTTTAAGGTTTTAAAATTATTTTTGTTGTTTACTTATCTGTACTATTTCATTCATTTATGTACCTATTAATTTTTTAATGATTATTCATTATTTTCATATTTCTAATTTTTTATGACTTCATACAAATAACTTTTACTTTGTCAATAAGAACTATTTCTTGGACAACAGAGTATATTTGATTGATTGTACCTTATGAGTCCCTCCATTCGAATAAAAAATAAAATGTCATAAAGGGTGTTGCATTATACAGCATGGAAAGACAATGCTCATAGAAATAGATGAATATCTAACATAATCGTTTTGATTTTGACTAAATCCGTGAAAACTAGAAAACAAAAGGCTAGAATTTGCCAAATTTTTGAAAAAGTATGGTTTTCATCAACTACATGAAGATATAGTTTTCCATGTACTGGGTGACAATTCAAATGCTTACAAATGCTATATCTCATGAACAACAGTACCTAGTATTTGTGAGCATTTGAATTGTCATCCTGTACATGGAAAACTTTTAACTGTGGGGCAGGCAATCTATTGATTCCTAATGTATTTGATGGAGACACTCTTTTGGCAAATTCTAGCAGTTTGTCTTCTAGTTTTATTGGATTCACTGAAAATCAAAACATTGTAGTTCGAAAACTAGGAAAAGGATGAATCTATAAATGGGACTACGTAATGAGGATTCCAGTATCTACAACATATAGAAATTTTAGCAAAATTAGCCATAAGCCATTTCACGTAGTGAATATGCGGAGTCCTTTACCAACGTAATAATTACATTCGAAGCTCAAACACAGTAAATTTGAAAATTGCACAATTTTCATTTTCATAAGAAAACAATCCTATTTGACTCGTCTTGATCCCTCCCGCGCACTCTTGTTTTGATTCTCAACGCTTTACCAAGTGAGCTAAATGCCTGTTTATATTGATAACTGAAAAAAAGTTTACACGGGAAAATTTTGTATTTATAGTAATTAAGTAAGTAAAGTGTGTCTAATTATGATTACACTGAGGAAATTTTTTATTAACCGTAGCTAGAAATCCAATAACCCTAGCAAGAAACTCTAATATCATAGGGGACAAGCGAGCTATCACTTGTGGTTATAAAGTCGACTTTTCTGATTATAACTCACTTGGAATAAATAGAAATTGTCGAATAACTAAGTTTCTCGAACTTTGCTACCGCTATGGAGTTTACTTATGGCTAGTAGACAATGTTTTTGTAGTAGCTGGTAAACTTTGTTACCGCCAGCGAGTGCACCTACTTGTGACTAAAAGGTACTGTAGTTGTAGGAATCTGACTTTGCTATCGCTAGTGGATGCAATTGCCTATAGAGCATTATTCATGTTCTAGGTATGCTATGGTAATACATATTTATTTCTGTAACTGTATAGTTTTCAATGAAAAATTATTGCAAAAAGTCTGTCGGAATGTGTTCTTACAGTGACAAACATGAAAGAAGTTTCGAAATGAAACATGTAAGACAATGGGTCAAGTGAATAAACTTCAGGAGAAGCTCTTCATATTCATATTCCACATACTTCATTACTTAACACGAATATGTATGTCTCGAAAAAACTATTAATAGCATTTGAATATATTCATTCACTTCACCCATTATCATATAATTCCTATGTTGCTTGTTTGCGAGTAGCACTATTCGGCACTATGGCTGGACTAGAACAGCCGGTAATATTGAAACAACAGTTCTTCGTTTTCTCATTTCTAACCGTAACAACCTTCAAATGTTCGTTGCGTTCGTGGAGGGGGTAATATCCGTCAGAATTTCAGCAAAACATCGAATAACCACAGCATGGAACAAAGTAGTCGTAAGTAGGTTCTTCGAGTAATACTTTAGTGGCAGGTTGACAACTGTATTACCGTAAGTGGATGGATGAACTTCTATGCGATGATCCACTTATCGTAAGCGAAAACCTTACGGCCATAGCCATGTAATTCATTAGTGATTATTCACCTGTGAAATTATGATTTTCTGATTGAAAAACTTACTGTCCGAGACTGACTGCCTAATAGTGACAGCATTATACCTACCTGTGGCAGAAAAACCACCTTCAGCAAAATCGTTTTTGCTGCCATAGAATTTGAATGTGCTACTTCTATTCTGCAATTTGTTATACTAATAGTATTTCTTATTGCAGTAGCAGAAATATCCCAGCAAAAACTTTAATAGCAGAATTTTCCTCAGTGTATGATTTCGTAGATATTATGCCAAGAAAAATATTTTGCATTTGAAGGTTATTATTCAGAATTTATGAAGTTAGTTGGAACGGTTCTCAATCACCTTTTTTGATCGATTTTATCGCACACATATCAATAATCATGATAGTATTTGGTGAAATTATCGCGTGGTCGTAGGAAAAATAGTGTACCTACATTACTTGTGCGACAGTTATTTTCCACACTTGTGGGATTTTCTCACTCGGCATGTGCCTCGTGCTACAATATTTCCTACTCATGTGAAAATGCCCCTTTCCGCACTCGTTACGTAATATACTATTGGCTCCGGGAAACACCCTTTTTCCACGCCCATTCACAAGCGGAAAGTAGATAGTTTCCACACGCTCCATCACTCACTGTGTTATTATTCTTACGAATGAAAGGCAGTCTATGATGGTGGTAGGTAGACAGGCATTTCAGGTTTGTGTTTGTTTTTGACCGAACCTTGAATATCGTCAATTCTTGATAGCAACTAAAGTGTATAAAATACCCACCAACAATAAACTTAGGAGTTCAAGGTAGTCTATTGTGAATTCCCTAGAAACGTTCACATAAACAAAGTCACGGTAAATAGACAAAACGGCGAAAATATGGTGAATGGTGAGGTGTGATGACGAATCTTGAAGTGTTTGTCAACATCATTTGAAAAATACTGCCATGGTTGAAACGCTATCGTATGTTAAAATTTGTTTGTGCAGTAGTACTAAGTAGCCAGCTTTTTATTTGTAGAATTGTGATGACAAAAAATAATATTAAAATTTATTCAGGAAAAATAGTAAATTGTATTTCTTCACTTGAAAACGAGTACACATTAATTATACAAAAAACATGATTGTTATTTGAACAAATGTTTGATTTGAAATCATTCTTGTTCCTAACAGTATTTCAAACGATCAATGAATTCTTTCTGAACTTCATTGACTGTTTCTTCAGATTTCTTGTTGCATACAAGTCTATATTTCGTAGATCATGGAAAAAAAAATTCGTAACAGATCTGGTGCCCTTGGTGGCCATCGAATAGTCTGTTTTTCAATTAGCCTGTTTTGATTCAATCAAACAAAGAATATCTATTTTCGAAATGAGAAACATATAGGTAAAGAGTTATGGATATTTTGTTTTAGGTTATTTGGGTCTGGTGATAATACTTTGAATCTCTTGATAATTTCTTTGTCTTGAAAATCGTTTTTTCACGTTCATAATAAGAGAATCTGATAATAGTGAATAAATCGGGGTTTTGTAATATTGTTCAGGGGTATTAGTGGTTATACTGGATCTAGGTATGCTTTTGTCTAGACACAGTTTTGGGTATCGCGATTTCATTCCCAAAATTACACCAATATGAAAGATGTGAAACGTGTATTGCTACAAATATTAAAGGCATTATTTGTGAAAAATATTTCTCTGACACGTTGTCTTGGGAGAGGGGGGCTCGAGCCCCTGAGCCCCTCTGGGTGCGCCAGTGCTCAACTCAGATATCTACAACTCAGATATCATGTGACATTCAAAAACTACGCAAAAAATGGTAAAATTCTTAATTTGAGATTTTTCAACAAAAATAAATTTGACATCAACTTAGGTTCGGTTTGAAATCTACTTGAAAAACATTTGGATGAAAATTTTTAGGGAATTCATCGAAACAAGAAATGATATAAAATCTAAAAATAAATTGAACAACAAAATTAATCGAATTGACAGTAATGAACAAAATTAAATTGAATTTCAACATGTCCTCCGTTCATTTCTAATGCACAGGATGGTTCGATAAAAAAAATTCCATGATTTTATTGCTAAAATCGATATGAGAGGAATATTGGGAATCCAATATTTTATTATTCAACCAATATCGACATGATATAGATTATAATGATTTATTGAATATTGATGGAATAATATTCAACTAGTACGCTGTCAAACTTGGAGACCCGATATTTTTTTCATCGCTAGATTCGATATGAGAGAAATTGTTCAAAACAATACCTATATAGAGAATATTGTTTCATCGATATTGGAAACAATTATTTAACCAATATTGACCCAATATTACAGTGAAAATCTATTTTCAGCATCGGTTGATCCAATATTCAACCAATATTGTCAATATGAAATCGTATTCCCAATGTTATTTTTACGTTCACAATATATTATTGGATCAATAAGAAATCAAGATTCAGTAAAATATGAGGTGCTAGCGTTCATGTCCTGAAGATGGCATTGTGCTCAGAATATTAGTGTATACAATGTTTATCGCGATGCATGGAGACTTCTTCATGATTCATTTGAGAAACAAGTAATAAACATGTAAAATTCCAGAGTTATTGGATTCCCATTCTAGAATATTGTCCAAATCCGTATTTATATATGGTTCAAATTCTCCTCCCGGCCATTTTTTGTTTCACTGGTTGATATCGGATCCATGCAAGGGAATACGGCGTAACGGGTATTGAAAATATTGTCAGGTTCCAATAAATCGTTAATGGGAAGTAGAAATAGAGTTTGTGCTAGAATGGATCCCTGCGGAACCCAAGCGGAGAGTCAGATGAAACCCCGTCGACCGCTACAAGAGATACATCTGATGCCAGTTATTGGACCTGCCAAGTATTCTTCAATAAAAGTTTTGTTTTTCAACAAGGAAAAACCTTCGAGGTTTATGGCCAAGGAAAATTATTTCCTAGCAATACAAATTCATATCGTCTTTTTCTTCCCATTCCCACATATTGTTCTCTAATCAAAAAGTATATTGGGAACATTCAAGAGATTCACTGAAGATCACTGATAGCTTGAAATGGCATTAAATATCAATAACTTTTTCTATATACAATACTGATTGAGTTTTTTAATAAAAGATGACAATGCCAAACTTCCTAAACCATGCATACATATGGTAAAAAACGCACTTCTCTTGAAGATTCATTTCCAATCTCTCCTCCATTTTATGATGGCTGCAATGTTTTTCTATCGTCTTAATAGTAGGATGATTTCTACTTCTTCAACTTCTTCACAACGTTTCGATTGCTTGCAATTGATTGTAATCTTCTTCAGGTGGATAGGATTGCGAATACAAGAAATCGAAACGTTGTGAAAAACTAAAATATGTAGAAATCTTCCAACCATTAAGACTATGGACGTCCAAAATGTAAGTTATCAAGTTACTACATCGTCTACAGACAACAACCTTCAAGCAAAGATATCAAACCTCTTTGATATGTCGCTAAATCAATGTTGCCTTAACCATAATAACGTCAGTACACTTTCGTTTGTACTTCAGAGTTGTATGGATGTGTTTGAGCGAGATCGCTACGTAAGTATTGATGTACTTATCCATTTCGCATGCATTGGGTATTTGAGTCATTTCTGGGCATACGTTACAATTGAGAAGATTACTATTTATGCTTATATCATCCCAGATTCTTGATACTCCGGTTGGTAAAGGCAATGAGGAACTTTTTTCCGAACTTTTTTGATATTTTTAAAACTATTTATTATACTACAGTCTCTGCTAACTGAGATGGTAAACTAATGATTCAATTCCAACTGATAAAATCCTAATAACTGATGAAATTTACGGGATAAATCACAATAATGCGTTTCTAGTGTGAGAATTACATTCTCACATTTTATCTTTTGAATAAACTTCTTGATACTTATAGGAGAAAGTCGAAGAAATTGAACAATGCAATTATTTTTTTCCAAACGATTAGTTGAATGAAACTACAAATGATTCATCACTTTTTTTTATTTTTTAGTTCCGTCCTAATCTAGAGGGTTGTTCGTAATGAAGAAAATCCCTACATTGTAGTAACAACTTGCTAGTCTTTCTCAAATAGTTTCCATTCATGGTTTGCAATTATGGTATATCTTGATCAATATCATGAGCTTTTTTCAACATATGATCATTTCTAACTGCCAATGAAGGAAAGGGAAAACCACGAAAGTATGATGATTTGCGCGACTCTACCTGACAAATGGAATTACTTTTGGAATCGGACAATCATCAAGACAAATAAGATAAATCATTGTGTCACTTAAAACTCTGCATACTCAGATTTGGGTTTCAAAACTATACGATTCAAGGGACAAGTGAACCATTTTTCCCGACCTTCTATGGCGTATAATTCAAACATGTTTTCGATGTTTTAAAACGTGTTTTCAATGAAACACACATTTGATCATATTTTGTATGTCCCAATTCGAGTCATGGAAATATCCACTTATATAAAGATCGTACAGCACTACTTCCTTTTTTTAACATAAAGCTTGTTTTGAGAGTATTTTTTCTGATTACACAGATTTTCAATGACTCGAAGGAGGTATAGAAAATCGAAAAACAAAAACTCAACGAGTGTTTCAGTATTCGAATACGATTCTGGGGTTGTTGAAACCCCTCAAATTTGAGGTATCAAATGAATAGTTTTTTTAAGTAGATACAGTTCATACTATTCTAAAATCGAAACTGCAAATGTATTTATGCAAATGAGAACGATACTTTGCAATATAATTATTGGTTTATTTATTGCGATTTATGAAAATATTCCTCAGAAATCGTAATATTAAAAACAAATCCATCTATCATATGGCAAATTTTGAACAAACTGAAATAGTTTCCATTTGAATGAAGATAATCTACAAATAATTATTGACAGAAAAACAGTTTTTTAACCAATGCATTTTTCAGTGGTGACAAGAGAATTTATATTTTGTCGAATCATTATAAATTGATTTGAAATTGCAATCACAGTTGAAATTACTTCCGGTTTTCTTGGCCTCCCCTGATCATAAGAAAATGTTTGAAGAACTGAAACATATTTCGATATCAGGAAGGTTTTTGTTGCCGATTTCTATTGGGTTGGTCATGAATTCAAAACAAAAATTTCATAACTCAACAATTTTCTTTCGTTAAAAGTACCACTTTTGAGAATATTTCCATCAGGGAAGTAGCCTGAAACTTTTCCAAATGGGCCAAAACAAAAATAAAAACTCACGTAAAACAGCAGCAGAACCAAAACAAAAACTATAAACCATAAACCAAACAAAACGTCGTAACAAATCAAATGCAGAAAAACGTCGAAGTTGTGGACATCTTCCTCATGGGCGCACCAAGACCCTCACAAGAAGAGCACTGCACTAGCGTCTAACTCGTCGTAGAGTCTAGTAATACTCTAACATCACAAATGATCGTAATACTCCCGAAACCCCCTAAACTTGCAGGACCACTTTTTATTTGGTTGCAAATTCATAGGTACCTGCATGCACACCTCGGCGGGACGAGAGGGGGGACGAGGCAGTCATGCCCCCCTTCTAGCGTCTGCCGAAAGCACAGTACAGTTATGCGAAAATCAAGATTTGCAACTTGAGGTTAGTGCACATCCCAAATTTAAGATCATGGTCCATCTGCGAAGTTACCCTACGTTGGCGCGATGGGTGTCGGCGCTGTTATTCACCAACAAGTTTCGGATGCGAAAGGGGCAAATGCGCTCAGCATTTCGCGTGTCTTGCCAATTTTTAACAGTTTTAATACGGTCAGCTTGTTCTATTCAGAGGGTACTAATTTTATTCAAAGGCCTCGACGTATGCGTGATCTCATGGATTTTAGGGTTTCCTGTATCGTATGGTGGGAGAGTCTGTTGGGAACGGTGGTGTCACAGTTGAGAAAGTTGCGTTTGTTGTGTGAGGGACATTTATCAGAATTTGAAATCATGTCCAAGAATAATGGTTAATTAAAAATATTCACCAGCAGCCAAGTGAAATTTGACAAAATTCACGAAACCAGTCACTTACACAGTAATTTTTGATTTTCCACTTTTGGTACCAATGGTATTTCAGTAATACTGGATGATAAGTTGTTATTATTTCAATTATGAACTAAACAGAAAACGAAATAGTAGGATTTTCAGTATCCGATAAAATGTAGTCTTCAAAAAACTTCCATCTTGATACACCAGGACCAAGCCGATTTTGAATACCTGAAAATTTCACATATTTTAATTGTCCTCAACTTATACGGGGCCCGACAACAAGGGCGAAGTTTTCCATGCATGGTAATAGATAAATGGATGATTTTTTTTATCAGCAAAATTATACTATTTTCTGAAGTTTACAAAATGAAAATGATGGCCCTTGAACACGGTGTTTGGTTTTTTTAAACGACTCCCAACTTTGTTTTTTAAATGGCAAATATTTTTTATCAGTTTTTCGGTTTTTACATAAGAAATAAAAGGCATTTTAATCAACAATTTTTTCACGACAGCTATATTTTCCAAAATATTTGAGATTATTAAGTTGGGCCAAGTTGCCAAGTTCCATTGAAATTTATTTTTGGCCAAATATTTTACTTTGGTGACTCTCTCAAAAAATATATCTAAAATCAATCTATGATATACAAGGTGCGAAATAATGTAGATTTAAATGTGCAAAATTCTCTTTATTTTTAATGAAATACCCTGAATACTATACATCTATAATAAGCGCCAACAACGGCTCTACAAATTTCATCAAATATTCCCTTTGGTTAAAATCAATAAGTAAAAAAAAACCTTTTATTGTATTATAAAAATGGAAATTCTTCCTATTTCTCCGCCATAATCTTAATAAACAACCTTTTTAACGGCAAAATCCATATTTGACGACTGCGGTCGAGAGAAATGTTATGTTTTCAACACATTTCTCATATGAAACACCTTCTGTTCCTTCATTTAATGCTTAGATTTTGTTCAACCTCTTTTTCAAAATATCGCTTCATGTCCATTAACCGTTCAAGAGATAAACAAATTGTGAATTTGACCACCACTCTGTTACCAGTCTTTTTACAGTGAAAATGTATGTTAGAATTATTCACAATAATTTTAATTATCCTGAAATTTGTGCCATTCAGCCCTATGCTGTATCACTTCCGTTAAACATAACGTCACCGTTATTCGTCATTTCCGTTATTTTGCTATTGCTTAGTAATAATAATGCCATAATTTTCTCATTTCGAACCAATGAGAACAGGACTTTCTGAAAACACTTCCTCCAGCCCGTGGTATTTTCAAAACGGTACTTCGCTTCTAGCTTGTGTATATATTTCCATAGTAACGACAATCACGGTAAATATAGAAACGTCAGTTTGACGGTTCAACTCTTCAACTACCATTGATTAAACAAGATGAACCGTTCTTACAATACGCATTTAGTCCATAATATAATGTATTCGTGAAATATTCTGATCGAATATCCCTTCAAAATGCAGAATTTCCAAAATACTTTCACCTCGCAGGCACTCAAACTGTGTTGCTGCACAAAACACAGTTTTCGTGCCAGCAAGGCGAAAGTATTTTTCGAAAATTCTGCATTTTGTCGGGATATTACTACTGAAAAGCGAATATATTGATGGGGTTTGAAAATCAATTAGTTTGGCAGGTCAAAATATTTACCTAATATAGTACTCAAAGCTTTCTTTAGTGAATGTTGCGAGAAGTTTCGATACGATGTAATCAAATTGTTGATTCCAGAAACTGATTTGATTGAAATAATTTTCAAATTGAGTGGGCCAGACAGAAATTGTTGAGTGCCAAGTGGAATTTATTCTCCACAGTATCCAGATGAAAGATCGCGGTAAAAAATTTCGTTCATTGAGATTATGACGTAGAAATAGAAAAATTACCATTTTGCGAAAAAAACAGCTCATTTAAGAAAAGTGTCGATTTTAACCATCATGAATATTTAATGAAATTTGTAATGCCTTTGGTGGCACATATTATGGATAGATAATATACAGGGTGATCCATTTAAAATAAAGAAGATTTTTTACATTTAATTTGCTATGTGTAAAAGCTGTTTCTCGCACACAGGTTGATTTTGGATATATACAGGGTGTCCCAAACTCGATGACCTATTAGACGTTTCTGGAAAATGGGACGTAGGATTATTCTGAAAATTTATTTTCTTGGATAATCAGATCTGCTTTATCGATCTAAAATATTTTCAACGCTACGGCGTTGTCGCTTCTATCGAAAAGTAACAACAACTTTGATATTTTAAATGGAATACCCTGTATATTATTGCATTTTTTGCTTTGCTATTGCTTTTCGATTATTTTCATATGATACTTCCCTTTACCTATCTTCAGTGGTTTTCGAGAAATTCATTAATTTCCTTATTTTTTGTACGAAACAAAGCTTCAATTAAATGTTTATTACTGCATTATTTGACTACGTAGAAAGCTGAGATTTGGAATGTAGTTTGACATTGTCCTGTCTTTTAGTAATAACCAAGGGAATTCGGTCTTCATTATACAGAGTCGTTGAAAATTTGTGATCTTACCGATACATACTAAAGTGGTGAAAAGGACATTTTTTCAAATGGAACACCCTGTATATTATCAAATATCCTGAAAGACAATTGAATTTTCTTTCAAATGATGTATCATGTTCCTATACATAGATAGTCAGGTTTCCGAAATAAAAGCAAGTTTTCTATAAAAATTGGATTATTTTGCCATATTTCGTATTGGATAAATATGAAATGACATGGAACATGTCATTACGATAATTCGAAAATTAGTACATTAATGATGAAACGTTTGCGCGTTCACTAACGTAAATTTTATTAGAAAAGAATCAAAGTGGAAGACAATAATTATTCAAATGAAAGTCTGATTAATTTTTGTAGAATTTGTCCCATATTCTTAACTGTTCGTTGGATATTGATACTTTGCATTATTTGAAGCTATGTTTCGTACAAAAATAAGGAAATTATTGAATTTCTCGAAAACCACTAGAGATAGGTATAGGGAAGTATTATAAGAAAATAATCGAAAAGCAATAGCAAAGCGAAAAATGCAATAATATACAGGGTATTCTATTTAAAATATCAAAGTTGTTGCTACTTTTCGATGGAAGCGGCAACGCCGAAGCGTTGAATATATTTTAGATCGATAGAGCAGAACTGATTATCCAAGAAACCAAATTTTCAAAATAATCCTACTTATCCTTTTCCAGAAACTTCTAATAGGCCATCGAGTATGGGACACCTTGTATTTTGAGAGAGTCACCAGCGTACAATATTACAACCAATTAATTGATTTCAATGCGTCATAGAGGTCATATTTTGTTACTACGCTATGAAACAAACCTTCTCAAAAGAAGTTTCACGTACAATAAATACACTTCAACGAATGGACCCATTGCTCTTTGGAGAAGATAATCAAGGAAAGTTTAAAAAATTATTGAAGAGTATCTCAATTTTTCCACAACTTACCTGTTTTCTCCACATTTGAAAAAAAAATGTTATGGAAACGATATATCAAAGGTATTCATTGGAAAGTTCACCTGGAGCTGGACTAGAACTTTTGTAAATTGTTTTCAGCCCCATTTTCCATTATTATGCCTGTGGATATAGGCTGAGACCGCATAAGCTGGACAGCAAATGCATTATGATCCCGGCCGCTTTACGACACGCTCTGCATATAGTGGCAGGGATCTCTATACCCATCACGCGACTACGGTAGACGAGGGTGTTGAGGACACCATCCTGGTAGTCCCTTATGAATCCCTCGGTTTCAAACTTCAGTCCACTTGAGCTGAGGAATGAAAAGGTCAAGTTTTTGGGTAAGCCAAGGTCTTCAATGTTCTATGCCGGACATACACATAAGGCGAAGTCTGGCAAACGTCAGGATTGGCCAAGACTGGCCCAAGTTTGCCGGTGTCGGTAAATGATTAGAAGAAGACCCTTTGCATTGGCTTATCCTTGTATGTCGCTATAGGATACTCTCGCCTTCCGCAGCTTTGACGTGGGCTTTTTGCTGAACGGGTGGGTCCCAACTCTTTATGCCAAAAACGAGTTGAAGAAAAAAATTCTAGACTTTGTGATTCTGTGTCACAATGGTTGAGATGGGACAACCCTAGTAAATCACATAACTTCTTTTAACATTCACATATGAATATTCACGATGATTGAAAATAAGTTTGAGTGATCCATAAGCTGAGCGCATTTCGGTAGTGACACGATTCTTGAAACGCAAATTAGAGTATTTTTGCAGTGTTTAGTAAATAAAAGGATTTCATTTCCTAAACGAGGTGTCATCTTCTGTTTGAAATTTGTTATAACATTATGATTTCCAAACAGGATAGCGGAGGGTTTGCTGGAATTGATTTTTAAATTGTGCTCTGATGAAACAGAGAGGGAAAACTTTGCGATTAATATTTTGTGTATCAGAAAGTTTGAAATAGAAGTATATTTGGGTCTCGTTGGCATAAATGCGTAAAGTAAAGGTCCCAATATACTACCCTGAGAAACGCCATGTTTCAATTCAGCTCAATTCTGAATTGAATTCATTAATTTGATTTATGAGTATATTAGGTTCCTAGCAGTAGTACTAAAACCTACAAAATGCAGGATTGCTAATACAATGGAATAGTTGAGTGTATCGAAAGCCTCCGAAAAGTCAATGAGAATTAGTAAATGCATGTCATTCCTATCTGTGGCAGATAGTATATCATCAATGACTGTACCGAGCCCTGAATCCCGATTAGGAAGTATCTGGTTTTCTGTAGTGTGACTTTTCCGAAACCTTCGATAAATCAATCAATCAATTTATTCAATTAATATAATAATATGAGGTGATGTACATTATCTTAAATAGTAATTATACTAGCAAAAAATAAATAAAAATAAATAAATGGTGGTGTTCATTACCTGAGAAACGCCTAGGCAAAGCTTGTGTTGCGTGTTTTCCCAGATCTGGACACCACCAAAAAATTAAGTAGGAATAACTTTTTTTCCGCTCAGTAAAAAATGTGAAATCAATGATCAATTTCACAAGAAACTGGAATCGACAATCACGTTAAGGAGACACAGGTATAAATTTCAAGTTTGTATGGAACGTATACCTACAAATAATTCAGTAAATTGATTCAAATGTTTCTTTTGAATTATCAAAGTTGTGATCAAAGAAGTGCTTTTTTGCGTTTTTACATTTTTTTTTATATTCCCAAGTTCAATGGGAACTAAATTGAGTAGTTTTGGCCCAAAATAAGTAACAAACCTTCGAGTATATGGAACAATAATTGTTCTCTCGAATTTGGCTCGGGTGTCATGTGAGTGTGTCAGATATTTAAGAGGTGAATTCATCATCCATAAGTTTACAGTGGTAGGTATATAATTTTCTTATTTGAATAAACCAGCCTCCTTATGTAAGCTCTGAGTTGAGTGTCTTATATATTTTACTAATACTGAGGCTTATACTTTTCAACTGATCAAAATCAGAGGGAGAAGAGACTTTCGACAAAGGAGGGAAAAGTGCACATTTCCATGAAAAGGGAAAATATGAACAACTGATGGATAAGAAGGTAATCCATAGAATGCTCAGTGTGCCTTGAGTTTATGAAACATACTGTATGCCAAAAAAATACCTGGAATGTGCTTATCAATAATACCCCTGTATGGTGAAATCAATTTCCGAGTATCTTTACTAGTCTTCCTGTTATTATTGACCCAGTTGAGAAATATGCGTCATCCTGGATACCTAAACATTCATACTTCATACTCATTATCCATTATTGTTCGAATTCCCCAGACCGAAGCTGCGAAACAAAAATGCGAAAGCTTTCAAAGCCCCCCTACTAGGCGCAGTGAAAGCTCATAAGGATTCTTTCAGGCAACGAGTATTTTAAAATGTAGTGGGTTCCTGAGAACTTCTAGCTTTATTGATTTTATGTAACTAAGACATTCTTCCCTACAAATTTTAAGTTTTGAAACTAAGCATCCGCGCTAGCTGCCCGGGAAATGCAAAGAAAATGAGGGAAGAGGATAGGGCGTGCATACCGCCTGACTTTTTCACTTTCATTAGTGAATGTTTCAGGCTACGTCAAACTGATAATTTCGCTACCCCAGCATTCGAATCATTGTTATAATTTTGTTTGCTACGCGCTTTATGTTTTTTCGAGCGTATGGAAACGAAGTCGTTTGTGATGTAACTCAAATACAGTTTTTGTTACTGCTGAAGAACCAGCTTTTGTTGCTCGTATACAGTTTGCTGAATATGAAATCAATTTCAGTTTGATTTCATATCGTGTATCGAGAAATACATTCGAATTCATTAAAGTAAATGGTAAAAATACACCAAAAGATATGAAAAAAGGTAATCGATATGAAGTATCGTTGATCTGCTCAATATTTGATAAGCTTATTATCTGAAATCCAAGCAGTTTGAAAAAAATATATTTTAATTGCTGGTGATCTGTTTACTGACAAATATCAAGATATAAATAACATAAAGACCATGTTTACACTGTCCGTT